>OZ024689.1:18684341-19884341 GCA_964016905.1 Perithous albicinctus
GCTCCAAGTAACGTCAGATGCGACTCAAGACTAGAATACGAGTCTCTTATCCTACGTTCACGATTCTCTGTCGCAAGTTCCGCTTCTGTATGTCGTAGCTTCCACGCTTCCCATTCATTCAGAGACAACGATCTTCGCGCCATAGCGAGTGTTCGCAAACCCTGTCGTCCGTAAGAGTTCAGCTGCTGTCTAATTTTAGTCGCTGAAGCGATGTCCTCGTCAGAAGACGTTAAGGATGATAGAATTGTAGAATCGGCACCTTTGCAGTATAAAACAATCTCTTCGGTGTTGGGATGCCGCACGACAACGGACATGCATTTTCTGCTAGAATCGAATGGCAAAACCTGAAATACAAAAATTAATAAATCCGACGAAACACGATAATTTTATTGATTACGAATTACGTGCAAAAAGTCTCGAAATTTGAAATTTTGAAAAATAAAACCGTTTAAACAAAGCCGAAAGTATACACGTAACATTAGAGGCATTCCCACATGAAGTGAGTCTGTTCGAATTGTCTAAAAAAAAGTGCATAACATTTATTACATTTATTGAAGAAAGCCAGAAAATCGGCATACTATACAAACAATAAATAAAAATAAAAATAAATTTTTCGTCACTTACGTGCAAAATTTCAAAGGCTAGTGTAGATTTATCAGGCAAGGAAATAATGGCACTGCGTGGCGTTCTTTTGACTAGCTTAACATCGTAAGCTCTCGCTGCGTGAACCAGAGCGAGCTCATCGGGACTTTCGGCTTCGTAGATGCTGCGCGTTGGCTGTTCCGTTGGACTCGGACTAGGAGGGCTACCTCGGCGTTCCGTTGGCGATGCTTTTCTCGTTAGAAGGCTGATATTCAGACTTGGCATTGCAGGCACATTTAGAAGCCGCGGTCTGTAAAATTATCGAAAAATATACATCTTTAACGTAGCTGTAGTCTTTATCAATTCTGAAAATCTGTAATCCAATTTTCTCTGCCATGTTTGATCTGGTAAGTAAAAGACAAGAACGATGCTCTTGTTGATCGTTGATCGACGTTCTTGTTTTTTAATCCGACAGACAATTTTGGGATAGCAAGATTCAGCCATCTCTCTCACACTTATTTCGAAAGAACAGCAAAAGCCTTATGAAAATTACCTGGATATTTTAGTAGGCAAATTAGCTACATTTATTGACAACGGAGGCTCAGATCTCGATGATATCGGCGAAAGTGTCGAAATCATTCCCTGACCGCTCGTTGGGGGAGGTGTTACACTGCGCGACTCCGATAATCTCGTGTACCTAAAATTACAAAAAAAAATACTTTTATGAATGTTATACATACGATATTCTATTTAATTTTTTATTAACTTAATTTTTTTAAATCCTTTCATAGAAAAGAACAGGAGTATTATATAAAAAAAAATACAAACAAAATTTGCTAATCAAAAATATCATCATTACACAAATCATGATTAATAAACTAAACATAGTATATAAAATATAATTATGGCCTGGACAATTATGCAAAAATACTGGATAGCATTCTTTCGATTTGCAAACATAATAAAACATATTTTTAAGGCGATGTGCTTCTATTTGGTCGGTAACAAAAACTGTAATACGAATTTCTCTGTCATTGCTGATGTTTCAGATAAAAATTGGGAAGAAATTTTCTTTTCCCGTTTTTAATTTGACAAATCAAAGACATCGGAAAAAATGCAATCGAAAAAGCGTGTTTTAATATATTTTATTTCATTTTATTCGTAAAAATCGGTGAATAACATATTCCATGCCATCGAACATTATTCCGGCCACGTAAAACATTCAAATAGTTCCAATTTTTTTTAATATAGAAGGTTCATTGAAAAATCGAAAGACACAGAAAAAAATTATGATAAAAAAAAATGTAATTCTATAATTGTTTATATTTTCGAACTAAATTTTTTATCACAAAGCAGTTACTAATAAAACGCGCGTATAATACTTTAACTTTACTCGAAATATCAACCACGTTTAAACTACAGTGGTTTTAAAAAATCCTCCTGTTTTTCCGGTTTTTATGCATTTTTTTGCATTACTTTAAGGAAACGATTGTGAATAGGAAAGTGATTAAAATCTAAACGATTACCTCATAACCGCAATTCCGTTCTTCTGTGGCTCTTCGATTACGCCGCTCGAATTCATGAGATCATGATGCGGATGACTGCTAACCACAACAGTATTGCAGATCGCTAACAGTACGAGAAATTCCTGAAGGCGATGTCGAGCCGAGCCGATAATCAAGTCCTCTTTCAGTCTCACACAAGGTAGGAGAGTCTCGTTTTCTCCTGTATGCGCGTAATCTTGTCCGCCAATAGCGCACCGTCTGAACACCATTTTGTTCTCTGTAAGCGTGCCAGTTTTGTCCGAGAAGACATATTGCACCTGATAAAATAATTTATCTATTAGAAAATTAAAGACAATTATTACAAAAACAAGACAGCAAAGAAGAACGTTGCAAATTGCTTCCCTCATTTATTTTGTATGTTTGACAAAGCCACCTCTATGAGAAAGTGGGTTAATCAATTTTGGCTTCCTCACAGAGAAAAAATCGAAAGTTCAATAAAATTATAATCACTCCATTGATTCTCACCAAGTTTAGCACCGATCATGATTTAAAGTTAGTCCATTTGTGTAGAAAATTTCAGAGACATTATTTTTCTAAACCACTTTTTTTTTTCGCGACAGCAAAGCTTGCTTCCATGAGAAAGCAATAGTTTGTTAAATTTTTTGGAAAACATTTTACCTGGCCAAGTTCTTCGGTGATATTCAAAGCCCGACACTCGGCTCTTCTACCGGTATCAGGATCGTACAGTTCGGTGTCGTTTCCGATATGATACACCTGTCCGACTTTTGCCATTTCCAGCGTCACGTAAAGACTCAGCGGTATCATAACTTGAAGGATAATGACGAATGTCCAGAAGGTCAGCATACCCTCGAAACTGGGATCTTGTAATGTTGGAAGAAATGGCACTGGCATCGTCAGCGAATAAGTTGAAAGCCACATCTTGCAACCCGCCGCACCGACAATACAGAGGACCAGCAGAATTACGACACACCACACAATGTCCAGATTCATTTGCCTTTCGAGACGGGAACGCTGTTGAAAAATAATAAAATATCAATATTGAATGTAATTATCCCAATAACACCAGAGACTGGCTTTGAAAAAATATTCTTTGGTTTTACCACAATTCAATTAAGATTCATTTTTTTACAAAAGTGACGTAATAATCTGGGACTAACTAAAAATAAGCGTTGAAAAATAATGATTTACTGTTGTTTCGTGAATATTGAATCTACTTTCTGTAATTATTTCTTTATATATAATCTACCTTTGTACAATTCCAGAGACTGGCTTATTTAAAAGATCCATTCTTTCTATATTTTTTCGTAACATTCAAATAAGTTTTTATTATTTTACAAGAATGACTCAAAATACCGGGAGCAACAATTGTCAAGCGTTGAAAAAAAAAACTTTGTATTGCTATTCCGGAACAATAAAAACTACAACAGCATGAAAGCATTCTCTACCATTTTTACCATAATTTAATAATGACGAATTATTTAACAAAAGTCATCCGAAATTCTATAAATTACGAGTCTTAAGCAATTACCAATATTATTTACCGCTATTGCGTATCTACTAATCTCCGAATCATTCTGAATTCCGCATGCAAAACAATGACTAGTTAAAAGAAAAATAACTACCTTGTACCGAGGGCCACCATTGTTGAGCATGGCTTTGGTCTCGTGTCCCGAGTAGACGACGATACCCTCGATAAAGTCTGTATTTTTTAGTAAACATTCTCTCAACAAAAGATTTTCTGTAGTCACGGGTACTCTCGCGCCGTTCGGATGTACAACAGCTCCGTAAAACCTGCAATTTCATGTTTCCTTCATTACCAGTTTCAACAGCAAGATAATGTAAGTAAATTTAATAGTCCAAATGTAAACCGCAATCGTTGAACTCGTGTGTGACACGTGAGCAAACAATTGAACGAAACAATCATGATAACTAGTTGTTTGGATATTTAATTCAACGACAGGATGTTCGAGTTCGTTTACTAAGGGCAAACTATAGAGTTTGCTAGTTCGATAGAATAACTCACCTATATATTTTGGTGCTCGGTCGATCGACTTCAACGACCGATCGAAATTTTGATGGCTGAAAAGAGTCTTGAAGATCTAGAAAACCTCTGACAACCTGACGTTGCTTTAAATTAGTTTCGCCGTCTAGATTGCAGGTGTCCAAGAAAGCGAGACCTTGTGGGTCACTGCTCCTCAGTAACAAAAGATCCGCTGGTACGATTTCGTTGTTCGACAGGTGCACCAAATCGCCCACCTTAACGTCTTTCCATGGGACCTTTGCGTAACGATCCACCTCGCTGAAACAATTAAAAAGCAAGAGAAACCAATTAGCAAGCCATGTTAAAAATGTTAAATAAAGGTTCGACATTGCATTGGGTTTCAACAAATGCTACCACTACAAACGGGAAACAACCAGGAAACACGTGTAGTTCGATAGATCAAACTTTAAGTACAAAAGTCGACGGGAACTATATACTTTTTTTCTGTGCACCGGATAATTCATGTTGCGTAAAAGAAGTCGTAAGGCTACAGACTGTGTCGTCATTAAAGTGACATTCGCGATTTTTCAAGCTCGTTTGTTTCCACGCTTAGTACATCCAGGCTTCACTTATAGTCGATGGAAAATGCCTAATTGCGTCTGCCACATTTGAATCTCAAAGGGAAGCCCCGCGAGACTGTGCAAGGATACAACAGCTTGTAATACGCTTGTTGATAATCTTGTATCCCGGAAAGAAAATGGTCATATATGATCATATATGTCCATATACGTATCAGATATTTTCATATATAAAATATTTCATACCAATTCAGCCACCCAAAACAAAAAAAGTTCTCAAATAATTTTATAAAAATCAGGTTCATTGGTTCCAATAGATAAACCAAATTTTAAATTAAAAAAAAAAGCCAGAACATGCCAATTTTGTCATTTTTCGTTTAATCTGTAATATTTTGGAAACGATTAATCGTATCGACATCTCTGAAAAAAGGAGTGCGTCTTTTTTCAAGTCCCAAAAGAAAAAAAAAATATTGAAAATTGGTTGTGTAATTCCAGGCCGCATTGCTTTCTTTAAAAACTTTTTTTTATGCTTTCATTAGTTGAGGTAACCAATATCTTTTCTTAGTATAGTATTTACGTACTTTTGCTTCCTCATAGAGAAAGCTATGTTTTCGTGAATTTTTTTTTCGAGTTTTTTATGTCAACATACTTAAAATAGTCTAAAACGTCGAGAAATGCAATTCTTAGCACTAAGGTTCTTAGGTATTGAATTTGCCTCGAATCGGTTGAGGGAATCAAAAATTATGAATATTTATTTTTTTCTTTAATTTTTTTTTGAAAATGGTATAAATCGCGAACAGTGCAAGTAACTGATTTATTTTTTTGCATAAAATATAAATAGAGTGTTCCAATGTTCGATACTGAACTTGGAAAGAATCGATAAATTAGTTAAGATTTTAAAGAAATTTGCATTTTTGTAAGTTTTTTGAAAATGCTGTAACTTGAGAACGGTTCAAGCAGCTGATCCAAAATTTCGCATAAAATTTGAATAGAATCGTTCATGGTTTGATACTGAATTTGGTGAGCATGCAACAAAAAGTTCTTAATTCATAGAATTTTTTATTATTTTGTTACATATCTTCCTCTATCAGGAAGCCAAAATTGATCAAATTGCAAGAAAAAAACTTTGTCAAAGATACAAAATAATGAGGAAGCAATTTGCAACGTTCTACTTTGCAGTCTCCTTAATCAGTTTTTATACAATGAAGCTAGCGATAAAAACAAATTGTCATCAGTGGAATAGACTTTCACGAATAAAAAAAAATCCTTTTTTGTGAAACATTTTTTTTTTTCATTGTAGAAGGATTCTGCGCACAATTGTTAGTTGCGAACTGGGCCGACAATGCCGTCTATTCAGTGCCTATTTAAAGAGAACAAACACGAGAGCACAGTGTTTCCAAGCTATCGATTTTAGCTCGATCCTGTCACGAGATTCCGTGTATTATACGGTGACCGGAATCAATCGACAATTGACCGCGTTTTTTTTTTTTATCGAATTCTCGTGGCTCCAAAAGCCACAGCCCTATCGCACTGTCCATAAGCTAATCCATAAACCAAACTGTAGACGCCAGCTTTGGAATCACTTCCACTATGCTGTAATCAAAATAACGCGATTTTCGTTCATTGAATCTAAACCATTTTATGAAGAACTCTGAATAAATAGCAAAATTAATTGAGAGGGGCTGATTGAATGAGAGCTTTGACTACGAATATCATTCTACTTGTTTCTTGCAGATCAATTAAAATGAAGAATTAATGTGTTTGCAAAATATGAAGAGTGAGAGGATCGTATAACGTATCTCTATTTTACGACGAATCACTCAGATCAGCCTTGAGCAAGATTGAGCTCCAAAAGTGAACGCCTATGAACGAACAACGCAGTTCCGACGCCCGAGGTTTCTTTTTTTCTTTTTTTTCTTTTCTTCTCAATACGCGAGCCCAACGAATCCTAGTGGAAGCTTCGTTCGTCGTAGATTCTATGCTCATCATATGACTCAACTTTATCGAAGATTTATCAATGTTTTCCCAACTGGTTCTCCAATTCTGTAATAACGAAATTATTATTTATTACTTTACTGGTACAGAAAAAAATAGTTTTTAGTTCGTAGATCATACGTGTCGTTTTATAGACTCTTTTTTTTGGTGGTAGCTTCGTGAAATACTTGAAACTTCTTGACGTCGGTTGTCACGATTCTGGGGATTCAGGTGTACCCCAATCTAGAATTACGAAATTGTTATTTATTACTTTACTGGAGATAAAAGACTTTTATTTATTTATCTTTGACGGAACCAGAAGTACCTTCCCGTACGTTTTCAAACTTTCCATTTCTACATTCCCAATTCCGATTGTCATGGTTCTAGAAATTCAGCTATACTCCAAACGACAATTACGAAGCTGTTTCGTCATTACTGAACCAGAACAATAGACCATTAATTAGTTCCCATATCATGTGTGTCCACTTTCGGATTATCTTTTACGAGAAAATAATCATTGATTTTAAGTAGAACCAGAAGAAGCTTCGTAGAATCATTGAACCTTCTTTTTCCCTCCATTCTAGTCGCTGATTGTCAGGATTACTGGGAATTCTGTTGGAAATCCGGAACCAGTTGATCCGTCACGGAACTTTGTACAGGGTATGCTTGCCGGGGGCTTTTTTCGATTAACACCTGCATGTTGCAGAGGGGCTCTTGCAGTTAGAGTTGGCCATGATGATGGCAGATGAAGAACGTCCCTGACGAGCCAGTCGACGGAGGCGAAGCGCTTCGGATGTTTTCAATAGTGCTGCTTACTCGTCACAATGTCGTTTGTCCAGTCGGGTCACGCGCCATTGATCGAGACCAGTACCGAGAGACCGAGACCGAGACCTTAACGCTCTCCTCGCTATAGTGCAACCTTTCAAGAGACTCCCACGGACCGGCACTCTGGCTTCCACGTAAACAACTCAGTCTCTCAATCTTCGTATTCGCAGTATAACCAACAGCATACATATGTTACACCAAAGCTCGAGAGTTATCGAGCGATTCTACCCGCCGCTATGCACCCAGCGTGTCCTTTCATATTTTAATTTTTTTTTTTTTCCCCCAATACAGCGTAAGATCTCATGGAAATCACGAGCAAGTGTCGACGTCAATGCGTTGACGTCGAAGCTTTGGACCGTGTTTTGATAAGATATGTAAAATCTGATTGTTTTAATAAAATATGTTTATCAAAGTTTATTCTTTAGTATTTGTCAGAGAATTTATTGAAGGCAATATAATTCTTCTGTTATCCTGGAATTTTTTACGTTTTATGTTCTGAATAATTGATATGATTTTTATTTTATTTTTCAAAATTAATTTTATGTAGTTTGTCTTACTCATAAATATTTTTAGCTTATTAACGTAACATTTCTGAGATGTATTATTGAATTAATAATTTCTAAAATTATGTTCAATAAGATGATCTTTTTAGGTTTTTCAGGAAAGCCAGAAATTTTTGTCACATAAAATTCGTTATAAAAATTTAGAAGTTTAAATATAATTGTATCGTAAGATATATAAATATTTCTTTGTTTTCAATTGGAGTGCCATATTTTTTTCGCATAATTGAAAAAGTAACAGAAATATTTTGTAAGTTTGGTGATTTGACGAATATGGTGTAAAATTACGACCATTGTTGTACGTATAAAAAATATTGTAAAATTTACAAAAAGCAGAAATATGTAGATTGTAATGACAGATTCACATAATTTTTGTTTTATATTTTCGATTATTCATCACTATTCTCAGCTTATTAAATTGATAATTTTTAAAATTAAATTAAAACAGATTTTTTTTTCATCCTCATAGAGGAAAGCTTTACTTTCATACAATTTTTTTTCTCGAAATACTCAAAATTGTCTGAAACGTCGAGAAACTTTTATATCTCGAGAATTAGTCGACCGATCGAACTAAAATGTGTCACATACGTAAAACAGAAACCACTCTATTTTTACTATATTTCTCGTACAAATCAGTGGAGTGGATAAAATATTACGATAATTTGAAGTTGTGAAAAAAGGTACGTAAAGACACTCACGTTTGCAAATTTTAAGCTATCGAATTAAAAAGTTTATCACAAATAAAGTAGAAGCATTGTGATAGATCAATGCACATTGTTTCCTTATATTATTTTTAAATATTTTACAAAGCTCCCTCGATGAGGAAGCCAAAATCAATCAACATACTTCTTCACAGAGATAAATTTGTAAAATAGTGAAAAATAATGAGAAAGCAATTTTAATTTGCATCTCATTTTTTAAATTTATTAAGAAAAACCAAAGATTCAGACTCTTCCTGCTACGTATTCGTGCAGATGTGATTTTGAATAAATATTCTATGCTATGAATGCATAAGACCGTAAGACGAAGGCAAAAGGCAAGGGGTAAAGTAACAGAAGTATAGGTAGACCGTTCTTCATTCGTAATCGAACTAATCGACTTCAGGCAAACCTTGTGGCCCCGATCGAAAGATATGTAATAGACATCGCCGATCGAATTTCAAGGACAATCTTATCGGGCCTGTCACGCTCAAGTCGAACACAGATCCGGGCTGTGCGCGACACGTTTGCTTACAGAACGTCGAGTATCGCGAATGCGACGAGCTCAATGCTCTCAAAATTCCGATTTCCAATACCAGACCATAGGGGTATCGGGGCACTGTCCACGATTATTCGAACAACCAGTTGCATCGCTGCGCATAATGCATACAAAATAGTTCATCGATCGATGTCTGGTTGTAGCTGAGTGAAAATTAATCAACCGCATGTATTACTAGGCCAGGTAATATTTCTCTACGTTATTTAAGGGATCACTCTGCTCAAGGAGGCTAAAATACAAGTCGAAATTCAATTTTTGCTTTTGTTCTTACTATATATTTTTTATATGAAGTAGTAATATATTTTTAACGTTGCTTTACACAATTTTGGTCTTTTCAGATTTGATATAAAAAAAATGATTACTAAATATTAATAATTGATACGGATACAACTATTTTTTTTTTTTTTTCATTTTAATCGTCTTTGATCAATTAATGTTTGAAAAATAAGCACGTACTTTCAATGAGTTGGCAAAAATCGATTTTTGAATACCTAGATAATATTTCTCTACCTTATTTAAGGGATCACTCTGCTCAAGGAGGCTAAAATACAAGTCGAAATTCAATCTTTGCTTTTGTTCTTACTATATATTTTTTATATGAAGTAGTAATATATTTTTAACGTTGCTTTACACAATTTTGGTCTTTTCAGATATGATATAAAAAAATGATTACTAAATATTAATAATTGATACGGATACAACTATTTTTTTTTTTTTTTCAATTTAATCGTCTTTGATCAATTAATGTTTGAAAAATGAACATGTACTTTCAGTGTGTTGGCAAAAATCGATTTTTGAATACCTTGAAGAAATTGTATGAGTTCTTTTTTTAACATTCTACCATTGGTAAGCATTTTGTTTCACCACCGAATTTGCACATAATGTTTAGATGGATTACTTTTTTTTTAAGGTTTAGAGCATTGTATAAAAAAAAAGATTTATTGGGGATACTGTCAGTGCGGAAATATAGCACTTAGAACGAATGGCGACGGAAAAAATTCGATACCTCAATTAAAAAAAAAAAAAAAATTGGTCGTTTTCGAAACTTTTTCTCGAAATATTACTGTTAGTGCGGATATATACCGTTACAATGATATCGTGCTTGCTCCAATTGAATCATCAAATTAAAATAAAATAAACTAGTTTAGTTAAGCCCGAGTTAGTTTAGTTTATATCTAGTTAGAACTATAATAATTGAAAAAAAAAAAACAAAAAAAAACAAAAAAAAACAAATACAATGCAATTTATTTTTTGTAGTACTTGGCGTCGAGCCTTTACCGCGACTTTTGATATTTCAGCGCTTTAATTTATGTATAACACTCCTCTTTGCACTTAGGAACTGTATTAGATAAAATAAAACACGGAAAACAATTGATTTCTATAATGGAAAAATGTGTTTTCTAAAAGCGAAAAAAATATCTTTCCGTCGCAGTATATGACAAATAATTTTGCATGAACGATAAGAAAAATGTTGTAAAAATAAAGCATCCATCGGCAAAAAAAAATCTTTGTAGACATTTATTCAACAAACTTTTGTTAAATTTTTCATTTCAAAATGCGCACATAAAGGCGAGTACAATTTATTAATATTTTAATATAAAAAAAAGCATTTGCAGACCTTAAAGGAAGTAAAAAAAAATCTTGAATATCGATACACATCCAAAATCACAACAATGTTAATGGAAAATAAATAAACATTTCAATCCCTTTTTTCTCTCCAGAAAACTTGTTCGTAAAATATAGCTTAAGCGAGAAACCGAAGCTTTATATGCATTTTAGTTTTATCTTGATGAAACGCCAAGTAGCGACAGACTAGTCAATACTAATAATGGAAGTCACTCGATAAAATGACTAGAATCGACGTAGAGTGAACACATACACAGCCCAAGTAAATTCCGTTATCTAGATCACACCACAATGCTTAATAAAATAACAGGGCGCATATTTTCTTATATTTCTTTATTTGCTAATAGAAAAAGTGTTAGGAAAACCGTAATTTTTACACACGTATCTATGACGGTATTTGCGGTGGAATTTGTTTGAAGTTCCATCAGATTTCGGAGGAATGTCAATGAACAAAGTTGTGTGAGAAGTCACGAGAGCGTTGATCGATTGTCCAGTTTGATGGTGAGGGAGGGGGGGGGGGCGTGAAATCAAGGTCAGTGTCACGCACGCATTGCGTGTCGGATGGTCGATGCACGTGATAAGCCCACGACGTTCGCACGGAAAGTTGCTCTATTTTTGATGAGCTTTATCGAGCATCGACCGCAGCAGCACCGAGGCATCGAAGATTCCCTAGGCGTACACGTCGCTGGGACATACCACGGGTCACGAGATCGAGAGTGATGACGAAAGAAAGCAAAGGAAAAAAATACAGACCGAACGATAACAGACAAACTGTACATAGTGAAAAAATGAAAGTGACATTTTTGGAGTTTTTACAAGAAAGAAAGTGCTACAATGCAAAAATGTGTAATCTATAATTTCCAGTTATTTAATCGTGACCTACATTTTAGGGGGTGGTTTTCGTCAAGCCGATTTTATTCCCAAACTTTTGTCAGAAACTGAAGGTGATTAAGTGTACAAATTTTTTTTTTTTTTTGAAAATTATGCTGGTCGAAGTTATGATTTTTTTTCTTTTTATCCAATATTGGATTTAGTCTTTTTAGAATTTCGTCAGGGGATAAGGTTGCGACATTAGCTCACGCCAATTTTTCTGCAAATAAAGTATATCTTTATCTTAAAAATGAGCTCAAGCAAGCAGGATTCGGTCAATTTTTGTAGAAGTTATGGTTTGTCAAAGGAGGTAGGACGTATGTGTCCCACTGGCCGATAGGTTTTAATGAGCCATTCAAAACCTCCGCAGCAGCTCCTTATATTTCAAGAAAATGGCACTCATAAATGTGGTGTGACATAAACATTCCATAGACATCTACCTATAATGTATACATTGCTGCCAAAAAATAAAAAAAGTAACCTACGATAAAAAAAATTGTTATTTTCATTTAAAATTTGTTTTTTTTCCCCCCCATTTTTATGTCACTTTTCATAAAACAAAAAAAAATGTAACTCTCATAATTTAGAAGTCATACCAAAAAATGTATCACATTGACAAACAGGTTTATTATTTGCAATTCGATTTTACAAAATGATTTAATACCGTGTACTGATGTGTAAAAGGGAGACATACATATCGTTCAGAGACCGTGGAAAGTGCGAGGAAAGGTAAAATCCAGTTTGCATCGATTTGATATTGTCGGGAAAGCGGATATGCAAGTCTGTGCGAAGTCGACGATGTAAACGTACGACGAGTGTCACAGAGAAATTTCCCCCCCATGTTTGTGGCAACTCTTCTTTTCTATATCGCACGGTTAACGATCGAGGAAACTTGGTACGTGTGTAAATTTAAATACCGTCGCTGCGATGTAAATAATAATGAATTTATAGCCAACGAAGTAAGTACTGCAACGAAACAACGGGCAACACATGCGTCGATTTTTTCGTAACATCTGCTAGCGAGATACGTTATTGATTCACGAGCTCGTTTCGCGACCTCTGCAAATGGATTTTTATATCTGTAAACGTGCGGTATAAAACTTTACGGTCGTGCCGGAGGGCAGACATGGCCACGTCTCTCAGTACTTGTTTATTCAGACCACTATTTACTTAATATTATTTTGAAAAAAAAAAACAACAAATTATGCACAGTGACTGTATCTGCTTGTGTAAACATTTCCTTGAGTTAATACTCAAAGTCTCAGTTCCGCTTCTCGTTACACTTATATTTTAAGAATTTTTTTCCATGAATATCAGCGCAAAAGAAAATAATAATTTCATACAGGAAATGACAGTGGATACCAGAGACTGTAATTATGGTGGCTTATTTATGTCGGGGAAAATAAATTCTCTGACTTCACCAGCGGATTAATCAATTGTTGTTGAAAATTTATCAATCTAATTTAATTAATAATAAAAAATACCAGTTAAAAAAAAGTTATGTTAAGAGCAGAAATTTTAAGTATCTAAAAACTCTTGGCTATAGAAAACTATAATACAAAAAAGGAGTTCAGTGACGGTAGTGAATAAATGATTATGATTAAAACAGTTAACTAAAAGAATATAGAACATTATTATCGATTAAATTAAAACTTGGCGATGTAAAATCAAATATTTAAGTAACCAAAAAATAGACTAAATAATGATGTCATACGATTCCGGGAGAAAAAGAAACTACTTTTTTGGCGTCTTAATTTTTTTTCTGCTTAAATGTGAAGTTCAATATAAAACCAGGTCCGATAAACTTGTACCTTATTTTTTCTAAGTGCGATTTTTTCCGCAAAGATATGAATAGTTTAGTAAAAAATCAAACTTTTGTATATTTAGGAACAAAATTTTGAAATAACTGACAGGAAGTACTCTCAAGTAGTAATAATATCAAACAAATTATGTGAAGTGTAATCGAGCAATTAATGAATTATTTAGTTTCCCAGTTACAAATTTAGATAATTCATAGGCTTTGTCTCAGTGTAATGTAAAAGACACCAAAAAATCTATTTCTAGAGCTCCGGATTCTCCATAATCTACTGAAATTGATGTTCAAATGCATCATAACTCCCAAATGATTTTTTTTTTCTAATACTCCCGAGGGTTTATTTCCTCAAACAAAAGCTCTATACATCTTCATTTAAAAGTTGCCAAATCGGTCTCAACAACTTCTATTCTTAGGATCTGTCAATGTTACATAAATTCAATGTCAAATATCTGACATCAGTGCCAACCCGAGGTTTAGACGTGAAACTTCGATAGGACAAAAGTGTCGTGAAGCAGGAAACTCAATGAAAAATTAATCGCAAACGTCATTGCTGAATTAGCAAGCGAAATATATATAATACTGAGCCTAGCGCTATTAAGCTATAGACGACTTTGCAAACTGCGAAAAAAAAAAAAAAGCGTATTGTTAATGTGGCATTAAATCGGTATATACCCTGAAACGTCTCATAAACCATTCGAAAACTTGTTGCAAACTTTATTTCACCAGTGTTTTCGCATCAAAGTAGACGTCACTGCGTTATTATGTGTATAGCAACATGTCACACACAATATACATAATATATTCGGCACAGTGTGTGCTCCAAAACTGTACAGTAACAATATTGTACATTATTTTTTTTCCACCGGAAAGATCGCACTCGATGAGTACAACGAGCGTGCTGTAAAAACTTAGTTGTGAACACATCGTTTCGCGCGTGTTCACAGAGTCCCTGCGATCGTATACACTTCCACGCACGCTACAGACTCGTAAATGACTGCAAAGCGTCGATTCGCCTTAGTGCGACGATAAAACCGACCGAGCGACCGGTTGCTCACTCCGTCATTTATAATGCAATTTAATCGGTTCGCCAGGCCGTACGATTGACGTATCGCTCGCAATTCTCGCTTAAACTTGTCCGCGGCTCGTCGAAGCAAACCTCGTCCTTCGATTTGCCGTGTCAGCGTCGTTTCTCAATTGCTTTTTTTTTTTTTTTTCTTCATCTTTTGCCGACGATCATGCGAGACATTCCTTCCGAGATCTCGACCATGGATTTTTCTCTCATTGCCTGAGAAAAAAAAAAATATATACTGTACGAAATGAAATCAATATTTGCTTTGAGGATAATGCAGGAATTTTGCATTTTTCTTACTGGTTTTTAAGTACATTGGAGCGATTCATACTAGTCAAATCACTGCTAAATATATTTTTCTGAAACTGACCTTCTCTGATCGGTTAATCAATTTTTCTCTGACTTAATTTCAAACTGGAATAACTAATTGATGAAGCTCTCCGTATTAATGCGCATTCAACTTTTTTTTTGTTGTATCAACAAGTAATTTAATTTATCACTAGTCATGTATCGATGTTGCTCCATTTGTGTATGAAATTACAGCCCGATATATGGTTATTTGCAAAAATTATAGTGTGAAGATATATTTATCAAAATTTTCAAAAAGCTATGAAATTTGAACCTCTTAATTTTTCTCTAAACCTCTACTATTGCCGACTTTTTGGACTATTCTGAGTCCTGAAATGAAAATTTCGAAAAAAAAAACATTTCACGAAAACAAAGGCTTCCTCTGTGAGGAAGCAAAATTATGAGCACTGATTCAACTAGTGTGAAGTGCTTTAACCTCCTCAATTTTCCGCTCTTCTTGATTGTTTTGCGGAGTGACAAGGCGTCTACCGTTGCGGCGTTGTCTGATGTAACTGCCAGCCACAGGTGTGTCCATTTAGCGCACTCACTCGCTCGCCCACGACCACTGATGGACCGCAAGCGTCTCTCGGTCTCGTCATCATCGTTGACTAGTGCACAGCACAATTCCGTAAATCCACGAGATAACAGTTAAACGTGACTCTTCTCAAGCCGCAAGAGACCCTGGCAGAGACCCACTTGCCTTTTCCAGCATCTCTGTTATTCCCTCTTTGCCTACATAATGAAAAACCAAGCGATTGTATCTTAAAGAATAAGGCAAGTCAGTGAAAAAAAAATTATTTTCAGAGATGTATATTTTTTATTCTAGTCATATCCAATAAATATGAAATAAATATATTATTTCAGGATTAGAATAAACTATTCTTTTGCCTGTATTAAAATCAATGTTGCTGTCTGATGCTATTGTGAATCATTTTTAGGCTTTCTCAACAACTCTGCTCGTGATACAGATTTAAGCAGACATAGGATTTCAAGTCTATGGCATCTCATTTAGTTTGCAACAACATTCTACACCAGCTAAGCGGAGCAAATGTTAAGAAAACTCAAAACTGCCTGTAAACACCAACATTAGTTCCCGAATTTGTAAATCAGTTGATATCTTTCGGCGACCTTTAAAAATAATCTTTAAAAATAATCTCCCCCCTAAACGTTGAAAAAGACCTAAGAGTTGAAAAAGCTTAAAACTGATTCACAATAGTATCGGTCAACAAAACTGATTTCAATAATGACAGAAAAGTAGTTTATTTTAATCTTGAAATAATATATGTATTTCATATTTATTGAATGACTAGAATAAAAAACATAAGTCTCTAAAAATCATTTTTTTACTGACCCGCTCGCTCCCCTTAAGATTCCATCGAGCATTCGTCTTGGTTTTCAAACATATTTCAGAAAAGTTAGGTCTATCTTTTCTTTCCACAGAGATACGTATCTTCAAGTCATTGCAGAATTCACCAGTTAACAAGATTAAACGTCGCTGATTTTTAAGATGCCTGATCGTCTCGTATACGTGTTCGGCCTTTACCTACTTGAAGCCGAGACACTTCATCTTACGCCATGCAGCACACGGCTGCTGTGATTCGACGTGGCTCTTTCGACAAAATCAGTGTATGACTTTCTACGAGTTTTCGCAACGTTTGCGCTCGATGATTCGTTTATTTTTTTAATAAGCCATGCGAAAATAAACGTAAAGAAAAAAATTAAATAAAGCTAACGGGACTTTAGAAGAAAAAAAGAGCAGAATGGCTTCAGTTAAGATATTCTCACAGTCTTAGCCACATGCAATGCAGGGACGTATTTTTATAATAATTATTATTAAAATCTGAATTATGAGAAATATCAGAAAAGATTAGAAAAACAAAAGTGGCTGAATTGATTGGTGAATATATCGTTTTCTTTGAAATGTCGTGCAAACTAACCAGAACATATGCTAGATCAAGATATTTTTTGAGTATGCAAAGATGAGTGAACGACGTAATAACTCAACTGGCTCAATTAACCCAATTATTGTATTCCGGACGTCTGGAATTAATCGACCTCCACCTACTTGAAAAAGTAGAAATGCTCGGCGTATGACCCGCAGCAAAGTTATCGTACTATCCAGCACGTTTAGATATTTATATAGCTCTCTTCATCTCTCTTTCTCGTATTGTCATTGTATATAAGCGCGAGCTAAAATATATTCTCTCGACGTAGCGTGTGTGCTGTCGTGCCCGATGGCCTGTCCCTGCTGCCAGTCTCGCGATATGGTATTGCTTTTGTTAACGGTTCCGTCTGTAATGCCGTATAATCGCACGAGAGCCACGAATGAATCCTCCAATCTGCTGAGTGATAATGACCATTAATTGACCCACTCGCCCGTTTTGTCACTCAGCAATTGCATCACAAACGCAAACGGTTTGCCTGTTCAAACCTATAATAGGATTTAATCAACCATTAGTCAATGACCGTTTTTGTAAATTCCACTGTACGACTGTTTTCATCATTTTCCAGTGCTTTTAAACGTCGAAGGAAAAAAAAAAAAGGCGACAATTGAAATTACGACATTGCTTAACCCGCTGTTATCTTTTATTCATTAAAATTCTGTTGCAATAGGTCAAGTTCTGTAATTTCTGGCTTCACCATGAAGGAAGCTTTGTTGGGTGATTAATGACTTCATTAATTATTTTTAACCATGTCCAATCCAATATCAATTCATGACCATTTTTCAGCTTTCATTTATTTGAAGTTCGAGTAATCAGTTTTACGTTGGATAAGTATATGTTCACGAGACATGCAAGAAGTAATGCTTTATAAAACTGACCACTCCACATAATTTCAACCATTTGTTTTAATATTATGATTATTGTCGTTACGGTAGTATTATTTAAAGTAAGAGAAAGAAATCAGTAGCTTCTCGTCGATATCAAATTTCGGTAACAAAATCTTTAAATGCGAAATACGTGTTCTCTTTTTTTTTACTGGCTGCCAGTGTTATTGAAATTAAAACAGATTTTAATACACATTTCGCTTTTCAAAGGGAAAAAAATATTTCTGTGATACTTTAGTAATGTCGTCAGTCTATTTGGTCTAATAATATTGACCGTTGCGTTGACGTAATGGATAGCGTACTCGCCTTTAAACCAGAGCATTGGATATAATCGACAGTTTGTATCCCAGACTTGTAGTCTCGTAGAGAATAAAAATATGGGCGTGACAAAGTTTATTCAGTTTATACATGTGAGTCATGTACATGCAGCTGTATGGATATGTATGTAGGTTTCGCATGTATAAAGGTATAGTCCATGTTTACATTCTCGATGAGACGCTTCGGTATCGCGAAACAAATTCAAGACTGGCTATTTTCAGGGAAAACCCAGCAGTCTTCCTTGAATCTTCGATAAATGCGATATGGTGGAAAACACGAAAGAAGGGCGATCGATTGGTTCACATAAATTCAATAAGTTTGTATTCAACAAAAAATCATATACATTTTTTTTAACACAACAGTTTTGCGGACCATAAATATCTATTGACTGTTGTGTCAAATGACTATTGAAGGAAACTGGCTTAACGCTCTAACTGGTAATTTATTTTAGATGCCATTCCTGCTGGATTCAGTTGAACCAAATATGATATCTTGTAATCCAAATATCGTACCATACATTTTTTTTTTAAATAATGACGGAAAATATGTTCGACATGTTTTATAAAAATATGCTCAATAATTTATATAAATTGACATAGAACCATGATTTTGCGTGAAAATAGGTATTCAAAAAATTGACGTCAATTTTCAAGGATTTAAAATTACCATAATTTTGCATGGAAAATAATCGATTAAAAATCTGAAGTCAGTTTGGAAACAGTTTTGGAAGTTAAACAGTACCGTTATTTTTCACGGAAAATGGTTGTTTATTTTTTAACGTAACTTGTCTAGAATTACCAATTACTGCCATTTCAATGGAAAAAAGATATTGAGTAAAAAGATATTGTGTAACGGTTCCCTATACGCAATTCTAAGAACTACAGACTCAGCTTATCGCATGCTGCGTCAGGGTCCCACGGTAACGGACCGTTCTTTATCACACGCGTCTTGATACACAAGGGCCCAAGGGCCCGAGATAAATTTCAAGCGTGCTTCACTTCTACTCTATCCTTCGACCCGGGCATTCTGTAGCGTTCGAACCCTCACTTTCAGTACGGAATATCGAGTAAAATAGAGTAGCGCTAGCGGCGCGCTCATTTCATTTAAATGTTTTTTCTTTTAATACTTGGCGTCGAGTCGCTACCGCGATTCTTGATTTATGCGTTAAATCCAAAAGTCGCAATTGAAAAAATTGACGTCAGATGACCATCAGAGCTAAAATAGGGTGGGGTACAAAATTTGGAATGATTAATATCCAGACATTCGAGAATTATGAAAATTACAATAACGAAAGACAAGTTGTTTGAATTTTTTATTTGAATAATTGTTTTTGTTTGAGAATTTCATTATTCAAACACTCATTTATTTGAATATATATTTTCAGAGAGAATATCATTTGAATAATCAAAATATTGCATCATTGGGTTATAAACTGTTCGATCTCTCATCAATTTCATATTTCTCCCCTTGTTTTTCATTGAAATTCAAAATTTCGACCGTTCAAAAATTGTATCTTTAGCTATTTTGAATCCCACCTCTAATATTTACCATCATCTTGCATGGAAAATACTTGTTTTTTCCATAAAAATAGATATTTAAAAAAAATGTCCATACGAAAGGATGGTACATTTTTCTGGTCATCTGACTTCAATGGAGCAAATTAAAAAATTACCGAATTTTTCATAAAAAGGGACATTAAAAATATATATATATATATCAGTTTACCAGAGTTAATAGTTACTGTAATTTTGTATAAAAAAAGAGCCATTTAAAAAACGTGCATAAATTATCTAGAGTTAATAATTACTATAATTTTGCATGAAAAAACAAGTAAAAAATCACTTCATCTCAATCTAGAATAACCCTCTGTGATAGAAGTAGCTGAAAGCTGAGCGAAAAATGTGAACAAAAAACATATTCTATTTCATCACAGATTACCGACAAATCACTCTTGGTTCAGTTATCAAAATTGACTTCAACTAACAAAAGTTAAAAGTCACGGCCACTTTGCATCTCCATCAAAGCCAATCGTCTTTAATAGAACTGTTAAAAATATTTCTTAAATTAATATACTTCTCTCGGAAGCTTTTATGCATAAACCGGTATATTAAATTCAGTACATTACAAAGTTGTAAAGCAATATTCATGTACTTTTATATTAGACACAACTTTTTTTATCGCATTTAATATACCGTTTATTAAGTGTACATAACACGTGCAAATTAAATCTAATATAACCGTTTATGCATAAAAACTTCCGATATAAGAATATTAATTTTCACAAGAAAAATGTTCATAGTGAGGAGCTTCTGAAAGCCATGAAAATTCGAATTTAAAATATATTAAATTTTATCAGTGATGGTTATCCGGTACGACTCTTGATTCCGGTATCCGTTGCCTAAATTGAGACACGCAAATGTCGAAGGGTCGAATTAGCAGGCCGACAACTGCAGTGAGTGAAGCGTGTATAAGGGTGTTTTATTAGCTATCGATATTACACCCAGTGCTGTTAATTTGTGAATGGTTACGGACGTCACTGGTTGCGTCAGCAGAATTTCCAATCGCAGCTGAGTTTCGACAAACCCGTCTATTCGCCGTTGCTTACATGTATTACGTTTCCGAGAGCACGTTTCATCCCGCATCACGTTCCACACATATTATACATATCGGGCACTCGGTCAGAAGCATTAACACCCGTCGCGACGCTTTAGCCTC
Source organism: Perithous albicinctus (assembly GCA_964016905.1). Taxonomy (NCBI): domain Eukaryota; kingdom Metazoa; phylum Arthropoda; class Insecta; order Hymenoptera; family Ichneumonidae; genus Perithous; species Perithous albicinctus. The sequence continues at coordinate 18,705,214 of OZ024689.1, forward strand.
TATGTGAATTAATCATTAGTTTAGATCACGTTGCTGCCCTATTGTTTAGAGTTCTAGTCACGAATTATTTAGATATTTTAACTAATCACCCGCTTTTCGGTTACTTACTACTCATATGTCGAGCTCTTAACAGTAAAGTAACACTATAGTAAAATGCTGTACCGTAAAAATATCCAAAATATATAAGTAATACATCTGCGACAAAATAATTAGATCAAAATAACGTGCGTAAAAATATTTTTGGCGCAAGTTTAGAAGTGAAATTTTGTAGTTTAAAAAAAGGTTTGAGTCATTTGTTTTATTTTTATCTTATTATTTAGACACCAAAGGTATTTAGTTGTGTAAGGAAATACATATATTTTGTGGCATGATTTTTTTACATCACCAGGAAAAAAATATTTTTTACATTAATATGTTATGATTAGAAAAACCAACAAAAAAAAATCACAAGTCGAATTCGATGATTGGGTTTTTACTTTAAGTTTATTCGAACGTTAGGCGGAAAATTGTATATTTTTATTCCGACATTTTCTTCTCCAAGTGGGACACTGTCTGAAAACGTTGCATTGAGGCTATTTTCCTCAACTGTATACAGAGAAAAGTTATACGAGGGGTTTTCCTCTAACAGGGAAATTGTATTACAAAACTTCCGATAAAGCGGCTCTGCAGAAAACTATCCGCGCCACACATGACGTATAAAATCGATAATTCTTTATCAGTTCTATGAGCTTGACGCATGTTAAGTAATAAATATAAAATTCAAACACGTTTTAAAAATTCGCGATAAGATTTTTTTTTTTACTTATGAACAGATAACTCTCGCTACTTGAGCGGGTAAAGGTCTATTATTATAGTAGAGCAAAGAAAACAAGAAAAAAAACGTCTTGTACAATAAGATTAATAAGCACTTTGCTGGGCGTATATCATCAAGAAAACTGAAGGCGGTCTCATTTTATTAAGCCATTTTATTGATGTAGATACGAGCGAGAGAGTGTAATAAAAAGAGCAAAAAAGAAAAACTCACCTGACGTAAACTCTGCAGGTGGAATTATTGACACGACGATCACTCGCGAGCCTCCTTCTATCTTCGAAGAAGTCTTTGAGGGCGGTGACACCGAGTACGAATACAACTGGAATCATCGCCACTTCCTTTCCGAATGCATTTATCGCAGGCACCCAGTTCAGTAATACGATGAAGATGAAGTAGAGATTGGCAACCCGATGAAATTGTTCGAGCAGGTTCCGGGGCAAGAAGCTAAGCATTGTATATTTTGTTGTGCGTACCCTAAAAAGAAAATAAAGTTTTATGTTACTTTTTCAATACGAAATTTTAAGAGCAGACGAAACAGTCGAGCTTAAAAATAATAGAGGCATTCGGCATGAAGTGGACCCTATTCTGAATACTCTCGAAAAAAAATTCATAGTTTTTTTTCGATAAGACTGGCAAGACTGAATCAATAGTTCTTTAGTTTCCTTTTTAGAGCTTCAAGCGTTAACAAGAAAAAAGATATTTTTGTATTTATTTTAAGTACACTTAAGTAAAGACTGTCCAAGCAATGTGATGAAAAAAAGAGTTGTTCAATCGCTGATCGGTTCTATTATGTATTTTCACGGTTATCGAACAAGCAATCGAGTTTATAAAAAATTCCATGAATCCTGTACAAGTCATTTCATTTAAGCGATATATGTGATATTTCAATTTCTCCTTGCAGTTCCTTGAAAAAAAAAAGGTCGAACGAAGAAGTTTCATAAATTCCCAATGCAGTTTAATAATAACGAAACGTTCGATACTCAACCGTCGTGATATAAAATATTCGCAGTCTGTGTATATAAACACTAGTGACTGTGAAGCTATGTTACAACTAAAGTCGTTACCTACATAATGACAACTGTAAAATAGGCGCGTAATCAACGTGAGACTCAGGCGAATTAAGGAACTGAGGATAAGTTAGAGCGCTGAGAAAATTCGTCGGGATCCCAAATAAGAACCACCCTAGTACATGTATAATGTTCTATCTGTGATTCACAAAAACGTAAATTATATATAAAAACTATTATTCATTTCAGAAGATCTCTCAATTGACGATTCTATTTATTTTCTCCTGAATTTCTTACAGCCACAGATAATGGCAAGAAATTTATTAATACCTGTTGTCTATCCTGACGCCATTGGGATGCCGATTTGCAGGGGTTTTCGGTGGCACCAGGTGATTTGGAACTATGGTCCTCAGTCGTGGTTCCTCAGGCATAGAACCAAAGCATCGCGCCCAAGCCCTACGCCACCAGGGTGGCGCGGCGCTACGCCGTATCGTGTATATTGATTCTGACCTGAAACAATCACGTCCATCGAAATTAATTATGCAAGAACTAAAGTAAATCGCCCGCTGAGAATTTTATTGGGGGTCTTATTAACGTGTAATTTCGTCGGTATTTCCAAGATTTCGTTACTAGGTGCAACAGTGGCAAACAAGAATTTAGCGGATTAATAATATATATGTGTATCGACTGGAATAAGGAAGGTAATTAGGGATGATAAATTATCTTGAAGCTGCATAGTTGATAATTCAAAGCCACAATCAAGATAAGAAATGGAACACAAGCTTTGGCTTCTAACATTAAAAAAGAAGAAAAAAAAAAAAAATTGAACTATAGTAGTTCCCACTGAATTCTGTTAAGGGAAAAGGATGTGGAGATAAGCTTTGATGTGTCGGTGGTCGGGCGAGTGGGGAATCATATCTTTATGACAATAATTCGCGCGGTTTTTTGCTGTGAGTTCGTATATACTTTTGCAACCGTCAGTATTATACGCGATAAATCCCTAAACGATTTTATCAGCTTCCTTTGTCTGTCGTAGGGGCACGATAGAAACGTCCGACCGTGATAAAAAAAACTGACTTATCGTATCGAATCCCAAAATGGCCAAGAGTACAATAAATGAATGTTAGTTCGTTCAATTTACGTTTAAATCACGTTTTATCATCGCGATAAGTTTTGTCTTCTATTCTTAGTACATTTAAAATGAGATTTCTTCGAACCGCTACATCCGCTGCTTATAGAAATTTCTTATCTTTTGACAATACCACTTTATTGCGATAATTTTACAATTTCAGTATTTCTAGAAAATAGTCATTTTTATTATGGCTTCGTTATAGTGGAAGATTTCGTTTTCACGAAAATGTTTATTCTTTTATTTTCAGTATTATAGGTTTAGTAAAAATGTCCGTATTCAGGGCATCGGAAATTCAATCGCCTCTTAGTCAGTAACCGTTGGAGCGATCGGACTGAAATTTGGCTCGTAACTGAAGTACTCGCCCCGCTTTGACTGTTGTCATTTTGATCAAAATGTATGTTAGCATTTAGATTTTATAGCTCTTTGTATTTAAAAAAAAAGAGGGATTGGTCGCTCTAACTTTCGTAAAATTGATTATATTTTACTAAAAAGTTATTCATAGCTGCAGGTATATTTAATATTGTTTGGCATTGAATTTGGTAGAAATCGGAAAAGCGGTTCGAATTTTATGGAGTTTTTAAATATTTTTGTAATTTTTTTGAAAATGCTGTAACTCCTAAAAGTTCCTAAAAGTTGTTCCTAAAAGCCTAGATTTAAAAAAAGATCGATTTTCTATCTCTGAAAAATGTGTATCTTTATTAATTTTTTACTGCGTTCCCACATACTTAAACAGAATTTGATATTTTTCTATGAAATATAGAGTTTTACGATTTAATTGAATTTAATTAAAACAGTTGATTAAAGTTTATAAGTAAATCCACGATTGACTGCGAATCGAATTTTTATCTTTATTTTTTTTTCAATTAATTTTGAATTATTTTAATTTTTTTAAATAAGGAACGACTTTTGTGGATAAAAAGAAACGACAAAAACAGTGACTCTCACTTGTTATCGTGACAAAATATGGCACGTTCATAATTGAACGAATATCCACAGAGATTCGAAAAATTCGTATTAATAAAAAAAATGTTTACAGATCTAATATTCAACAGATTCTTATCTTTTATCATACAGAACATTCTGTATGCAAGTTTTCTCGTTTTCAGGAAAACATAAAATTAGTTGATTTAGTTCAATGATTAGTAGAATGACTCTTTTACAAAATAACCGACAATCTTTAGACGACAAATAAAAACAAAAAGTGCGTATTTTATAGTAACTACAAAGTGCCCACCTCTTTGATACCCTATGTCTGGATTGCGCGATTTTATTAACGCGATTCTCTCTCCCACGTAACTTTTCTCTCCGAGTTTTCAGTAAGTGACGAATTCGCAGCAAAAAAGTTTCTATCCAATTTCCTCCATTAGAGTCACGAACTTTGTTTTCATTTCCTCTGAAAACAAAGTTCGTGACTCTAATAAGAGTGACTGCATGCTGTGTAATGGGGCTTAATATTGTCTCAGGTTTTAAACATTTATAAACATAACAGCAAAATACGAACACTGTAGCTTTCAAACGTTCCTTCGAATTAAAATCTCAAAAAATTAATATTTTTCCGGCCCGTGAAAGGTGATTTTTTTTTGGTAAAAATCGGAGTATGCTTTTTCAAGCGGTGCCATCTTGTCAATTTTTCCTCAAAAAGAAAAACATCTATTCGAGGTTCGAACGATATTCACGTTCGTAGTGAATAAAATTTTAAAAAATTAATTTGTTTCAGATACCAAGGACGCCCGCAATCACTGCGTATAATGATGTACATTTTTCGCTACATGACTTACGTAGAATCCTATAAAATTCTACAATTTGCCATAAAATGCTTCGAAAAAAAATTGAGATATTACTTGAAACATGTATAAATATAACAACGAAATACGAGCACTGTAGATTTAAAGATAGATTTAAACGTTTCTTTAAATTGATTTCCCAAAAATAAATCACCTCGAAAACGAGTGTTTCCAACTATAATACGGCCTTAATTAACAGTGATCTTAATGTTAATGGCCAACCTCGAAGCCTGACGGGAGTGGCCTCGAAATGAGGGCACTTTGCCACTGCTGGGTGGCCTGGGTTCCTCCCTGTGTCCAGGCGGTAAAATAAAGTCCGTTCGTGAGCCAACCCTGCTGTGTCCTGCGACCTGCTGGCCTTGGATATCGACCACCTGACCCTGGCTGAATGCCCGCTGGTGTCCAGGCTTCTTGAGAGCGGATGGACGACCGGTTCCGGTTATCGTTGATATTCCCGGTGGCGAGGCGAAGTTTCCCGCAGCTTGGGAATTCCCGAGGCTCGTTTGCCAGCCTGTTGACGATGTCGCTAAGACACCACCGTGACTCGCTGATCTCGCGTGTGTCCTCGACAATCCTGGACGCGGACGTCTCCGCTTTGTTGGATCTCCAGCATCCTCGTCTTCTCCTGCCCCGACGACTTCCTCGTGGCCTTCTTTCGCCCATGGCCCGACACCCAGGCTCAACGGTGCACCCGACGATACACCGATTAGGGCAGATAATCGCGGTGGCAACGGTGGCGCCGCTGGCCCCGGAAACAAATACAGAGACGTTCTCTTCTCGATCTTCTCGCTGCTCTCCTGGCACGCTGCTTGCACGCCGCTCTCGGACATACTTGTACATCTGGAAATTGAAAAAATTATTCTTTTATTATAAAATCATCAACAGTTTTTGGTTGAAAAAGAAAATAAGCAAATATTTTTATTGTAAATTTTGTATCAAATTGTTAAATTAAATTCCTAAGCGCACATAAAAAAAATTATGTATAATCGGTATATTGATTTTGAAAAAAAAAGGAAAATCAGGCATGTTCACTTATGTAAAAAAATATTTGACAAAATAACTAACAAATAGTTAGAAGACGGAGTGAAAATTTTAAAAATTCAGATTTTTGCTTGAACTTTACATGTTAAGATGAAAAACATTGTACAATAATATTCACCGAGTCAGGATTAATAAGAAAGTTTTCAAAAATGAGAGTACATTGCAAAATGTAATAGCAATATTAAAAAATTAAATCACGACATTCATTATTATTAATATTATTATATAATTATAATTTACTTTCAAAATTTAAAAAAAGACTTCGAATTTCTTGTGTTCAATAATATATTATTCCAGAAAAAAATCTTATCAACTTTTAAAAAATCATATAAAATGAATTATTTTTTAATCAGGTCACTGGTAAATCGTCCATTTTAGCTGATAAAAGTTACTATCCTGCCAGCCGATCTAATAGCACAGCTGCACAGACTTTTCCCCCAAACCTGTGACAATGTATTAATATATTGTATATTAATATATAACTCTCTCCATAAATTGTATACCTAATATTAAAAATTTAAAGAAAAAAAAAAAAACAGTAACGACCCATGAACTTAAATCGCTTAGTCACGTTAATCGCGTGACGTGAATGTCAACGGCAAGTTCGCGATCGAAGGCTAACGAGCTGACAGCGCTTCGGAAGCGACGATATGGGAAGTGCTTCCGCCATATGTTTTGCATCTTGCCCGGCTTCCTATATTCATTAATTAAACTGCAACATCATTTACTTGTTAATAAAAAAAATTACGACCATATCGATCTGCATCTTTGTATGTTAAGTATTTTTGTAGTAACTCCGAGGAAAAAAAATATCTTGAACTGTGCGAACTGGATTTTATTTTATTTATTTTATTTATTTTATTTATTTTATTTATTTTATTTATTTTATTTATTTTATTTATTTTATTTATTTTATTTATTTTATTTATTTTATTTATTTTATTTATTTTATTTATTTTATTTATTTTATTTATTTTATTTATTTTATTTATTTTATTTATTTTATTTATTTTATTTATTTTATTTATTTTATTTATTTTATTTATTTTATTTATTTTATTTATTTTATTTATTTTATTTATTTTATTTATTTTATTTATTTTATTTATTTTATTTATTTTATTTATTTTATTTATTTTATTTATTTTATTTATTTTATTTATTTTATTTATTTTATTTATTTTATTTATTTTATTTATTTTATTTATTTTATTTATTTTATTTATTTTATTTATTTTATTTATTTTATTTATTTTATTTATTTTATTTATTTTATTTATTTTATTTATTTTATTTATTTTATTTATTTTATTTATTTTATTTATTTTATTTATTTTATTTATTTTATTTATTTTATTTATTTTATTTATTTTATTTATTTTATTTATTTTATTTATTTTATTTTTTTTGATTTTTTTTTTCATAGTGCAAAAATATTGCAATCATTTCAGTTAGCCTATGAAATTTAATTTAGAGCGCACACGACGGCTGGAATAAAGACAATTCGCCGAGTTGGCACGTTCCAGCATCAGCCAGATTGCTCGAGTAGAACGATGAAACACTATACTGCAGCTCGGTGCATTAAATTGTATTGTAAAGTTCAAGGAAGCCTGAAGCTTCGCATCTAAGCCGATAGCAATTTGTACAGTGCGGCGGAAATTTACTAACAAACGGATGAAACGAAGTCATCACGAGACTCTGCGGATTGTACGAATAATCGAGACTTCCAAGTTTACTGACGTAAGAAGAATTAAAGAGTGAGGAACAGCAGCGCCAACTTTTTTTTTTAACCGCACCTTTCCACTCTCGTAAATCCACCCAAGGATCAACGTCAAACAAAACGGATTGGCTAAAAATCCAATTCAATTTGTCGGTAAAAAAAAAAAAGAAGAACCCGAGCTTCGTTGGCTCACCAGCAGATTCTCGACACTTGCCAAAATTTATTACCTTCAATTTCAAGCTCCAACTTTACGCTTCTATTCTTCTTTTCTTTACAAAGAAATCGTAGAAAGAAATTGAATGACGCATTGACGCAATAATCATTTTTAATATTCTTGTTTTTGTAGACTTTTCTGTGCAGTTTATACGTCACTTTACGAATGCTGCGAAAGAAGAAAAAAAAAAAAATGATTGCTATACTCGTGAAGGAAAGGTTGTTATAAAAGGTTTGTTACATACTGGCAAATACTCGCAAATCAGTTGTTCTAATCATATCAAGAAAAATGATTGAAATAAAAAATTTCCAATTACTTTAGAATAAATGTTAATTAATTTAAAGAACAGTATATGAGAAAAAAATAATAAAGAATTAACTTTTTTTTATTATAATTTTACGTTCCGGCCAAGCAACTCTGTGTAAATATGTTTATGTTGATTAACATTTTTGTCATTACACGAAAGATTATACTAGAATTTAGCAAATTTTTGTAAAATTATAACTGTATTAAAATTTTCATAAAAAATGTATATATAATGCGTCCGTAAAATGATTTTCTGATAACTAAAAAAATTATAATCATAAAAAATCTATAATAAAAAAATGATAAACAAAAACAATTTTAAAGAATTAATAATCTTATGTTTCAGTCAACCTGGTGTTCATTCAAAATTTGCTACACAAATTATGTTAAAACTTTTTTATTTACATATTTTATTAGTCTATTTTTTATTTACATAAATTTGAAAAAATAGATAAAAATATTTTTTTTGAGAAACCGATGGTTTTAAATACGTTTGATTTTGTAAAACTTAATTCAACATTTTAACTACTTGCCAGTATTTTGTAGAGCAAACGTAAAAAGTAGTGAAATATATACGTTTCAACAAGGAAATATGTAATGGAAAAAATCCAGGAAGTAGTTTGCGATGAATCGAGAGAATTAAGAGGGAAAAAAGACGCGAGCGATGACAAAACGAAGCATGTCGTGTCCGATAAGAAGGTAATAATTTTATTTACCGCTTAGAGAATTGGTCAGGCTTGATCAATCAACGAATTGGTTTAGAATGGCCGCGAATCGTATAAATCGATCACGATGTATTATTCATGTTTAGCTTTCTTGTAGAGGAAGCATTTTATTTCCGTGAAAAAAATAAATACAATTTTTCGAGTTTTTCATGTCAGGATCCTCAGAATGATCCAAACCGTCGAGAAAAGTGCTTTACAAAAAATGTCTGTGTGCGTTTGTCCAGATTTCCTTGTTAGCACAATAACTGTCGCGTATTTTTTCATGTCTCTTCTTCAAATTTGGTACGCAAGTGGGCTGTCATATAAAAACATTTTGGATTTTACTTGGGGCGAATCGGTTGAGAGGTTTAAATTTTACAGTATTTTGAAAATTCTGAAAAAAGTAATTTTACGTGGTAGAATTTTTATGACATTTTCCATTTTTTTAAAGTGTCTTTCCAGCTCAAGCCTGCAAAGTAGAACCTTGCCAAACGCTTCCTCACTATTTTGCATCATTGACAAATCTGTTATTTTAACAAAGCTTCCTCTATAAGGAAGCACACATTTGCTCAACATACTTCCTCATAGAGGTAGCTTTAAAAAAAAAACAAAAAGCTTTGTCAAAGATACAAAATAATGAGGTAGCAATTTGCAAGGTTCTACTTTGCATCCTTTTTAAAAATGTATCTGTTTTATGTTACGATGTACAGCTCGTTAAGCCGTTGCATGCATTCTGACCTGGATTCTCTACACGTTACACACGAAGCCAAATGGACTTGGCCGGAAGTGTATACATAGTCGGAAATTTGCTAAGCGGCAGAAACACACTTCGGTAAAATATACTCGAAACTCGCGGCAATCTATCTTCGTCGATAGGCGCGCAATTCTATCACTATCCGATAGTGTGTGTGTGTGTGTGTGTGTGTTTGGCTATACAGTGAATCAATCTTGGACCAAATCCTTGAAGCCGCAGCTTCGCCGGAAGTCTTTTTCGTAGAACGTTTTACGCAGCCACGTGTTTGCCCGCTATTACATCGCAATCGATTTTCTTTTGCTCACGTCAAAACCGCACCAAACCCACCGATCTGTGTTCTATGTCGTTGACGAAATCGTACCTTGGCTACGCTCCAATGATTTCACGACCAAACTAAACACATCGCAATTTCCTTTTATCTCGAGCCATATTTAGTAGTGCCAAATCCAGCTTCTTTATTTTTTTTTCATTACTCGATGCTTTCTGTTTTTATTTGGTTGGTAAGAATTTTACGACATTAAATACACAATTTTATGAAATTGATAATAAAAAAAAGAGTCATTGAATAGTTATGGAAATTCCAATCTAAAAATTGTGCAAAGTTGAACGTTTCATACTGCTTCATCATTATTTTAAATCTTTGCACTCAGAAAAAATTGACAAAAATTAGAGTGTTCATTGACATTAAAAAAAGAATTGTCATAAAATTGAAACTAGATTCAACACTAATTACGGTTCAATGATGATCCATTTGTTTAGCCAAAAACGCAAATACAAAAAAATCACATAAAAAAGGTTTTCTTTTGTAAATTAATGTTTGAAATTGTTCGTATCTAAATTAAACCGAGCTCCAATATTTTGCTTGTGCAAAAAGTGGCCTACTTCACGCTGTTCATGTGAAACTCCGCATATTAATTCTCCCACGAATGTTTTTTTTTATTTTTTTATTAGACTATTGCTCACTGAAGTTTATGTAAGACGATCAAAGAAATATTGTAAGATAAACGTTGTCCGTTTCCGTGATCCTGAAAACGCGTTATTTATTTCTTATCTAGCTATTTTATTATTTAAATAATTATCAAAATTGTAATACAAACAGAGGAAATATTTGTAATTGCATTAATAGAATGTTCGAAAGAAGAGACGAAAATATAACTGTGTATACAAATAAGGCTTTTGTGGTAAATGCGGAAGGACGGAATAATCGTGCTTGTCACGATTCAATTAATCGTTAAGCCGGTCGTACGTCGACGACTCAAAGGTACAAATAAGGGAACTGAGCAATCGATCCCAAAAATCTTTTATCAATCGCCAATCATCGAATTTACAAGATAGCGGAGGAAACGACGAAGGCCATTACAATATACTCGCCATACATCAAAGTAACTCGACAGTTAATTGCATCTGTGACCATGAATAGCCAGAGCAAACAGAATTTCACACACGCCTTATCGTATATACATTGTGCCGTGTACGAGTTCTCGAACGAAAGTACCTGTACTTATGTCCATTGATCGCACTATTTAACGTTATCGAGTTAGGTACGAATTATTGTTACTGCGATAAAAAAGAACACCAACGGATGTTAAATATTTTCATACCTTCGCAAGCATCCAATATATACATTTTACAATATGAGGTATTCATGGCCAACTCAGTAAGCGTTCAATCCTGAACCCTTCCAATCCGCTCCGTTATTTTTTGTACATTCCATATGCTCGAAAAATATACTTTTCATTTTTTTAGATTTTTTTTTTCTTGAACTTTTTTTTTTATGAATTTTTATAAAATGTTTGCCCAATTGAAAAATTTGAAATGTTTGTCAAAAGTCCTGTATTAGATATCAACATTTTTGAGCTTTGAACTAGAGTGGGACATTGCGTCCATTTTTTAAGCCATTTTTTGAAAAAAAAAAAAGCCATTAAAAAATGAAAAAAATGAAATTAAAAAAAATATAGGTGATGTAGTTTTATTTTTAAAAAAAGGAAAGGCTTGAGTTAAGATATTCTGACAATCTTAATTACGTGCAATACAGAGAGGTATTTTTATAATCATTATTATTAGATCGATTTAATTTTTTTAGTGTCTAGTCAAGTATGAATTTGCCATTGTGCCAATTTTTTCGCAGTTAAGAAATCTGAAATAATTTGTACTTATTTTAGGAACTCTAAACCACTAGAAAAAAAATTATAAACTTTTTTTAGACAATTCGAATCAAAGATGGCCGACTTCGTGTGGAATTCCTCATATATTTAAGGGCAAATAAAGTGTGTACAATAAGCGAGAGGGGCGTGTATAATTCCGGAAATATACAATTGTGGTACACGTAATGGTTTCTTCGGAATTATGATAACATGCATCCACGAGAATGACGCAAGACTCTTTGAAAACAGATTTGCCAAGCCCAAAGTTATCGACGAGAATATGGTCTTCATCATTCGAACGCAATCGAACGCAATATACACGCCAGACGTGTCTTTCAGCAAGAATATAGATTTTTAATACGAATAATAATGCTAAAAAGTTATAAATAAATAAGGAAAGAAATGTTTGACAAATTGGGTACAAAATTTGACTCATTATATGTAATGAATTTCCTAATTTTTTTTTTGTGATGAGAAAAATCACTAATTTAAGAAAATTGTTTTTAAAAATTATTTCTTAGAATCTCCTTATAATTGCAATAACTTTTTTTTTAACAGAGAATCCATATCATATAAAAAAATATTAAAACTGATATTCAATTTTTTTTTTACTACTTTATTAATATTTGTTAACAAGTGTTATTGAAGATATCAAGATTTTGAGTAATGATAATACTAAAAAGATATTAACCAATTATTGATATCCAGTGATTTAACAATTTCGGTAGAAAACTTAATTTTTTAAATATGTAATGGATTCTCTGTTTATTCCAAAAACAGCAAAAATCATAATTGTGACAAAATATTCTTGTGAAAAAAAATACAAGGAGTGTACTTTTTTTTCGACTCCAGTTAAAAAAATATTCTCTCATTTCCAAAAAATGTAACACCTGCACATATTTACATTTCATCCTGGAAATTTAATTTTATATAAGGTTTCTGTTCTTTAAATAACAGTAACTGATTCTTCGGTGTATACACGAAAGTAACAATTTTACTTCAGTTTAAACACCAAAGGCTCAGAAAAAATGCCTCCCGCTCACTTGTTGATGTGCCAGTCGATGCACGGCTAAGCGGTCACCTATCCAAGTGTTGTTACTTAATAATTATTAAGTAACAAAGTAAAATTCGGTTTTTTTTTGTTGACATCAGAGAATCCCCCTTAAGAATCGAAATTCTAATGAATTCTTCGAAGCAATCTACATGCAAAATATATTTTATATATTACAAAGAAAAAGTGCAAAAATCCTTGACTTTATATTACCACAAAGACACATTTTACTTAAACAGATTTGATTCCAATAATTTTCCCAGTAAAGTTATTTTTTTTACATAAAACATACATTTTTTTTAAATTAATATTAATATGCTGTATTTAGTATTTCTGTGATAATATACTTAAGAAAAAGATATATGTATGGCGGGGCGTGCAGAAAGTTGAAGAAACTGTGTACAGGAAATAAATACAGTACTACTAATATGCTGTATTTATTTACGTCAAATAAATTGTCTTGTCTCTAATCGTAATTGGCATGAAATTATAAAATATATTACATTAAATAGTTAATGGAAAAAAGAACTCAGATGTAATGCACCTTTCCCTGTAAAATATTTTTTCTACTCGCCAAGAATATCGAGTTCCCTAATGCCAATTATTTTATATACTCTCATAACACTGCTAAATAATTCATGGAAAAACATAACTTTTTTGTTTTTACAGATATTTTTTGCCAGACCTCAATCTTCAATGCTATACGGGTTTGAAAAAAAAAAACTCATTTCCGAAGCGAGTTAAGTAAAAAGTCTGAAAAAAATTAACAAATCCGAAAGGGGAAAAAAAGAAAAGTGGCCCAGTTGATGGAAAACGCCTCACATAATGGCGAATGAATTCACGTGTACGAACGAGCGTGTCTTTTTTACGGCCTGACATAATCGCGACCGGCCGCGACATTCACTTTTTTTATTTATTCATGTATTTTTTTTTTTTTTTTTTTTTTTTTCTTTCCTCTCTTCACGGTTTTATCGCTGATGGGTGGACGGTTGCTATAGGTACACAGCTCAATTTACGTAATAATCTTCCAACGTGTGACCCAACGTGCTGGGGATATAGCTCTTTATACGAGCGTCAAGAGAGGACTTCCAACGAGAATCAACAATGAAACATAAACACGTTTCTACACTCAAGTTATTGAATGGTTTTCTTTTCTAGGAACATTTCTTGACATCATCTCCCCATATATCCATTGGATTTCTTTAAAATGAAATTTAAAAACCGGCCAATTTGGCACCAACAGAATGCTCATTTTTATGGAAAGATAATAATATTTAAAGACTCATTTTAAAAATACGTTTCAACACTGATTTTTTTTAGTGCATTTTTTTCTGACAATTTTCTTTTACTTCATCTTTGCGCACAGTTGAATTTTTTTTTTTTTTAAGGAATTAAAAAAATACCAATTTGCGACACAATCAAAATTCTCACTTCTATGGAATGAAAAAATGAATAATAAAAAAAAATAGACATAGGATTCGCAAATGTGTAATGGATTTATTTAAACTGCGACTTATAAAAAATATCAATTTAGCACAGATAAATGTAAATACTATTTTTATTTTTCAACGACAAGAATTTCATGAGTGAAAGTCTTTGTTCTAATTTCAATGACAGAACTCGTGATAAATGACATGTGGAACAAAGAGAATTTTAAATAAGTCTTTAAAGTGCGTTGCAACGATCGAAGTTGCAATATATCAAAACTTTCTGCGTAAGCTTGTCTTTTTGTGTAAAGTTGTACAGACTTACGTTCCTATAATTATTAACGTGACCGTGAAGATCACTTTTCCACCGTTTTGCACTTGATTCTTCGTTCGTGTGACATTGACCAACCTCGCGAATGTCAAGTCGCAATAAAAAAAAAAAAAAACGAAATTGTTGAAGTTGCGTGAATAAGCATTTGAAATCGTCTTGACGAGAGTGTTGGATAAGGTTACCCAAATGTCAATTGCTTTTTACTCGTAATCATTGAAAAAGAAGCAATAAAAAAAAATAATAATAAATATTGCGCAGGAGGACATGCACACATCCGAACACTTTTTGTAAACAATTTTTCTCGACGTTTCAGAATATTTAAAGTATACTGACAGTAAAATCTAAAAAAAAAAAAAAAAAAAAAGGAACTTTGCACATTGCTTCCTCATTTTTTTTACTTATCTATCGTAAAGTATGTTGTTTAGTTTTGGCTTCCTCACAGAAGGAAATGGATGGCGGATTTAAAAAAATGATGACCAAGGTTCGACTTTGCAATAGTTTTGAAAAAAAATTGCGTAAATGCAAATTTTTGTAAAATCTAAATTACTTTAACGATTTTACCCAAATTCACTATTAAATATTGAAACACTTTTTTAAAGATTTATGCAAAATGTTAGATCAGTTACTTATTCTGTTCTCGAGTTATAGTATTTTCAAACAAAATACAAAAATGAAAAATTCAATAAAATTTTAAGTGCTTTATCGATTTAGCCCAAATTTAGTACAAAACATTGGCAGCCTCTGTTTAAGTTTTATACAAAATTTAAAATCAGTTACTTGAACCGTTCTCGAGTTATAGCATTTAAAAAAAAAAATACTAAAACGTGAATTTCTATAAAATTTGAACTACTTTATCGATTTCGCCCAAATTCAGTACGAAAGGTCGCACCACGTTAAAGTTTTATTCCAAATTTCAGCCCGATAGCAGGAAATTCGTTCGAGCTTCGTTCACAGACATTTTTCAAAATCTTAAAAATTCAATAAAATCAAAATGCTTCAATCGATTTTTATAAAATGTATACCAATATGAGACACTTGACTGTACTGTATATGGCAGAGTTATGACAATATGAATTTTTGCCCCTCTATCACACACCCACACGACATACATACATTGGGACATTTTTGTAGACCATTTTTCAGGGCGTCTTGAGACCATTCTGAGTATGGTGACATGAAAGTCACAAATAAAAAGTCTGTGAGGAAGCAAAAAAAAAATAAAAATTTCATGTTTTTTACTTGCTCATAAAGGAAGCAAAATTAGACCCAGTAAGGATTTGTTAGATATGAAATGTTTGAGTTGATCCTCGACTATCGACTCTGCAAGTCCATCAGAGCGGTATGACTGTGACCCGATTCTGAAATCGCGCAGTGATGGCCTGAGCTTATACCCAAAAGGGTCGTCCGAGGTCGAATTTGCATGGTATGTTATGTACAGGTTTTCAACGCTCGTGTGCATGAAACCTTTACACCGTCGTATATTATATAAATTTTATATATATATATATATACATATACATGAGTCGTTAGTATCGCGTGCGAGGAAAAACTGCTGCAAAGGCGTGATTTCGAACGAAAGGGAATGAGCAAAACCAAGAGAAAAATGTGTCGATCGATGTAGATAAAGCGAACGAGCAAAATACTTGAATCGACGCTCAGGTCCACCGTGTACTCAGACACGACCTTTGGATTCGTCGAGTTCTCACACCTTTTCTTCTACCTCATACTAATAATAGACGTAATACATTCGAACTTGGCTCTATTCGACTTGGGGTGTGCTTTCAGGAAAACGCAGCTTACAGCTTACTGTTGAATTAAACCCATTTTATGCCTCTAATTCTGTTTCGCGTTTATCAGCGAAGTTTTTGTTTCGACGAACGCCGGAAAATGTTTCATAATATGTACAAATTTCTGTTATTTAACACTAAAACGGTTTTGAAAATTGAAAATAAAAATTTAGTATTCTGACATTTTTATTTTGAGTCATTTAAATGTGTCTACATTTTTTGTTGTTGTTTCATCAAAGTCTGTAAAAAAAATCTCAGTAAACGTTGTAATAATTTAAAAAATTGTTATTTCACCAAAAAATATAACCTTTTAAATTCAACATAGATAAGAAAATAATTAAATAGTGATGCAAGCTTTCCATATTTTAAGAGAATTTAACATTCTGTACTAACATCTGTAATTCCTATTTTCACTGCCTTACATATGCGTACAGATTTTTTTGTGCTTTATGAAAGTTTCCAAAAAAAAAGAAACTTAAGTAGACATTCTAATAAATTTGCAATTTATTATTATTTCGTCCAAAACAATGTTGTTACTTAAATTCGACATATTTAAGAAATAAAAAAATAAAAATAAAAGTAAAAAAAATTGCGTAAAACCTGTATTTTCTGTATTATTTTACTTGGAATTATTATTCTAAGTGGCTTTATAGATGTATGCAAATAGAAAATCCAACAAGAGGAAGACAAGCGAGAGGTTTGTACAATTGTCCTGACTTGTTATTATTCTCCGGAGTCACGTTGACGAGAAGCCCGTACAAATACGAATAATAGGTTCGTTCTGATGAAGAGAAGAACATTGGGAGGTGGTAACAGTGGCGATATATGCCGATAGAGCGGGAAAATACGCGCGGGCAGCTTTTCAAGCCCGCACACGTTTGCCCGTCGTGGTGAGAGACATCGACGACGAGTTTTGTGGCATTGAGAGAGTTCCACGTGTGTCTCTTTCGTACGTCTTTCATATCTATATTACTATATACACACAAGCCGTATTCATATAAGTCGTCCGTGCCGTTATATCAATGTATCTTACGAGCATACGCATGCATTAGTCGATCTCTCGGGCTTTGGTAAGCGATGATATTTTAATTGACCTATCGTTACTTTCAATTGGCTATCCACGGACACCATCAAACCGAACGAGCCAATACAGCCGAGCCAGATCACGTTGTCGCTTGTGCTTCATTCGCGGCATTCCTCTGATTCGAAGCCTCGGCGACAGAAGCTCGAAAAAAAAAAGTGGAAAATCATTTTACGACTCGATTCCTCCGAGGCATTTTTTTTTTTTTTTTTTTTTATATTGTGTCGTCGATGACGCTACAGTGTCAGAAAATTTATCATACCATCTGTACGTCGAGTATAAATTAATGTGGGCGTAAAGTGTCTGGTGAATTCTTGGATACTAAATTCCAGCAAACGCACAAAAACGACAATACGATGCTATTGAAAAATTCGCACTTTTTGTATTCATCCTATGATTTATTTATTATGACCGTTGAAAGATTGATTTTATTAGAATTTGGACTTTGGGACGAGTGAAAATAATAAGGAAATATTATAAAAATTAACGTTATTGAAGATTCAACATTGAGTTTCTAATAATAAAGGGAAAAAAAATTAGTTGAAAAATATATTTAACAAATTCGGCAGAAAATTTTCTTATATATGAAATCAATTCTATAATTTTACTGAATACACGTTTTTTTTTTTAGAATTTGCTTGCAATGGCAAAATTTCGAACATTTTTAAGACAATTTTTACGAAACGTTTAGTTCAATGACCTGGAAATAACTTATTTGTAGTAATGGAACTTTTTGTTTTTTTAAACATATCCAAAATGTATGTCTTCTTAAGAATATTTATGACGAAAATTAATAATATTAAAGTTAATATTAAAAAATTTTAAAAAATTCAAATTAATTATTAAAAAATTTAAAAAAAAATAAAATTGATTATAAAAAAAAATTAATATTAATCTCTTTATATTATAAAAAAATCTCGCCGTCGTGTATAGGAAAATCGAGCTGGCCAGGATTCCCCAAGGGCCCTTCAAGTCCGGATTTTTCTGGCCCTTTCCAGGGCCTGATTTTTTAAGTCCCACCATGAGCCCCCCCCCAGAATAGAACAAATTTACAAAATTTCGAAAGGCAAATTTATAAATGTCGTGTCACGTGGATTGGTGAAGGGCCCAGAGGGTTGTAGGGCGCCGAAGCGCTTGGTATCTCAAAAACAAAACATTGGTCGTGGTCAGAAACCGGGACCGGGAACAAGTTAGTGTATTGAAACTTTTTGTTTATGTCAAATGTTAAAACAGACACAAGGAGACCCTGGTACGACGTAAAAAAGATGATTAGTGACAATCAAACTTCGAAGTCTTTCGCGAAGAACGTAATAATACATTTTTAAGCGTAAGTTGAAAATAATGCATCTCATAGTATCGGTAGTTTCGAGACTCTGTGATGATAATTGCGGGGACGAGTCGAGCGCGCTCGAACTAACAGAACGAGCGGTTCACCGTTGTCCGCAATACCGGTGGATTAACGGAACGTTTTTTTTTATTTTTGTACCTCGGAGAATCTGCCAGTGGCACGCATACACAAAAAGAATTGGAAATTCCTGGGTATAGTCAACGCATCGCAAAAAAAAGGAGATAACACTGCCCTCTTCCTATAAAGTGCAGTGTCCTGCAGTGAAGTATTTGAAAAGCGTTTGTGCGGCTTTTAATCGCTTTCTCGGCGTCTATCTCTCACCGAACGGCCCCACGTAACGCATTGGGTGCGTGCGCATGACGTAATTTGCTTCACTCGCACAAGCGATCTTGGGAAACTTTAAATAGACCGTGGCGGGGCCACATATGTATATCGTTCCATGGGTTTTACTCTACATTCTATTAGGTACACGAATCTCCGAGATTCTTTGCATTCGATTCCGCAAAAAATTTGATTTTTTTCTTTATTACAAAAAAGAATTCAACGTTCAGTCAATATCTTATCAATTGAAGTTGCTATGTCAATGTGTAATATGTGATAGTCATCACTGTTAAAAATGTTATGAAATTTATAACGTGTTTATTAAAGTAATCTTAAATGCAATACATGTACATCAAAGACACAAATTTTATTTCTATTTGTATAATAAAAAAACTAATTTTTTTACGAAAACTAGTAAACTAAGTTTAGAAATTAATTTTTGTTGATAGTGTAATTATTGTAATGTAGACATTTTTAATTAGTCGAAATAGTAAGTGATCAGTCCGAATTTACATTTTTCCCCGAGCTTTCAACGAATTCAGGTTATAAATAAAATTATTTTCTCATAATGTATCCCTCCGATTTTGCAGAATTGTTTCTTGTAATAAAAATGGTAAGTTCTCCAAACTTACACATTTTTTTTTATCAATACAAGTTTAACAAATTACAAAAACACAAATTTTATTTCTATTTGTATAATAAGAAACTTATTTTTTCACGAAAACTAGTAAACTAAGTATAGAAATTAATTTTTGTTGATATTTCTTGTAATAAAATTCTCTATTTATTTATTGATTATTTCTTGTAATAAAAATTGTAAATTCTCCAAATTTACACATTTTTTTATCAATACATGTTTAACAAATTACAAACACACCAATTTTATAACCATTTCTATAATAAAAAACTTATTTTTTTAGCAAGAACTCGAAAATCAAGTTCAAAAAATAATTATTGTTGATAGTCTAATTATTGTAATGTAGAAATTTTTAATTAGTCGAAATAGTAAGTGATCAGTCCGACCTTAAATTTTTCCGGACTTTCGACGAGTCCAGGTTATGAATAAAATTATTTTCTCATAATGTATCCCACCGATTTTGCAAAATTATTCCTTGTAATAAAAATTGTAAATTCTCCATATTTACACTCTTTTTTTTATCAATACAAGCTTAGCAAATGACAAATACACAAATTTTATTTCTATCCGTATAATAAAAACTTTTTTTTTACGAGAACTAGTAAACCAAGTTTAGAAAATAATTTTTGTTGATAGTCTAATTATTGTAATGTAGAATTATGAAGGTATTTATAATCCAGGTTATGAATCAAATTATTTTCTCATGATGCATCCGTCCGATTCGACAAAATTTTTCCTTATAGTAAAAATTGTAAATTCTCCAAATTTATACATTTTTTTATCAACACAATTTTAACAAATTACTAATTCACAAATTTTATTTCAACTTGTACAGTAAAAACTTTTTTTGTTACGAAAACTAGTAAGCCAAGATTAGAAAATAATTTTTGTTCATAATGTAATTATTTTAACGTAGAAATGTTAAATTATTCGAAATAACAATAAGAACTATGTGATATATACGAACTTACATTTTTCCGGGCTTTCGACGCGTCCACGTGGCCCTGGTTAACCCTCGTGCGGACCAACAGTGTCACTGTCCTCACTCTTCCAGCTCACTCGCGTCTCCTCTACTCTCCAAATTCCTTAGCTCGCGCGATCACATCTCGGTTACACTATCTAGGATAAGATATCCTGCTTTACTCTTAAAACAAAACAAAAAATAATAAAGAAAAAAAAAAACTCGTAGCACACTCGTTGAACTTGAATAATCCCAATCTCAAACAACTACATAAAATTGTTGTTGTTGTTAAAAAGCCGATTTAACTATAAAAGCGTTATTATGTTACATATATATACATATAATAAATACACAGCTATAGGCTTCTCGAAACACGAGTTTTATACTTCCTCAAAGTCGGCCCAGTTTCTCACAACGATAACTCGACTCGGATGCCGTCGACATACAGTTCAATGATTTACGGTGGGCTTGCACTTCCGCGCTGTGTCTCTTGTTTCGTACATATAAATCACGTAAATTACACCCAATCTGTATTATTTTGTGATTCCTCGGCACCGTGAATTTCGGTATATTTAAAAATCGGTTTGATACAATCCGCAGATAACGCGTCGCGCTATAGTACGTTGCTACGAGATACCCGCCGCTTCACTTCCTATATAGCTTTAGAGACCTAAGTTCTATAACCGTGACACCGATTGGCACGACCACTAACCACCCACGTCCGCACAGAGTACGCGCACCGACATAACTCGCCGTGGAATCACGGAGCTACTGACGTTTGGCCACAGCCGTTTGTTCTCATCTGCACAGCTGGCGACAACACCTGCGCGCGCATCTTATGCATCTGTATACCGCGCGACTCAAGGCAGTGACATAAATTCGTTCGTGATCTTCGAGATATTTGTACCTGCGCGTTTTTCGATACATTTATACGTTGCTGTACTGAGCTCATCGGTTTTCCGCGTTTTTTAGATTTCGAATATTAGGGTAGAAGTGCTGGTTTTGGCAATCCCCAATAATACAATATGTTTTTTGTCGATGCATTTGCTTTTTTCCTGTACACTAGGGTGGTCCTTAAACGGGATTTAATCGAATTTTAATCACTTCATTCAGTAAATCAGTTTAGAAATACACCCCAAATTTTTTCGAATAAAAAAAATATATATTTACCCTCGGTTCATCGGGGTCGAAGTTTTCCTAAAATACATGTGCTTTTGATTTTATTCTTTTCGCATAAATTGTATTGACTGAGTAATTTAGTATTTATCTTGTTTTGAAAAAATTAGGGTTATGTTTTTGACTTATTTGACACCGATTTAGGGGGTGAAGCGATTAAAGTTCGATTTGACGAGTTCGAGGCAAAAGCTTAAAGTACATTTGCAGACTGTGCAATTTAAGTAATTGCACTCGATGTTGCATCCATCAGTCTTAAATTATTTTCTGGAGATTTTCATGTACTAAAAGTCCAAAATAAACATAGATAATTCTAAAAATAAAGATGGCCATATGCAACATATACACGCATATAAATAACTCTCCACAAATAAAAAACCGGAATTATTTAAGGAATTTATAAAAAAAAATTGATATAGATTTTTTTTTAAAGCATTTTGAATTAATTTTTGCCTACAAATATTCTGAGATTACAGTTTTTAATACCGATTACAGTTTCTCTGTGTTACATCACCTTAACCCATTAGCGATCAACAAGAATTCTTCCTTATCGATTGTTGTATTATAAATTGCCCGTGTTATCAACGCTCTTATCTTAAATACAACTTTATAAATACGATAAATACCGAGCGAAAATTTCAAGCTATGCAAAAACTATGAAAAATATAAGAAATCGATTTTTTTGTATCCATACAAGCAAATATTAGTAACTATCATAAATCTCCATATCTGCATTACCATTCCTTGCTCCTTTCCACAAAAGTTCAATTTCCGTTGGAGCTACGAACTCTTTCGTCCAATCTGCTCCCCCGAATCCCGCGCATTCAGTTTCCATGAAAACCTCCAACTATTTATCTGAAAAAAAAAAAGAAGTCTCAATAAATCTACACGACTCTCAAACTAGAGTTACGCTATTATTTATTAAAATAACGAAAGCTCACTTATCAAAGGACGCGAGATAAAACGTACATGCGAATAGTTCGTAAGCGCCGATTGCGCAGAGTGGAACGTTTCACGTTTCGCTCGGAGCGATCGAAGGGGAGAGGCGCAAAAGAGAGAAAGAGAGAGAGAGAGAGCGAGAAAGAGTAAGGCGGTGAGGTGGAATTGACGTAGCAGAAGCGGCGGGGCCTTCCGTTCCGTTCCGGCATAATAGTCGTGCGAGTTGGCAGCCGCGCGGAGAGCCATAGTAAAACCGGACGCGACTCTCAGGAGCTTTCTTTCCGAAGATTCACGAAAATTTCGCATATCCCACGAATTTAAACCTGTGCTCGTGTCAAAACGCCTCGAGTTTTTAAGTTTTAATAAATAAAATAAAGAAAAAAGAAAAACAAAACAAGAAGACAGGATGGATGAGGAATACGACGCGATAGTGTTGGGCACTGGTCTCAAGGAGTGCATTTTATCGGGCATGCTCTCGGTCAGCGGGAAGAAGGTGTTACACGTAGACCGCAACAAGTACTACGGTGGAGAATCCGCATCCATAACTCCGCTCGAAGAATTTTTCGGGTAAGATTATTATGCCATTACAGCTTTGAAGAAGAAGAAGAAAAAAAGCGGTTGTTTCGCAGGGACGCATTTTGTTGCTTAACCCTTAAAGCGTTCAGCGGCGAATCTCGTGGAATCAGCGGAAACTTTATATAGTAATACTGTGTCGATCGAAGGCCCCCCTGCAGTCATTGGACAGTCAGCAACCGAGGAGATATCGGACGATTGCGATTAGAGAGTAAACCGTGGTAAAACACTCGAAGTGCGCTGTTCGTTGTTTTGCTTGCTTTCCCTCCCTCGCCTCTTCTTCGCTCTCTCTCGCGCTCACTCTCGCCACGCCGATCTCTCCTTTCCACGAGTATAGTCTTATTGATTTTTCTTTCTTTTTTCAACCGGGAGGAATTCGAGCGTGACAAGAACTCTGCAACGACGATGGTGTGCCGACGAAGTAGCTTTCCGCTCGTACCGTCTTTGCGGAACTCCCGCGCGCCACCCGTTCAATCTTTCTCACTCACTATCTCTGTAGCTTTTTTTTTTGTTTTGTAGAGAAGTTTTTGCTTCCTACAGCAAGCTTTGTTTTTATACTTTTTCATTTTAGAGCCTTTTTCTGGTTTTTTTTTTGTATACATTAAATACATTCACAACTGCTGAACATTTTTCTAAATAAAAATAGGTGGAAAAATAAATTACATTTTTATTACACTTAAATACATGTTTTTTAAAATGAAATGAAGAATTGCGGTGCACTTGATATTTTGTACATTCTTTTTTTCAGAATTTTTGGATTAAACCTGAAGATTTTTTATTAAAAAAAAACAGCTGTCTCGCTTATATGTTACTATAATTATTGTAGAAATCTGTAGAGTGGATAAAATATTATGATAATTTAAATTTTTGAGAAAAAAAAGAACCGAAAACTCTCACGGTCGCTAATGTTTAGGTCTATTGAGTTAAAAAGTTTACCATAAATAAAGCAATATTAGAGGACCTTTGGGATTGAATTTAAGCCGTATTAGCATTGATCAGTTCAGCTACATTTTTTTTACAGAAACGTACTAGTATTAAGTAAATTTGATTTTTTTTAATTTATTTTTTTTTTAACCGGTTCGAGTTTCAAAACATCTGACAAACAGACTAAAACTTTGGACACGCGCGTAAAATAACATACATATATATTCTGTATTGGATTTGGTGAAAATCTGAATTTTATAAAACATTACATTTTCGTATTGACAATTGTATTTTAATTTTAAAGATATTAAAAATAGTGAATATTCTATTTTTAAACGATTGTGGAAATAAATTTTCTGAAAACTATGGCTTCCTCATTATTTTTGAATTTTTAAAAAGCTTCCTCTATGAGGACGCCGAAATTGGTCAATATATACTTTCTCGTGAGCTTTGAAAAATTGAAAAATAATGAGGAAGCAATGTGCAAAGTTCTACTTTGCGTCTTTCTTTTTCTATTTAATTTGAGCTGAACATACAACTCGGTTGGTAAAATCGCGCGCGCCAACGTGTGGCAAACGTAGTATTTTGCTTTTTTTTTTTTTTTTTTTATTCTACGCTATCATGAGAATTGCCACTGGGTTCGAGATATCCTAGTGTTCGTTAAATATTGCCATGCACGAGGGAATTCGATATTGGCAGAAGCACACCGAGCAATCTCTCGTTAGATTATTCCATATGCGAAGTCGATTGGACCCGCCCTCGAGGTTTCACGGCTGATCGAGTTATACCGGCGCCATAGCCGGACGACCTAATCAGTCAAAATTCGATTGGGCGCCACGGAATTTACCATTAAACACGGCCTCTGCACGTACTTTTATGCTTACCTTAGAAACAGTAGAATGTTGCTAGAATTACATTTCTACGAAAGCCATCGTAGCGAAAAATATTGGTCGCGCCTTTCACTCGATGATGATGATTCTACGAGCGAAGGTCTTCTTTAAAATAAGTAGTACAATTCATGTAGCCTATATATTTTACTTCTCTACAGAAGAAACGGTTTCTGAAACTGTATTTGGTACTTGATTAATTTGTTTTTATTAAAATTTTATTTTCTATTTAAAAATTTTTTTTTTTAAGCAAGACACTAATTTTAACACTAAGCTAACGTCAACTTTAGCAAATTGAAAAAGCTAGCTAGCTGTAGTTTCAAATTGACTAAGTCATACAAGATTTATGATACTTTATTAAGATAATTTTTATCGATATAGTTGATTTTTTTTTGTCATGCACTTCAATGGATGGATGCCCAAGTTTTTCAAAAAACAATTTTTATGTTTATTCATTAAAAATCAATGCTTTGGAGGAGTTGAAGAATTTTTTAAATAAATTTGCATAAAAGTATAGTTCAAAATGAAAAACTTCTATATACGTTTTTTAAGATACGTGCATTCGAAAGTTTATAAACGCAATTTTTTTTAATTCACAAGTGCGCGAGATATGCGATGAAAATAAATTTAAAAATATGGAGAATGTTCCATCCATTGGGGTGAATGACTAAAAAATAGTCAAAAGTGGTCCGATCGGTGTTTAATGCCCCAATTTATTTTTTATAATTATTTGGAGGTCTTATGGAACGGTGTTACAATTTCTCAATAATTGCAAAGAAAATTATTTTCACTTTATATGAGGAAGTTTTCTTGAAAAAACAAAATGCGGAATACTCAATAAATGAATAAATAAATGAAAAAACGTACTTCACAATTTTTTTTGCTTACGATTTATAATCGAGTTTTATCGAGAAAAAAATTGTTTGTAGTTACATAAAAAGTGAAAAAAATTATTTCTGATTTATATATCGCTTCATAAGCACTGCAAGTGGAATAATAATTATAAAACGAATCCTCCACATTTTATTTCATGAAATCATATTGGCTTACAATTCTGCTGAAGTATGCAACAGTACTTAAATAACCGCAGTGGCTTAATTACTTTACAGAATGTTACTGTATGTATTTCTCTCGGTGGGCTCTGTTAATTCCGATCATAATTAAATTCTTTAATAATAGTCGTAATAGCATCCAGGCTTCTTTTTGTTCGCAGGCTATTGATATTAAATATTTAGGACGATTGTATTTAAAACGAAAAAAAAAGTTTTTGTATGCTTCATTTGTCCCGGAAATTAACTGAACGATGAAACAAAAAAAAATTAACAATCCTCGCCCGCATATGAATATAATATCATTTCTCCATATCGATTGGTAAGCAAGGTTAGTGGGTTAGTAGGTCCAACGCCATTTTCGGCAATACGTTCCACGTGTTGGATATATATGGGGCAATCCATACCATTTCAACCTGGGTCACATCCTCGAACCCTCGCATTTGGTTCCACATTTTTTATACTATTGTTCCAATTCGAAAAATCACTCCCTTTTTTTTAATATTTTTTTTCCTAAATTTGACACTTACATTTTTTTTCTCAAGCTTTTTTCGAAAAAAAAAAAAGAAAAAAATACAAAAAAGTAGTTAAAATCAGTCCCCTGTGGGCTGTTGATCGAGTATTTTTATATGTTACATGGGATTATTCAGAATTTTAAGAAGCGATTTTTTAAAATCAAAATCGCTTCAAGAAAATCTTAAACAAATTCTTAAAAACACCGCGATATACATATATAAAAATGTTCGAGCAATAATCCAGAGCGGGCATTTTTTTTAGCCAGTAAACGTTTGAAAAAAATAGACGAGAGCGCCGATTTACACTGGGTCCATATTTAAAATTTTTGATATTTCGTGCAGGATTCTTGAAAAATCTTTCAGATTTTTAAATTCAGATTAAACGATATGTTAGTTTTGGAAAATCATAACTAAGTAAATTTTAGGGAGAAAAAAAAATCTAAAGAAAAAATCTGAGTGCTTTGTAGAGGATAATGTAAAATATGTAAAAAAATCGTAGACCAAATCCGAGAGATCGAGCGTTCTTACCCACGTCAGGTATGGAATGCCCCATATATTTTCTATTCAGTCTGCTCGAGGCTCTTGTGACCTTTCACGGTTGTTGTTTTTCCTATATATCGTATATCTTTGTTTTGCATATATATATATATATCGTATGGCTCGCTGCAACCTGCGAGAATCTTGTAGAGATCCTGTGTTAATGTAACGTCATAATGGATTTTTGTGATGTGTAGAAGCGAAGAAAGCCCTTTGTACTGTAGTGGCTAAAAGTGGAAAGCCGAGCCCTCGACTCTACTAAGTTTATATCTTACCTTGTCCAGGCCTCTCGGCTTTCCGTCTTTTTGTAATTCGCCACTTGCGCCACTGTGACCGACGACGAAAGACCAGACGGCGTGGCGCATTAAACCCGCATAACCCGCCTTCAAAAGTGTACAATGGACTTGCGTGAACGCGAGAGCGAGTGACCTAACGAACAACGTATAAACGTATGGGGGCATCGATCTCACGCAACTTTACTTGTTGTATGAAGAGCAAGTTTTTTTTTTAACCTTTTAACAGTTCTTTTTATATTGACTGCAAATAGAAGACAAAAGAGTAGAAAATAGTGAAATAATTTTAGAGTTGTCGAACATCCCGCTATTTTTTAACTCTATATTTAAAAAAAAAATTTATTTAATAATTAGACAATTTTTTTTTTAATTCTACCATATGGTAAGAAAAGGAGGAAATCCTTTGTCAACTCAGACATTTTTTTTACATTCACATATTTTTCACAATTCGCCACATTTGAGTACTACTTGAAAGTACATACATTCTGTGTATAATTTTAGATTATTAAATCCAAAATTTCATAAAATGCTCTGTCAACTTTTAATACTTATTGATATTGAGGCTGCAAATAGAAGACAAAAGTGTAGAAAGTAATGAGATATTTTTAGAGTTATGAAGAGCCCATTATTTTTAATGGTATGTACTTGAAATGAATACAACAAATACAGAGCATTTTAAACGCTCTGTATTTGTTTATTTATTTTATCAATAATTAAAAATTAATTTTTTAAAAATTTCTACCATATGGTAAAAACAGGTGGCATTCTTCTGCCAACTTAGTCACCTTTTTTTATCCTCATATATGTCTCAAGATCTTTTTAATCCAAAATTTCTTAAAACACTACGTTTTTTTAAAAAGTCATCTCAAAAAATATAAGTTATAAACAAAAAAAAGAATCTCACAATAAACTTCGGTGTCAGCTTTTCAATTTTTTCATATTGTGATCAAATTTTTTAAACTGTTTCATCGATATGATAACGTTGATTTTTCACCAGAAAATGAGACTCTAACAAAAAAAAAAAAAAAACAATCTCATAGAAATGAAAATAACAGATAACGTGTTATTGAAAAAAGTAATGACCTGTTACTTTTTCCATTACTTTTATTTTCGTGGCATTTATTAAAAAAAATTATAACGAAAAAAAAACCTTTTTTTTTTGTTTTAATTTAATAATAAAATAATTACCATATTAATTATAATTTAATTCATAAATAATCAGAGTGAAGTAATTTAATAATTCCAATTCGAGTTATTCTACTGCAGATTTAGCAAATCTCGAATATTCAGTCGAATACTTAGTAACTCATCTTTGATCGACTGATAATCTATACAAAAAAAAAATGCAATGTCACGACGACGTAATTTCAAGAAAATTCTGTCGTCAGATACCCCAGCAACTACTGGAATGATGAACTGGGCGTAGGATTTTCTCGAAAGATTGCGAAACGTAAATTGCGTTGCGTGTGTCGTAGACAGCCAGAAAATAGGCTGCTGTTAGTTCCGCGGGAGAATATCGATTCCGAAATGAAAAGTAGCACGAGCGCGCGGGCGCGTGCTTTTTTTTTTTTTTTTTTTTTTTTTCTCCTACGATAGGAATTGATGGCGGGAGAGGTAAACACTCAAGTTCTCGGCACTGCGGACCTTCGGGAGTTGGCTAGCTGTTGATAAGGGTTTTTCTCACTCTCGTGACTCTACCGCCAGCTCCCCTACAGCGGCGTGATGCAATTTTAATTATAACCAGCTGATTTGTTGTTGTTCACTGGTGTTAAAACGTTGCAATCTGTAACACGAAGCCGATGATAACGAGGCCGCCACTGCGATTGCACTTTCCAGAGACACATAGTGTTGCGGAAGGCTTTCTGACTTGATGAAATAATGAAAGAGCAATTGTTGCTCTCTTTACGACGGATAAAAGCGCCACGCCACGATTTTATGAAAAAAATTTACTGGAATAATTTATTCGAATTCACAATTTTCCATTGCCTTTCTATGGTATTAAAAAAAAAAGGATACAAAGTAGAACTTTGCACATTGCTTTCTCATTATTTTTGAGTTTTTACAAATCTATTTCTACGAAGAAGTATGTTGATCAATTTTGGCTTCCTCATAGAGAGCTTATAAATAATTAAAAAAGAAAAAATGATTTTTTTCAATTTTTACGCAAATTTTCGGATCAGTTGCTTGAACTGTTCTTGAGTTGTAGCGATAATAAAAATATGACAAAAATACACATTTCTATAAAATCTTAACTGCTTGATCAATTTTGCCCAAATTTAATATTAAACATTGAGACACCCTATTTAAGCACCCTATTAATTTAATCACGTTACTAAATATTTGTACACTTGACAAATTGGCAATTTGCTTTTGTCACTACTTAATGTAAGGAAAAAATGAATAAAATACAAACCACTTTCTTTTTTAGTTACAGTATCAAACGGCCGGTTTGTTACTTACTTAAAAAAACAATCATTCACAACATACAAAAAGTGCTACTACAATATTACAAGTTTTTGTTTTCTTTCTGGTCCAACAGATAAATATGTAAACTGGTTTTCGGTCATTTTCAAAGTCACCGAAATACAATATGTAAATTTTACATACTGACAAAGCTTTTTTGTCATTCTACTAATTTAAAAGAGAATAAATTTTAAATACAAGGCTTTTTTGTTAAAGTATCAAACGAATTTTGTACTTATTTTAAAAAGCAATTTTTTACGAAAAGTGTTAATCCAATTTTGCAAATTATTTTTGTCTATTTTTTAGTTCAGGAAAAACAATGCAAACTCGATAAACCCACAATTTTTGGTCTTCAGTACAAAAAACATGAAGACGTGTCGAAATTATATTGTTTTTGTTGAACCAGAGAGTAAAACAACAACTGCTAATGCCAAATTTACAATTATTTTTTTGTATAAACAACATAAAATGTTTTGTACAATAAAAACACACAGCTTTGTAAATGTTGAACTTGGTACTTTTTTTTGTTTTGTAAAACTTGAAACGCATCCTTTTTTTTTTTTTTTTTTGTAAAATTGTCCATAAAAAAATTCGTGAATTAAGTAAAAAAAAAAAAAAAACTTTTTCTTATCAACAAAGAACGGTATTTTTGTTTTTACCATGTAAAAGTACGATCTCCTTCTAGGAGCTCTGAGGCTGCTGACCTCTTATCTATAGTCTGTGACCTTTAATTCGAGCTGTTCGATTATTTGCAACTATGTGACACACCCGCAGAGAGCACAAATGCTTATTGCACGATACGTTCAATACTATACCAATGGAATTTAGCTTCTACCCCATTTCATACATCTCTCGGTATACAAAATGTGCTAATAATTAATGGTCTCATTTCTGAAATTGCGTTTATTAGAGTTTTATTAATCCATTTAGCAGAGGTCGGTAATAATTTGTAATTTATGAAATGCGTAGCGATTCATATAAAAAAAACACACACACAAAAGGCTTACATCGTGAAAGGCATACGGTTGAATGGTTAATAATAATCGATGAGAGAACTTGTACACAGCAGCTACGAAGAGGAAATATAGAGATACACGTGGTTAATTCTTTAGGGGTGTTTGAGTGTTATGTCATCGAAGTTTCGTTATTGACTTGAAAGCTCGTGTTGAAAACCTTGACACCCTCCTCTGCTCCGCCTATTCTCCCTGACCCATCAAGCACGAAGTCTCTCCTTCTCCCTGGTTGGGAACTACTACGCCACTCTGCGAACCAGAAAGCTCCTTGCCTACATAGCAAAGGATAAGTTTCCACGATGGGGGATGCTATTCCTGGTACGATTGAAACGATTTCGATTGCCAGATGTTCTCTTTAATTAACTCACGCCCTGTTATACATTCATATCAGCTTATCAATATTCTTACACTATCACCAAACACTCTGAACTATTTTATCCATGTGATAACATTGATTTTTTACAAAAGAAAAATGTGAACAATTGTTAAGCAATATCACTTGGATTTTTTTAAATACAATTTTTTTTCAAAAGTATTTCGATTACAACAATGTCAATAACTGGATTTTCTAGTAAAATCCTTCAAAGTAATGAAATCCATACTTTTGCTCATTTGTATAGTTTAACATTGTGTTTTTATTTTCAGGAATTTCAAGTTACCACCACCGGACAAAATGTATGGTCGTGGTAGAGACTGGAATGTCGACCTGATCCCGAAGTTTCTGATGGCCAATGGACTCCTGGTAAAATTGCTGATTCACACGGGCGTGACGCGATACCTCGAGTTCAAATCGATCGAGGGATCCTATGTGTACAAGCAGGGAAAAATCTCCAAGGTGCCGATTGATCAGCAGGAGGCACTTTCCAGCGATCTCATGGGTCTCTTTGAGAAGAGGCGCTTCCGCAAATTTCTCACTTGGGTACAGAACGTTCAGGAGGACGATCCTAAGACCTGGGATGGTTTTGATCCCTTCACCAATAATATGAGTGCTCTGTACACCAAGTTTAGCCTCGAACCGAATACTCAAGATTTTACGGGGCATGCACTGGCTCTTCATAGGTAATTTGCATTTTTTTTTAACAACTATTAGTCGATCTAAAAAGTTTCACGCATTTATGTTATTACAGCTTTTCAAACACTTTTTTTCACCTTTCTAAATATATTTTGCACACGCTAGCAATTTTTCTTACGTACCACGTTAGGTTAATAAAATTAAGAGCAACATAAAAAATGTCGGAATTAATGGAAAAACTATAATTAGAAAAAGAAGTGGCTTAACTGACGGAAAATGCCTCATATGCTGACCCCTATTTGCAATGCGCAGATATCATTCTTGTCTTATATCGATTGTTTGCTGTTCTCAGTTTTTTTTCCCGAATTATCATGAATTTTTGAGGAACTTGGCAAATAGTTTTTGTTATCGACTGAATTCTTTTTATCGTTTTTCACTTCATCTTAATACAGAAATGATATATGTCACGTATTTAATGTCCATCTTGTAAACTTTGAAAAAATTAACAATAACCCAAATTTAAATTAATAAAAAATTCAAATTTGGATTTTGACTTTAAATAATGACAAAAAATTTGTGTACCAAAACTTCAATCTAAAAAAGAACCTAAACCATTTACATGTGGAAGACAACAAAACTAACTTCCACTTGACAATTGTTTCCATTAATCGCCCTCTCTTATAAATGATATAAAATGCTTTTTTTTTTGTTGAATGCAGGAACGACGACTACATCTCACAGAGCGCAATAAAAACCGTCCGTCGTATTAAGCTTTACAGCGACAGTTTAGCTCGTTACGGAAAATCGCCGTACCTGTATCCCATGTACGGTCTTGGTGAGCTTCCTCAGGGTTTTGCGAGGTTGAGCGCCATATACGGAGGCACGTATATGCTTGACAAGCCGATCGACGAGATCGTCATGAAGGACGGAAAGGTACGAATGCACGAATGAATATTTTTATTCTGTTTTTTTTTCCGTGATACATGAAAACTTGACAAAACAATTTGAATTCCTTTTAAGGTTGTTGGAGTTCGTTCGGGGGAAGAAGTAGCCTCGTGCAAGCAGGTCTTTTGCGATCCGACTTACGTGCCCGATCGAGTGAAGAAAGTCGGCCAAGTAATAAGATGCATTTGCCTCCTGAATCATCCGATAAACGGAACGAATGACGCACTCTCAACGCAGATCATCATTCCTCAGAAGCAGGTAAGCCTCTTCCGATCAAAACATCAGTGTATAATTTGTGGCACAGATGTTTAGAATGATCTATACTTTTTTTCCGACTGAATTGTGGTTTATTCCAATTTCTAAGATCTCTTCTTAACCTTAAGAAAATGCCTGGATCGTCTTAAATATCAGGAATAAAATTGGTTTTGGGAATTAAGGAATTTCGAAGTTTGTCATGGTAAAATTGACAGAATCTAAATTAAATAGAATCTAGAGTTACAATCGACAAACTCTTAAAGTTCATTTTAATTAATTTGACAGCGAAAAAAAAATAGTCAAAAAGTTAATATAAAACTGCAACTTTTAAGCTGACACATTATTTTCTGTGAGTTATAGTTTTCGAGATACGTTGACTTAAAAAATACAGCATTTTCTGAAATGTTGGATTTAAGGATCTGAAAAAACAACAAAAATGACTTTTAAATAGCACTCAAATTTGATTAACTATACGTTTTTCTTTGGATCTGGTGGTTCAAATCGTAAAAATTTGGGTATTTTTTTGATCAGGCAAAAAATACATAAAATAGGCATTTTTTCTTTTTATTTCTGTGGTACTTGATATCTGTATTACGTATTATCAGTCACCATTTATTCTACACGGTTTTTTTATTTTTTAAATATATATATATTGTAAAAAAAATATTGAAATAGACTATCGAGAGCTTTTAACATAAGTTTAGACTTTTGATACTAAAATAATTCTTAACAAATACATTGTGCTTTGACAGGTGAACCGTAAGTCCGATATCTACGTATCATTGGTGTCACACACGCACCAAGTAGCAGCGAAGGGTTGGTTCATTGCGATGGTCTCAACCACAGTAGAAACGAACAATCCCGAGGCAGAGATAAAGCCCGGTCTGGATCTGCTCGATCCAATAGCTCAGAAATTCGTCTCCGTGTCGGATTACATGGAGCCAACGGACGACGGTCTCGAGAGTCAGACATTCATATCCGCGAGTTACGATGCTACGACGCATTTCGAGACAACGTGCCTCGACGTTCTCGATATATTCAAGCGAGCGACAGGCGAGGAATTTGACTTTAACAAAGTGAAGCAGGAACTCGGCGACGAGGATCAGTAACCGAGCGGTCGAAAAGACGCCAACAGTCCCAAAGGATCGTGACGCGTTTTATTCGTTGCCTCTGTACGATTGCCTAATTCGTTCGAACGATCAACAACAGCCGAACCGACATCCCGAATAAAAGAAAAAAAATGACACACAGGAAACAAAAGTAAAATAAATAAAACAGGAATACGCAATTAGCGACACAGAATTGGAGTTACTTGCACTTGGGTGCAAAGCCTCTTGGTGACAAATCGATACCGCAAAAAAAAAAAAAAAAAACAAACAAACAGAAAATGCGTTTTCTTCACTACAACGAAGAGAGAAACTCCATGTGAGACACAGAAATAAAAGCCGAGGCACGATTGCGATAATTTTGAATGCGAGATAGACACGAAGATCCAATCGCTTATAAATAAAAGCAATGATTGCGATTTTCGATATATTCTGTAATTCTTTTTTTGTTTAAAGGCGTCGTCACACTCTCGGAATAATATTGTCAATGAAAAACATAAAAGTGAGAACGCTTGATTGGGACAATCGTAGCCCAGGAACGAAGATAAACAGACTGTCGAACATTCTTCCCGGTCTGTGGACCCATTACTCGCGCAATTATCAAGTTTTTTCAATGTCTCTTGTCGCGTACATCTTATACACACTTCCAATTTTGATTCGGGCTCGCGATCGGCCTCTCATCAATCGTATCCAGTAGAATAGTAAACGTGAACGCGTTAATAATGCGGTTAAAAAAAAAGAACGCTTTGTTTTTTGGTTGAGCTGATCATCGAATTTTGTTCCTTGTAAAAACTAGGTAAAATGTCTTTAAACAATTTTGTTACTATTATGGAGGAATTTTCTAAATTTGGAAAAAGTGGCTTCCGCCAAATTGGAATATTTTCGTTGATTGTTATACAAGAATAATTCGTAATTATTTACCAACTTCAATACTAGTATTTACCTACTATTTGAGTGGTAATTTTGTAAAATAAATATTGTTTGATGTTTATGTAGCGAAAAAAATCTTTAATAAACAAAATGATGTAAGTAATTAACCGTTAACATTGCCAGTTACCGCGAAATCTGGCTGGTAAATTCATAGAGCATCTTTTAAGAAAGAAAAAAAGAATAATAAGCTATAACGCATTGAAATTAATAAAAAATTACGGATTATTCTCGATAATTTCGATAGAAAAAGACTGCATTTTCAAACTTTCCAAAAACGTCCGTTTTTTCACAATCAATATATACAACAAAAAAATGCTGTCCAACATGGACTTAAAATTCGGCGAAAAAAATATTTGTATCATATTAGTAACTTAATTTAAAGGTTTTTTCTTTCGATGATAAGCTCGAATATAAAATAAAACGTTATTTTCAATCACCTTAACGCGTCAATTCTTCGATCGAGGCGAGCCAGCCGAGATTCGAGCGAGAACAAGAAAAGTCGGTGGGGCGGGAAACGATTTAAAAGCGTCTTTGGCGCATCCTTGGCAACGATGTTACAAATGTATCATATTTTAATTACCGAGATGTTATACAGACTAATCGAGATGTCTAATAGGTATATAAGTGATACAAAAAGGAGAAAAAGAATCCTTGAGGCTCTTTCATTTACGACCGATCGCACTTTTACAATTCCCAATTTAGCCCTCCCCCCGTCATCGAAAGTTCCGTTCAATCCCCAAAAGACATCCAAGGAAAAAAAAGCGTAGTTAGCTTGGTGGAAGAAAACTCGTGCGATCGGCTTTTCCGAATAATACAAGAAGAAAAAGAAGATGAAAATTCCTACACGTGGTCTGTATCGGCATGCCTCCTTTTAGCTATATAGAATACATTAGAATTATTATTACGGATTATTGCAATGATCATAAATTGAAAATATATGTGAACAATGAAAAAAAAGGTAATTCTTTAAAGAAAAAAAGCCACGCGGCGGCGGTGAGAGGAAAAAAAGGAACCGTTAAAAAATTAACAGTAAGGTGTACTATGATGTAACGCGGGCGTCTGTCGAATGTATGCAATATAATTGTATTATATTGATGTACACGCAATTTATGCCTCACTTTTTAATGTTTCTTTTTTTTTAGTATTAAAAAGCGACACTCGAAGTGTCTTGCATGAATTGAAACAATGAATCAACTTATAGAAATGAAAATATTCTCTTGCGGGTAAAGCGAGGGATTTGATGGGGCAAAAAAAAGATACGTCGTGCGTGGATTTAGGAGGCTGATGTAGCGTTTAACGTATGTTTTGCGCAAGCTTGCGAACACGAATATTCCTTTGCCCGGCGTGGGGCGTATCGTGATAATAATTATCGTCATTAGTTGTAAGCGCGCCATCTTCGCGGATAATGAGAAGACAAAAACAAAATAAACAATTGTACCGTAACGCTTGCACGCCGCTTTCAGGAATCCGTTAGGAGCACCACGCGTGTCCGTATTACGTACAAAGGAGATGAGGAAGAGAAAGAAGAACGAAGGCTTGTCACACGATGCTGGGGCCCGAAGTACGCCGAGCGATAAACATTTTCAGGATCGTAACTCACTATTACTGTAATACGAGAGCCGTATGGAATAAATGACATTGTGCTACGTCCATTGTTCTTTATTTCGATGAACAAACGATTTTTCGTATATATTTACAAAATGACATCATGACGATCTTTTTTTTCACGCATCTAGAATACGGATTTAAAAAATTTGTTACTTACGTTTAGAATATATATATTAATAAATATGTCGTATAGAAATTTCACTAAACTTTTTTTTTTTTTTCAATCACTGACTTATACGTTGTTTCGCGAAGTACGCAAAGTGTTGAACTTAAACGTCAAGGTTTTGTCTAAAAAATGTTAAATCCACAAAATATTTATTAATCTGATTTTTCGAGTGAAAAATAAATGTCAATTTCCATCTTTCAATACGAACAGTACGTATTTTTAAAAATTCCTGTATTATACTTTGTTGGTGTTTTATTAACAACTATTATCTCTCGAGTCATTAATAAAATATGTATTGAATTTCAAAATTCAATTCATCGTCAGTTTTAATATTTTTCTAGATTTTTCATACGATATGTCGATTAATATATGCACTAAGCGTAATACTTTTCTTTTAAATTTTATTTAAATAGTTGCTAGCTACAAATTTGCGATCGTGGGTCATGTCCTTTTTTTCAACAATTCAAATTGTCATAACCTTTTATCCACTTTACCGATTTTTTAACGAAAATTATAGTAAAAATAGAGCGATTTCTGCTTTACGTATGTGACAAATATCAGTTCGATCGGTCGACTGGTGCTTTGAATTTTCGGATGTCATCACACATAGATCCGTCCAGACATTTTTTCGAAACCACTTTTCTCGACGTTTTAGACAGTTTTTAATAAACTGACATGAAAATTTCGAAAAAAAAAAATATATTTTTTTTATAAAAACAGCTTCTTCTATAAATAATAAAAATTCAAAGATTATCCTGTGTTTATGTCGGAACTAGCCAGAATATATAAATTATTGTCTCGGCAGCCAACGACGATGAAATCCTCATGAATTATTGGCGAAGAGAATACGTCACCGCCGAGTTTAAATGTATTAAATAATTTGCCGGTAACGAAGTCAAGTAGTTTCAATTCACCGTCAGTGCCAACGACGACGATGACTTTTCCGTTTGACCACGGCGTTGAGAACACCGGCACACCGAGATTTTCTTTCAATTGGACTATCGGAGCCTCCTTTCCGGAGTGGCAATCGAATTTATAAATATTTTGATTTTTACTCGCGAATAAGAGACTCTCGAGTCTCGTTATTGGATCGGTATTGACGACCAAA
This sequence comes from Perithous albicinctus, assembly GCA_964016905.1. Taxonomy (NCBI): domain Eukaryota; kingdom Metazoa; phylum Arthropoda; class Insecta; order Hymenoptera; family Ichneumonidae; genus Perithous; species Perithous albicinctus. The sequence continues at coordinate 18,743,271 of OZ024689.1, forward strand.
TGCGAGAAAACTGTTCCGTTAGTTTCTAAGCTCCATGTCTGAAATTTAAAAAAAAATCTGCAGTATTTGTAAAAATTGAAAAAATTTTTATTTTACTCTGGGTTTACCTTTTCACCGGTGGATAATGTAAAGCCGTTTAAATTGCCGGAAACATCGCAGAAAATGGAAACTCCGTTTTCCAAAATTACCGGTGCCGAGAAAATTGGATAATCGAGCTTATTTCGCCAAAGAATTTTACCGGTATTCTGTTTCAAGCACGCGCAAGTACCATCGAGCATGGCAAAAAGTACACAATTGTGTTCGTAGTGAACGCAAGGAGTTGCAGAAATACTACCACCGCCTGCCTTAGCTTTCCAAACTTCTGATCCATTCTACAAAAAAGAAATCGTCTTTTAGAAATATTTTTAAGTTTTTGTGTAGCTATAATTTACCTCCAGTGAAACGCAGTAAACGTAATGGTCGTACGATCCAAAGAATATATTACGTTTTTGTGAACAAAGTACAGCGCTACATTTCACTGCGTCGCCAGTCTTAAATTTCCAAAATATTTCACCCGTTTTAAGGTGAAGACAGTAGACGTAACCGTCGTAAGAACCTTAAATTTTTAAGTAAAATAACAAATTTAACGTAACTAAGAATGAATATTTATAAAGATTCATGAAAATAAAACCTACCTACGACTGCTTTGAAGTCATTCAAAATCAATGCCGAAGCCTCTATTCTATCTGGCAATGTGATCTTCCAATGATCTGGAAAATTTTTCTTACTCAACTCTGCAGTACATATAATTCCCGAATGCGAACCAACAGTCACATAATTTCTTCCACTGAATAAAAAAAATTTCATAAAAATTTCCATAAACCGTAGAAACTAACTATAAGCATGGACTGTTGAAATTTGTGACAAACCCCGGATAGGCAAAAATTGTGGGAGAAGCATCGACGCATTTTCCCAAAGAATATAGTTTTTCAATGGAAATTCCACCGTCGTTAGCCCATTCAATTTGCCTTTTTGCTTCTATTTCAACAGGGAAGCTGCTTTTACCTCGACATTTTTGCCACGCTATGTTAATATTAGTCTTTATTAAATTATCCGTCGCTTCGGTAACTAAAGTTTCCTTATTGCGTGAAAATTCATTATCGATATTTATTTTGCCGCTTGTGTGAGTTAATTCTTTGGTGTACGTCTCTTTCGAGTTTGAGATATTTAAAGTTTGTTTTGACGCATATGCTCGACACATTTTCAAATTCTCGTTCTTAAGTAAGCGGCCGATAAGTTCTGGAAAATCGTGTCCGCTTTTTTCAACGAGCTCCGTAACAATTCTTAGAGCCATCACTGATGTTCCTCCCAGATCCAAAAATCCTGAATCTTCATCGGACGGGAGCAAAATTTTCCAAATATTTGCTAAAGTTTCGTCAGATTTTATTTCGCCGTCATTTTTCGTTGCATTAATAACTCTCGAGTGTTTAGCCAAATATTTCTTTAAGTAATTTCCGCATATCTTTCCATTGGAGGTCAATTCAAATTGGTTTAGCAGATATACTTTGTCTGGACGATATATATTGGATAACTTTATCGTATGACTTAAAACGTCAGACTCGCATTCCAACTTTTCATTTACTTTAGAAATTTTGTCGAAAGTTGTAAAGAACAGGTGCAGCGATTGGTTATTTTCCATAAATAATGCATAGCAATTTTTCACAAAAGGCAATTGCAGTACATGACTTTCCAGCTCTATTAGGTTCAGCTTTGTACCGTATCTTTTTACTCTCCGACCGCTTCTTCCCTTAAGAGTCATAAAACCCTTTTGATCAATCTAAACAAAATGTTATCGATAAATAACTTGTGAATTGTATTTTATTATTAATTTGCAGTTGTCGTAAGAAAAGTTTACGATAATAGGTATTATCTTACCGCAACTACGTCTCCGGTGTTTCGAAATACTGAATTATCCAAGCGGGCGATTTCCTCGTCGTCAATAACGCAAATTCGGGAATTACTGCCTGCTCAGAGAAAATTTAATACGTATCAATCACAAGCACAGATTTATCGTCCTTATCGACTAATAATGTAATACTTTTTGAGTCAGGCAACTTTTACCTATATAAAGAATGCCTTCACCCTCCTTAACAATTTTTCCTTCTTCGTCTCTCACTTCGAGTATTGTTTCACTCAAAGATTCTCCCAATATTCGAGTATTATCGTGAGATAATATTTCGCGAATACTCGCCCAACATGAGACTTCCGTGATTCCATAAATATCGAATATCCTAGTTCTGTTTTCAGAAGCTTTCATTCTCGTGATAACCTCGGTAGTTGGAAAATTTTCTCCGCCAAGCAAGAGAATTCTGAGGTCACTGTTTTTTCCCAGAATAGTTTTTCGCAATTCATCGCTCGACCATCTGTGCAGCAATAGGGAAGGAGTGCTTTGAAGAATAGAGACTTGACATCTCATAACTATTTGCAGCAATTTTTCAAGATCATTTTTCAACTCCTGAGAAGCAGTAAAGAGCGAGGCGCCACAGGAGAGACTTAAAAAAATCTCAATGATACTGGGATCAAAAGTAACTGGTGTAATTTGAGCTATTATGTCGTTTTTCGTGGCAACTAGGATTCTATTTAAGTCAAGAATATTCGGCACTATCGAACGATGAGTTACTCTAACGATTTTAGGATTTCCGGTTGATCCCGATGTTGTAATAGCATACGCAAAAATTTGTTTTTCCACTGTAAATTCTCCTAAATGGTTCATTTGTAGAAGAAAGAATCTTTTACAGTGAATTTGAAAATCAAATATTATTTTCAGTTCTGATATATTTTTAGGTGAAAATATATGTGAGATATGCAATTTATCACAAATCTTTTGGGCTTCCAATGTCGATGATGGCAAACAAACAAAAGCATGATCTGTGGACATGATTCTGAAAAAAAAAAACAATATTTACTACAATTTTTTATCTTAATTATGTACTACTTGAAATCTTGAATATTCTTACCCAAGCATCAATCCTGGAAGGCAGTAGGATGGAGTATCAAAAGCAATACCAATAAAATGTGAAGTTTTTATGTCTTTCAGAGTCTGTGTTATACTGAGCTTAGCTGCAGCAAGCTCAGCATAAGTAATTTCTAATAAAGTATCCATATCTTCATGATGCTTTATAGCAATCGCTGTTGGTTTGCTCCAATTGCAAATTTTCAACAAGCTATCGGTAGAAGTTGCTGCATTTCTTTCTTCGTGTAACTTATGTCTTTTAATCTTTGGAGACTCTGTAAATAAGTGAAAAACATATATCAGGAAACAAATGTAATTGTGAAATAGAATATTATGGGAAGAGGAAGGATGGAGAATTTTTGCAAATTGGAGTAACGTCAGACTTTAATTAATGAAGAAATTATTAAGAAATGGCAATACTGTACAATTTTATTTCCTATTCGATTTTGGCTGCAGTTTAAATATATTTTATCAATGAAACAAATGGATTGATTGAAAATATGATTTTGTTACAATTTTTTTTTAATCCTATCAAATCATATTCAAAATAGATGTACACATACACACACTTATATTTTCTCATGAGAAATATGTTAGTAAAAAAAGTGACTTTAAAATTCATACAATTCATATTTGGGTTTAATGTTTTTATAAATTTTTATCTATTTATTTTGTAGCAAACTTTAAATTCAGGGCGTATAGAAATTTGGCCTAAAGAAAACATAGAAGATTAAATGAAATTGCATTTGCCTTACCCATTTGAATGCCTCTTGAGTACTGAAAAAATCAGTACAATGTTTATTTACATTGTTGTGTATCATTGAAGGGTTAAATCAGTTAAATGCAGAGAATAATCTATTTTTATCCAATTAAACTAAATAATAGATTCATTAAATTGTTATGAGCTATTACAATATATATGTATAAAGATTAGCAGATCCAAGTAAAACTTTATACAAATCGTAAGAAAAATAAGAGGATTCTCAGTTCTTACGGAGCATCACAATATGGTACACAAATCTATAGCAGAAAGTGCTGCCGCTATGCGCCACTAGAGGACACTAAAATCTTTATTTGAATTGCCGTTGCCGCGGTGTTTACAGTCAGCTGTCGGGTAAACACACGATACGCAGTAAAACGACGGTTTGTTTTTCTTACGTTTAAAGTGTTTTTTTTTAATTAAAGATTTGATTTATACATGAAAAATGGTCAGATCTGAACATACTAGAACAGACATGAGTATATCAGAGCAGATATTAACAAGCATGAGGACATCCAGAGCAGATATGGACATATATGAGCATCGAGTCACTCAAGATAAACCATCGTCCCATGAAACCAGAAGCCATAGTTAGCCAAACCGTAAGTTTTGCATTACATGACTATGAAAGTGAATACTTAAACCCCGCACGATCTGAATTTATACAATTTACACGTTTATATGCTCGCGCCAAAACCTGAAACGAAAGCTGCACATCAAAAATGTATAAAAATACAAAAACAGTTACACCGCGTACAGATAAATTGCATTGATAACTCCCGTAACTTTATGGGTCGATTAGATTTATTTGTGCAATAATTATTGTACAAATTGAGAAGATATAATCATTTTATTCGCGGGCATCTTTAATTCTGCTACATCATGAAAAAAAGTGATATAAGTGAAAACCGCTTCTACAAAAGTGTCGTAACCAATTAACAGTCGCCATACTTCATTCGTTCTTTGTTCGAGGAGGGGTTTTTGGTATCGACACTAACAAATCGTTAAGTAATTACTGCATCCTGCATGCAAACGACAATGTTTATCGCGCCCTATATTTTTGAATTAATTCGGCAAGACTGAGCTCTACCTTATCGATAGTTGGGGTGAATGTGCAGTCTATTATTGTTCGAACAACACTGTCGATACATGGGCAGCAGCATAGCAGAGTAAATCTACTGGTTGTCGTCCTTATACCACTTGTATATTTTATATAAATGGTGGGTATCACTATATTATAAGAATATCTCGCTGCCGCCGCCGTCGTGTTGGACAATTGTACTACTCGGGATCAAATGATACACAAAACCCGGTTTATCTAAGTTCCCCAAGAGCCTCTCATACATTTTTAAAAACGTACATGTGCCAGAAAGCATTTTTACAAAAATTGTTTGCAAAATACTTACAGTCGTGGAAAGTGAATTTATTGAACAACGTTATTGTTAGACATTTATTTTCATCCACAAATTATGTTATTTTCAAACATGAAAAAATGTACATTACGTGTTGAAAAAATAAATCTTGAAGGGGGGGGGGGGGGGGGGGGGGAGCTTGGAGAGTTAGCTAATGGAAATGATTTTAAAAAATCTGAAAAAATTTATCTACATCCAAAACATATATTTTGGATTGAAAAAAAAGATGTTTAAGTACTCGATTTTTAGATTCGACAAAAAAAAAATGGTGTCATAAATCTGATGACGATTGATTGTTAACAATAGTATACAAAGTACGAAAAAAAAGTTTATAGGTCGAAATATTAAAAATTGGACATACACTTTTTCGAATTGATGGCGATATTTTTATTTTAAGATATAACAGTAAGATATAGAAATTTCTGAAATTCACATGTGTCGACAAAAAGCGCACGACCATTCTCAGAGGTCCTCCGAATATTGTAGGAACTCCATCAGGAAACCGATTACCCAAAAAAAAGAAAGAAAACCAAAGTGCTGTTTGTACATTTTACACTTTGCACGAACTTATTCTTTTGTACAGTCAGTTTTCTCGAGCTCTCGAAATATTCGGAGGACCTCTAAGAATAATGGACGTGCACGCTTTTTTTATGTACACGTGCGAGTTCAAACGATTTTTATATCTTACAAAACAGATGGTGTTTACATTCCAGGCGGCCATATTGGTTTTCGGGAAATTCAGGTAAATACATATATTTCTTAATATCTCATACATTTTCAACCGCAATTCGAGTGCATGATCATGCATCTATGATCTCATTGCAATCCTGTACAAATTCAAGCATATGTGCAGCATAGCAACTACGAATAGTGTAAAATACAGAATCGCCTATTTTTACCGACGAAGGTCGGTAACAAAATCTACCTTCAGCATCACCTCGGTAAACTGTGCCGCACAACATTATCTGTGCTCTGTCGGTTAATTTTAGTTCGTAAGAAAGCTGCTAGATGGAGTCGAGATAAGTAAATAAAGTATATATTCGCGTTGAGATTCTCTGTGTATCCCAGAGTTGAATGGACCGTCGAGAGATCCAACGTCTCCTCCGGTGGTAAAATATTTTAACGTAGGCGTTTCTTCATTCTAAAACTCCGCCCAAAAATCGTTTCAAAGGCGGAGCTCTGAAACACAGCGTTATCCGTCTCATTTCTTCCATCATACAGGCGAGAAAGTGCACTTTTAGCGAATGCCTGTTCTATTACATTCGTCGTCGTTGTCGTGAAAACTACCTTCTCGCCTCGATCGCAGTGTATATCCGAGCTCCCAAGAAAAACGAAAAGTAGTAGGGGGTCCACCTATAGCCAGCATTTATCATATTCCAGTTTAGCGAGGTTATAACTTTTGTAAACGTTCTTCGAAAAGTGTCCGAGTGACATTCACTTAACGGCATAGCTCTTCTAGCTCTCTCACAGTCGCTTTTGTACTTAGTATTCACGACTCTCTTCAATCCACAATCCTATTTTCACGTTCTCTCTTTTTGCTTCTAAAAAAATATCGTACCTTGAGGAAAAAATGAGACTGATAGGATTTTCAGCTACATTAAAAATAGCTCATGCATAATAATATATCTCGCATATTAAATACAGTTCGAAGTGTGGCATTGTGGAGGTGAGAGGCACAGAGTGTTTTCGAGATACCTAAAACTGATTCTTAGGTTATATTGCCCTAAATTTCGGTTTTCAAAATGTCCGAGCTTGTACGACTGTCTTGCATAAAAGTGGGCTAGAATTTTGATTAAACTCGGTACTCGAAGATTCTTGACGAAAATTCTGGACGAAAATTCCTATGAAGAAATATATTTGATACGAATATACAACAAGAATTGAATAGAATAGATACACGTTTCATTGAATAAAACGTTTAGTCAATTCAAATAAGTAGTGTATTCACCAAAAATCACTACGCAAAACATCGAAATAACACCGTTGGATCGTGCAAAATATCTAGGAATATATATTGACCAAAGACTTAACTTTAACTTCCATCTGCAACAATGTAAAACCAAGCTAACAGCAAGAGCATCACATCTTCGGTGTATAACATTTAAAAATCAAGATCTACGACTACAAAATATAGCAAAGATTTACAAATGTATTCGCCGGCCAATTATCGAATATGGACAACCGATCTTTGTGAATTCTAAAGAAACAGCGCTAAAAAGAAAATAAAAACTGCAGAAACAAGTGCGCTTCGGAGACTCACACCCATACGCAACCCAGCGAACCTGGTCTACAACCCACGCAACGCTCTCTTGTACACTAAAACTGGGATCACTCCGATTGTAAACAGACCAGGCCATCTCACTGATCAGTTTGCAGTAGACAATTTCGAAACCATTAAACAGCTTTGTATGCAACGGTCACCACACATTATCCCGAGACATAAATTTCTCGTCCACACCATCTACGAAACCATAGAAAGATTGTTTAACGAAAATCGATAGGATGGATTGCCTCTTAATTGTAATAACCAAGATCTTTCCACATAACTACAACAATCCATGCACATGTAAAAATCTCGAGCTGAAGGACTGCGTCGATGGCTCGTTCGCATTGTAGACTACACTGTAGCAATTACAATTGTAAAATAAATCAATGTGTCGTAACTAAATATCAATAAACGCACGTACTACTACTAAGTAGTCTATTCGAGCCGAATATACTACACAATTAAAGCAAATAAATGTACATTTCACTGAAAGAAAATTCTAGTTGACTTCAATAAAAATCTCTCGATTTAACTTGATCTTTCTTTCAGGTGAACAAAGATTTCAGTACATAGCAACAATTAAATTATTCTCTCATTAGACGCTATTTCGTTGACGTAATTTTCATTCACGCTATTTTCATTAGTATCTATTTTCCATTAGAAATAAATATATTCAAAACAAATAAATTGTATAATGGAAAATACATATATATATTTCATAAAAAGCAAGTTTTAGTTAATTGAATGAAAAAAAAAAAAGTTAAATGAACAAATTTATTTGCTTGACTTGATCTTTTTTCTGGGTTGTATTTTTTGTAAAAAACTAATCTAGTACATATTAGGTGTTGTGTCTTTATGGGCTTTAAATTAGCTCGTCAAATAATTATTATCGTGTCTCGCGCCTACGTGTGTACTATAAAGCTATATTGCTTGTTCCGCTAGAGCTGCAAGGGTTTTAAAGTCGTATAAATGTATAAGCAGTTGAAGAGAGAGAGAGGGAAATACGCGTGTAAAGGGTTCTGGAAGGTTGTAGCTCGCGTTTGCTGTAAGCACAGTACGATATACTATAGTATATATACAGTATAACTACCGTGCTGCAGGCTTCTCCTCGCCGGGTCTCTCATTCCCTCACTGGCAAACAGGCGCGACCACCGCGGCCTCGAGTTTATAGCCTTAAATACCAGTTGGAGGCGATGTAACGCTCACCATTACGATTCTACTAATTACCACTGGCCTCTAAACCCCGCTCGGCCAATTAATTCATGAGCCTCGATCAAATCCACTAGTGGGCATGGAAGTCAACGTTAATTATACGACGAAATTTTAGCTCGATGTCAATGTGGCACACATACGTAGCGCGAATACACGGGGCGAACTTTACTGCCCTCTGTGGGACTAGTGCAATGGATATATACACGAGGTCAATCCATTCTCGCGCTATCCGAGCCTCGATTTCATGTCAATCTCGACGAAAATTCGTTGCGATTTTGAGTGAACGACCATCGAACGCGTTGCACCAGCGTACATGGAATGGATAGGGTTATCAAATATTCGTTTATATTGTATTTGGAAGGGACGCTATTCCATTAATTTCGTGAAAGTGTATACAGAATGTTTTTAAGTTCTCATAGAGAAATGATTTTTAAGAACAGTTCCAAAGTAAAACCTTGCATGTTGCTTGTTTATTATTTCTAATTTTCCATAAAGCTTCGTGTATGGTCACGTATAGGCTGAGCATTTTTGGCTTTCTCATAAAGTTGTGTACCAAAAATGGGAGATAATGAAAAAGCAACGAACTATGTTGTACTTTATGTATTCGTTTTTAAAAAGATTTTACAAGTTGAAGTTTAACGAAATTTGATGGATACAATTTTTTTTAAAGTGCTTTAAGAGTTCATTGCTTCGAAAAATAGTATTGTTTAGATTTGTATTGATGTCTATTTTATAAATTGGTAATTTACTTTTTTAAATATTAACATTTCACTCACAGATGGGCTGAGTGTTTCTTTATTTTGATTATTTCTGAAAGTTAGTTTAGTTTTGCTAAGCTAATTTTTACCATATGACCATATAAACATTTCTGTTGACGTTTGCGGACAGAAACTTTCGATTAAAATTATAGATATTTCAAAGTAGTTGTTACTGTGTAATTGTTATTTCCCATTTAGGCTTTGTGAGAAAAGGGAAATAATGAAAAAGCAATGTGTGCAAGTTTCAGCTTTCCAACTTTTTTTTTTTTATTATTTAATAAAGAGAGCAATTGAGGCATTGATGCGTTCGGGAGAAGAGTAACAATGAGCTGACGATAAATTAAGGATAATGTGGCAGCGGGCCTTTCACCCTGCTAACGGCAGGAGGCTTCTAGGTATCGTATAGTGTTGTGCAGTATAAGAGAGTTTCGAGCTCGACCTTACGCGTCTTTATAGAAGTAATATATATGTATATATAGATATATATATTGGCGCGGCTAGAGTGTAAGAGGAGGTGAACAAGACCCTCCTCCCCTATTAGCCCTGTCACAACCGACCATATTTAACGCCGTTTGCCACATTATTATTACCCGCTTCCGCTTTGTAATTTATTGTCGTTGCGAAAGCTCCGCCTTGGTCATACGTGCAGCAAATGGGATGTTTGTGTACTAGAATTTACTGTACTCTTCTAGCTGCTGCATTTATAAATACCTTCTTATAAATGCTTTACGTTCCATAGAAGCACAATATTGCACTTTACGTGGTGCAACTTTGTAGCTGTTGATTGCCGAGGACGCAAACAGTAAATGGTGCAATTAAGGGGGTGCTGAAGTAGATTTGTAAAAATTAGGCAATTTCGTAAATCACACTATTCGTCGTTAATATCCTACACACATGTGTCAAATTTTACAGGATTATAATATTATCGAATAATTATAATTTTTGGTTTCGAATAGCGATTTAAAGGAATTTCTGTTATATACAGTAAAAAAAATCCTTTTTCTTAATATGACACCAAATTTCTTGTATTTTACGGTTTTTTTTCCTTAAATTTTAAAAGCAACAGAAAAATAACGAATATATATATATAAATTTGACGAAATTACAATTTTTTTCTTTTTTAAATTAGAAATGACAAAAAGAAAATTACCTAATTTTTAAAAGGCAATCTTGTAAGTTAGTAATGACAAAAATATATATATATATATATATTTTTTTTTTTGTAAAAATGACTTGGAACAAAAATTGTACAAGGAAATTGACAACAAATAATTCGTAAAATGGCACGAGGTAATTTAAAAAAAAAATGTACCATTTTTTGTAAAACTGGAAATTGTAAAAAAAATTATCGTATCAAATGAAGCATAAGTTTCTGTGGTCTTTTGTGAACAGAAAGTCTCTGTTAAAATTACTCAAGAAATATAATCAAAAACATGCCAAAACAGCTCTGCAAATAATTAAATTTAATTACAAGTAAGAATTTCCAGCAACAATTAAACACAATGCAATATCCTGAAAATCCAACATCAGCATCCATTATTCGAACAATGGTCGACGATAAAACGTTCCTACTTGTCAAAACGGTGACTGGTATGATCAATAATACATTTACTTTATATCCACCCTTCTGTCGTCTCGATGAGAACCTGTATCATCGAAAGTGCGATAATAGCCGGCTGCAGTTTCACCCTCGAGTCTCAAAACTTTTTCTCATTTTTCCTGTCAAGCTCACGCTTCTAAGATAATTTAATTTTTGTCGTTTTATGCCATACAAGTCGAGAGAACGAGAGAAAGACAGAGAAATAGAGAGAGAGAGAGTAAGAGAGAAAAGGGAGAGCAGTGCCTGATGATACCAAGATGAAGGAATGAGGTGCAAGCGACTTCTTCTTACCGCCCTTCTTGGCGCACCCGGATCAGCAAGGAAAAGGGGGCGCGCGCCCCTTTGGCGCCCGCCAATTCAACGAAACTACGAGAGAAAGAGCAAGAGGACTTCACCAAGAGAAAGCGAGAAAAAAAAGAAAGAGAGAGAGAGAGAAAGAAAGAGTGCCTGCTAAAGCGAGAAAAAGAATTAAGAGAGCAGCGAGACTCCAAGCTGCGCCAACTTTTTTCATATTCCAATTAGAATATTTTCCATTGATTTAGAGCCTGCGAAAGCAGATATTAACGGTTTAACTCGACGATAAATTCACGGTGTCGATGGGGGTGGTTGCCGCGGGGGTGGAAAGAACGGCTAAACCAGCCAGGAGAGTTAGAGAGTAACCAACGTACTGCCTGACTTTCACGTCGTTTCTCTCTTTTCATTTTTTTTTTTTTCACTGGCAAAAGAGAACGAAAGAAAGCGAGAGAAAACGAGACCACCCCTTAAAGGCACCGGGGGTGCGAGAGATCGTCGTGAACGACTAGAAACGAGTGCGAAAACGCGCTCAACACCCGAGCTGTAAGTACTCTAACTACGTATGCTAACTTTACGAGAGTTACGCAAACTCTCGTAATATTAATCACGGTGAGGGTGGTCCAGGGGGTGAACCGGGAGGGGGGGGGGGGGGGGTGGGCTGCTGCCACTCGTCCGCGCGAAGTCGCTTGGAACGTATATCGCTCGTAAAAATGCCGACCAAGTATTTATGAGCCTGTTCGTTCGGTTCGTTCAAGCACACGGAGAGTCCAACGGAGCCGCAAGCTTATTTCAGAAAGCGAGAAAACTCCTCCGCGATCGCTCCCTTCGTCGCTTTTTCTTCTTATATTCGTTTACTACACTCGATCCTGTTACGGTTTACTGTGGAGAAATATCGGTACATGTATATCTACTCGCGAATGGAATGGATACAGTGCAGTTTTTGGGGTTTAGCAGCAGCCATCTATGCTAAAAATATTTGCAAATTTTTATTCATGACAATTTTATTCAAGAGCTAGCATATTAAATTTAATACACAAGTGTATTGGATTTTTTATTGTAAATTTTAGTATTATATTTAATACCTTTAGTAGTAAGATTGCAAACGTTTTGATCTTCCTAATTTAGTGTATAAAGTACTGTAATTTTACATCTGACGTCAATTAAATTTAATATAGAAGTTGGGGTGAAAAAAATATTCTAGACCTGAATGGAAGTTTGTAACAACAAATTTTAATAGTGCACCTTGTTGTGGAGATAAGTGTAAAAAAAAATTAAATATAGGCAGCTCCATTTTAAATGTAAATGTTAAATGTTTTTAATGGTAGACATTTTTTTGTGGTGTTATGAATATCAGTTACGAGTCCATTTGAAGGCTCTATATTTTGGTAGCTTTAGGTTTGTCTTTTGTTGAATTAAATTAATGATTATGTTGAAATAAATGCTGTTTCTTAGGCTACGTATTTAGTACACAAAATAATTTTTGAAACATTTAATGAATAATCTCGGTGGCAGGCGAAATTTACGCTTACTGACTCAGTTGAAAAATGAAAAAGAACAGAAAATTCATCAATTAGTATGAGTAGTCTCAGTAAAACTAGAATTAATTTATTATGTTAAAATTTGTGGATTCTTTTTACATACCAAAGCTGCCGAAAACTGTTGTTATTCAAACTTGAAATAGGTACGCGCTATTTTGATTTTTTTTTCATTTATACGGTTAATTCTAAGTCCAGTAAAAGCAGTATAACTTTTTTTTATAATTCGCGAAGCATTTTTACTGTCACAGTATGCATTTATCGTATGTATATATATGAACTCTGCGACGTACAGGTATATGAAACTACAATATATCGAACAAATTTATTGAATAGCCGATCCTAACAGTGGATGTTGTATCATGCTATATTTATTTATCGCGAGATGTGCGCGGGTTATAAAAAAAGAACAGCACTATTATTTGCAAGATATATGGGTACCTAGTTCACAATTGCTTGGATTATCGGTATGACTACTAGTCACTGACTGGACCTATTCGCGGCCACCTTATATCGTTCTTCGAGGCGCTGTCTCGCTTGCAGGAGACACTGGCGCGCACTCGCCATCTCTCGGCGCTCTGGGTACTACGGAAGTGTATACTTTTGTATATGAAAAATAGATTTGTTTTGCATTAAGTATGTGCGGCTACGTATATGTCTCAATATAAGCGGTTTACACGTCCGCATACATACGCGGACAATTTATATTATTTATGCTTTTCATTTTTAAACCCCTTTGATTTTCCATCCAGTGTATATCATTTTTCTCCGATTTTTTGGGAGAGGAGAGATTCAACAAATCTCCTTCATCCTTCATATTTTGTTCTTTTACGTATCTCCATTCAAATTAAAAAAAAATTTTTTCGTACATCAAGTCAGCCAAACGAAATAAAATTGTTAACTTCGTTTGGATTACAATTTTTGTGTTTGACATAATCGTTTGTTGAACCTATCCTCTCCCAAAGATAAAAAGGAATTGGTCGCAAACTTAAATCTTTATAGCCCTCGAAACAAAATTAAAGATCACAGAATTAGCTAGATAAGAATAAAAAAATAATCAACCCTCACAAGCAAAAAAAAAGAAACTGCGTAGTCATAAAATCTTCAGAATCATTGAGGACGCCAAGTACATAGAAGACACAGTATCCAAACTCTTTATTTAATAGAAGATCAGCATATACTAGCCATAATAATAACAACATTCCGGAAAGACATAATATTATTAGTTCGACCCTCAAATGCTATGACAGTAAGTATGAAGTTCCTGTGACTCTGATATAGAGGAGGGAGAGGGGGCAGAAGCACTGAGCGAGTAGCAGTAGTCACAGCGAGAAGATAGGAGAGTTCACAAAGTCAATATAGTATATAGAATACGAAGGAACGTCGCTGATCATAGCGAAAGAGGAGATTGGAAAGTACGTATAAGCGAGAGAGGAAGGGGGGAGATAAAAATGAATGAGAATGATATTGCCGAGCGAGGGAGAGAAAAGCAAGTGTGGTGAGATTCCGCATAGCGAGTCTGGAAAAAAAAGAAGAAGAAGAAGAAGAAAAAAAAAACAGACGAGGATAGAGAGAAACATTGGAAGGAGGAGAAGCTTTTCTCTGCGGCGTAGCAAGATAAACATGACTGGGATAGCGAATGTAGGAGCGATAAAACGATATGAAAATCCAGGAGCCAGATATAAAAGTGGTGTTCCTCCTTTCGCTTCGCTTTTCGCCATCCCCCTCTACGTTTCTCTCTTTCGCAATCATACTCGCAATCACTCGAGCTTTTGCCCGGTTGGGGTGATGCTTTTGTGTCCCGACGAGAGCACAGCCTCTTTTTTTTTTTTTTCCTTCACGATATTCTTTCATTCTTGCCCTTTCTTTCTCCGCTTGGATTCTCCTCTACATTATTGCCGAATCTCGAGGTACTAGCAGTGTAGAAAATAGCTAAGACAGTCATGGGCCTTTTTGCTTTTCTTCTTCATTTGTTTTTTTTTTTTTTTTTTTTTTTTATAACTTACCGACTTTGGTACTCCTCTTGCAGGCTTTTGAGCACCAGCCGATCTTTATCGCTGACCGTGAAAGTCTAACGAGTTTTATTTTTCTCGAGGCCTCATCGCGAAGGATCACGTTAAACGGTGGCTAATGAAATTCTGTCGAGGGAATTGAGAGTAATTGCGATGGTATAGCGCTTAATGTAAAAACAGGTCTGAATGTGTTTGGTGGAATTATCATTTTCATCTTTCTTTTTTAGCTTGGTAGTTGAAAAAAATTATTCTGTTCCAATTAGGAGACTTGAGATAAGAGTAGCGAGCAATTACTGCTGGTATTATTATTAGTGTCTCGAAAACTGTCTGAATAGTTATGTTATTATTAATATAATGCAACTGAGGGTTGAACTTAGCTGATACAAAAGAAAAATTCTACTTTAAAAAATTGTTCATTTTTTAGGTTTGCCCAGAATTAATTCTTATCATGGTAAAAGTTTTAATATTTGCATTTGCCGCACCATTTAACTTTCATGTTTGTTAATTTCTAATTAAATTTACGGATATTCAAACGGATGGCTGCTAATATTGTTTGAAAATAAAGTACTATTCACCTATTAGATAAAGAATTTTTAGCCAGGTGGCAAAAACATGCGGGCAACCCGGATCATCTACAGCTATTTTATTTATTTTTTTTTCATCTTAAGAGAGTAGGCCAAATATTCCTAAATAATTTTCGGTTAAGCTTATACGATAAAAAAAACCTTACAGCATAAGTACAGTCTTTTATCTATTTATTTTTTAATTGGCTAAGATATAATTTATTTGGGAAAGTTATTTTTTTTAATAAGAATTTAAACCTACAGAAAACACAAGCCTGCTAAACAAAAATGACTATTATTTCGGAAAATTTATCGTACTGGTTTTCTTTAAAAAATGTGCAACAATGTGCGTGTGAAAACAAATTAAAAAAATCGTTGTAGGTGACCTGCATTACCCGCATATTTTAAGCGCCTGACAAAAAATTCCTTGTCAATAGTACATACTGAAAAAAAAAAATAATACTACCGGCCAAGTAAGTGAGATATTAGTTTTCGAATATCCTTAAATTCGACCTGACTCCCATCCCTTAAATGCTCATTCGAAAATGAATAACGTTTCAATTTAAATGAAACCTTTTCTCTGCGTGTCGATATTTACAAGTATTTCCTTCCATCATCTGCCTTTTATTATTTTTTTTTTCCTCATCCAAGAGCATTGCGGGGCTGAAAAACATTTAAACGATCCAATATACGAAGAATCGTTTTTGGTTCTGGAAGCTGAGCAAGGCTTTGGAGGAGGGGTAGAGAAGTGCGCGGTGGGGGGGGGGGGGGGGGGGGGAGGGGTGCGAGAGACGAGGATGATTCAGTAACGATCGCGTATACCCGCCACCGTAGCCCGCGATTCTATCGGATAGATATCGCGCGCGCGGTGCGCCGGAGAGCGACATTTTTATGCTTCGGACTGGGCGCCACCGCTGAGATTTACTGCCGTCCGCGGTGTTATAGCGTGTGCTCTCTGCTCTGTTCACTTCTGTGCAACATTTCACACCGACATACGCACACGTATACACAGAAGGACCACGTTTTCTCTATCACATATATACCCCGTATACGTAACATAGAAAGTAGAGAGTAGGTGTATGCAAAAGCTGTGAGCGTTGCCCTCCCGCAACATCAACTACATCATACGCGGAAAATCGGAAAACATTCGGCGTTATTATACTTTTTTATTGTAAAACCGATAAAACCGGATAGATGGCTGCCGACTGGGCCGCAGCCAGAGAGTAACCGACGCGCCGTTTCATACTGGGCTATATGTATACATACACATATATATACATCATAATACAGGGCATATATGCTTCTGGTACTGTCGTATGGTAATGCTATATAACTGTAGCACACTGTATGACCCGCAATCTCGTCAAATATCAAATACGCCTTCTACCCCTTTACCTTTGCCTATGCTTCTATATCCACGCCTACTGATGTAATCTTTCATCCCCTGCGCTACGACGCATCTTGTCAAACATCCCCTCTAACATGAAAGATATATCCTCTCAATGGTTTCTCTCTCACATTAACTTAATCGTTCAGATCAGTGAATATAAAGCCTGTATTTTTATGTAGGAATAATGATGTTGAAATAAGGATTATTTTATGATATTTGTTACGGGTCCAATTAAGGGATTAGTGGAGTAGATTTTGTGAAAATAATAAAATATCAAAATGACAAAATGTCTGCGACAAAACGTCAAAAAGACAAAGTATCTGCGACTAAATACCTGTGAAATAGCAAAATATTGACGGCACCATGTACAATGAGTTGAGGGCGTCCATGGGGGCGAAGCCCCACAGTCGGGAATTGGGAGGCGAAGCCCCTCAGTCGGGAATTGGGTGGCGAAGCCCCCCAGCCGGGGGTTGGGAGGCGAAGCCTTCCCCGATTCGAAGAGAGTGAAACGAAATTTTGTATCATGTGTTATTAATATTATTTATTGATTTTTTGTTTAGTTGGCGGTTGATATTTCATCTCCGTCAATTTTAAACCTTTTCTCAGAGAGAAAAATTTGAAATCTGATATTTTGGGATCGGTGTGTTGCCGTAGACATTGTGTCTTTTGTTGAAATGTCACGTACCTGATCTTCTGGTACCCAAATGATTTCAGAGGAAAGTCAATTTTGTGTGATTCGATAAGTGACTAAC
This sequence comes from Perithous albicinctus, assembly GCA_964016905.1. Taxonomy (NCBI): domain Eukaryota; kingdom Metazoa; phylum Arthropoda; class Insecta; order Hymenoptera; family Ichneumonidae; genus Perithous; species Perithous albicinctus. Next base: position 18,760,817 of record OZ024689.1, read on the forward strand.
TGTATGATGAATGATTTCAAATGAATAGACTTTTACTCAGACTACACAGTCGCGTTGAAATTTAAGAAATCTACAACGTACGAAAGAAAAAAAACCAAAAAAACTAATATTTAAGACTTTGTTTTCTCGATTTATAACAACAATACCTTCAGAGTTCGTAAAAAAAAATTCTCATATCAAATGGCAATAGGAAATAAAAATTACATTACAGCGTTTATCTTTTTTTCACTGGAATATACTTCTTGAAAATGGGAGTTAGTTTCGGTATGTGTAATGTGATCGTTTTAATACTTGAGTAATTCTTGGCAACTCACAGCTCACTATAATGTATCGTATATATGTATCGCAGCTACACATAAAGCATATATATATATAAGTTACACATACGTACTGGGATAATTTATCGTCGTGGATTTGAGAACTCTAATGGCAATAGCAGCGTAGCATCCGCCGCCAAAACTGCGGTGGTGCGGGAGCGTGACACCGCGTGATAAAACATTCCTAATGGAAGCAAAAATGATGTTCCTCTCTCCGACAGTATTCCGGAACAACCACGAGAGCGAAGATTCTACATTCTTCAAGGTTCTCGTGGCTCCAATTTACACTTCACTCTTAAATAAACGATAAAATCCGTTTATACTATCATTTTTACCGTTCTTTTTTTACGCTTTTGAGACGAAAAATGTTTCTTAAATAATAGAAAAAAAATCTATTCTATGTTTATTTTTATTTATCATTATTCAATAATTTAGTATGAAATTGAATTATTTACAGGCATTAAATTGGAACGATTTTTCTGGTGTTATGAGAATCGCAATATTTGCTAGAAAAATGTACATTAGCTACATTTGTGTTGCCAGTGACACACCAGAAGGCAGGGAGGAATCGATGAATCGCCATTCCATGTAAAAGGGCGACTCGCGGTTCAGCGAGCATGTGATGGTGCATCGGAGTGACGCGGGCTCTTATATAAAAGTCATAGCCCTCGACACTCTGGGTTTAACTGGATATCGACATAAATATTAATGGATGGGTATCCATTCGTGCGATTCACGGTAAAGCGCGTTATTCTTTCGTCTCTCGTGAATCGCAATGCGTTATTGCGTCGCATTAATCCCTCTAAGGCCTTTGCAAATATATTTTTCTATAAAACTGTTTTTGCACGGAAACAAAAATATATATATATTTACACGTTTCCAAGTCAGTTCGTCGGTTAATGCTCAATTATTCATTCACATTTTTTTCCATTTTAAGTAAATAGGTAAAAAAAATACAGAGAAAATTTATAATTCAATTCTGTAGAAGATTAATTTCTTGTAACCTTAAAATGCAAAAATATTTGTATAGAATTCATTAATTGGTGGAGTACTTCATTTGAGACATCTAAAAATGACCTTTTCTTATATTTTCTACTGCCCATTTTATGTAAATTACGAATTTTTTTCAAACAAAATGAGATCTCAAAAGCTTTATATTTTATATTTATAATATAAATCTTCATATTTCTTATGCATAATATGGCTGTACAACAGTGCAAAGTTTTAGTGCTTGATGTGCATTCTTTAAGTTTGGAATCCGATTTTTAAAATTATTATAATCATGAAAAAATATTTTCTAATTCTCTTCTTTACGTTACCCGGAGTCCTTGAAGTAAAAAAAAATTTTAATTCAGTTTGAAAAAAGATTATTTTAATCTAATTTATTTCAATATATATTTATTTTAACATTCAACCATTGTAGTAAAAAAAATGTATAACCATTTAAAAAAAAAAGAAAAAAAAAGATTTTCTATTAACATTGACAATAAAATTATAGGTCAATCAAACTAACAAAAAAGACAATGGTCTATTTTTCCCATTATCATTTTTTTATCGCGTATAAACAAATTGAAGTGTCATATCCTTTCTTGATTCTTATAAAATATAGATTTTCTCATCAATATTTTAAGAAATAAAAAACAAATGAGTATTACAATACTCATGAAATAAATGAACAAATAGCGAGTCGAAAATTCAACGGTGTGGTTACAACTTTAAATTATACCTGTAAACTGAGTGTATCAAGTAATAGAACAGTTTAATTCATGTTACAATGTCTGCTGTCTCATGAATCGTGAGTATTGTGCAGAAAGGGTTGAAGAGAGAATCAAAATTGCAGGGGGTAGAGTTAGAGAAATCATTTGGCGAAGAAAGCCATAAGCGTAACGTATCCCATTGTTAGTAGTGCGCTGGTGTTCGAGTACGCGAAACTCCAAATGCGGATGGCACTCGAATTGCCTTTCTCGCTCCCCAACCCTTCCTCCTTCGGTCTATCTATCTGTCTATCTATTTCTCTGCCTCTCCTTTTCCACTGTGCGCTCGAACGCTCTCGCGCCAGCAAACTTAATCATAACAGCCTGTTAGCTAAATGAATAGCTGCTGCTGCTGCTGTTGCTACTGGGTGCAGGGTGACTCTGCTTGAGCCGCTGCGATAGGATGGGGTCGCGGGGGGGCACCTAGTATGCTATATAGTTCGCAACTACATTGCTATATCCCATTGGAATGATTCTCTCGGTCTTCGTTTCTCATTGCCCCTTCTCCTTTTGCCTCACAGCATCCGCGTCGCTCTTCCGTTACGCTTCGTCTAGCTCTGGCAGATCGAGCTATGCCTCGGGACCAACGCATAGTGCCCAACACAACCCCCCTTCTCGGCTCGATCAACTTTTTGCCCCACGCGCCGCAGCACAGGCAGACCCCTTATTAAATTAATCTACCGTTTAGTAAATTGATTCGAAGTATACGATACGAGGGTATTCATCACTCGCTAATAGCCCGAGTTTTCCCTCATAGAATTTGCCCTTATGAGTCAAAGATTTTGGTCACTGCTTCTAATGTTACTTAACTCTTGATGTAATTTTTGCGAAAGCGAGTGTTGCGACTTTAACGTTTACACGATTAAAAATGATATTTTAACCGCAAATCGCTTGTCCACTTCATCGAAATTCTCTTGGGACAAGAGGATTATGGTATAGCAAAACATAAAAATCTTGAAAAATGTATCTGGCATACGTAAAAATATATTTTTGGATATACTCTTTCTTTTATAAGATTTTCGGAATAATTTATTCGTATGAAATAAATAGTTTCTTGATTAAAATCAGAATTATTTTAATGTAACAATTTATCTAATTTGAATAAATAGCTGTCAGGTATAAATGTCAAGAATTATACTTGATATCCTCGGAAATCTTCAATGACAGACATGCCGTAGACGACTAACTGTTGAACCAGATTTATCGATCAAATATAATCGGGTCGAGGATTTATTCCTAGTTCTGCAGTACATCGGTACTAACAGTAGTCGAAGGGCAGCGCAGTGAAAGAGTAAAATGCGTGGAAAGATTTTGAAATTTTTCGACGAGAAAAAAGAATTCTGATCGGTCTATGCGTGAAAAGAGTTTGAAATTGTTCAACGAGGAACAATAATTCTGATCGGTCTATGCGTGGAGAAAGTTTGAAATTTTTCATCGAGAAAATAGAATTCTGATCGGTCTGTGCGTGGAAAATGTTTGAAACATTTAAACCAGAGAAAAGAATTCTGATCGGTCTATGCCTGGAAAAAGTTTGAAATCTAAATAAATAGTAGTTTTCCTTACAAAGACGAAAAAACTTTTTCTGACGAGTGTGAGTTTGCAGCACGAACCGAAGGCGAGTGTTGCAATCACACGTGTCAAGAAAACATTTTTTCGTACGAGTAACGAATAAAATTTTAATTCACAACGTGTGCAAAATATCAAGATAAATATCAGATAAATATCAAGATTTACACTTGATATCCTCGGAAATATTGAATGACAGACGTGGCGTAGACGGAGAACTGTTGAACTGGATTTATCGATCAAGGATAATCGAGTCGAGAATTTATTCCTAGTTCTGTAGTACTACATCGGTAGTAACAGTAGTCGAAGGACAGTGTGGTGAACAGCGACGAGCCTCGACGGCTAGAAGCATTTAATCAAGAGCATCGTTTGGCACAGCGAGGGCCACAAAAGCCGTGGTTAAACACGAGATAGAGAATGAAAGAGCGAGAGCAGGGGGTCGATCGAAAACCGAACGGGATTGCTCTCTTATACCACGTTCTCTAGGTTCACCACTTAGCCCTATATTGTTCACTAGTCCGATGTCCCGTTTCGCACGAATCGAATTATCTCTCGAACGACGAGAACGACTCTGAGCGATAGAAATTGAACGCTCAGGGTAATTGAGAGCAAAAGTAATTTACTATACCAAATACCCTCCCTTATCCCTTCTTCCAAATGATGAAAGCTTTTCATCCGATATTTAATGGTAAGAGTCCGAGATATGGGCAACTTTAGTGTCTTTGAAATACGTACACTTTTTATTATGTTTATTGTTATATAATTGCTGTTAAAATTGATGCTACGTCAAATTTGAGACTGTTTCAAAAGTTTTTATAGCAAGTATCAATAATAACTATCCTAAAAAGGTAAAAAAAAAAAAATTGATTATATTCAACAACAATTTGTCATTTTTTCGCTTAAATGTCCATTCGCAGATCTTTACAAAACTGTAAACAAATCAAAGTATTTAGTATTTAACTCTTAGACCCCATATATATTTTTTCTAAACTATTTTAAAACTACCGAACTTTTTTTATCTCAGATTACCACATTTCAAGAAAATTTGGTTAGGCAAGTTTTAGCTAATAATATATTTTTATGGAAAATTAAGGATTTCCAAGTGTGTGAAAAAAAAGTCCTACTAAAAAGACCGAAAAAAGAAGCTGAAGAAGGCATATAGCATCGTCGCACGTGATAATTATGTGTTGACGTTTGTAGAAAATAAAAATATTTTTTTTTCTCGTTCTTACTTTTTTTTTCCAAAAGTAAATATTAGCCGAACATCTTGACGTTGATCATCCGCATGATTTCCCCAATGAGTAATACAATATCGTTATTCACATTTCTTTTTTTACTCGAAGTAACTTTAGACACGTGAGCGACAGAGTCAACTCGTATCACAGGCTCGAACAAATGGTCGCATCCGCAGCCCTGTAGCATATACTTAAGGCTCGATGACACGACTTGTCGCTCGATGACGGCTGCAGAACAGTTGAGAAAATACAATTTTCAGCTAGAAGGCTGATTTTTTAGTGAGAAGAAAAAAGAATACAATATGGAGATCTGTTACGAACAGAAAAGAAAGAATTCGCTAATTTTATCATCATATTTACTTCTTTTGCATTTGTGATAATTTAATTAACAAAAAAAATTATTTACTATTTATTATTTGTCTATGGATACTTTTTGTTAATTTAGTAAAGTAATTTAGTCGAGATTAAAGATTTTGTTTATTTAAACATCAAGTTTAAATTAAAAATAAAGAAAATCGTGGATGAAGGGCGTTTTGGTATTCGGAATGGTGTCAAACATTTCGTTCTTGAACATAGAATTTTCTGTAAAAATTTCAAACAAATCATCGACGTAGCTTTTGAGATGTCAAATTTTTCGTCATTACAAAAATAAATATTTTCGAAAAAAATTGATAAATATTCTAGAGGGCATTTTCGTATTGCCCTACAACATCCCAAAAGGGGGAAAAATAGTGGGGGTTCATGATTCTGTCGATTAGTCGTGGAATATCCCATATATATATTTTATTTCAAACAACAAAAATTACCGAAACATCGTACAATGAAGGAACAAATTGTTGATTTATTTTTGTTCTTCCTTCCGCAGAACTAGAAACTTACGAGCCTTTTTTTTTGTATAATTAACAACAAGAATTAGTGGGCATTTGTAGGTAATAAATCGAGAAAGATTTTTAAAAAACTTCAGATTCGTTTTTGTTGTTTGGAGCTAAAGTTATTTTCATTTTGAGGAGGAACCCTCTGAGGCTCATTTTCGTGATCGTGGCACAGCCAGTAGTGGTGAGAGCACGACAGGGTATGAGCGAGAGAACATGGTGTCAGGCTTTGTAACAGGGTTCGGGGAAAAGCGACGGGATTAAGGGTGGAAAGAGGAAGAGAGAACTGAAAGTCAGGGTGAGTCCCGCACGAACTAGATGCTATATATTCACCGACGTGAACTGTAGGATAACTTGTCCCAAAACTTGGTTCGCGATGGGATAAATCACTGGTCCGGACTCTCGAGTCTCGTGGCGAGACCGACGATCAAATTGAATGTCTGAGAATTATATTGCGAAGACACTCAAGACATTGAATTATTACTACTATGTTGTAGATTCCTAAGCCATAAATGTTTTTGCATTACGAAATATTACGATTTATGGTTATTCAAATGAACTGTTAGTCTGGGAATAAAGTTTAGATTCTTTATTTATTGATTTCGGACATTAATTGTCATTCAAATATGTAGTTTTAAAGACAACCCCAGATATGAATTTTCACTATTTTCGAAATATGGTTTGAAAAATGCCACTCCAATTTTTTCTTTAGAATTTATGGATTATAATTAAAGATGTTTTAAAAAATAGCTCATATTGCAATCTAAAAAATATACTATTCTGCCAGTTAAATGGTTTATTAAAAATGAATCACGAGTCCTGTAGAGTTAAAAGGGGGATCTAAAGATAAAGCTCATAAACATTGTCATCAGGATATCATATTTGCCATTTATTAAATCAGAGATATAATACACAAGCGATAGGTAACATTTATGTATAATTTATACAGTGCTGGGCGTTTTTCGTCGTCGTTTTTCTCTTTTCTCTCGCTTTCTTTTATACAGATTGTCGCTACCGGTTAATCAACAATTTAACTAGTTATACTGTACAATCGGTTATTTTATTATATTATATTATTATGTATATATATATATATATATATTTATATATAAATAATCGATTAGGCGTTGAAGTTTACAAGCACTGAAACAAAAATTCAATGATCACAACTTATTCTTAAACTGCTAAAATTGTTTAACAATCTATAAACTTGTAATTTTTATCGCTTTTTGTGATCATTGAATTTTTTTCTGCAAGATGACAGAGTGAGTCACTGATCACAAAAACAAACTATTTAAATTACAATTCTCCCAAAATGAATGAGATAAATATAATTCGAAAATAAAAATTTAATTTTCTTCCACTGTAAATAATTGTTTGTAACTTCAGGATTATTAATACCGTAAAAGAACTAACTATTCTTTTATCAAAATAGTAATTTAAATAGTTTTTTTTTTTTTTTTTTTCAAATTCGATCAGTGCCAACCTCTGTGCATATTCAACCAAACGTCAGCGTTAATATTTTTTCTTTTGTATCTCTCGGTGTGAATTAAATTAGCTTTGCTATTTTGGGAATCGACGATTTCGTCGAGCATTTAAAAATCGCAGTCTCCGAAATTACGTTCTTGTCTCTGAGATCGAGTTTTTGTGTCGGTTCTACTGTTAAAATTTTTGTTAAATTGATATACTTGCAGAAAGGTTTTATTCCAAATGCTGTGCACATCAAATTTATTTAAAATATACAAAGCAATATTAATTAAATATTAATTAAATAAATTGTAAGCTGATTCTGAAAAAAAAACTTTCCACTCAAGTATATTAATTTCCTTAAAAAAAATTTTTTTACAGTGTGTCTGTGTTCCTTCTTTTTATTTTTTTAAATTTGTTATATCGTTATAACAATTAATATACCTACGATTTCTACTTACATCGAGCTTGCATTTGAAACGCCGAATATCACAATCACGTTTATCATTTATTCTTTAATATCTACAGTGTTTATATACAAAAGATGGTTTGTGTTTTTTTTTACACGTCGAGTCTAGCTCGCGCGACTTTTATATATATTTTATCGTCTCCCTCGATCGTCTTTCTTCTCTCACTTTTTTAAAATTCATCTCGTTTCCCACGATTATTTGGTTGTTCATCCGAAAACACGGAGAGCCCCGACAGATAATAGTTATTGCACTGACCGACGAATAGTTTATTATAAAACAGAGCTGTGAGCATTGTTTCATAAATTTAACATTTATAGTATAATTGATTCTTTAATTATTATTTCATAATAATGATAACCTGTAGTGCTCACAAAATAATGTTTGAACTTTGAAATATCTGCAAAAAAAAAATTCTGCGATAATCTATAAACCAATTTTTTATTTGGCATTTATTAAGAGAAAAATATATATTAAAAATGAAAAAAATCTACAAATAATTATTGCAGAATAATTAATTAAATAATTTATAGTACAAATGTTTATACGAGACGAAAACTGATGCTCACAACTCTGATCGTAAGTTTGCAAAGCTTCAAATTCGAATTCAGTAATTCTTCATTGAAGATTAAAAAAAAGTCGTTTTGTCATTATTCTGTATCGTTTTCTCGATTCCCTTCGTTCTTTCTGTCTCAAAGTCATTGTGCTACTTCAAGATCGTTGAAGTTCGACGAAACTTCAAACTCACGTTGTTACTTCTCGAGGAAACAACTTCGAGAATCGAAGTAGAAGTGCAAGAAAAGGAAGAAGAGCATTACGTTCGTTTCCTGAGGCAACCAGCGAACCGGAAGCCCTCCCCCTCCAACCCCACCCCTGTGGCACCTTATAGAATTTCGTTCTGAGAGCGGCAAGTACGAATTTATCGCCCGGAAATAGTGACCTCTCTCTTTTCTCGTATATCTGTTCGAAGCAATGTCCGAGATATCGAGAGAGAGAGAGAGAGAGAGAGAGAGAGAGAGAGAGAGAGAGAGAAAAAGAAGTTGGGGTAGTAAGAGCGAGGAAAAACATGGAGTGGTGCGGTGCAGAGGAGAGTCGATATTGACCGGCGGACAAGAGCGAACCGTTGGCTCGTTCCAGAGTCGCAGAATCGCGAGTGCTCCTTCCATTTCCTTTTCCCTGTTATCGTATCGTGAATCTGTGGGCGGTGGCCTCAAAGACAAAAAGTAACGAACAAGTTTTAAGGTTTCATTAAACGTACAATCGCAAACAGAAATTCTATTTTCATTCGAATATTTTGTAAACGACAGAAAAATCTTTTAAAAAATCAACATTATTATCTTTAAGACGTTGATTATTTTTTTTTAGATTTTTACCAAGATTTTTGGTATCTTTACCAAGAACTTTGATTTTGAATAATAATAATAATCACAAAATGGTGTTAATAAATTTGTGAAGAAATTGTGTAGCAATTAGATAGAAAGCTTTAATTAAAAAAAAATGAAATCTATGATTTTTTCCAATATTTCTTTTTAGAATTTCATTGCGGTTGTGAAATTTTAGTGGATGAGAATATGTTTGAGGCTGTTTTAATGAAACTGTTTGTTTGATGATCTTGTAAATTGAAGATTCGCGACTTTTGAACCATTTCTGTTTAAGAGTTCACAATTATATGAATTTTTTAAAAAATCATATGTATTTGGAAAAAAATCAAAGAATTTATTCTGAGAATTAATTAACGAAATTCAGGTTGATTTGAATTTAGAAATTTCTACTTGAACTTCATTTTACTTCTCAAGTGGGAGAAAAGTTTAGTTATCTTCGTAGCTTCAGATTTTTCAAAACGAACAAATGGCTGCAATTTTTACCAAAAAATATTAAAAAAAAAAAAATGTTTATCAATGAAATCATAGTGCATCTTTCAATAACAACAGCAACAACAAAAATGAGTCCTCGTCACCATCTACCAAAAATGATAAATTTGACGTTTCCGAAACAGCTCCAAAATACATCTCAACGCTCATGATGTAAACTGATTTCTTTTTCTATAAACTCGTATGTCTTCGTTTAAAATAGTTTCCTTTCGAAAGTAAACCATTTTTTTTTTCAATCTCAGTGCACAATTGACCTTTGAAGTTTCATTAATATGTTTATTATTATTATTATTCAAAATCAATATTTCTGTGATCTTCAAAGACGTTAATATTGATTTCAGATATCTTTCTCGCTCCATAAATTCTGATTGAAAATGAAGCTAGATTTTTGCTTGGGAAAAGAATATAGCGAAGCATCCTTAAGGCCCTCATTTTTCCCTCTCGTTCTCGTTGGCTCTCTTTTTGATGCGTTTTTCGTTTTCATTTTGTTCACCGACTATTCGTACGTTCGGGTATCCCGCGAGGCTTCGTTCATTCGTATTTCCTTCTCTCTGCTTCGTACTTATTCTCGTTGCGCTGTTTCACTTTCGTCCCTCTCCTTCTGGAGGCTCTCGATGGGACTGGTGCGCCGTTTATACACACATACATATATAAGAGAGCCACCGGGGAGAGCTGCTCTGGGAAGCGAGAAACCGGGGCACCGCGCATCCACACCGCACAACCCTTATTCGCCGCCCCTAAAGACCGTGACCACGCCTTCCACCCCCAAGCCTCTTTCCTCACGGTCCGTACTGTTGCTCGAGCTCCCTTCTGAGCCTCTTCGCCGCGGTCTCACCGCCGCCGTCGACCTCGCCGTCGCTGCAACCGTCTTCACCCTCCGCTCCGACACCCTCGACCTCCTCCTGGCGTCGCTTTGCCGTCGCCATCTCCGCTGCGTGCTTCTTTCGCCACTTTGTCCTTCTGTTCTGGAACCACACCTGTAACACGAAGAAAAATTGCGAAAATTAATATACGCCACTGGAATTTATCATTTACGTTGATTTATTATGGTTAGCTCATTCTAAATACGACGTTTTTCATTATTTCTTCAGACTCCTCTGACAAATTGTCATTAAATTCATCGAAATAATAATACTTTTCATGTTTAACATACTGTGTATGCCTAAACTTCTATGAGATTTAATTAAAAAAATAATTATGGATACAATAATAACAATATATTATTATTAATATATTTGATAATTTTGGATCCTGTGAAAAATGTCTTTAATTATCCCTCAACTTAATTGCATGTATAAAATAATGTGAAAAATGTTTATGCATAATTGCATCAACTAGGAAACTAAAAAAAAAGTTTTTAGTGTATCACTTGCACAAATTTTGTATTTTTATGGTGAGGTTTTTCAAATTGATGATATTATTTGAAGACTTCAGGTTATTCGAAAAAGCATGAAAAATGTCGAAAAATAATTTTTCTTCTCAATTATCCCGACACATTGTTTTTGTTAAAAAGTAAATTAAATTAAGTTTAACGAGAAAATAGAAAGTAAATTGGAAAAATGAAAAAATTGGTACTGGGAATTCAAATTATTATTATTTTTTGTTATTTTGTTCGTATTCTTTTCAATTTAAGGTATATTTTGATTTGAATAGTATCATATTTTTATAGAATTAGAAATGTTAAATTTCCATCACGACAAAAAAAAATATTTAATTAACAACGGGAACATTATACGTTCAAAATACACTATAAAAAAAGATTTCGATTACGTTTTGCAATGGTCTCTTTTTTAAAATCGGAACTTCATATTTTCTACTTTTTAAAAGGAAGAAAATAAATTGTGTTCTACACAATTTATTTATAATTCATTTATAGTACCTATGTAATTTTGATAATAATTTTGACCTATGTATGAAACTGTAGCTAAATAAATCGAAGCACCAATATTTTTAATACTTAACATATTTTATATGCCTAAACTTCTCTGAGACTCTGCAAAAAAAGAATTTACAAAAAAGTCATTGTTAAACATAATATTATTGTTAAAATAAGCAATATATTAACATTATACTTAATAATAACAATACTAATAATAACCATTACATTAATATCATTATTATTATTATTGTTATTTTATTTGTATTTTTTTTCAATTTAATAAGTAGAAATGCTAAATTTCTATAATGACAAAAAAAAACACATTTAATTAACAGTGAGAAAATTAAATTGAAGTAGAGAATCAATAGATCGTAAGCCGATTGGGGAATCGAGATATCGAGTCATTAATTAAATCTGTGGATGATCGTCGGATCCCCCGAGTGCATTGTCCCAGCGTGGGCGAGAGATGATCGCGTTCCCTCTCTGTTCCGGTGGTAGCACGCGACTCAATCAACTACCAGCAGCGCGAACGGCAGTATAGCAGATAGTAGTGTGTATAAACACACATAGAATCGCCACCATCACCGTCACCACCCTCCCCGCAATCCACTTCGCCTGTGCTCTCCTCCGGTCGACAGGGCTCTCTTCCTTCTCGAAGCTCGGTTACTGCCGAAATTTACGAGCGGGATAATGCCCCGACGAATTGGCAGCCCGTAGAGGAGAGAGAGAGAGCATCGCAAGCCTCAGGACCACCAATAGTATACTACAGTGATATAGTTAATACTTGGTGGGCTTTAGTTGCACAGAGGGGGACGAGCGAGCATGTTGCAGAACGCACGCCCTTTGACCTTTCGACGTATATATAACCATCGATGAATTATTGCTTGTATCGATATTCCAATTGAAAATGCTTTTTTTTTTTCGCTGAGCAAAGTTGCGAAGCTTCTGACATTACCAATGTTATATTTGAGGTATTTTTTTTATCAATTGGGCTACTTTTTTTCTAATTCTAATTTTTTTTGCTTCCTCATAGAGGAAGCTTTGTTTTAGTGAAATTTTTTAGTGAAAAATTTTAGTGAAAAGTTTCAAAAAAATTGAAACATCCGTTGAAATTTTATTGAAATTTGCATTTTTCAATAAATATCTGTTTTTAGCTATCGAGCTAAATAATTTTTTCAACAGACACTAAATCAATAATTAATTTAAAGCAAGGATGCAAAGTAGAGCTTTGCACATCGCTTAGTCATGATTTTTGAATGCTTGCAAAGCTTTCTCTATGTGAAAGCCAAAACAGATAAAGTTACTTCCTCACTGAGGTAGCTTTGTAAACATTCAAAGATCATGAGTAAACAATGTGCAAAGTTCTACTTTGCATCCTTTTTTTTCCACTAATTTCCACACTTCTTATTTTGCTCTGAATTTTATATAACGTAGAATGGTATATTGAGTATATTGAGAATAGAAAAATTAGCGGAGTTCACAAAATATATTTGCACGGCTAAATAAATGTTTGTAAAAATGTCAGTTTATGACATTTCACATCAGTTTAAGCAAATCTATTTTTCAAAAGCACATGAAGCGACAGAATCTTGTATGTGTTACATGTATTTCAAATATATTTCGAATACATATCGTATGTACGACATATATGATGCATATATGTTAAATATATATTATTTACATTAGAATAAGAACGAATTAAGAAGGTGCAATAAATTGGAATCAACATTTTCTGTACAATGTTTCATGTAAAAAAAAAAAATTGACAATCGAGAGATAAAAATGATTGATTTAAAATTAAAGGTTAATTTTGTATAAATTATCCATAATAAAAACGATAATAAAGTACTTCTGAAGATGTCACTCAGATCCGAGTAGAAACGTAAAAAAAATCTCATCAGTTGAATCCCAATTAGTCTTCGTACACGTCTGTCTCGCTTTCCGTTCAGAACTCCACTGTCCTATCTTTTTACGTTTGTCGATTGTCAAATATTCCCTTGAAAGCCATCGATATCGCGTTCTTGTTTGGCATATTCGTCACAATATTATTATAAAATAAGATGCGAGTGATATAGTGGTGTGTGTCTATTTCTGGATTTTCACTCTGGCACAGTCGCTGTTGTCATCGTAAAAACCGACGACCCGAGCACAGCAGGTGTCCCGAAGCAACGTTTAGTGAAGCCACAAAAGGGGTTGAACGTGACTCTTGCCTGGGAAAACGTCTTAGTTCGCGTTATTGTGCAAGACCCCTCGCTAAAAAGACTTCCTACCAAGACGTGGTTGCAGCAGTAGTTTCTATGGATTTTCTCACGTTTCGATGCCATTCTTGCTAATAGCTTACTTCGTACGGATCTCATTTTTTTTTCAGCGATGGAAAAAGAGCACTTTCTGTAATACAAAATCCTTCTACATTGAGCAAAAAGAAAATTATTTAATTGGAGCCGCGTGGATTTACGCGAATTTCGTAAAAAAAACGCGAATCGTCATTTTCAGTTCATATCCTAAAATTTATCATGTGTTAATAAATACTGTATTCGTTTTAAATTCGCGTGACTTTAGGGATGAGAAAATTAAGCTCAAATGAAGACTGTAGATTGCAGACACCTCAAGAATGGTTATTAGTTTACAGAGTCACGAGGGTTTCAGTGGTGGTGCCCGAAGCCCAGATATCGCTGTCTCACTTAAGGTGCCCCTTTGCACCTATAAAGCTCGAAATACATACTGACAGTCTCTGTGTCCCCGCAACAATGTATTTAATTAACGTAACGGGCATCAGGGGAATAAGACCGGTGGTGTGGAGGCGAAGGAAGGGGTATATACAGGGTATATAGAAGGGACGAGCCACTGTACTCCGATTGCACCCACAAACCACCCCCGATCCAAGCCAAGATACTTCACTACAGCATCCCTCGCTACTATTTCTTCTTCTTCTTCCTTTCTTGACTCTTTACGCCACCTCAATTCTGCAGTAACCTGGCTGTAGCTATGAGGGTGGTCGAGCAGAAACCAAGAGTATAATTTAAGAATATTAAGAAAATAGAAATAATGAGAATCACCTAAGAATAATTCGTATTTTTATATCTACATCTGTTTTTTTTTTTCATAGCACGAACGTCTCAAAGAATTTACAATTGATTAAAGAGCTTGAAATTAAAGGGCGGTTCTACAGTATCCGACTCTACACAATACCATCTCTACAAAAGAACAAATTCGACACAGAAAAAGTCTTCAAGGCAAAGCTTTTTGAATCATTTTTGCAAATGATTCAATTGGCAATTTTTTTGCAGACCCTTTATATTATTTTTTGCAACTTATTCAATCTGCAATTTTTTTGTAGACCTTTTACATCATTTTATGCAAGTTATTAAATTGGCAATTTTTTTTTCTAAACCTTTTATATCATTTTTTCCAAATTATCTATAGATTAGATTTACGCCCATCCGATTCCAAGGGTGAGAGAAAGCAGTTGAGAAGTGGCATGAGCGCATCAGTAGAATCCGCGTAACAGCAGCAAGCTTGCGCGCATCCCTTCGTCCAATCTCGCGCTGGCGCACCTCTACTCATTTCTCTCTCCCACTTTATCCGGTATTCTGTACCTCGAGTTTCACCTCTTCATCCCCTTGCAGGTTGCTCAATGGCCGCCGACGCCGCCGCCGCCGCCTCCGCGAACCTCTTTCCGCTTCGTTCTCGCGAGAGAGGTTAAATTAAAGATATAAGCGCACAGCTAGCGCGCGCGCACACGCCTCTCTCGCGAGAGCAAGAGACGCTCAACGGATTAAAAAGTAAACGGCTCTCGTAAAAGTTAATAGCTGCTCGGATGAAAATTAAAACACTCGCCCAAGAGAGAGAGAGAGAGAGAGGGAGAAAGAGAAGGAGATGGAGCAAGGTGACTCGAATGCTCGCGAGGGGATTAAGAAGAATAGACATCTGGGGATCGACCGCGGTCTCGCTATCGGACGAATTAATGTTTCTCTTGTCTTTCTTTTTTAAAGCCCAAGAAAAAAAACCCTCCACGTTAAATGTCAGAGGAAAAATCGCGTTCCACCAAATTCATTTACAAGAAATTACATTTCAAATATTCTCCGTTTTTAAGATTTATATTTTCAAGAAAATTCATTTATTAAATTGTTTCTGTGGTCTCTTTCCTTGTGGGTATTATTTTTATCAACTATATCAGAACTTTCGGCAATAAAATTTTCAATGCCATAAATAAATATTTTCTCAGTGTTAAAATGTTACTTTTCTATCGTAAAAATATTATAAATGAACTTTTTCGATTTTTTGAGCTTTATCTATTTTTTTGATTGACCAATATTTTGGGTGAACAATATTCACGATTTTGTCCAGGCTTGTAAATCCTCAAGTTAAACTCCGTTCTCTTTTTCATTTCCATTCACAAAAAAAAGAAAAAAATGTTAAACCTTTCGTTCATTTTAAATTAATATTCCCAATAAAGTGCATTATTTAAACCGGCTCACTAATAAATATTTACTGAAGATTAAAATATTAATTTTTAAATTTATTATAATAAGCATTATTAAGCTTTTTTTTTTAAATTAAATTATGAATTTTTAGGGTATTAAATATTTTATTTTTCGAATGACCAAAATTGAGTGAGCAAAAGTCTTGTGATTTTGTTAGGTCCAATAAATCTTCGAGTTGAACTCTGCTCTCGTTGTACCGGGAAGGTAATGCTCGCAGGTTTATTGGCTCTTACGAGGATATATACTGTACACTACACGTCATACTTGTGATAGGTAGGTATTTCGAGAGTCAAAGAGGGTTCTCACATGGTTGGCAATAATAACATCCACTATGTATAGTATATATAACCCCACTCGTACATACATATGTGCCATAATAGTCGTAACGTAGGTGCTGCGGTATTCGGTGGGCTCTCCCAGCGTATATACTAAAATCCGATACATCAAAACCTTCGCAATATTAGCTGACCACGCGCCACAAAACTCCAATATACGCTTGAGAGACTGCCCTCGTTACTTTTCTTCGGCTCTGACACCATTCGCACATGCCGTGTACTTAATACTCTCCTTATTCTCACATTTTTGTAAAGCCACTTTGCTGCTGACAGAATTCAATCTTTTTTATTATTCGTTTAATTCACTAGCATCGAAAGCAAAGATTTATTGGAACCCAATAGATTTTTTTTGCCATTTCAATGACTGAAGGTAAAACTTTTATTTAATCAAATTTCCCTTTGGAAGAACTTGATTTTAATTAAACAAATTTGTCTTAATTATAAATGAAAACGTTTTAAAATTATTCAGTTTATTCTTCACCGTATTTCATATATTTAGATTATTCTAAGACTGTTGCTCTTCTGTTGACAGCATTTGGTTTATAATCATTGGTTTAATTCACTTTTAGTGCAAGAAAAGGTTTACTTGAATCTGGATCTAAAAGCATTTTTTTTCAATTAAATGATTAAATCTAATATATTGTTTAATTAAATTTAAACTTAATAAACCTCATTTTTAATGATTAAAGCATTTTCAATGAAAGTCTTTTTTCTTGTACTGCAGCCAATGCGAATAACACATCGTTCAAATTTTTTAATCACATTTATATCGTAGATTATTCAAATAAATATCATTTTTACAGAAGTCTAGAAAACAAATATAGGATATACCTTAGTGAATATCTCAGCCAAATATTGTTTTTCATTCAATTAATTTTCACTTCAATAAAACTTTATTTTCAATTGAAAAAAAGAATTAATTTCAAATACATTTTTATGTTTCCATACTGCGGAAAAATCGACATCATTATTTCAATTTTATTTTTCAACCATACATAAATATTTACATTATCGAAATAAAAATATTTTTTAAAATTTCATTTCAAATTGAATTTAAATCTTTTATTTTCGCAGATATTTTCCAGCAAAAATACAGAATATATTCTAGAATGGATCGGCGTTTAGGCAGAGCCCCAGCAACAGCAGGAACACCATCACCCTGGCAGGATTACTCCTGCGGTGGTACTTTTTTTTTGCACCCCGACGTATTAGTTACGCACGCGTGTTGTGCCGCTGCCGCCAGGATGGAGGGTGTTGCGGCGAGCAACCCTCCCTCTGTCTCTCTTTTATCTCTCTTTCTCTCTCGTGTATCCTAGAGTCCCAACCTCGTCGTGCCCAACTGTTAGATTTATTAAATCAAGATTATCTAAGCCCCGGTTACATTGTTCTGTAAAGCCACGTCCATGTGTGTTCACTGCAGTGTATTAGTATTGTGTAAAACCGCAGTGGAGAGACAAACCCAACTATAAATGCCCCAAAACGTGTCGGTGGACGCATTTCCAGCGTGACCATGAAACTACATTGCTTGGGGATAAAAATAAAATGGGAACGATAAAAAAAAAAAGTTTCGATGGCAAATCGACAGATCCACGTGTATGATTATATTAATACAATTCTTCATAAAATTTACAACACGATAAAAAGCCTGAAATTGATAAGAATTTTTTTTAAGCTTCGAGAGATTCAACGAAGTTTAAGGATTTATTGAAGCTAAGGGAAATAGGAAGAGATGCCTGATGATCCGTGGCGAATCACTTTTGTAGCTCCTTCAACAACGTAGTCACCGCTTTCTCCCTTTCAGTCAACTTCGTTTTAAAACCTTCCGCACCGTTTACTTCACTTTTCTATTCAAACGCTGCTGCAGGCTACGATTTTCTCGCTACCTTGTCTCTCGACAGATGCGATAAATTTTGCATGCAACGGCGATATAGATTTTTCCCGATATAGTTATGGTATCAAATATTTATGTACAGAGTGCAGCAATCAAACGTTTATATTCATGCTCAATGTTATACTTCGCAACAAGAGTCATCAGAGGTTTTATCGATAAATGGAAATTTTATGAGTTTTTTTTTTAAATTTTTAATAGTTTATTTTTTTAAGTTTGCACTCAGCGTAAAATTTCGTATTAATAATAAGAGTTATTGTGATTCAACTATAACTTTGCAAAATTACATTTAGTAATTCAACATTAAACTAGTTGGCGGTTATAAAATTTATTTTTAAATGGACAACATTTTAAAAACAATTTTTTTTAAATGGAAAATTATAAAACAAGCTTCAAATATTGCTGAATATGTTGCCTTCATAATAATGTAACAAATTATATGGCAAAATGTCTCAAGGGATAAGGCAAAATTTTAACACTTAAGGAGGAAGAGTCTGATAAAAAAATAAATGAAAATCTTGTTGAAATTCCAATGAATCCTCTAAGACCATTTTTTTAAAATCATTTTTCAAATTAAAAAAAGTATAATTTTCTATTGACAATATATTTTTATTATGTTTACAGATAAAATATTGGCAATTTCCAATTAGAACATATTTTCTGTAATTGTAACAAAAAATATTTTTTATTCCCCATTACAAAAAATGTAGAAACTAAATTGCGTTAAATTTCATTTAACATAATTGATTTTCATAATTTTACAATTTTTATTCTCATTTCTAATAAAAAAAACATTTTTTTTTTGTAAATTACGCCAAAATCGCAGAATCATTGTGTTACTCCAAAGATTTAACAGAAAAATCCTTTTAAAAAAATCTGTCAGATTAACACAACGGTGTTTGTTACTTCGAAAAGTGGCTCCCTGATTTTACACTAATTTTTTTTTTTTACTGAAAAACAAATTCAGGAGATATAAAATGAGGTAAATTTATGTATCTACCATGCAGAAATATAGCCAGAATTATTTGAGATATCTCTTTAGTAGACGCAAAAGAGACGAAAAAAAAGGAAAGACATATACAAAATGTGCGAAATATGATTTCAGCCAGAATATAAATTCGACTTCCACGAGTTAAAAAGTCATTTACCAGTCGTATTGCCGAGAGTTACAGCGCTAGAGTTGTAGTTTATACTATACGTATTATATACGTCATTTAATTTTCAATTGAATATAGATAATGTATGCGGTTACCAAGAGGGAGAGGGAATATATCTTTTAGTAGGGATACGATAGTGGAAACGAACGAAGGGTTTCCAGACGCACGATAAAATTCTCTCGGTGCTAAATTTGATTCAGAAATAAAAATAGAATATTGGGGGATAACACGAATCGGTGAAGCCATTTGATCTCGCAGTGGTCCCGAGCCGCGCGCGAACCTCGTCCGACGGCGTAAGGGGGCGAAAAGCCGGGCCAGAGGACGAACAGAGGCAGACACGAGGTATGAAACATATCGATATGGGGAGCCGTTGTACGAGAACGGAATACAGAGGAGCGCATTATCGAGAGAACCGAGAGAACGTTCGCCAGCCAAGCTCGACGCTCGCCAAACTATATCTTTCGTCATTCACCTAGCTCACTCACTCCCCGGTATTACTTATTCTGCTCGGCATTCTATCGCACACTATACCTGCGACGAAAACTTTTCCAAAGAAACATCGACACGGTGAAAATAGGAAGATAAGAATTATTAAAATCTTGACATTACGCTTTTTAACTCGCGCTTTAAAATATTTATGCTTATTACATAAACTTTCGAGTCTTTTTTTTAGTGAATATTTGCTTTATTCCAGATTTTCATGTCAGCATACTCAGAATCACTGACAACTTTTGCACATAAGTGAAGTACTAAGTGCTCTTTAATTTCACTGTGATTTTTTTTTTTACAAAATATATCCACCTATATAGATTTTATAGAATTTTTAATTTAAAAAAAAACTGCGTAACTGCTCTAATTTTCGTACAATATTTAGATATTTTCAATTTTTTTTAAAACTATTTTCGTAACTCAAGATAGGTTGAATTTTTTCCCCAGATTTTTATGTCAGCATACTCAGAATCACCGAAAACGTCGAGAAAAGTTGTTTAGAAAAAAATGTAGAATTTTTAATTTAAAAAAAAACTGCGTAATCTCCCTAATTTTCGTAACAGTATTTAGATATTTCCAATTTTTTTAAACCTATTTTGTTAACCGAAGATAGGTTCAATTTTTTTTTTGTTATCGGATTTCGACAAGATCAAATTAATTTTTATTGCGTTTTTATAATGCACCTTTCCACATGAATTGCGAGCAAAATCCAAATAATAAATCCAACACGTTAAATGCTGCGAGCATTTGAAGAATTCCATATTTAAAAAAAAATTGCTGGGCCTCGATAAAACAATTATAATGTAGACATCAACTCAGGATAGTCGTATTGTCCGATGCCCCAGTCTCTGCATCATAGAGTTCACTCGTCTATTACATATGGACGAATTTGTACGCTATAATACCTACATGTTATATCATACATATAGCATAGAGCAAGAGAGAGAGAGAGAGAGAGAGAGTGCGTGTCGGAGCGGCATTGGAGAGATATGTGCGTATAGTGTGGGAGGAGGTGAATGAAGGGCGAACACCGCCTGCTGGCGTGATTTATCACGCCGCACGGCGTGCCATGCCATTCCCGTACGTATACCACCATGATGATACATGGTTTGGGTGCTGGCGAATGTTGCCGCCACTGCCTACTCCTACTTCGGTGGGGTTGCCTATATGCTATATATATATAGATATGTATATATATATATATATGTATGTAGGTTTGAGGCTGCCGTCGCTACCGCCACTCTGCTTTCATCCCTCTCTCTGTGGAAAACCCGAAGCGGCCCTTCGCTCGGACTAATTGACGTCATCGATATTGGTATCCGTCGACGAGCAGATTACCCCGCCGTAAACAACTACGCCCACACTCGGCCGCCCTTGTCTCTCTCTTTCTCTCTCTCTCTCTGTATCACTCTCTCGTTTCCCTTGTGCTTGACTCTCAGTTGTACGCTTTTCCTGAACGATGGACCAAAGGGGTGGCGAAACGTTTAGGAAGCCACGAAAATACATACAACCTTATCATACATTTTTATGTTTTACTAGATGAATTTTTGGGCTTTATTGTAAAATCTACCTTTTGCATCACTTTGTTTCTAACTAAATGTATGCTACATTTCTTATTTACACATGTTTTAACCTGTTCATGGGGTATGTTGTTCATCCCACGTGAAGTGGGATGGATTTAAGTCCACGAATCTAAGGTCTATTGAGAGTCTTGTTTCTTAATTTTATACAAAGAGTCTCCCATAGTTGGAGATTCCAATACATTTTTTATCCTTTTTGAAACCCGAGCTCCAAAATCTCACCAGTGCTTTGCAAGCATAAAAATGCGCACTTTTCAACGAAGCAATCGGAATAGTAAAAATTGTAATTGAGAAAATTTATTTTCATTAAAGTAACAAACAAATTCGTGGCTTGTTTAATATTTTTTAAACCGAGCACTGTAATTTTACAAATCTCTGTTGTCACTTTGCAAGGTGGACAAAACGTTAAAAGACCGACTTAAAAAAAAGTAACTATTATTATTATTAATATTATTGACGAAACGTAGCATTTCAATCTTACAAATTTTTTTTACAGAATTAATTCGTGACCTACCAAAAAATTAATGAGAGAGTTACAAATATAGAAAACAATATATATATTTTTTTAATCATTTAAATAATTCAATAAAAAATATAATCAGTTAAAGAAAGAATAGTTTCGTCAACGAAATCGTTATGCTACGTTAAATTTTTAATCCAAATGATCAGTAATTGAAAAATGTATTTGAGATTACTAATCGAGTGGAAGTGCACATTTCTAATGGAGTAAATCAGCGCATCTGAAGCACAATAGTCCAAAGTATATTAGCACGTGATAGTACAGAATGCGTGGAACGTCTTCGTCGTAGCAATAGTGAGGGTGTCACGCTACTTAAGTGAGAAATGCACCCTTGGTAACCCTATTAGAATTTAATAGAGGGGTTTCGTATCTCCCTTGGGGATCGTTAATACCGCGTGTCGATGTAGACTTACGCCTCTGTAAACGTGCTCAAAGTGACTGAGCATTTTCACGCTTACTTTTCCGATCAATTTTCCATAGGATCCCCTACCCATAGATTTTGAAAAAAAAAAAAAAGAAAAATCCCCAAGGAATACATAAAACCATAAGGTATACACAAGACTATCCATCGCTCTGGTCATAACCATGCGGGAGAGAAATGGAATCCTTCGTTCTATAACCATTTTGTTGAAAGCTTTGCGCAAACACTCGCTCGTCATATTGTCGAAACTATGACGAGTTTCTCCAGGTCGCGTATCCAAAGGCAATCTCGATTCCTGGGTTCGAGTACGAACAATATGCTTTATAGTGGTATTGCAGGTGTATGCAGTATATATGGGGTATTCCATACGAGCCGAACAACCATTTCAAATGAAATTTTTTATTTTCTCGAAACTGAAGAATGTATTTACTTTATCGCTTGAAATTGTTCTTTACTACAATTTTCAAGCCTCTATTTCTAATTGAGATATGTTGATATAAATATTGTATTTTTAAAAAATATTTTCAGATGAGTGAATCCGATTCCATACATCATCGACTGTACACCACCAACTTCACACAATACTGCATTTTTACAAATTCAAACTCTACACAATTCCATCTCGAATGCACACAGCAAAAGTCTCCAAGGCCAAACTCTACACAGACGATAGTCTAGTCTACTGTAGAAAAAATCATATGTATAAATTTTGTTTTCTTACTAATTTATTAATCATTTTCTTCAATAGGAAGTTGATTTTGTTTTATTCACATTTTTTTCGTCGATAAATATACTAAAATTCGAAATAAGTCAAACTGTTGATTGAAAACGCTGCGTACCTTTAACACAGGGAATTAGATGTCTGAAAATGGAAGAGAAAGACTTAAAAAAAAATACTGCAATATTCTTCAGTTTCATCAAGAGAATTAAAAAAAAGTGTCGGCTGAAAAGTGATATCAGTTCGTATAGAATACCCTATATAGTTGAGACTGAGAAGCGAATCGCAGTTTCCAGAGGAAATCCGAGGTAATTGAATGCCGGAGACTCTCTCTCTCTCTCTCTTTCTCTCTGCCTCCAGCTTCGTTTCACCGGCTCCTCTTTCTCACTCCTTTTATATCTATATATCTCTGTGAAAGATGCTGCATCTCTCTTCCACTCGCTATATATAAAGCTCAATTTTCTCACTCTCTCTCTCTCTCTCTCTTTCTCTATCTCTTTCTCCCTCGGTAGTTCGAACCGGAAATCCAACCCTCTTTCACCCTCTCGTCTCTTTCTCTGTTACTCGTCGGGCATTCGCTCGCTCATCCCCCTCGCCATCACTCACCGACACAGAGACTTGTAGCTTTCAATAAAAATGTAAATATGGCCGCGTGGAACGAGCCAATGACAGCGCTACATCGACGCCGACGTTGCCGCTTCGAGACCAGAGAGTTGTACCTCTGGTTATATCTGGCTCTCCTGGTTGGTGTTGGTACTCCGCGAGAAACACCGGCACTATGATGCACGAGTGAGAACCAGGGAGAGAGAGATAGAGAGAGAGAGAGAGAGAAAGGGAGATGTCGAAGGGGTTGAGGCTTTGAAATGGGAACGCGGAGCCTCGGATGCTGCAGAGCTACTACAGAGGGTGGGAGACGCTCTCGTGGTGGAAACGAAGAGGATGAAGAGGTGGATGGCGCGCGCTCGTCGACGGGAACCTAAAGGGGTATATATATATATGTATAGTATATATAGTAGAAAACGGCGACCGAACCACCATCGTTCGCCAGGGAGGATTGCGAATAGAGAGACAGAGAATTAGAGAAAGGAGATTTGTATTATTAAGATGGCGAGTGAGAGCAGGGTACAGATTTCAGATTGATGCTTTTCTTTTTTTTTGTTAATTAGGAAAATAAATAATCTTGATAACTCACACAATTTTTGTTAGTATTTTAGGTATTTAAACACATTTTTATCTTTGTTAATATGTTAGTTAAATTTTTGGTGTTAGACATTTTTACTGGAATTTTTTTTAGTAACTAAGTTTTTATTGGATAAATCAAAAATAATTTTATCTTATTTTATGTGAAGAAAATTAATTTTTTCATATGTATTCTTATTACATTAGTGCCATCTGTTGTCTTCTGTTGCTACTTGATTTGATTTTTTTAAGTATTGGTAACATTTGTATTAAAATTGTAGTTTAGATAAATTTTTGTATTTCTTTAAAGTGTACCAGAGGCACATTGTTGTATTTATGTAACAAAAATATGGACCGAATGACCATCGTTCGCCAGTGCGAATAGACAGGCAGAGGACAAGAGAAAGGAGATCTGTATTATTACAATAATGTCAATTTTTAATCATCGGCCTCAGAATCGAAATCAATCGGCTTAATTATCTTTCTTAAGAATTTTCATCTTAAGAATATTTCCCTCAATTTGTATCCAAAAAGTAACATATTGAAAGTGTTGTGATTTTTGTAGTGTTATCATTTTCTTTCTTTCAAAATACATATTTTTTTAAAACATCTGTCAGGTCATGATTTTTTTAATTGTATGTTCGCACTCTTTCAAGAATATTCCATAATCTTTTCTATCGACTCGACGGATAGTTTTCAATATTATTTCGTTTTTAAATGAATTTCGCCAATTTGTTCCAAATCATCAATCTGAAGTCTGACTAAACCCTTTTCTCATTTGCCATCTTAATTTTGGCGTTTAATTTCATTTTTTAAACACATATAAAATTCGTCTCAATATTTCTATTAAATTTACAGCTTAGATGAAATTTTGTTAAACTATTGTATTCATTTGTCAATGAAGAATTATTATTATTTTCTTTTTTCGTTCAGAAATTCTACAAATCATAGCAGAATGACAGAAAGAGCGAGAAAAATAGGGAAATAACTGTATAGCTTTTCTCAACGAATATACTGCGTAGATAGTATTCGTATGAAGCACACTGTTACGTACGAAGCTTTTGTACGAAGCGATACAGCTGAGGATATTTCCGAGCACGGGGGTCCAGGTGCTGCAGAAGCTTGTCACGTCTCCGCGCTTGTTTCGTCGCCTACTACTCTCCCCTCGTTCTCTTACTTTCTCGCCTTCTTCTGGTTTATATTCCGGCGCAACTTTTTTTTTTCGGCAGACAGACGAGCGAGAAGCAAACACCCTCTTTCTTTATGGAGTAAGCTGTATTTTCACCAGCCTCTCTTTACAGGATTATCCGGAAATATTTTCGCTTCATAAAATATTTCGAGATTACAAACACCTGCGCATCCATCTTAAGATCATTATAGTATTTTATAATATTCGTGTATGATAACGACAATAATCACAATTGTCTGTTTTTTTTTTCAACTTTTGAATTTTATTATTATAGATAATTTGTTTAAAAAAATAAATAAATAAGTATACAAATTAAAGAAAGCATTCTCTCAATATATGAATAATTATTATTTTTTCAATACCTCAGAATGATGGCAAATAATCATTTTTGAGAAACGATTTATTTGTAATTATTTTGGATAATTTATTTGATATAAATAAATATAATTTGAATAAATAAACGTTTTTAAGTGAAATAAATCTTGTCTAGATAGTCTTAATCCTGTAAAGCTGGGAGAATAATTTTTTTTATTAATTATTATTAGACCGATTAATTTCTTTTAGCAAATTATCGTACCAAATCTTGTGAAAATATAGACTTGACAACACGCTAATTTTTCACAATAACGAACATTCCGACCACTCTGGAGTTCAATCAAAATGGACCCACTTGATGAAAAATTATTACCTCATTCTGCTCTAAAATGCAATGGTACTGATCAGGTGTTTAGAATTTTTTTTTTAATTAAAAAATTCAAATTCTTCTTTGTTTTTTCGATCAATGGATCGTTTTCTACATCTGCCACAGACTGTCAGTGATATCGAAAGTCTGTTTTACACTTTTTGCTTAGATTAAAAAATACTTTTGTATTTTTGTAAATATATATTTTTTTACAGGTCGGTTCTTTGGTGCGAGCTTATGTTTTGACTCATACTACATAAATCTCCATGAGCATATACCAATAAAAAAATATATAGTCTATTTTAAAAATAGAATATAAAAAATATATATAGTAATCTTGTAAATCTATCCTGAGTCGAGATTCTACTGTACTAAAATATATACATATATATATTTAAAAAAATGTTGAATGTTTTTGATGCTGCAATGTCTTACCTTGACTTGCGATTCCGACATTCCAAGTGCATACGCGAGTTTGGCTCGTTCAGGACCAGCGAGATATTTCGTTTGCTCGAAAGTCTTTTCAAGCGCGAATATTTGTTGTCCACTGAACGTTGGCCTCGTGTGTTTTTTCTTGCCACCCTCGTGATCGCCACCGCCTCCGCCTCCGGCCCCCGTCATTGCTTGTTGACATCCCAACTGCTGTGACACTGCAACAGTCATAATGCCACAGTCATGAAAGACACCGAAACAAAAATATTGAGAAAAGTACGAGGGGAAGAGATGTTTGAAGTGAAAATCTTGGCTCACTCAAGAACAAAAGTATTAAGAGGAGCAAAGAGAGCTTCCCAGGATTTTTTCGTGTAAAACATTAAAAGTAAAAAAAAGAAAAAAGAACGAAGAAGAAGAAATGTAATTATGAACAGCCGGTACAGGAGAGCGAGTAAAAAAAGGGTTGCTATCTATGGCACGGTGGAAAAGGTGGATATAAACGAGGGTCGAGCAGTAGAGCAAAGAGAGAGTTGCCGTAAAATCCTTGTAACGTAATTATGTTAGCTCTCGGCTGCTGTGTTCTTGCACAAAGTGGATCCTTTACTCGTTCAACACAGAAGTGCGCACGGCAGGAAAGGTTGTTGTAAAAAATTAGATGAACCGAGAGTTTTTTTTTTTTTTTTTTAGAAATATCAACCTTTGCCCTTGCAACTATAGATTATGTAGTGATTCTTAGTGACTGTATCATCAGTTTTTGAAAATGTATTTTTTTTTTTCGTTACAGAAAATTTAAAATTAAATTTCGTCACAGCTTTGATTATAATCGAAATTAATTTGACGGTGTTTCTTACAAAAAGAGTGCTCCGTCCATAAAATTTAACGGGTTCCCAAATTAAATAAGCATGAACCACAGTCATTGGTTCGTTGGTCCTCAATTCTTGTTGCCAGAATTTTTTTTAGATGTACATCGATTTGTTTTTATTTTTTAAATATTAGAATAATTGAAACTTTTCTCTGGCGTCTGAAGATCTATATTTATAAACCCAATAAAAAATTTCTTTGCAAAAAAATAAAAAAATGAAATTACTCCAATTGACTAATAGTTGTCTCTATTTATTTCACACATCTCTTTATTTTTACTTATAATCGAGGAACGAAGATAAAATTGTATTTACTATTTTTCTGATTTTATTTCTAATACTTAACATTTTTTTAACTGAAGGAGTGGAGATTTCTGATTGTATTTCAATACCAAAACTACATTTTATATATAGAAGACGCACGTACAATTTCACTGCGGTCCACAAGTTTTTGTAAAATTTGTTGTATTTTCAGACAGACAGAAATTAATGAAAGCTTTTTTTGGGATCCAGGACTCTCAAAACGTGTATTTCCATAAAAATTTGGAGGTCGAAATTTTTTCGAATTACAATACTTTCTCTTTCACATATTCCGTATGTGATGAGAAAGTAAGAATGTTGTACATAATAGTATTATATATAGTTGAGGATAATGTGTCTTGCATGTAGTGAAGTCGATATACATGCGTTACTACAATACTGCGGCACCAATTGGTACCAGAGTTCTCAACTGTAAATTAAGCTCCCCTCTCGGTAGAATGCCTATATATATATATATACATATATAATGTATTCCTGTACCGAGCTATAATGTATTCGCCGGGGCACTACATTTATTTCCGCAATTTGCGGGTACACGAGCGGCCACGCGTGCCCTGCCGCCACTGCGCTTTGCAATTTACGCTCATGAACTCTCCCGCCGTGTTCGAAGGATTTAGTCGAGGTATCGTTTGGCATAGTGGAGAAGAGCGAGTGCCGAAAGCCACCGTAAAATAATTATCCTCCAGCCTCCAGGCACCACATCAAATTTCGATCGAACGAGATTTTCGTGACTTTCAAAACAAATTAATTATTTTGCAATTCAATATTTAAAGAAAAAATTATTTTTCTGAATTAAATCAACGTGAGCATTTTTTTGAACTTTTTGTTCAAAGTTTCACTTAATTTTGAAATATTAGCCCAATTTGAAAACAGTCTTGTAGTGACTTCTAGCCAAAAATGATTATTTCTTCTAACTGAAAAAAAGAATGGTTTTTGTATGAAAATAACAATTCTTTTTTCTTACAGGCTCTTGAATGGTTTTAAATTTGTTGATACTGAAGACTTTGATTTTTTATCTCACATAAAACTTGGGTTTACAACTTGGCACAAATACTCACAAACGTGTGTTCTACAATTCCTACAGACTGATTTTTTAAGAAAATATTAAGATACGGCCAAGTTGATGAAATTAAAAAAAATGGTTTGAAGTAAAAAAAAAGAAAACTGAAATCTCAAACAAACCGATGTTTTGTTTTCTATATCTCACAAAATATTACATAAAATGCATTCAAATTTTTAGAAATTTTAAGTAAAAACAATCTAAAAAAAACATTATCGCTTCCTTTCCAAAAATACAAGTTTTCAATTTAAAATGAAGGTAGAGTACACGAAAAAATGAGTAATTTGAAAATTTAATATAAAATTGCCATAATTTATCTCGTACTTTTATATTAAATCTAATAAATCATCAATAAAAACTACTTTATGTTGGAAAAAAAAATTCACCAAAGTCACATAGAACAATTAAAAATTGCAAAAATGATTGAACAATAAATAAATTCACCGACAACTTGAGATTTCTGCCTGTAATTAAGTGACTATCTGCTTTTCTGCGTTATATTACCATATAATAGATACATAGCTATGTATATCAACTGCAAGGGCATCGGCTAATAATCCCGTATGTGTGGACAAGGGTGTATTCCCTGCATTCCCTGCGGTAGCGAGAGTGAAAGGGCTTTAGGGCGAGTTTCGAGAGCTGAAGTAAGAGAGCGAACGAGTGAGGAAGGTGAAATTATAAGGGACGTCGTGAAGCGTGGATATAGAGAAGCCGAGTGAACCAAGTGTGGGAGGGCCTGCGGGACTTTAATTTAATAAAGCAATTTGTAACGGAATACGGAACGAGGCAATAATGGCCAGTCGGCGGAGAGGGTTCTAACGAGCTGCTTACCGCATTCCACCACCGCTCCTCTCTGCCTTATATGTATTATACAGATACCTATATCGTGGATACGTTATTACAACAGGAGAGAAACCCCCCCTCCCCCCCTGCGTGGCGCCTCGCACCCGCTGTCCGATATTCCTTGTCCAGCATCAGCAGCAGCAGCAGCAGCAGCAGCAGGTCCACTTCTACCACTACTTTGAATTTCGTGAATGTATTAAAATATGATACTGTTATATGTAGTATATATTGTATGAGAAAGGCTGAGCGTACACATCTGCGTCGAGTACAATATTCTCCTTACGAGAGAATTAACTAATGAGAAAGAGGTACGCCCGGGCAGTCATCCATTAATTAATCCGTGGTCTACGCGAGTGTGCTCTACTGTGAAAAGCTTAATATCATACCTATAGAATAACCATTTTCTTACGGAGATTATAATTGTCGATGTAACAGATTGTGGACCACTTGCTGTCACTGCATCGAGTATTATGCGACAGATAAAGTGATATTTTAAATATCGAAATAAATACCTTGGCAGAAGTACCTTTTTTTTTTTAGTACACTGAGAAAAGAAATAAATATATTTAGCTGTCGTGTTCGGTGAAGAATTTTTAATCGACGAAGGCTCTCTTGTTATTTTTGAAAAATTTAAACAATTTTTAAATGAAATCGAATAGTACATATATATCGTCAACAGGGTTTGTCTTTTTGTCTTTACATATCTTGATGAATAATTTTTAATCAGGGAATTACTAGAGTCAACAAGCATATTCCACGGTCCATGATTGCACGATGACAAATAACAAATATCAATCTGTGGAATGTATTCCAGCTGCGAAGGTAATTTCGCCAGTTTGCGAATATATCGGCCCAGCGGGACGGCGATTTTTCGAGCTCACGTGTTCATAAATGAAAACGAAGAACGAAAGAGTAGAAATCGGCGTGTCAGCAACTTTCTCCTGTTCGTAGATAGTAGCTGATGCTAGAATTCTCTGCTATAGTAACATCGACAAAAGCTCCGATATGACCAAGGGAAGATGGTCGAAGCTTTGCTGTACCGACTACGATATATATATATATAAGCTTGGGGAAAAACCTGCGAGAAACTCTAGGTGTGTGTGTATGTATACTCGGCAATAACGTTATAGCTGCTGTATGGAAGCGTGAAAAGCGTTCGGGGCTGTTTTATCGAGGATTGGCGAGCGCGAGGGCATAAATAGAGGGTCTGTTGCTCCCGTGGCGATCGTTTGGTCGTGCCTCGCGAGGCCCTTTTGCCGATACATCGCGCGCACGCTTTTCTCTCGCTATCATCTCGTCGCAACGAAATAACGTATACACTTCCTATAAAATATTGTGCAACACTCCGAATAGCCTGGCATGATGGATATCCTACGTAGAAACAATGGCTTGAGCAATAAAAAGTAAGAGAATAGTATCTTTCTAAAGTAATCTGAAGATGCGAGTTAAAATTATTGTGATGTGTTTTAATAGATAACCATATTTTATCAAGTTTGTTATATCGTCTTAAACGAGTATATGAATAATAAGCGTAGTTAGAAATGTCAAAGAAGATATAATATTTCAATAGATTTTAATTAAAGATACTGACAGCAAAATAGAGACAATAATCCGCGCAATCTGAAATAAAGTATCGAGAATTATTGAATATTAAAATTATAAGGAAAAATAGAATTTCTTCACAATATTCTCCGTCACGTTTATCATTCATTCATAGTTAAATGTTCAATGAAATATTAATAGTGCGATAAGGACTAAATATTTAGAATGATTTATAGATCCATTTGAATATTTAAATGACAGACACAACATAAAAATAATCCTACATGTAAGCAGAGAATAAAATCCAAAAACACTATTTCCAAAGTATTGCAACAATCCCAAAGCCCTATAATTGTTACCACAATTGTCTCCTTCACTTTTCGTCCTCAGTTTCGTTTATCATTTGTTTACACTTGAATAATCAATGAAAAATTAAAATTTGACAAGAGCTTAAATATTTCCAAGATTTTGTAGATCTATTTAATATTTAATATGAAAGACAAAAAATTAAGCCTTCAAGTAAAAACAAAAGAGAAAACAAGGAAAAATAAAGATTTCAAAATAACGTGTCGATCCGAAAGCCCCAGAATTATGTAGAACAGATCTTCCGACCACGATTTTGTCGACCCTGTGCGGTCGCAAGGACAGAATAAGTTGGTTGGTCCCAGAGCTTCGTTACAATATTCCCATCCCGGCGCACGCGGTTAGAGTAGCATATCGCCATGCAGAGTTATTCACGCGAGTGTGGAAAGCCGAGAAGGGTGAAACTCGAAGGATATTCCGGGTCTTGTCGCAGCGAGAGGACCGTCGGATAGGCAAAAGGAACGAGGGAATAGGGATCTCGGAAAAGGGAGCACAGAGCGGCTTCTCTTGGTACGGCTCGGGATATTGAATATGATATCGTAGATCCGAGGGCGAAGGCGCACCCGGTGTTATAACCACCGTCAAGCTACCAACGTTGTCCTATGCACCCTCTTACTCGACCCATCGACCACCAACTATGATCCACTCCAGCCTTTCGTGATTCGTGTACACGATTTTATCATCCCACACGACTCGTTACACGCCATTTGTCATCAAATTTATCATTTTTTTTTTTTTTTTGGTACTTACACGAGTGTAGCCTTGCTCGCCACGCCAAGGGATCACTGACGAGTCCTTGCAATCCTGGCCAATAGACCGCAGGATGACGTGGTTCTGTTCTCTGTTGAAATTGTCCAATTCCTGTAATTTCATGGAAAATAATATATCAATTTTGATAGTGAGAATACTAATATCATTTAATATTGCAGACAAAAATTATCAGGATTTCTAAACCTGTGTCTTCAAATAATAGAGAAATTATGTCAAGAAGGTCTAAAGAACCTTAGAAGTTTATAGAAGTTAGAAAACTATATAAAACACTTGTTGAAATCGTGGTGGTCCTGGCAACTATTAGTTGATAACTACTATTTGTTGGTCAAAATAACCTTTAATTAGTTACAATAATAATGATGAAAGGTTAAACTGCAATTTCTTTAAATGAAATGATATTGGCTCAATAAGTAACGGAGTATAATTTTAACATTACAGATGAGAAACAGAAGAATTTCTGCTGATCTGTCTTCAAATAATCAGAAGATGCTTTTGGAAAACATGTTTAAAGAACCGGCATTGGTATTGGCTGAATATCTGCCCAAATATATCCGACGGACCAGGATAAGAAATT
Source organism: Perithous albicinctus (assembly GCA_964016905.1). Classification (NCBI taxonomy): domain Eukaryota; kingdom Metazoa; phylum Arthropoda; class Insecta; order Hymenoptera; family Ichneumonidae; genus Perithous; species Perithous albicinctus. The sequence continues at coordinate 18,793,653 of OZ024689.1, forward strand.
ACTTCGCGGCTCTGGTAAGCACGTTCCAAATTGAACCCACAATCTCTGTTACACCAAACAATTCTCCACGCACAATGACGTTCACAAGATCCAACATTGTGTAGAACAAAATATATAGAAATTTGGAAAAATTTTCTCGAGTGGCATGCCAACCCGTTGGCGAATATTGCGCCTCTCTCGCCATAACGAGGATACGTGCTTCCTTTTTCTATTCGACAATTTGAACAACCTTATTCCTATGCTAGCAATATCGAAGAGACCCAAATGAAATCCAAACAAGCCAGAACTATGTTGAGACACCAATTTTTAGTACTGGTATATATTGAATTTGTTCAAGGACACTTCACCAACCACACAGCTTGGTTCATTCGGATGCAATATTAAAGATACCCTGCAACCGTCTTTTTGCTTTTAATGAAAAAATAACTAACAAAACAAACGAATCACAAAGCTCTACAAACCTGGAGGACCTTCGAATCCTCAGCTTATTCTATGCTAGAAATATCAAAGGGACCCAACGGAAAACCTAATAAGTTATACCTCTCTTTCTTTCAATTTTTACTGCTAATATATTGAATTTGTTCAATAATAATTCACCACAATTTGGAGAAAAATCCCAAACACTGAAACTGTCGTTCTGCTACGAATTCAAAATCCTAACACGACAAATGTATCAAGTTCTATAAACCCACAAATCTATGAATCTGAACTTATTCCTACGTTAGCAATACCAAAGAGACCTAATTTACAACCCAACAAGCTAAAATTATTAAAATTCTCAATGACAGTTCACCAACCACAATTGAAAGAAAATTCCAAAAACTGGAACCGTCATTCGATTTCTAATTCAAAGCTCTACCGAAACAAATGAATGAAAAGCATCCACAAACCTGCAGAAGCTGTGAAACCAGCGTGCATCGCATATCGCGGCGCAGTCAAGTGTTGCGGATGTGGTGCCGGTGGTAATCCATGTGTAGCAGAAATTTGAACCTGCGGATGACTATTAACAGCGGCTGCTGGTCTCGACAGAATATTATCAATGCCATGAGGATTGCTACCGACGGAAGTGATCGAAGTAGCGGGACTATGTTTTCCGCTGCCAGTAGGTGACGACTGTCCTTGTGGTTGCGTTCCTCCCAAAGCACCACCACCACCACCACCACCACCAACACTGCTATTAATCCCCGCTAGATGAACAGCCTGTTGTTGTTGATGCTGTTGTTGCTGCAATTGTTGCGCCTGTGCTTGTTGTTGAGCCTGTTGCTGTTGATGATGATGACTGCGTTCAGCCATAGAATGAAGCGCCGCCAATGGTTGGCTGCCAAGCATTCCACCGCCCGCGGCACTCAGATTCAGGAATTGCAAAACATGTGGCGATGCAGCAGCGTGAAAATCATGAAGCCATGGCGGTCTTGGAGGTGGTGGTGAATGACTTGAAGCCGGTGGTGGCGAACAAGATCCCAAAGATGAACCAGCCGATGAACTACGTTCGCCGGCATCAACCAGATGACTTCCACCGCTGCTGTTGTTGCTACGTCTGTGAGCGTCGCTCAATGACGACATTCTCTCGCTTATCAATGTTTCCACTACGTGCGAATGTGTCTGGGGAACACCAGTTTCCTCGGTACTGCTGACGCTGTTGCTGCTGCTAACACGTCTGCTTCTTATACGATTGTAAGGCGAGTGATGACGCGAATGATGATGATGATGATGATGATGATGTGGATGATGAAAATCGATAATCCCCTCAATCGGTCCTCGACCCGATGTCTCTAAATTTAACGCACCGCTGCTATTACCGTTTGCGCTGGCGTTACTACCGTTACTGTTGTTGTCACTGCACAGTGTCTTTGCCACATTGGTCACGGAGCACACCATCTCGAACAGCGCATAATAATACGGTTTTTCCAAGAGCGATAGCTCGCGGCGACAAACCTTTTTGTTAACTCTCCGATTGCTCTTATTTACCAAATTCAGTGACTAAAAATTCACTCGATCACACTGCAAAAGCACTTTACAACACGACGTCAAATTAAAATCCGATAAGAAGGTCAGGCCAGTTCAGATGTCCGGTTTTGACGCAGTGTCACTTGTTCCTGTTTAAAACAAAAAAAGACAATAACGTTCGAAGCACTTCACTAAGTTTTCCATAAATGTTCTTAGCAACGATTTAAAAAAACAAGTCTAAATCACAAAACTATATGGAACTTTTACGGTTTCTTGGAGAATCCACAAATTCTAATCTCCAAATAGTGTCACAATGATAGAACGTACGTGGCTTATTTGAGCGCGGAGCTTTGACACGCTCGACCGAAGCGCGTCGATGACAACGAGTGGAATGCCGAGGACTGAAGTCTCGGGGGCTGCACGGACTGTCGTTGAGAAGCCGCTTATGCTGGTTAGAGTAGAACCGGCGGCACGTTGGCTGCCTTGCAGCATCCCTAGTCGTGGCTTTACCGTCCCATAGTTTGATCCTCGTTTTTTGAACCCTCTCTCTCTCTCTCTCTCTCTCTCTCTGTTTTGGTCGGGCACTTGACGTGCCGAGAACTCGGATAGGCGAACGAGCGGGATTTAGTTGGTTGAACAGTGGGGGAAGAGTGAAGTGAAGCGTTCAAGCGGGAATGCATTCAGGGGTAAGTAGGCGCGGCTTTGTTGCGATTGGTCGCACCGAAGCGCTCCACCGGAAGACTCGTGCTCCATTCTAGGGGCGTGGCCTCTCAATCTCGCGTTAGCTTCTTGTTAAGCGTCTTTCATTGTGTGTTTAAACTCGTAATTTATGATCCCGACTGAATAAAACAAGAGGCGAGCAGCAGCAGCAGCAGCAGCTCGTACAGCTTCTAGGACAGAGCTCAGAGCTCTCTGACGGTATAGCACGAACTGTTACTACTCTTGCTCTGCCTGCACCTCACCCCCCCCCCCTGCCCCCTCTTTCCTCATCATCCGGCTCTTATTCTTCTTATTTTAGACTCTGGCACACGATTTTCGGGATCTAACTCGTTCTCCCGTCTACTACCTTCTTTCTACTCACAGTTTTCGTAGTTGGACGAACCGAACGAAACTCTCGGCTGACCAGCAACCGGCAGACTTTTGCTCGAATACACGACGGCTAGTTGGCTCGACTCAAACGCTCAACGGCACTTTATACTATAGTTTACTAGGTGCCCACTCTGAGCACTCTGTAGTTATCCGTTGCACACATACATGCAAGGGGGGGAGGAGTCCTTTGGGCGCTACTGTGGGATACTTTAAAAGAGATTCTGGCTACTATTTCATGTTTATACGCAATATGGGGAGTGATGATTTTCTCATTATTGCGAGAGAGGTAATCATTGATATAAATTCCTGTTTTTTTTTCTTTTGAGATCGGTGTAAAGTAGATTATTTTGTTTATTTCCATTTGAATTTTCTTTATATGCGGGAAAATAGTAGACATGGACGTAGTTATAAAATCTCCTCGCAATTTGTTGGCTCAGATAACAGAAAAAAAATTGAATTCCGAATTTCTTAAGAACAAATAACACAAATATACAGCCAACAAATTCTACAATTTGTGCTAGGAAAAAAGTTGATTGCCGGTTAAGAGATGAAAGTTATTTTTCAATTATCACATCAAATTATGTGGCTAATGTACATTGAGTCCTAGTCAGACATAAAATTTGGCTCTTCGATTAGATCAGTTCGCAAAATATTTTCAAAAATTGATACATTTGTTCCAAAGAAAAAAGTTGATTGCCGATCATCTTTTTAATTAGAACATGAAATTATGTGACGAATCTAACTTTACATTTTATTTAAAAAAGAATTACAAAATTGTAACAAGAATTGAGTTCCAAGAGACAACATTTTGGTTCCTCGATTAAATTATTTCGGGACCTCTTGTGTTTCAATTAATACAATTATACAAACAAAAGAAAAACCATATCGTTTCCGTTGCAGAAATAAAATGTTGCTTGCAGATAAAAATATTAGTGTCCGTTTTACCAGTGAATCTATGTTACATTTACCATAAACCGAAAGGTATCTTATCATCGATTCCCTTGTACTCCGATTACCAATGGGGTTTCCGTACTAGGCTCTCTCAGGTATTTACTACATGCGTCCAGATTAAGTAAACCCCGCTTGTACGAGAATGCGGTACAGTACATATATATGTATATGTATATACACTAGACACCTTGCACTAGATACTACTCACAGTAGTATACTATTACGTTAGCTCGAGCTCTGTACGTACAGAGCTATAGATATAGACTGTACAATAACTTAGCACCCCTCCGGAGATCCGTACCGGAAACCAGAGAAACCCTCCAGTCCTCTCGCTCGCTCTCCACACCCAGCCGCAATACGTTTCCTCCCCATTTCTCTACTACCTACACGCTTGCAATGTACTACAAGCTTTCCAGCAAGGAAGATAGAGCGAGAGTCACTGAAGCACGCGGCAAAACAAGTTGTTTGCCATTCTCGTTTGCTCCTCGATTCCTTTCTCCCGAGTATCGCCCTTGTTTCCGGCTCCTAATAATCATTCACTCGGACATTGCGGAGGCGAAACTCACTGAATTCGACTATCCTGCGATAAATCTGTTCCTAACATTTGTTTCCTTTATAATAATGCTTCTTTTTTTTTGGATTATTAATCCTTTCTAAATATTAATGTTTTGGAGAGCTGTAGAGAGACCATCAGTTTTACAATGTTTTTTTTTTTACTTATTTCTGAATTTTATTAATTTTGCGAAAGTTTCTTTAGACTGAATTTGAAGATGGATCTGAAGATCATGAAACGGTATTTTGGTAACTCGTAATACACAGTGAAAGTAATACTGACATTTTTGTATTTTTAAGAAAAGTTTTTGTCGGATCCACGACTTTGCTTTCTTGTAGAGGAAGGTTTGTTTTCATAAAAAAAATTCGGGGATTTTCGTGTTAGAACACAAAATGGTCCAAAACGTCGAGAAAAGTGGTTTACAAAACCCACTTTTCTCGACTTCACTTTTGTTAATTTTACAAACACAAAAAAAGTTTACAAGTTTCCATTTTCACAAAAAAGAAGTACAAAAATAAATCGTTAAAAATGTGTATTTCCATTTTACAAAATATTACAATTTTTCTGATTTGACCAACATAATACGTCAAAGTAACAAAAAAGTTTGTTAGGTGCTGAAAGTACTTTAAAAAAAAACAGTATTGAAAAAAAAATGACCTGCAACATTTTTCAACTTTTTGATCTAGGAATTCGATTACAAGATCAGAACGTCTTTACCAACAAATAATAGCACGGAATTTTTAATACGATTCATTTTTAGTGCTAAAAAAATAAAACACGCTTTGGTACAATTTTTATTCTAATAATAATTATATATTTTTTTTTAACAGTACTTCACAAATTATACAATAAAAAAAAAAGATCAGCAAAAAAAAATTACATATTCGTATATGAAAAATGGAACAAAAATATTTTCCTTCTACATTTTTTTTCCATATATATCGTCAACCAATAGAATACTGCAGATGCATTTATTCAGAAACGTTAAACGCTTCATTTACGCATCACGTATCTGCAATTCTCGCGGGAAAGCAATCAATTGGTGGTCTCGTATTAGAATAACTAAGTGATGATATATTAGCTGGATATTAGTTTTGATTCAAAGGCCAATTCATTGCCGTGTCGAATGAGCCGGAAACGTGAGTAACGCGCGCATCAAATCGCGCAGCATGCTTCTGTCAGCACAGCGATGAGCGCGCGTCGCAGCGGAAACAGGGAGAGAAGAGAGTAGAGCCCCCCTTTCTCGTTTAGTACAGCAAAGGGACGTGACTTTTTGACACTCGTGAAATTTTCCGACGTTCAAGCCGCGTAGGTACGTTCGAGGTTCCGACGGGGCTCATTGTCGGTCGAAAGTCTCTTTATAGTAGTAGACCCGAGGGATATGATGATAATAATGAAAGTGAGAAAGCCAGTCGAGCTCACTACTGCTACCTTATATATAATACACATATATGAGGCATTCCATATCAGTTCAGCCACTCAAAAAAAAAAAAAGAAAATTCCCAAAAAAAAATTCTATAAATTAGATGTTATAATTCTAGCATACACGAATTTCAAATTTTTCAAAGAATCTTCGGATGGACTTTTGAATTTTTTAATTACTTTTCACTAAAAAATTTATATCTCGAAGACGGTTTACGCGATCTAAAATTAAAAAAAAAGACAATATGCATTTTTTTATGGTCTATAAGAAGAAAATTTATTCAAATTTAATTACGTAATTTTGAGCAAAATCACGGAAAAGCCAATTTTTTAAAATAGGATGGCTGTCCTTTTGGTTAAATTCGAATCCCATGAAATTACTTCGACAAAACATTTATTTTTGTCCAACATAATTTAAATAAAATTAAAAATTAAAAATTACTGAATTAAATTTGAACAAATTTTCATCTTACAGGCCATAAAAAAACGTATGTTTTCAGTTTTTAAATTGTAGATAGCGTAAACCGTTTTTAGGATGTACATATTTTAGTGAAAAGTAATTAAAAAATTCAAAAATCCACCCAATTTTATTTGGTGTATTTGTTGGAATTGTATTATCCGATTTTTCGAAAAATTTTGGGAATTTTTTTTTCGGTTGACTGAGCGGATATGGAATGCCTCATACATGTGTGTATATATGTGTGTGTGTATATATATATATATCTATATATAGAGGTAGAAATCCCCCCTGTACGAACGGATAATTGAGACCTAATTTTCCGCAACATCAAACTTTATTAACGACGAGATGGCAGGTAAAGAATAGAGTCCAGAGAGCAGAGCATTTTGAGGGCTCACCGGGCCTTTTCACTGATGCAATACTTTTCTACTGTAACGTCGGACACAATTTTTGGCGCTTTACGTTATTCTACTCTGTAATGCAGATAGAAATGAGAACAAGGGAGTGGGGAGAGTATCAGCAGGATAAAGCAGAGCAGATCGTCACACGCACGCCAAAACTATTATTACGAATTGAATTAGGTATGCAGTTAGTCGGGCGTGGATAATCCGAATGCAACGCTTGCCCTTTTCGCTCTCAATGCACTGGATGTGTATATGTTACCTTACTATGCGGCTCGGATATCCCCTGCTAATAGCTCGTACGAAACGTGTCAATTTGCACGGCTGGCAGATACTGCACTGTGTGTGTGTATGTCTGTGTCTAGCTGTTACGTTTTATTGAAGATCTAAATTCCATTATTTAGTTACGAAAATTATATTCGCAGTTGAATTGTTTAATTTGCATGATTATTCAGTTTTTGAGAATTCTGTGCTTCGACTTTTTTTTTTAAGAATCTTTTAATAGAGCTAAAGATACAAGTGGAAATATATCAGCAAACTGAAAAAATGTGTAACACTTTTTATTGTGGAGTAACGGGATTTTTTACGTTCATTTGTAAAGTTTGGTATTGTAAGATTTGCTGATTTTAATGAAGAAAAAAAACAGTCAGAATGAATAAATATAAATGCTAATTAAGGACTCAAATTATAGACATTGCTTATTATGTTTTTAGCAAAACATAAATTCGGTTATTTGGTTTCAGAAAAGAGTTGGAGTAAAATAGCATTATTATTAAATTTAGAATGAGAATGTTATGCTTGAAAATAATTTTATTCAGTCATATTTAATGAAGAAAAAAAAACATGTGTCAATCTCAGGATTTGCAAAATAAATGATCAAATTTTATTTTTTTTTTTTAATAATAATAATTTGGTCATTTTTGTTTCGAAGTCAGAGTAACCATTTTTGGCAAGAAAAATCAACCCTGAATGTTCAGTCGAAGTGAAAATGCATATAATTGGAATGAAAATTTCATGCTCCAAAATTAATTTCATACACTCATTTTTAATGAACAAAAAAATTCGTAATGAGTGCTGGAAATATCTTGGTTGGCCAATGAATAAACAATTTCTTTTTAAGTAAAAGGGTAACGGAATACTATTTTTAAAATTTTTCTTTTAAGCCATAGGGCTTATTTCGTAACACTTTGCAAAGTCAGGTTTGCAGCTTTTGACAAGGAAAAACAGAATTCACTACAATAGTTGAGTAGCTTTAGGAGCTTACATAGAATTACAGGTTTAGCTGTGCCATGCAAAATCCAATAATATACGTCAAGATGAAAGTCTGGTCTCGTTGACGTGTCAAGACTGTCATTCAAACCTCCAAAAGTTTTTCTCGGTAAATCGACACATCCGCTTATATTGTAGCATTTTCTCTAAAACCTTCCAAAGTCCCAAATTCAAGCTTGTTACGTTTTGAAATTGCATTCACAGTTAAAATAAAATGTCATGCTACAAACTTCAGAATGAGAAATTTATGCTACAAAAAAGTGATATTCGTCAATTTTTAATAAACCAACAAATTGTATTACACTCATCTGTATAATCCCAAAAAATTCATAACATTACTTCCACATGAAATAATAATCGTATTCATTAACATTTGGTTATTTTTATTTAAAGAAATATAGCTATACTTGTTCTGCAATTTGTGAACTGACATTAGCAGTTTTTAACAAGGATGCATATTTCAGAATCAAGAACTTTGACCATAATCCTTGAGCAGCTTATATTGGATTACAGTAATCGATTTACCATTGAAAATCCAATAATATATGTCAAGATCAAAGTCTCGTCTCGTTGACGTGCCAAGACTGCCATTGAAACCCTGAAAAATCCATGGAACAGTAGCTCCACAGTAGCTCACCATACATCGACTTATATATCCACCGTTCGGCATAGAATTTACACTAAAACGTTTCGAAGCCCCAAATTTAACGCTAATACCGTCAGAATACGACAGGCGTCTATTGTAGATGGGCTTCGGGTGTTGGAGCTCGGTGATGGTAACCGAGCAATGCTAAAAGGACCACGAGACAGAATCAGGGGCAGCAAAATAGCACAAGGACTGTGTATAGTCAAGGTCCTGTAAAGTGACAGCTGCCGCTCCGGTTCTATCAAATGTGACGGAGCAAGCTCAACGTATGGAAATAGCCAAAAGTGCAACAGAGAAAAGCACTGCACGATAGGTATATATAGGTATTATAGAGACTGCTGAATAGACAGTCACAGAGAGTCAGAGTGATTCTTTTTTTGAGCCAATCAGTCATCGGTATACTCCACACGTAGTTTGTCTATAGTATGTGCCCATAGTACTGTATAGACGAGGCCGGGGCTGGTTGGATCAACTTTAGTTATTGAATAATTTTTCTTTTTTTTGAGTGTTTGAGTTCATTCGTTTAATTAAAAACAGGGCCATTTTTATGTTTAATTTCTTGAGTTATATAATCTTTACATTTTTATAAATAACTTAATCAGTGATATTAGCTGTCTTTTATAGAAATTTGCATAACAAGCAAAGTTGAATCTGGCAGTTTTGCAAAGAAGCTCATTTTTTTACAATGCTTCATGTATGAGGAAGCCAATATTGATCAAGATGCTTCCTCGTAGAGGTGGATTTGTAAAAGATACAAGGTAATAAGGAAGCAATTTGCAAGATTCTTCTTTGCAGGCTTTTTGATCTTCCAACATATCCCGTTTCGAGTATTTCAACGTGCGCCAGCGTACAGTCTTTGATTCAATGCGTAGCTTCTCTCGACGTGGGAGGTACCAAATGACAGTCCCTTAGGCTTGAATTGAAGGTAATATAATGAGCTTTAAAGTGAAAAAGATTTCAAGGTTCTTCTTTCAATGGTCGCTGCACAAAACCTTTTTAACTACGGTGATAAAAGTATACTTTTGCAACATCTGATTGCTTTTTTACGTGTAGCTATTCGAAATTTCATCGAACCCATCTGTAAGTTCATTATAAGATGTATTTACGAATAGCAACTGAAGCCTCAGAGTGACAGCAATTCGTATCGAAACTTCGATTTTTGACATCATGCCTTCCAACGTGCTCTGCGTTCCAACTAGCCCCGGTTACCCTCATTGTACAGTACAGTAACCCGAGAGAAAGAGCAAGAAACGTGAACGCATTGGAGCGTTATATTGGGGCCCCATTGAAGAGAATCCGGTGGTTGAGGACGATGGTGTGGCGAGAGATCTGCTTGCTGGCCATACACAGAAGTGTTAGAGTTGACTGCGGCACGGGCGCCAGTCAAATACACTCCTCTCGACTCTCCTGTACTATTCGTAATAAAGGCAAAAGGGATCGAAAGAAAGAAATGGCTGTTAGGAAGAAGAGGAAAAAGCTATATAGATTTGGGGATGTGGGGCAAAGGAAAGAGAGAGAGAGAGAGAGAGAGAGAGAGAGAGGGAGATGGAGTGAAAGAGAGTGAAAGAGAAATTGCGATATCCAAGGGAGTTTAGGGAAGGGAGAGCCCTTGCCTTCTACCAACCGGGAGCAGGGGGTTACCACTCCACAGAAATTATATTATATTATGCCCCTACAAATTGGTCGGCCCTTGTTGTGAAGTCCTTTTATTATAGGATACGATAGCCTGTTAGTATACACGTATGGTGTAAGCAATATATACACTTCGCTGTTGAAGCCAGCCCTCCACTCATGTGCGTCGTTTTCTGCTGTTTTTTTTTTCTTTGCGCTTTTATTACTTCGCTAAATATGGTGACAATGCTGCGCAGTTACTGTAAATCAAGGCTGGACGTTAATGGGAATTAAAGGTTTGAAAATACATTTTGAAGGTTTCGGTTTGTCTGATAAGTCTTGTCTACTTAATATCATTAGAGGGGATTAATATGTTCGATTATCTGAAATATAGGAATTATTGATGAAACATTTATAATTAAATTAAAGGGTCTTTAGATTTGAGGCAGTAAATTTGTACGAGAATATTCTTCACTCAAAATTAAGTATGCGATCATTTCAGGAAGTAGGAGCCCTTCATATCAGTCTAATCAATGCTAACTTTTGTTTGCCATGTGCCAGTCAAATCAGTTCTATGTTTTTAAAAGCGTTTCTTGTTTGCTGTTTTTTTTTTCTTAGACACTCAACATTTTTATAATTTAGTTGGGCTATAATACTTAAATAAAATACGTTTATAAATAAATATGCATTAATGCAAAAAAGTAAAGCCTCGTATTAATTATAACATTTTTGAAATACACTTTTCTCATCTGCAGTTACACGAATTGTAACAAAAATCAAAGTACCGCATCCTCAATTCATTAAATTAAATTCACAATTAATGTCCAATAAAATAACATCGAGCCTGCCAATAATTATCTAATTAAACTTTTTTTTTTTTATTACATTCCGCTAAAATCAGAAAGTTCTGTCACATCATGCTCGCAGCATACTGTACGTGCTACATTTGCTGTTTTTTTTTTTTAGTTGCTGTTATTGTATTCATTCTTAATTCTCCGCTGGTCTCGTAGTTGGTGGGAAAATATGAAAACCGATGCATCAGTGTCATATTCAACATTGTTATAAGGTAGTTAGATTATAGTCTGCTAAATATTTCCCAAGTATTCCGACAGCGGGTATAGTTGTGTGAGAGGTGAAAGCGCGACGCGAAGAATTTTTGTAGCTCTCGGACCGCATATAAAGGATGAGACAACCCTTGGAAGGACCAAGTGTGGTGTGTCCTAACGAGACATTAATGACGTCACGTTGCGGCTTAAATAATAACTAGTTGATGATCGATGGGGTGACTGACGGGCTAAGCGGGGGAACGTCGGGGCGGACGGGATTGTTATACTACGTGCGCGGAAAGCCGACATCATTATTGTGGTTGATATTTTCTAAGTTCGACGATGTATTCTCGATCACACATGCTGTCAGAACCCGCGCGACGATCTATACCGCGCGCGCGCGCGCGCGCGCGATGCACGCATCCGGGGCTCAAGCGGAGAGGCAAACCGATCTGTGCTAGTACTATAATGGCAGATGCGACTAATCTCTCCAAGCTGGCCTCGCGCAGCTCGCGTAATCGTAACACTCTGCACGCTGCCGGACTCATCGATCTTCTTCGTTGACCGAATGCTGCTGGTGGTTAACGTTAGCTTCACTTTCAAAGTTCACTTCTCGTTGCGTGATTATGCCTACGTAATACCTGCATTATGAGCGCGATTGTTACCGCAGCCAATTGATGAATAATTGATACGTAACTTTGTTAATAAATTCGTGGGGTTTATTTATAAACGTAACTAATTTGAGGAGGGCTATATAAGTTACTAAAAATGAGGTGATCTTTTTTCGGATTTTGCTTCCTTCAAGAGGAAACTTTGTTTTTGTGAAAAAATAAAAGAATTTCGAGATTTTCATGTCAGAATTTTTTGATAACGTCGAGAAAATTTATTTAGAAAAACATGCTGAAGTTCCGAAGAAATGATGTACGCAATTTTTGCGGCAGCCGGTTGATAAATAATCAGTACGTGCCTTTATTTATAAATTCATGTGATTTATTTATAAATGTAACTGATTAAAGCAGGGCTGTGTAACTTTTTAAGCATAAGGTAATTTTTTTCTGATTCTGCTTCCTTATAGATGAAGCTTTGTTTTAAAAAAAATGTTTTTCAGAAAAGTTTCGTCAAAGGTACAAAATAATAAGGGAGCAATTTCCAAGGTTCTACTTTGCAAGCTTGTTTCAGCTCGAGCTCAAAAAAAAAATGCAAGATCCCATAAAAGTCATTAAAAAATCCAAAATTGATCAACACGCTTCCTCATCGAGGTAGCTTTGTAAAAGAAAGCTTTGTCAAAGATACAAAATAATGAGGAATCAATTTGCAAGGTTCTACTTAGCTGGCTTATTTTAAGTAACATGAAAATCTAAAAAAAAAGAATTTCATGAAAACAGAGACTCCTCTATCAGGAAGTAAAAAATGAAGAAGTTAGGTGCAGCGTAAAAATCTTGAGTCTGGCTAGAAAAGACTACCGTGCTGTTGACCTGTGCAGCCTAATTTGACGTCGTGCCAGGGTTCTCTCATTGTCAAAAGCGACAGATTTGTGTGGGCCCAGCAGCAGTCGCCTGATGTTTAAGGTCTCCGGTCACCAGGCGACCCATCACCATTATTATATACAGCCACTACTGTACAGCATAAAATACCTATACACCATTTTTTTGGAATGTAGTATAGCTGTCGTATAATACATGCAGCCTTCAGAGAAGCTTTTCAGAAATACTGGAGACCGGATGGCCAACAGCTACGACACATCATACACATAGTTATGTTTGTATGTATAAATGACGCTTATGTGTGAGGATACATGCTGTTGGTTGTCATATATATAGGTTACTCTGTGACTTTGGCAGCGAGCCCGACGGATACATGGGTAACTTATACCTTCATCCTCAACACTATCCACAATGTCTATAGGACTCAGTCGATTTTCCCCTGCATCCGATGTGCTCGGGTAAACTCTCGCCAAGGAGATTATTCGATGATTTGTTCGACGCGGAAGCAGGGAAGCTGCTGATGCTGCGCAATGCCATACTACATAGGTAGAGGCGCTTTGGAATATATATATATATAGATGCCTGCATGAGTGAAGAGTGTATAGGTAGATGTTTGGCAGAGATGTGTTGAAGCAGATTTGTGACTCTCGACCGGCGAGTTAGTTTACCGATGACCAAACGCTCATGGTCCATTTCACACGTTATTAGTTATTGTAGTTTCCGCTCGTGTAGACACATCTGCATCCTGAAACGGTTTATATGTTTGCCGAATGAATCGTATAAGTGATGTAATTTTGGTATTTCTGAGCATAATCAGAATTTCAACGAGATTTATTTGACTATTGTTGGGTGAAAGTGACACGTGTGTTTATGATGTGGTTGCAAATTTTTTTTTTTATTGTTGTCATCTTTATGAAAATTCTTTCAGAAAATATAGTGGCGATATAAGTCAGGGAAAACCAGGAAATTCTGGAAATATCTGCGAGGACGAATACAGCTCAGCTGTTCGTGCGAGCTAGAGAAACATAAATGTAGCTATGAATTTGAAACGTATTCTCGGAGTTTTTAATTTTCACAGAATAATCCGTAAATTTTCAACAATTTTCTACCAATTCGTGAGATAAATTTGTAGTAGTGTTAATGATTGTTTGAAAATTACACCATTCTGTTCGTCAGAGAATTTTCGTTCGTCGGTCAACGAAAAATTGTGCATTTTTTTAACAGTTGACACTATAAAAAAGCAACGTTTGTACATTTTTCGTGAATTTGTAAAACAAGTGGTGAGAAGCAAAAGAAAAATACTCTTTATTCTGTGAAGAAATTCGATGAAAATGTGCCTTCATGGAAATTTATATGGAGTCAAAAAGAATGTTCCTTTACTATTGTCATTTGAAGCAGAAAACTGTGAATAAAGCATTGTACAAAAAATTGTACTCCCAAACCTTGTTCTAGGGTGATCCACATGTGAACAAAATTTCATCCAAACCTACAAAAAAAAATGTTGAATTTTTTTTTTTTGCTTCAGCTTCTTTTTTCCGGAACAAAATCGAAATGTACCGATACGGCGGCCATTTTTTAAAACTAAATTCATCTTCGATAATCAATAATCGTGAATTCATGTGGAAAATTTCAGCCGGATATTTCAGAATTTAAAAGAGTTTTTACAGTCATTAAAAAAAAAAAATTTAATTTTTAATTTCATTAATAATAAAAAAATAAAATAAAATGACAACCACTCTATCGATTCTCGCCAACTTTAGCACCGATCATGATTTAATATTAGTCCACATGTGTACTGAATTTCAGCCGAATATCTCCTAATATACATAAGTTATAGAGCGTAAAAGAAATGAGAGCAGAAATTTTATTCTAACCCTATTTTCTCGACGTTTGCGATTGGAGTATTTTAAAATGAGAAATCTCAAAAAAAAGTCACGAATGCAAAGCTTCCTCTATACGAGAAAGCAAGACAGTCTATTTTCATCATTCATCGACAAATGTGCAATTCTTTTTCTCGTCATGGTTCTCTGAATTTTATTCACCGCTACATCAGTGAGGTTTAAAAAGACATTTACACTGCAGGATTACTTAAAATACCAGACACGTGAATCCGGGCGACACGATTTTTTTTTTTAGCATTTCAGTAACTGCGACATGTGTGGGTATATTAATTCTAACATAATCCTGATCGGGCTGTGAAATCGCTCTTGGCGTTTACTATAATGCCGTCTTTACCGACTTTGAATAAAGGGTGAAGGTCGGGAAAACCGGGTCTCCGGTCCGTCTACGATTTCTGCGTAGCTCAGCTGAGCTCCAACACTGCGAAATAGGTGGAATATGGATAGAGAACTAAGTAGTGGTGGTAGAATATGGGTAGAGCTATATATATATATGGTGGGTCGAGGCAACCCCCGTCGCCTTTGTGGCCTCGTTATAATAATCCGTCAGTAAGCCACATATGCAGCTAAATCAAAATCTAGGGTCAAAGTGGGAGAGAAAGAGAGAGCGAGAGAGGAGAAGCTCTTTCGGCCAGAGACAGTCTGTGTTTCTGTATGTGCAGCGTGTGTATAGTATGACATGCAAGGGGCTTTTGTTGCACAGCTCGACGATCTGTTCCTCCCTCTTCCCTTCATCCCCCAAATCCCCTTGTTCAATCCGCTATACCGCGTTCCTACCCATTGAAATTTGCATCTTCTACAAGGCACTATACTATGTTATGCCCCTCCCGGAGAATTTGGATGACAAGAGACAGAGAGAGAGAGAAAGTGTGTTTATCTTGCACACAGAAATTCCGGACAGATATATATACTTTTTGTATGTTGTAATATATATCCGACTGGAAATGATAATCTCGGCTTTTCTTTTTAATAAAGTGACCTCGTCCAGGTCCGGCTTATTATTATTGAGCATTAAGCATTGAATTGGACAAGGTGTCTTTTTTAAATGCCCCAAGACAAATAGTGCCAAGGTTAAATTTTCAAACCGCACAGTTTTTTTAGGGGCTTGGTAAAATTTCGCTTCAGAAGAGAGAATATTCTTTTTTTTTTGTCAGCATTAGGTTCAATTTTAGGAACTGTATGGATTTTTTAATACACTTTTTAAAGTTACGTTATTAAGTAACTTTTTTGAATTTATTTTGGGTACAGATTTCAGTAGTTTAACAAGAAAAAAAATCGTGGAATACGTACGATTTTCTTAAAATTAATAAACGGGTTCGTGGCTCAGGATAAATGGCATTATGACTTGACAATTCATCGTCTATTACATAGGGACGTTATGTGAATGTATACTAACCGACTGTAAAGAAAAATGTATTTAAAGATTGTTTTACTTGATTTTCATTTCATATATGTTACAGAGCTATCAGAAATCGGCGTAGATTTTATTTTTTGCATAGAAACAAATGTTAGAACTAACTATAAATATGCCAAAAATCTTCGAATTTTCTGGTTGCCTCACTGTAACATGCTATAAAGAAATTTTGAATAAGTCCTTTTTAAAAAATTTTAATCTATCTTGTTTTTTTTTTGTTTACTTTAGAAAAAAAGATTTTGTGGTGAAAGTTCACCAAAAAATACTTTATGACATCAAGAATGGTAGTCTAAACGTCTCAAATTTAGACTCATACATCTGAGCCTCCAGGTGGACAAAAATTAGTCCTTCAAGAAATTCAGCAATAGTTCGTAAATTATTTATTTGTGGAGTTATCCTTAGAATCAGAAAAATCTCGCTGCACCAATTCTCCATGTTTATTATCGTGTATTTTATTATAATTTTCTATTATCGTATTTTCATTTTTCAATTTAGTTAAACCAAGCAATCTCTCTTCTCAGTGCAGTTTAATATAATTAAGTACAAAGTTAGTGGCATAAGTCTTGCATAAACCCCGAGATGAAGTCTCTGAAAAGTATTGCAAAGCAGGAAGAGAGGCTTTTCTGAGCCCGCGAAGCATATGGTGTCGAGGTATGCGTATAATATCCTAAACGGGGCACTAATTTAATAAGCGTCGTTTAGTCTGGCGAGGTGAAGCGAAGAGCGAAGAATCTCTTACCCCACTCTCCCCCCTCCTTCAGCGATGTACAACTACCCCCTGTCCCTAATTCTCCCAGCTTCTCTCGTCCGTTTCACTACTCTCGGCTCGCGCTCTCACTTGCTTGTTGGCTTGCTGGCTGTCACATCCCAAATGCGCCCGCACCCGGTGTTCCGCGCGTCGAGGCTTAATACGCTCTCTCGCGCGAGCCGCTATATTTCACCCAGCATTATCATCCTTTTTTTTTTTTTTTTTCTTTTTCATCTTCTCTCTTCTACCATTTTATTCCCCTCTCTACCTCCTCCCACTCCTGCTGCTCTGCCTTTACGACCTGTCGACTGAGCATTAATAATCCGCTTGCCTCTTACCGACAATAATATCGAGCATTTCGATGACGCCCTTTTTATTATTCGTCAGGGATTTTTTGGTATCACCAGCGGATTCACAATATGTTGTATTGGGGCGTTTTGGCATTCGGATCATCAATTAGCATTTGACGATTTGTTACTATGGTATTAGGGACGTTATATGAAGTTATATTAAGCGTTCTATGTAAATGAAAATAAAAGTTGCTATTGGCGTAATCGCACCACGAGACTTTCTCATCACGATTGTTACTGGCGTGACACGTTACTGTTGTGAAGTTACTTGATGTTAAGAAGTGGGTGATGCAGAGTTGAAATAAAGAATTTTTGAGTTGTATCAATTTCTATTTTATTACATTATTCTGTTTGAGTTACTTTTTTATTTTTTTTTGTTTGCCACTAGTAGAGGATTTTTATAATTAAAGTTAAATCTCAGAAGAAAATATTAAGAAGACCTGGTTTTAAAATGACATATCAGGATTAACAACTAGAAGTGTATATAACCTCAACATTAAATTCCATCCGTGAGTTTGTGTTTAACGTTAAGTGCGAATAATTATTAGTGCATTTCTAATTGCGTAAAGTCATTCCTTTTATGTTAATACATTTTTTTTTAACTTTGCCACAAGGTTCATATTTTGCTTGATGGCTATTTTTTACAAGAAAAGCTGTTTTTATTTTTGTACATTTAAGGTAAAGTACTGAAAGCAATCGATGGTTTATTTTCAATTTTAACATCAAAACTACATATAATGCCTAGAAAACATACTGTTATTTTTAGTATTTTTACTGTATTGTTGTGCATCCTTAATGAATAAAATATGGTTTTGGTATTAAAGTTGAAAACAAAATACCAATGCCTTTTGGTACTTTACCTGAAATATCAAAAACGGTTTTTTCTTTTCTTATGTTTTAGGTAAAGTGTGTGGAGAAGGAGTGGAGATTTTGGATTTTACTTCAATAGCAAAACCACATTTTAATCATAGAAGACACACATAAAATGTCACTGCGATTCACAAGTTTTTACAAAAGTTATTGTGTTGACGTAGAGAACCTGCCTCACACAGCTAGACAGCCAGACGGACAGACAGAAATGAACTAATGCTTTTTTTGGAATCTTGGACCCTTAAAACGTCTACTTTCATTAAAATCTGGAAGTCGAAATTTATTTGGATTGCAATACTTTCTCTTTTACATACTCCGTACGTGACGAGAATGTAAAAGATAAACAAATGAAAATATTTGCTTTTGGATTATGAATTTATTTTTAGTTTGATAAAAAAATTGTCCGAGTTTTCTATTAAATCGTCAAAAAACATCAAAATTTGTTATCGTCTCCCTATAATATGCCAAAAAGAATCGAAAAATAATATACGGATCACGTTCCTTCTAACTTAAATTGGAAAGCCACATATACACCCTCAATTTTTTGTTTGTTCGTCACCCTTTTGTCAGAATTTCGTTATCGAATCACACCCTCTGGATCAAAATGATCCAGGACTATTTGTCACTTGACACAACAACTGTAATCCCATCAACTAGGGACGGACACAGGTGTTTCTATGTCAAATATATAAAATACAACAGAAAAGATTTTTAAAAAAATCCTTATTCCTTACTTCTGACTTTAAACGAGAATAATATCGCTATAAAAACGCGTTGTAAATCGTGAATCATCGGGAATTTGTGACTGCATTGTGGCATTCGATTTATGAATGTCGTTGTCGCTGGACGTTAATATATAATACGTACACGGGTGCTGCATTTACGAGGTCATTAAAAATCGTTCGATCTCTGACAGAGTTAATACATAATAACGTTCACACGGGCCGGATATGGAGTGCGCATAGATTTTCGAAAATAAGAATCCAACAGCGTCGAACGAACCAATAGCCCCGCACACACCGAATAATACTCTAGAATGCTGTATTTGCTTTCTACCTGATTTTTCCGTTCAGTTCATTCATTTCACGCTGTGGAGATGAGCAGCATATAGTGCTAGCGATAGTTCTGTCAGCGA
This sequence comes from Perithous albicinctus, assembly GCA_964016905.1. Classification (NCBI taxonomy): domain Eukaryota; kingdom Metazoa; phylum Arthropoda; class Insecta; order Hymenoptera; family Ichneumonidae; genus Perithous; species Perithous albicinctus. The sequence goes on from OZ024689.1 coordinate 18,812,947, forward strand.
CGAACCCTCTAAACTCCTGTTCAACCAAAAACGTACAGAGTGTCGAAACGAGCCTCAGTCACGACCATTGCAACGACGAAACTTCTTTCAGACACGGATAATATTTGCATCTTTCGTTTACACTTCTCACGCTTAGCTGCCATTGTCGTATTTTTATGCGAGAATTATTTTCTCCCTTAGTATTCAAAGACGGAACTTTTTAGTCGTCGGTTTATCGTAAATCGTGAAATAGTTATGTTTGAATTCACTGCACTTTGTATTGTAGGCAGGAAAATATCGGGGCAATAAAATACTATTAACATTGCCTTTTCTTAAGGCCATTCTTAATGTTTTTTTTTTTTTTGATAAATTTAAAGCCGTACTCTATATAGTATTTAAATAAATTATACCATTATTTAAGAAAAAATTGGAAAAAAATACATTCTATTAGAAAATACCCAAAATAGTTGAACTTGAATTTCTATAAAAATTAATAATGTGTTTATGGTTTATAAAAATGAATGTTTTTGGAAATTTTTAAATGTAATTGAAATATCCTTTTACAAAACTACGTGCAAGGGATTTTGAATGACAGCGTATGTACTTCGTTTTTTTTTTCAATAATATAAATTTTAAAAAATTTTTTAAAAATCGATAGAGTGGTTCTAATTTTATTGACATTTCAATTTTTTTAAATGCATGCAAGGACTTCACCTCCTGTAAATTCTGAGATATCCGGCTGCAATTTTCGACATGATTTCACGATTATTGATTATCAATTATGAATTTAGTCAAAGCAACTGTCGATATGTCGGTAAATTTAGATTTTGGTGAATAAAACAGAAAAAATTCCGTCACGAAAACAAAAAAAATTCGAAATTTTTTGCAGATTTAGCTTAAATATGGTTCACATATGGATTACCATTGAACAAGGTTTGAGTACAAATTTGGCGCAAATCGGTCGAGCGTTTGAAATTTTATGACATTTTGCATTTTTTTGAAAAACGTCTTTCGAGCTCAGAAACAAGCCTGTAAAGTATTGTAGAACCTTACAAATTGCTTCCTCACAATTTTCTCTCTTTGGCAAAGCTTTTTTTTACAAAGCTTCCTCTATGAGGAAGCCAAAATTCACCAACATACTTTCTCATAGAGGTAGCTTTGTAAAAAAAGCTTTGTCAAAGATATAGAAAATTGTGAGGAAGCAATGTGCAAGGTTCTGCTTTGCAGGCTTCTTTTCCTTGGACAAAAAAAAAATTCACTTATATCCAAAATCATAAAAAAAACTTCATAACATATAATATTTTTTATTCCGTTGGAATCTAGATTAATTGAGCATTTCTTTTATTTATTTGCCATCGTCTATTAATATATTTATTGTCATTATTCTATTACAAGTGTCGAGTATTTACAACATTTAAGCATATTATGTCTGACCGCATAATGTAAAGCCGGATATGCTCGCAGTATTATAATAGTATTATGAAATCCATACAGTACATAGTGGATCCGTGTGCATATGTACCGAGGGACATCGAGGACCACGAACCCCCCGCGGATAATTCTCGCTGGTGAGCGCGTTCGCGCGCGCGTTAAAACGTATACGATAAATTCCTCTTATCGGCAAAACATATCGACAAATCAATGTCACCTGTCGTGCTTCGCCAACCAGAGCGGCTCAACCGTCGATGCAAACATTTGCGTTTTCGGTTCTCGCGAAAGCGAGCTTTCGCCTACTCCAACTATGCTCATACGTGCGTATATTTGTAAAGGCAAGTACACTAGTGAATATGGCATTGATACGTGTTCAATTTTCAAAGCTTAGTAAAAATAAGAAAACTTGGGGTTCTCCAATATTTGCCGGGTGGCGTTTATAATTTTATTGATTCACTTAATTTTTCTTGTGCTCATAAATCCTGTAAACGATAAAGTAATTCACAATACATCATGAATTTATCATTTGTATTTGACAGAACTATGAGAACTTAATTCTTTCCACTTTTATTTTAAAGTTACAAGCATGAAAATAAAATATCGAAATATCATTGTATAAATGAAAGATGAATTTCTTGTCGTGAGTTTTTCAGCCCTCCTAATTTTTCTGCAAAACCTTGAAAATTTGTATTTCTTTTTATTGCATCCTATCTCGCGCCGGACTTCGTAGTGATCGAATTTTTTTTTCTATGAAAAATGAACAATTTATTTATAATTACAAGTATTTATACATGCATTTATAATTGCACCTGATTTAGTTTCTTACCTAAAAAAATGATAATTATAATCACATCTATCTCAAACTGAAATGTTCTCTGTAGAAATCCTGATTGGAATCCTGTTTACAATCCTGTTACATCCAATCCGATCCAGTGAATGATTGGGCCCTGACCATAAGTGTGTAAATCTAGGAAGGATCCGGCTGGATCCCGGCTGAAATTCCTGCATGACGCGGACAGCATTACAGTAATTGAAAATAATCTAAAAAAATCGTGTAATCGAAATTGATCCGCGACCTCCTTTATTACCAACGTTAATAAAAATTATTTTATTTTTTCCCTATTCCTTTACGATTTTACCATTTTTATCTCGCCGGTTGCAATTGGTTTTCGGATAAGGCTCGTTGCCGCATGGTTTCCACGATCGAGTTTAGCGTTTTCGATTGCGGCTCTCGCGAGACTGCGTCCTGGCGTGTGACGTGTGGCGTTCAGCAGCATCAGCAACGAGCAGAGGTTTTATCGCAACGAGAGTGCACGCAGCAATATAACACAGAGCAGCTATATAACTAGGAGAGAGAACAGAGAGAGAGAGAGAGAGAGAGAGAGAGAGAGAGGGAGAGAGAGAAAGCAGAGAGGCACTCTCGGGCGCCACGAGCTCGCCGCCAGCTCTCCGCGAAAATAATTAAAACGCAGATCGATAGATAGGAGCCCGCGTGGCGGAATCGTTTGGACGAAACGAGCGAAACAGACAGAGAGAGAGAGAGAGAGGGAGAGAGAGAGAGGAAAGAGAAAAGCTGGGGTTGGGTGAAAAGCGACGGGCAACCGGCAACACCGAATTGCAATGGTTGCAACCATTGCATTCGGAAAATGTCATCCCATATACAGTCGTACGTATATACATAGCTATAACTGTGGTGGGTTAAAGCGCATATAAAGCGATAGGGGAGCCACAGTTGTGTAGAGTTGCGTTGCTTCCAGCTCCACCAATCATTCGATCTGCGTTTCCATATATATACATTCACAGTACGGTAGTGTATAACTGTGGATATAAACCCTTTCGTGCGTGCAGCAACCCTGTGTATCCGAGGACCCAATCGAATCGAGCCAAGATATAGTACCACTACATCAGCCATATTTATACTCTAGGCATCATATATATATTTCATCGAATCCCGGACAAAAAACGCCTGAAAAAAAGTCCTCGAAAATAAAACCCCCAAACTAAAAACTCCCAGAAACAAAATCCCCTCAATTTGCGAGTGACGGGAAGTCTTTGCCTAATATAGTCGAAGACATGCTTCGAAGCAGAAAGACCTGAAGAACCGAAAGAACCTGAAAACTGAAAGAACCTGAAGAATCGAAAGAACCTGAAGAATCGAAAGAACCTGAAGAATCGAAAGAACCTGAAGAATCGAAAGAACCTGAAGAATCGAAAGAACCTGAAGAACCGAAAGAACCTGAAGAACCGAATGAACCTGCAGAATCGAAAGAACCTGAAGAACCGAAAGAACCTGAAGAACTCAATCGCACCCAACGAAGATCTTCGTCTTTCCCGGGGCTTTTATTTACGTGGTGTTTTTTCTTCGGAGATTTTCCGCCTACCGTTCCATGATGTGTATGCCGCGAGAAAAATGCTGTGCCAAAAAACATTTCTCGGTTTTTACTACCACTTCAGGGTATTTAATTAATTTTAATTAGACGTATAAAACTTTTGTTGAATTTCAATTAATTACTGTCATGTAGTAAAAAATATTCGTAAGGTTTTTTAAAAATGAAAGTGTATTAAAATTAATTGATTCGATAAAGTCGCGAAATTTACTATACATTTGTTAAATATAAGGAACGAATATTAAGCTTCTAAAATTGATTTTAAAAAACGGTAACTAATTTTCATATTCGTTTCGATTTTTGTCATTTTCATCCCGCTGAAATTCTATGGAGATAATTTTAAAAATGTAGTACTAACGTTTCTCCAATCCCCTTAATTTTTATATATGCACAAATAAAAAAACAGAATTTTTTTATGAAATGATGAAAATTTAAATAATTTTGTTTCATTAAGTTTTGTTATTTTACCTGGTTGGTTTTTTAAAATCAATATTCAAGTGTGATCCCTTATTTTTCACGTGATAATGTAGTAGAATGACAGAAGGCACGCTCGATGTAATCCGATGATATTTCTGATTATAGAGATATTATGGCAGCACTTCATTTTCGTTGTTGTTGCGCATATCAAATTCTGTAAATTGTGCAATACATGACACATGTTATTACATCTGTCATCCGTTTTCCGCAGGATTGTAAACATTTTTTTCTTCACTTTGAATTAATTGCTTTTTTTAAATTTTATTTAAACAAAGACTATTATAATGTTAGGATATCTCATATCTATGAAATAAAAAAGTCCTCCCCTCCTAAAATTGCTCAATTAATTAATTATTTTTGTTTATTACCATTCACTTTTTAATTGAAAATAAATATGAATATAACGTTTTTTTTTCTACAATCCAAGCTGACTTCACAATTCTTTTTGCCACAATTTAACGGAAATGATTTTAAAAATGTAACAAATGTAACACTAAATTGAATAAAAATAAACGTCAAATTAAAAACCAGAGAGTTTTTTTAATCGAAAAAAAAGAAAAAAATACAAAAAAAATTACTTATTTTCCATTTAGAAAAATTTAATATTCTCTCTAATCTTATATTTCAGTTTATAGCTCATTTTGCCCGATAATGTAATATCTAAAATGACAGAAGGTACATTCGATATAATCGGGCGTTATTTTTGATTATAGAGATATTATCGATAATTCGATAACCTCCAGTGAGTACATATATTCGATTAGATAAAATACACGCAGGTTGTAGAGAGATACAGCTATATATGGGGTATTCCACGGGAAGTTGGACAGATTTTGGCAGAAGGTTTTTTTGGTGTAAAATCCTACAAGCGTAATATTCTACAGGAGTCCTATGACGAACAAATCTTTGATGTAAAAACCTACACAGAAAATATCATACACGAGTGAAAACGGACACAGCAACAAGGATCATATGTGGAACGATGAGCAACGTTGTTTTTAAAATCTTTACAAATCAACACTAATTAATATTAATTTCAACATCACTAGTCTCAATAGTTCCATTCCTTTGGTGTAAAATTTAGCACCGCATTTTTTACAATGCGTAGGATAAATTGTGCACGTCGGATTAAATTCGTGAAAGAGAAGGACCTCCTCGTGGTCAGCGGTTGATTTTGTATCGACACCTAAGACAAATGGAGTTGAAGCTACGGAACATAAATTTTCCAATAATTTTCACTCGGCTCTCAAGGGGGATAAAAGAAATTTATTGGAACCTACGACTATGGTAGATTCTTTGTATCATATTAAAGAACGAGATTCTCAATAGTCATCAGATTCGTGGACCTTCAGCTTAAATCTCTCCCACTTCCCGTGGAACACCCCATATGTAAGTTGATGTCCTTTTTTTCGTTTTTTTTTTTTTTTTGTCGCGCTGGTCGCCCGTCGCTTATATGCGACGAGAAGACCGTGGTAAGCGCGCCATAAGGGGGTGGGACTGATAGGGGATGTTGTGTGTATACGCGAGAGAAAACAAGACAAGGGGGTTTGGTTTGGATTCCGCAGGGGGCTACGGAGATGCGCGCCGTGTCGGCTCCAGTTAGACGAGCGACGAGCGCGACGCGCAGGCTTCGCCTAGTAAATCCGTTGGCTATAATTGTAGGATTACTAAGATAATTGAATGTTCCCGGTATGGCAGAGCGGAGTCGACCGCGCTCGCGCACACGTCGCATCACCCGCACTACTCTCTCGTCTCTTTCCCGCATATCCGTTATCTCGACGCTTCGGTGTCTCGTGGACTTGTGAATGTTTTTTAATAAAAATGTAAATGTCGCTCGACGCCAGCAGCAGCAGCAACAGCAACCTCTTCGCTTGAGACGCCCCGAGGAGGAAGGGTGGGAAGGGGGGCAAAAGAGGCGCTCGGGGAAACGTCAGAAAAAATAATCTGAAGGCTGCATCTGTATACACAATGACAATAGTCACGCAATTCTTTCAGCAAAATCTTCGATTTAAGAGGGTCCAAAAATCTCCTACATTCGTTTTTTTTTTCTGCCGTATAATTTTTTCCAATGAAATGTGGGGTTTCAGTCATTTTTGTAAATTGAAAATTTATGAAAATACGCATTTCACTTTTTGGAAATGGAAATTTAATTTAGAATTAGGGTGATTGGCTAATTTATTATTCCACATTTTTTATTCCGAATATTCACGGAAGCGCGGGTGCATTTTTTTTTTAATTCAAGATTTACAAAATCACAATCTAATTTTTTAATACAACCATATATATACTTTTTGCTTCCTCATAGAGGAAGCTTTGTTTTCGTGAAAACATTTTTTTTCGAGATTCTCGTAAATTCTGGGATGACCGGCTGCAAGTTCTACGTGATTTCACAATTATTGAGTATCGAAGATGAATTTATTTTAAGGAACGGTCGCTATGTTGATAAATTTCGATTTTATTCCAAAAAAAAAAGCAAAGCATTGCTGTCACGAAAAAAAAAAAAATTTCGACTTTTTTAGGCAGATTTCAATCAAATTTGCAAAGCCAGCAAAGTAGAAGCTTGCAAATTGCTTCCTCATTACTTTACATTTTTTTTAAATGTTTACATGTATGAAATTGTTTTCTCTATAATACTTCCTCTATGAGGAAGCCAAAGTAGATAAACGTATTTCCTCATAGTGGAAGCTTTGTAGAGGAAACCATTTTCAAAGTTCTATTTTACATACATTTAAACATTTTTTAAAAAATGTAAAATAATGAGGAAACAATTTGCAAGGTTCTACTTTGCAGGCTTGTTTTAACTTACAAAAGTACGTGTCAATGTTTTTGTAGTTTATATATATAATAACAATTTTTTAATCAATTCTGAAGCAAAATCAACACGGTTCCATTCAACAACATTTTTATTGATAATTTATTCTTTTCAAAATGCATCAAATTTATTCTGCATAACTATGAATACTTTTGAGTGGAAAGTACTTTGAAATTTGTACCTTTTATGTTTGAAAATGTTATACAATGTTGTACAATAAATCATTTTTTAAACAATAAAGCTAATCGAAGAAACATGAAAATTGAAAATCGCTAATTAATTTTGGGTGAAATGTAAAAGATTTAAAAAATCGAAAATAATTTCTGCATATTGATATTTTACACCTCTCAAAAAAATTATAAACTTTTTTTTTATGACATCCCAAAAAGGAGTGGCCCAGTTCCTGAGGAATGCCTCATGTATCGTTGTCACAAATGTATAAAGAATTTTATTCTTTTGCTCTACCTTTCTCATAGTGGTCAATAAACTAATTGTCAGAAAAACGGTCAGTAATTGAAAATGAATAAGGGAACGAAATATACGTATCCCCAGAATTGCATTTTCAGTGTCTCGCCTCCCGCTCATTCTTGGCATGTTCGCAGCCCGATAACGAACTCCGACGTAGATTTATGTCTCACTTAGAAATTGAGAGTCACACATATACTTTGGGTCTGGAGAAGAGCTCCTCTGCAGAGTACCAACTTTTGCTTCTCGACCTCGTCGTCGCGGCGATATTATTCAAGGGATGTCTGGACGCCGGATACCAACAGCGAGCGACGAATGCAAGAGAAACAGAGGTCGAGATGGAACAAAGTGGTTGAAAAAAAAAAAAAAAGAAAAAAAAGATAAAGTGAGAGGAAAAGAGAAACGAGTCAATCGACGAGAGGTGGTAAAATGCGATTCGCGAGAGGAGCATAGAGTACAGTCTCTTTCTCCTCTGCCGAATGGCGGACGTATATGGGGCAATCCATACCATTTCGGCCTGGGTCGAACCTTCCACCTTTCGGATTTGCTCCACGATTTTTTTATATCATTGTTTCAAGTCTAAAAAGTATTCAGATTTTTATTTAGATTTTTTTCTCCTAAATTTGACTTAATTACGACTTTTTAAAATTGTCATGTTGCAGGCAGAATTGAAAAATCGGAAAAAATTCTCTAATATCGTATACCAAATATCAAAATTTTCAAGCCTACACGCCGAGTGAACTGGAGCTCGTGTCTTTTTTTTAAAACTCCTCCTGAATTTTCTTTTTTTTTTTTTTTTTAATTAGTAGATAAAGATATTCTACTGTGCGCTGTTGCTTGAACATTTTTATATATAACACGGGATATTTGAGATCTTTTCTCAGAATTTTGTGAAAGAAGAACTATTCTTAAAATTATGAAAAAATTCTCAAAAATTCCATATTATATATATTTATATTATAGTTATTTAACTAACAGCCCACTTCATCTACTAATTTTTCTCCATTTTTTTTTAAGTTTAAAAAAAAATGGAAGCGAATGCCGGCTCACTGCAGGTCTAGACTTAAAATTTTATATGTTTGGCGCTCTTTCTATATTTTCTATATTTGATTTTAGAGAATTTTTTCAGATTTTTAAAACCCGACTAACAATATGTTAGTTTTGAAAAATCGTAACTAAATCAAATTTAGAAAAAAAAAATCTAAAAAAAAATGTTAGTGCTTTTTAGAGTTAAAACAATAATATAAAAAATTATGGAGTAAATTCGAGATGTCGATGGTCAGACCCAGGTCGAAATGGTATGGATTGCGCCATATACAAGTCAACTACATATATACAGAGTCCGAAGTGAGAGTAGAATGGAGATAAAAGCACACGTGGGTAACAAATACGAAGTGGAAAGAGGGGGAAAACGTGGAAAGGAGAGGAAAAGAGTTCGTTCGTCTCGAACTATCCTTTTGGTTTTTCACTTCCTCCATCTTTGTTGCTTTCACACGATATATAAACCATTCTGTGCGAATTTACATTTTTTCTGACTCCCTCAGATACTTCGTATAATTAGTTAGATTTAATTACTGCTTAAAGATACTTTCTGCGATTTTCTAAAAGATTTTTCTTCCTAAAATTAAGGAATTTTACTATTTACAATTGGAGACGAAAAAAAGCACCAGAAGAATATAATGTAACTGAGGAGGTTTTGTTTGTGGATTTTTTTTCTGCGATTGATAATTATAAGATCAATAAATTTATCTTATAATGATCAATAAATGTTGTAAATTTTGTTTGTTTTAAAATATTTTTACGCAAGTTATTTTGTCGCAAGATACTATTTCCAGGATATTTTCCAGAATATTGGAAAAAAAAAAAATTCTGAAATGGTTGATTTAAATATCTACAAAAAAAATCACAGGAATTACTCTCAAGTGTATTGAAATTCGGCTAATTGCGAGAAACGTCAGAAAGGTTCAGAAAAAAACGGGTTGCTAAATTGACAGAGAACGCCTCATATATAAACCAAGTGTGTTGTATAGTGTGACAAAATACTGTGAGCGTTGCGGCGTTGGCGATGCGGGGAACCAGTTTCAGAATAACCCCTCGCCGCCACTCTTTGCGCCATTTCGCCATCTCACGGTGTCTCGCTCTATCCTAAAAGCCAGAGAGTCGCCCACCGACGATGTAATCCCGAATTCAGCACTCAATTTCGTACGTTACACGGCGGTTTGTACGGCGCGCCGCCCCAGCAGCACTATATAGGAGCAGCCATACTCAACACGCCGCTGCTGCTCCGCTTTCTTCCTCTCTGTCTCCCCATTTATTCTCTCTCTTCGACCCCCCCCTCGCTCCTGGCGCTTTGCTTCTGCACTGCTTTACCCACTTTAACTTCTGTGACAAATCCCCTCCTCGCTTTCCTCCATCTTTCTTTCGCCCTTTTCGCCTCGCGCCGTCTTTTCATCCCTCGACGAATTTCCACCCCTTCTTCCTCCTCCTTGCAGTCGAGTAGACACGTTGATGTCTCTCGTTGCTCCACTCGCTTGCACTCCATCTCACACTTTATACTCTTCTTTCTCGCGTTCTGTGTGCTCTTTTCAAGATATATATACTCTGGCGAGACTGCTGATTTTCTAGTTTGATGGGAATATAGCACACATTAAGGGAACATTTGCAGCTTTGATCAGACGCAGTGACGGGCCCTTATCGCCCTTAAGTTCATTCTTAATTTCGATCTTAACTACCCCCCGCAGTTCGATCTCAAGAATGATCTTAAATTGGCTGCATAGATTTTACTTAAAATTGGAGGAATCGATGAGGTTGGACCTTTTCAGATGTGCGTTAAATTTCTTGATACCTCTGATCATTCTCGAGTTACAGCACTGTGAATTTTTCAGATCTGATTCACACACACTCACGCATACATACAGAAATTTTGTTTCAAGTTCAATCTCCTCGACATTTCAAACAATTTAAAACATACTGACGCTAGATGATTTCACGAAATCATAGCGAAGCAAAAATGTATTTTTATAAAATTTCAAAATGCAGTAACTATATATTTTTTTAACCGCATTATTATCCCAAAGTAGAAAACAGAAAATATTCAAAATTGACAATTAAATTGCGTGGCGTCCAGAGAGACTCGTCTTCTCCCATTGGGAAAAGGAGGGTCGTGTGCGGGTTTGTTAGTCGGTAGGTTCACGGAGGGCTTTGCTCTTGAGTGGCGATGGAGTGAGGACGCCTCGTCGGAAGTTGGTTCGGGCTATAATATAACGTATAAAGTAATTAAGGACATCGGGCGACAGAGTGGAGGAGAGCGAGAAAGCGTTTTCAAGCAAGGGTATACATATATATATAGGAGGAACGCGCTTCGTCGAGGGTTTTCGGGGGTTGGCAGTTGAGAGGTAGAATAGCGGTGCGATGGTGGCGGTCGGTTCCTCTACGGGGTTTGCTGATGATGCTGCTGCTGCTGCTGCTGCTGCTGCTGCTGCATGGAAGAGAGCAAGAGAGAGAGAGAGAGAGCGAGAAGAGAGGCGGAGCGCGGCTCGGTCGACGGTATGGCCGACAGGTTGGGGAATGCGACATTTACATAGTAATTAAATCGCGGGAGCAAGTGGGACCGTTGGGGGAGATACTGTGCTGCTGATGCTGCTGATGCCGTTCTACCTCGCAGTGTTCCGCGTGCTGCTCGAGCCATTACAGACGCATTAGATTGCGGTAAGCACTTGTTTATGGCACCCTCTCCTCCCTCTCGCTACACCAGAAAGCCAGCAGCCAACACCAGTGAAGCTTTCGCGTGCTTATGTCTCTCTCTTTGTCTATACGATTCTCTTCTCTGCGTATAAACTGCTGCAGGACCTGTGGAGGTACTGCATTTACTGATGGACTCTTTTCCTTTTGCTTCTTCATAGTGCTTTCTTTTCATGAATTCTTTTTTTTCGAGATTTTCATGTCTAAAATGCCGATAAAAGGTGTTTAGAAAAAGTGTCTTGATGCATGTATGTACATAATCATCATTGAATAACAGATTTCCTCGATTTTTTTTTTCTAAGTTTTTAAGCGTTGAATTCGAACAGCAATTAAGCAACAAAATGATCTAAGTCGTTTGAAAATTGCTACAAAATTACGTATTATACTTAGAAAAAAGTGAAATAAAACCTGTTTGAAAAGTTTCCATTGACAATTTTTGTTACTTTATCACTGTGAATTTTTCTTTGGCTCACAAACATTATGTCGTTTTGGAAAGCACCCTTCTCTGCGATAAATTAATCCGTACGAAATTGTGAAATCGACAAAATACATTTTGCCCGGCAATCGTTTTAACTTCCCTGATTGAACTCAATTCTAAAGTCCTGTGATACTCTTTATTCAAATTGCATTTGTTACCATTTGTGGAACTAATTCAATATAGGAATGCGAAGAGTTTGGAAATTACGATCGACCCCATATTATATGCATGTGTAACTCGTACATATTTCAGTTGATTCTACCACCCAAATGTCCACAAGGCGTAACCAACAACCCCCAGAGGAGAAATGTAAGGGTTGCCTAGCAGACACGACATACGGCAAATCTGTAACTAAGGGGTACACACTTAAGCCAGTAGAAAAAGTAGAAGAATAGGAATATTGGAGAGTGGAGTCGAGTACGTATTCTCCGAGACTCCAATAGTACTTCCTGTACTGCGAGCTTTCGCTGGCCTTGCTCCAACCGGCGAATTTGAAAATCCAAATCGTGCTCTCATCTCGTTCTAGCATAGAAATGTGACTCACCTTCCATTCGGGAAGCATCGCGGCAAAACCATTCTGCTATTATATCATACATACATTCATACGTACATACATACTCGAGATAAAATTGCTTCTATGAATTTTAATGTCTGAGAATCCTATTCGTTTCAGTGTAGAACATTCAGGAGAAAAACATTGGGGAATCTAAGTTCACGAAGGCAATAACGAATCGAGTGGTTTTACCAATTCAATGTAAATATATATCTTTTTATTTGTTCGTGTCAATAACAATTTTGTTTCTTTTCCAATGCCGATGAAATAAAATATATTTTATATGTCTGAAATAAAATGGCTTCCGCAATTTTTCAAAGTGGTAAAATCCTATCGAATAAAATTCTTTTGCAATATTTTGTTTTCCCGTGCTGAAGTAAAAGGGAAAACAATCACTGGACACGCTGTCTCGCGTGTCATCCATCTCGGTCTCCCGAAGTCTCACTCCAGTTCTCCAATGTACAAATGGTCTTTGCCAGTTGTCCGCAGTGGTGCGATAATGTGGCGGCCCGGGAGGATTGAGGAGGCGGTCTTTGGTCAGTTTGTCAGGCTGGACGATGTATCTAAGAGGGCCAGCTCGTTCTACGGAGCAGGAACAGTAATAGTAGTAGCAGAAGCAACCAGCTACGTCTAGTATACACGAACGTGCGGCGTCCTACGGCCTTCGAAACGATTTGTCTTGTGCTTGCAACGGATAAACTTCACGCAACCCCTCGACCACGGTCCCCGCTGTTTCTATCCCGCACTCTCTCTCTCTCTTTCGTGTTTCGAAATAATCGAGGGTCGTTACCGCGAGACGTCGTCGATTACTCGTGATAACTTCTCGGCGACACTCCTGGGGTCTAATGAATTTCTACTTCAACACAAATCCCTTACACTGTTTCGTACTTCTCTAAAGATGTTTAAAAAAAAAGGATGCAAAGTAGAACTTTGCACATTGCTTCGTTATTATTTTTCAATTTTTACAAATCAACCTCGACGAGGAAGTATGTTAACCAATTTGGGATTCCTCATAGAGGAAGTATTGTAAAAAAAATGGCCATTTTTCTGAAATAGGAACCCCTTTTTGGGATTCTCATCGGATTCAGTATCAAACAACAATATATTCTATTTAAGCTCCATCCAACATTTTTGATCAGTTGCTTGAACCGTTCTCGAGTTTATAGCATTTTCAAAAAAATTACGAAAGTGCTGTAAATTACTATAAAACTTTAACTACTACATCGATTTTGCCTAAAATTTAGAATTGAACAGTGACACACTGTATTTAAGCTTTATGCAAAATTTTAGATCAATTACTTAAACCGTTCTCAAGTTATAGAGTGTTTTCTAAAAAATTACGAGAATTTCAAAACTCCACAAAGTTCGAACCGTTTTTCCAATTTCTGCCAAATTAAATACAAAACTTTTGAATAGCACCTATACACTTATGAGGAACTGTATACTTAGCAAAATATAGTAAAATTATACAAAATTTACAGCAATCACGTTCTTTTTTTTCTTAATTCAAAAAGCGATAAAATTTAAATATCTACATATATTTTGTCAAAAATTGCCATAACAAAAAACGGGCTGCAGCTTCACACGTGTGCCGAATTCCAGTTCAATCGGTTGAACGGTTCTTGAAGAAATCGCCTTTTACTGCGGTGAATTATTCCGCAAAATTTTCTGGTAACAATAACAAATATTCAGTACTGATTTGACTACTATGAAAATCTGACATCACCTCAAAAAGAGATTATTGAAAAAAATGTCTTAATGCCAAATTTTAGCTGGTAGAAATATCGACGGCGACTGTTTACATCGTGACGTGGAAATTACCGAGAAGCACGATGAAAAATCTTCTCGACGAGCGTTTTTTTTTTTTCAGAAGAGAGATAAAGTGTGTAAAAAAAAAAACTTGAGTCTCCGTCTATTTCAGGCAGCGGGTTGGATATCGTAAAATCAAACGTAATCTCTTCGGTTATCCATCTTGTTTTATCTGGTGGAGTCTTTCGAAGGCGAGAAACGTGAAGGAAATAAGGCGACTAGAGAGAGAGAGTGAGAAGGGTTGTCTGTTAGCTAGACCATGCAAAAAGCTTGGCAGTGTTTTTGTCCGATACGTTCGTCGGTCTCTTTCATTCCCACCACCTACATCAGGATCACTGTCGTCGAAGCTCAAACGCCGAATTCTCCCTTCACCCGCCACTGATGTAACGTTCGTGAATCGAGGCGATCGACTCAACGGGACGAACTTCGTGGTCAACGATTTCTTCCTTTGCCCCCTGGACAGCAGATATACCCTGAAATCAATTGAATATCTTGAGGGGTCGCACGCGATTCGGTCACTCTCACATAAATCGACACATTTATCTCTTTTTTTCTCGTCGTATCTATCAGCAAAAAAAAACCTTAAAAACTCAAATCTGTGATTTGAGAACCAATTTTGTCATTTATACGAGACTTTACATACATTACCGTCGAAGTTTGCGGAAATAAAAAGTATGTAAATCTTAAAAGACTTCAGCAATAAATAACAAATTTATCATGTAGAATCAATTAGATATTAGATTACATTAAATGATATTATTACTTGACGACGAACAAAATTATACATAATAGTGTTAGCTTTTAATTAACTAATTGAGTATTTGAAGTTATAAACAGGCGGACGTTCGGTATTTATTACCTTCTCTTTTTTGTCCTCTATTGACATCAAAAACGTTCATTTTTAGTAGAACCTCACATTCCAATTTTTTTTTTTCGTCGTATTGCAGTACATTCTCACTGTTTTTTTTACACTTCGTATGCAATGAGAAAGTAAAAAAATAGTGATTGTAGGGTGTGAGTTGTCGCGTCTGCGGACGCGACGAACGTCCCTGTTTTCAACCCCCTACTGCGTGTTGAGTGTACTATGTACAGCAGCGTGGATAACAGAGTACACTGTGACTCTGTGTATAATAACACTGGATTGCGTGCGTGCACAAGTGAGAAAGCTTTATGGTGGCTTTGGAATCAAAAGGGGAAGAGAGAGAGAGAGAGAGAGAAAAAAACTGAGCGACTGGGTGAGGGCGTCGTGAGTTATGAGTGCTCTGTGATATCAATGCATCAATTTGGCTAAACGAAGGATTAATTTAATAACAAGTCAGCAGAGGGGATCGGGCGAGATGATCTATAGAGAAGGGAAGAACTACAAATGATACAGGTCCTTGCTGTTACTGTTTCTCCTACTGGGGGGAGGGGGAGTGTATATGTGTTACACAACTCATTGATCTCGTTTTTTTCCCCCTTCTGACTCGCAATCATCCCAGGCTTTGGCAATGATAATTTTCTACGTTCCATTGAATCTAAAATATTAAAAAAGTCTGCAAAGTAGAATCTTCCAAATTGCTTCCTCATTATTTTGTATCTTTGACAAAGCCACCTCTATGAAAAAGCGTATGGATCAATTTTGGCTTCCTCATAAAGGAAGCTTTGACATAGATACAAAATAATGAGGAAGCAATTTGCAAGATTCTACTTTGCAGGCTTGTTTATATAATGTGTACATTAAGAACATTAACAAATGTATTTAATTATTACTTTCGAACATTTCAGATTGAACACTAAATATGAACGCTTTGTTGGATTCTCACCAAATTCAGTGTCTAACGACACATTCTATTCAAGTTTTATACAACATTTTGAATCAGCTACTTGAACCGTCCAAAAATTATTAGCATTAAAAAAAAACCCGAAAATTTCAAAACTCCACAAAATTCAAACCGCTTTATTGATCTTGTCGAAATTTAATACCAAACAACATTAACCATATCTTCAATTATGAAGAACTATTTATCCAAAACAGCGAATTTTTACGAAAGTTAGAGCGATCATGCTCCTTTTTTTTTTTGCAAAAAATTAAATATTTCTTAAAATCGGAATGGCTGTACATTATATTTAGTAAAAAAATTACAAAGTTCAAAGAGGAATTCAACTTCACTCTTTGCCTTCGTTTTGCCTCCGAGACTTTTGCTGTGTTTAATTTGTGCTTGTGTTTTGAGACAGAATTGTGTAGTGTAGATTCGGATTCTGTAGAAACGCTGTATTATCGAAAAAAACTGGATTTTATATCATAAAATCTGTAATAAAAACTTCGAAATTGCAATTTCTGTGCCAAAAATGTCGGTGATGAATCTTTTGGTTTTCCAGATTTGAGATAAGTATGATTGACACAATGTGGGATCGTGTGTGTGTCTACCCTTATTCTTTAGACCCTCGTTCATGTATGTATGTAGTTAAACGTGTGTGATAGCGGGTGCTCCCTTCTCCCGTGCAAATGTACAACATTAGCTGCGTGAGCGCATCATCTGTGCACGCCCGGGATTGCGAGAGGGACCCACAAGTGAAGCGCAGAGAGATGTGGGCGTCTGGTTTATAGAACGAGAGTCAAGCGTTCTGGTTGACAGGAGGGAGACGTATATATAGTGGTGTTCAAAAGGGGTGGGGACCAGTGGAACGGTCTGCGAAGCAAGCGGACGAGCTTGTGAGGGGTGCATATCAGTTTCATCGCGGCGTAATGTTACTAAGCGACAACTTCTCTCGCACCCCCTCTATCTGTCATGCCAATTAACCGGCTTCATCCCCCGGCGAGCACTGATCTCAGCGTGATCCCTCGTCGCACTGTACTTACAGCGCTCTACACTCGCAGAAATTTTGTACTATTTCGTTCGCTAACATTCTCAAATCCGCATCTCTTGTAAAAGATTTTTTTGAAAATTCTATAATTCTATAAAATTCTATTCTATACGGGATTTATTTATTGCTGTTTGTAAGAGCTGTCAACATGTTTTTTTTTTTGCCTTTTTTCCTCGCTTAGTATTTTTTAGAAAGACACGTTTAATGTTTAACGGGTGGTTAAATTTGAATACCTTGAAAATTGGGTAAAATTCACAAGTTAATTTTTGTTTGTTATTTGTTCTTTTTTTTAACAACAAAACCAGACGTGATAGTAGAGAGAAAAATAATTATGAGTTTTACTGACGATAAAAATGCACAGTCAAAAATAATTTTGTAAAATCTGTAATTTTGTAGAATTTGGTAGTTTTATTATTTCATGGTTTTTTTTTTATTACATTGAAGGGCAAAAAGATCTTTACTCTCATTTCGATAAATTAGTTCTGATTTTATGGGAATTCGGATGTCCGAAATTTGTTTGAAAACCACTCGAGAACGGTTGAAGCTACTGATCTTAAATCTTTTGTCCAGTTAAATTTTAAATCCAGTATAAAGAGTTCGTATTTTAGAGAATTTTACACTTTTCAGTTTTTCTTTAAATTCAACAATTTGCAACAGTGTCAAATAAATGTCCTGACATTTTGCACGTTGATCAAACGTAATTATCGAATCTTTAATACAATTTGGAAAAATTGCTTCTTATAAAAGTATACGAAAAATGCAAGGCTCTACTTTGCAATTGTTTTTTTACATTTACATCATTTTTGAATATCTTCGAAATTATTTTACGTCTTTCAAGACCAGCCTTCTGATAATATTTCGTATGAAACACTTTTTTTTCTTATTATCCTGAGAAAAAAAATGGCTTGATTCTTTTAATTCGATTTTACGACAAAATAATTTATTTATTTTAATGTATCTCATGTAACAAATGCAGTACCCAAATTTGCATTTTCGAAAAAATTCACCAAACCATTTTACGTTTTCGTACTGCCTGTTTGGCTAAATCGAAATTTGTATACTTTGAGATTTAGTCTTCGAAAACGGAGTCGTGTATTTCACACGCTTATCTCTCGCGGCGCTTTAAAATCCTCGCGTGCTTCTCTGTCCCCCTGCGTATCCCCGAGAATCGCGATATCGATGAG
Source organism: Perithous albicinctus (assembly GCA_964016905.1). Lineage (NCBI taxonomy): Eukaryota > Metazoa > Arthropoda > Insecta > Hymenoptera > Ichneumonidae > Perithous > Perithous albicinctus. The sequence continues at coordinate 18,831,110 of OZ024689.1, forward strand.
TTTACGAGTACACACGACTAGGAATAGCCCGCACGCGTCTCGATTTTACAGCTCGATAGCGGGAGATGATAGCCGGCGATCCGTCGAGACATCGGCTTTGTTCACGTGCTCCTCCCGAATTTGGGTACGTAAACGAGATAGTGGAATATATAACTTACAGTCTACAGAGCTCAACGGAACAGCTTTTTCTCGCGGATTTTAAAGTGCTCAAAAAACTGGATTCAACAAAGTCCCGAGTTGAAATTTAGGCCCTCCGTTCATCCTACATTTAGGGTAAGCGGAGTGCCAGAACCCTCCGCAGAACCCTCGGAAATGGCATTTATTACCCAATTGGAGTGAACGGAGAGTATCGCGGAGAGAAATTTTTATGTTTTCTAGACCCTTCGTTAAACCTCTGAAAGTGGCATATTTTATCCATTTCAAGTCAATGGGGGGGTATTTGGAGTGCCTAAATTTTAACTCGGGGTGTCCCGTGAAACAAAAGTCCACCATAAGACTGCGATTAAAAATCGACTACGTAAACATAGAATATATATGGGGCATTCTACACGAGGTGGAGTCAACCCTGTTTCGAATTGCCTAAAAAAAAGTTTATAATTTTTTTGTGGCTGGTTTAGAGTGCCTAGAATAAGTACAAATTATTTCAGATTTTTTAAATCCTATATTTCACTCAGGACTGTATACCGATTTTGGATTTTTGTATTTTTTTTTTCGGTTTGCTGTACATAAAAATCGATCCATTGTACAAAATGTTATGACGTAAAAAAGACCTTAAGGTCTTTGAATGTAATTTGCACTAAAAATGTTGATCATAAAAATACCTCTCTGCATCGTAATATCTTAACTGAAGCCTTTTTTCTTTTCTCTAAAGCCCCATTAACTTTATTTAATTTTTTTTTGTCTCTTTTATTTTTGAATCCTAAGCATTATCAAAAAATGTTTTCTTTCCAAATGGTTTTTATCTTCATTTAGATTAATTTCATTTTTTTAAATATGCATAGTAGACTTTGTTAAAACGTTGGGCTTTTTTTATACTTTTTAATAAGATTTTTTTTTCGTTCCCGCTTAGTATGAGTTATTTTCGTGGATGTTGGTCTAAATCAGATGAACTTATACATGGAAAATAGGCGCGAGTAGTTTGAAATTGATGGAAATGGTTACAACACTGTTTTTCGAAACCTTGAACATGAGAAGTTCAACTCCATTCAAAAAAGGACAATAGAAAAGAAAAACATACAAAAATTCTCATACATTTGTTTTAAACATTCCATAAATAAAAAATGATCGTCCCACTATTTACTCATTTCCTCTGATATTCCTGATCTTTGTTATTACCATTTTTATATATTTAAAAAAACGTACACGATTTCATTAAAAAAAAAATAAAACAAAATATCACATTATTTGAAACAAATAAAACAATAGAGTGAATTCAAAATTAATGGGATGATTAAAACTCTGTATCTCGAGTCCTTGGACATGAAAACTTTAGCTTCATTTTTATTTACAATCTTTTTTTTTTTTTTTTGCAAGAGAATAAGAAGTCGATCTTCTATTGCTCACGCGTCCCATCTTTAGAAGTAAAACCTGCAGCCGCGTATAATAGCAGGTATCGCCGTCCATATCCGTATATAACGGATAGTTTATGGGGGGGGCCATGGATGAGATGGCTACGGGGGCGGGGGGCCCCAGTCGGGAATAGTACACTGCAGGAGTGTGGAGTAGATGCCGGTCGCGAGCCCCCGGGTTTTATCCCCTTCAGTATAAACATGACGGGTTTTATTGTTTGACGTTTTGTTATCTAATTGGTCGTTACTCTGGGGCGGGATGTGCATATAGCGGGCGCGAGCCGCGAGAGACTCATTCCATTCGAGCTCTCTCGCAGCTCCATTCCATTTCGTTTCGTTCCATCGGATCGTATCCCTTTCAATTCGTGACCATAACGTTACCCGAGCCAAGCGAGAACCGAGCCGGGCCATCGTAATTCACCGACTCTAACTGTCGCTATACTGTCATTGCATTTAGTGCTCTCATATATACAGCTATATATCCCCATGTATATATCTACGTACCCACTGTATTTGTACATAACAGATTAAAGTTGTAAAAAAGTGAATGCAGCGCAGAGTACCTTCGTCGGGAAAAACCTCGATTCAACAATTTATCTCAATAACCAAAAAAAATTGATGCAAAATAGAACTTTGCACATTGCTTTCTCATAGTTGTTATTTTTTTATTTTTACAAAGCTCCCTCTGTAAGGAAGCCAAAATCCATAAACAATACATGCTCATGGAGGTAGCTTTGTAAAAAAATTGTAAAACAATGAGAAAGCAACGTGCAAGGTTCTATTTTGCAACCTTTTTTTATGGAAATTAAAATAGGATTATATATTTATAGGGCATTCCACCTGGTTTCGATCTGGGTCTGATCCTTGACCCTTCCGATTGGGTCTGCAATCTTTTATATGATTGACATTACTCTAAAATGTACTAGTTAAAATAAAAAAAGTTTACACATTTTTAATTATCTACGATTTTTATAAACAAATTATCGAACTACACATCTAGAAATTCTGAAAAACCTTTTTTCGATACTAAAATTTTCTATCCACTCACAAATTTTCTTCGATATCGATATTATTGCTATTATTATAAATTATAACATTTTAAAGTATTTTTTTTTAATACTTACAAAAATTCATTATAGATAATAAAAAGGTAAAAATTGACGAATAATATTTATTATTCTTATTATTATTATGCAGGAATTTCTTATTGTTATTATTATTAGGTGACATACAGTTGACGAAACAATTATCTATGAAAGTTTCGTATACGATAGTCTGAAACATCTCGAAATTATAGCTATTATTTATAATCAATTTAAATTCATTTTTTTATTTTACATCCACTACTTTAATCATTATTATTATATACAGTTGACTATCATCATCCAATCAAAAAATATTCGTACAATTTTCGCCAAAATCTACCATCCCAATATCATTATTATTAAAAAAAAGAAAAAACAATCAATCAAACTAGCATGAGTGCAGATAATGAGACAGACTGTTAAAATTAGATGGTTATAGCGAAGAGAAGAATGAAGAGAGAATTTAGCGAGGGCTGTGTCTGTCGAGAGTACGAAGGGTGCGCGCAGATATGGCCATTGGCTGTTTCTTCCCAGAAGAGCCCCAGCTCTTCTGGGAAGAAGCTGCGGAAGATGAGAAAGATGAGGATGGCAGAAGAAGTTGAGCAGGGTGGGAGGGGAGTTGAGGAGAGATATTCGAGGCAACGCGGGCCAGACAGTAGCTCGGATGAGGATGTGTACGTCACATAGAGAGTCCTGAGTCAGGAAGGGAAGAGGATGCTGGAAGTGGAAGCACCAGCGTAGAGAGGAAAAGCTGAAGAGATAGAGGCAGAGAGAGAGAGAGAGCGAAAGAGAGAATAGCAGTAGTAGGAGACGGAGGTGGGCCAGACGGGCAAGCGCGCAAGCAGGCAGGCAATATCATAAAGTAAGTTTGTGGCGTGGATGGCCGCCTCGCGCTCCTAATGGACAATAACTGCGATATACTGCCTCGTCCAGGGAGCGAAACTCGCCATGAACCACCCCCGCCTAGACTCCACGTCCTCGTCGACGAGATTCTCCTTTCCCCCTTCACGATCCTCTCTCGCACGCTCTGTTTCGCATCGAGCTGCTGTGTGGAAGCAATGGCAACCGTTCTAGACGTGTGTTTATATATATATATATATATGTATATAAAGTACTCTGTGGACCAACACCACCATCAAACACGCAGCATCGCACTATACGCACTTTATCTCTTCTGGCTAAGTATCAAAAGCGCCATACACCCTGTGGAGACTCTCGACTCTCGCTGTCTATACGTACTTTCAGCTCTCCAAGTGACCCCTGCACTGCGGGGGGCATTTTCTCTACCCCTTGTCGACACTTCGATTGACCATCCTCCAATGAAATAAAACTACCGCTTGGGGGATCGGTTTATTAACTGTTTATTGATTTATGAATATTTTTGGCAGCATTGTATGACATGGGAAGTATTTTTTTTTGTTTAGTTTATTCATTTATAAAAAGTTCCTTATTTAGAAAAAAAAAAGTATCATAATGAATTTACAGAAATTTTTTTGAAGAGTTTACACCAATAAAATCATGGGCATGTTTTTATGCAGCTTTTGTGAAGTCAAAGTTGTATTTTCAATTCGATCTTAGTTTTAAACATTCTATAGGAGTTAATGTTATTTTGTTACTGGTTTTGTTAAGATCTTTAATTCAAAAGTCTTCGGATTAAAAGTTCTAGACTGTTAAACGTGTTACGAAATTTTGAACGTGTTTAATATGCAAAGTCATATTAAATGTACCACCTAGATATGTACAAAGATGGTTTTTTAAAGATTTTTTTATAGATTGTCTTGATATACAAGAGAAATTTAATCTTCAAATAACTTTTCCAGTATGGTTTTTAAAATTCATCCCCCTTAACATAACTTCGCTGTAAGTTAACTTTCAAAAGTTACTTTCTAATATATTTCCGAAAAGCGTGGAATTGATATATTAAATAAAATATAATTTGTAAATTAATAATCAAATAATATTTTCCAATCAATTGTATAAAAATCGGCCCACATCGCAATGTAAATATAATATACAATGGAAAATTATTATTCATACTCGTTTCCAGAAATGTTCAAGACGGCGTTGTACATTTCATACACTGCATAATGCATAAAAATACATATATATTTTACGAATTTTCAAACGAAAATGTTTAATAACACAATGTTAAAAATATTTAGTGTAAACTTCCATGACGGGTGAAGGAAGCTCGTTTACAGAAACTGCTACATTAATTTTGATATGCAAATCAGTTGTAAATTACAATACTTTCTACTAAATCCTATAAAAATTAGAAAATTTCATATCACATTTTCTAATTTTACTACACATGTATATTAAATTTAATATATCAGCTAATTAATCAAATTTCCAGTAATGTAAATTTACAAATATTTTTAACATTTTAACAGTGATCTTGCCAATATTTTCAATTCAAAAGTCCTCAAATGAAAATTCCTAATGCTCGGACCATATACATCAGAGTCAATCTGCAAAGAAAATTGTTCTTGTAAAATTAATTTGTTCCAACTCTGCAAACTGAATACTACAAGTGCAAAACACAAAAAGAAAATATTAGCATCGATGAACTTAGCTCCAAAAAAAGTAAATTCAAAGATTGCGAACTTTTCTGCGGTATATATATATCGCCGCGTTGAATGCCGAGTGTCGCGGTGTACAAAACCTTTCGCTGGTGGAAAGGGCTGGAAAAATGTTGGAACTGCTACACCCCACGAAACAGAGCTATCGTGTGCACACACGTCGAGCTGCTGCTGCTGTTACTGCTGGTTTTGCCGTCGAGCTCACTGGGCAGCAATATTTTACATAGGATTGGCGGGCTCTCGATCCCGAGAGCCACAGCGGTGCGCGTATACCACGCACACACATAACGGTACCATCGACGTTTGATATTTTTATGCGGTGGCGCCACTGCTACATGGAGATTTACGAGGCAGATATGTGATCACAAAATGGCCGACACTAAATCAAATATGGTGCATCGGAAAACATCCGGCATTATTATTGGGACTTTTATTGGAACGGAGATGCGAGATGCGACATATATATGCGTGTATATATATGTACATATATATATATATATATGTCGCATCTCGCATATATATATATATAGCACCATGACCCGTCGGGGCCAATAAAGCAAACGCCGTGACGTAATTTTACGATCACCCCTCCTATATGAAGGAGCCATCGTTATGCCATAGAATACTATATCTGTATATGTAGTTCGAAACGCTATATCTTTCCTATGCCTTATACTCTCTTCGGTGTTGCCGTGGCTTCCCGATTAGGTAGCCACGGCACCCTTCCTTAAGATAGTGTATCCAAAATATAAACCTCACCGAGATGCTCTCGCAGTCCTCTTTTACGATTTCTAACGACTCGCTGTATAATAATAATAGGGTAGTTTGTACATCGATGCTCTCTGACGATACAAACAATATGGATAAGATATGGTCAATGTGTGAGATGAACTGTACGCAGGTAACGGCCCTTCGAAATGTTCACCTAAGAATCTATTATTGGGGTTGAATGATATATCATTGGCAACAGAAGGTCGCGTTATATGGTTTTCATAAAAAGAATCACAGGCTCGAAGTAGAAACGAAAAAGTCATAAAATTTACCACAAATTTACATCGAAATAGCATCAGCTATTTTTTATATTTGTACAACGAAACATCATTATTATTTTAGAGATCAGATATATTTGTTGGAATTCGTGAAACAGAATTTCATGAATTCGTCATGAAATTATGTTTTGATATATTTGACGGTGGAATTTTCTTCGTATCGAGCTCTTTCCGCGTACTTTGGGCATTCAATCTTTTGTTTGTGATGATTTGAGAATTTGAATACATGAAAATTGTTTTTGTTATTCACTATTAAGTTCATTAAAGCAGGTCCTGTAGAAACCAAAGATTTCAGACTGTTGCGGAATTTGCACAAATATGAGTTTAGCATGATGTTTTTTTTTTATTGAGCAGAAGACTATCATAAATGTGTCTATCTATGTAATGTAAATATATAATATGTGACTTGATTTTTTTTTTTTTAACTGCAAGTAGATTGATATTTGTTGCCAAGATGGAAAGATGTAAATTTTTGAAGTTTAAGAAAATGTACAACTTGAAAATTAGGCTAAAGAAGTTAATGCTTTTGAGGATTCTGAAAGAACAGATATGAAATCGTTGCGGCATTGTGGGATAATGGTTGTTTTATTCAATTGTTCATAGATTTAACTACCCGCATAAAAATGATGAGTCCAGGATGGAGTCTGGGCAGTCCCTTATGGGGTCTGAGTAATCCATGATGGGGAATGGGATTTGATCCAGAACTGCCCAAACTTCATAATATATTCTGCCTTGGATTCCATCCTGGAATCCTCATTTTTTCCACGCGGGTAATTTCTCAATTTTAACATTAAATACCGATTTTGCTTCCTCAAAAAATAAAGCATTGTCAAAGATACAAATTAATGAGGAAGGAATTTGCAAGCTTCTGCTCTGCAGGCTTCTTTTTCAATGTTATATACTACATTTAGCTTCCAATAACGATTAATTGATGAATTGCTTAAATTCCTAATTAAAAACAAACTTGTATAAAAGAACTAAAATCTTGCTGAGTCAATTTTCCATACTTTCAGTCAGTCTGAATCTTTCGAATAGCGATAAAAATGAAAATTCTTCTCTAGTACATATTCGCGAATTTCTCTGTCGAACATACTCATCAAATTCTTTTTTTTTTTTTTTTTTAATGTCGTAACTAAAAGCTGGTACTTTCAAGAACTGTTGAATTTTATTTTCCAGACAGTGATTCGATTCCCCTTACGAGAAACGATGAAATTCGGATACCCCACGACTTTCGATGCTCCATGCACGGTATAAAGTTTTATTAAACTTCGAAAACATTAATCGTTGGTCCCCGAAATTATTGCCAGTATAGCCGGATTCTTATATACATGTATACACAAGTATCGTACACTTGAAGCTTTCGGTAGTTCGAACGGTGTTTGTGTTAGCAGCCAGAGAATATTATACGAGCACAGAATTACGGTCCTCAACTAGCAATAAAATTAATGTCGACGAGCGAGGATGGCACGTATATAGAGATTGATGGTGTGTGCTTGTCCACGATATGAGACGACCGGGACGCAAGGTGAAAAGAGCAAAGTTGTCCATCCGGTTGAAGGTTCGAAAGGACGAGAGATGAAAAGCGACAGCTATATACACGTGGTATGGTTGAAAGGAAGAAAGACCAATTTTGTTATGGCCCAAAAGAATCCTGAATATAAACCTTATATAAAGTGCGTACCGTACCACGAATATACGGACCATAGCAGGGATGTAAAAAAAAAAAGTTAAAGGACCACGGGGGGTGCAGGGGGCAAGGGGGCAGTGTTAGCAGTAAAGAAGTCTCGTTTGTCTCGTTTGCGGGAAAAATTATCGTCGAATTTTTATTTCATCGAGCATCGAACGCTCAAAGGCCCATTTTTTGCTTCCTCATAGGCTTTGTTTTCATGAAAAAATCTTTTTTTCAGGATTTTCAGGTCAGGATAGTCAAAATTGTCTAAAACGTCGAGAAAATTTTCCAAAAAATTGAAGGTGGTAAAAATGGGGCACACTATGAATAACAAATTAATAATAAGTCAATGAAAAAAGATGCTTTTCTTCCAATTTGTCCTGAAATACCGTATATATACAATTATACATAGTACGACGAATATGTGTAAAACAAAGATCAAAATATCACCAATCTGGTTGCAGTAAAAAAAAATTCTCTCTCCCACGTTTTCCGGAAAACTCATCATGTAGAATCGGAAATAATATTCCATTTTCCACCGGAAGCTACAAAGAGCATCATCCGTATAATTTTTTTCCCTACCCGAAGAAAAAGAGCAGTGGCTTAAAAAAAAAAGAATTTTTTTTTACCCTCTTTATCGCTATATCGATACCAGCAGATATTCTTGTTTATTGAACAAACATTGTGTCGAGAAAGCGCACGTGACCACATCTACCAGAGGCAACGATACTGAATCGTGAGGAAGAAGAAGAAAAAAGAGCCTCGATGAGTTCTCTGGCAACGCCCTCGGGTGTATATCTCCGCGTGCTATCTGTCTCGCGCGTCTTGTCGCTGCTCTTCCGTATATACCACGCACGGAGAGACAGAGCATCGTCGCGTTGTAGCCTCCCCGAGGCCTGTTGTCTCTGACAACACCCGATTTTTTGGGAGAGCAACTTGCTGCTGCTACCTAACATTCAGACGAATCACATATGAAACATTCCATGTCAATTCAACCACTAAAAAAAAAATGCTTCTCTGAATTTTTTTTTTTTAAATCCGTTTGTATGATTTCAATTTCTTAGGGAAAAAGAACTATTGAAAATTATTAGGATTATTGAACAACTAATGTATCGAAAATTATATAACAATTCAACTTTGCTAAATTGGCGGACTATTGGGAGGAACTATTGGAGTAAAACTGCACTGTTATGAAATATCTATTGGAATATAATATTTTATTTGAGGCATTCCACATGAATTTAGCGGTAGGCAAAAAAGAAATCTGGGATAAAAATCTTCTGGAAAAAACCAACCCTGGGACGAAAAAAAAGCCTTCGGTTAATATATCTAAGATTCGACTTTCCACCACAATTTATTTTAACAAACTTTTATTGCCTTCAAATAATATTATTTCTTATCACACAAACCGCGATGTTTTGGGAATGAATTATCGTATCCGCAGTTTAAAAAAATGATTTGTGGCTTTTAATCATGTAATTCGAAATTCTATAAATGAAATACGATTTTCTTTTCATGGCATTGGAAAATGCTTAATTTTTTGAATGCGCAAACGTTATAAAAATGTTCCTAATGAAATTTCCTAAGAAAAATATTTTTTTTTTTAGTATCTGAACAGACATGGAATGTCTTATATATGCTAGCTTTTTGTCTCCTGCTCTTAGGGCACGACAAGTTCTACAGGTGCCCCCTCGAGAATCCACACTACTTTAGGCACACATATGAACGTGCATTGAAATACGTCGTGTGGTAAGCAGCATCCTGCTGTATCAGTGTCCACGTGTTTTTCTTCCTTAAAATAATAATATCACAGCACCCGGGAAAAGGAACGTATGGAAGATAGCATAGCATGTATATACGTATATCCATCGAGGAACTCGCGCGGAAATACATTACAATGACACACACAAGTGTATACACCGTCGTGGATGAACACACGAGAGCCAATCGAACTTTGATCTCTTGTTGCTTATGGATGAGGAATTAAGATTGATGCGCTCGGTTTGGAATATGCTCCACACGAAGACTAAGACAAACACTATGATTTTTTTAAGGGGGACAATGAGAAAACAGAAAGAGAAATAGTTGGAGTGACAATAGATAGCAAAGTGGTAGATAAACCCATGAAAAATAGTAAGCTAAAAATATTTTTTAATTTTTATTTCTATTTTGAAAAAAAAAAGAAAAAATCGTGATCACAAATTTATTAGATTTTTTTATTCTCTCTGTCTCGGCGTTAAAATACAATTTTTATTTTACTCCAACGATGCACGATAAATAAAAAATAATTTTGATCTTTCAATTTTATTTTCTCAATTTAAAAAATTCTATTTCTATTTGTAATTACAACATTTTAAAAATTGTTCCACGTGTGTAAGAGTACACTTTTCGTTTTATTCTAGAGTACAATTTTATATATTTGTTTATTTTATTTTGCATGAGTGCGAAATTGTCGCCGTGGAAAGGAAAGTAAATAAAACATATTCTTTGTTTTCCATTTATATTTTTAAGTTACAAAAAAAAAAGTGTAACTTCTTTTTTAATTTCTAAATTAAAAAAAGAATTATTTAGAAACCATAAATTTAGTCGATTTTATTGATTCTTCGTTTTTTTTAATTTAATTTTAAACAGTACAAAATTGACATCGAAATCTGATGAATTAATCCGAAGAAAATATTTTAACAGCGAAAAATACTTCTGTGTAGACACGCCGACAGGATTAATGGATTTCTTTTTTGTCGATGAAATCTTGCAATGACTGAGATGGTTTCTATCGTTACAAAAAACTACCATTAAGAAATGAGAAAGAGTATATGACTGGGTATATTTGTATGGATATATTATACTGTATATAGTATCGTTATAGTGTGACTATAAATCGTAGTGACAACCGATTTCTTATTGCGGTCGGACACGTCGACGGGTTATATTAGTGTACTACTATACAGTCAGCTACAATAATAGTATCGTATAGTATAGCTCGGCTAAAGTCGCATTCTTCACTTCTTTCAGCCTCCTTCTTCTCCTCCTACTCCTACTTCTTCTGTGCATCATGTGGACCTGACGAAATGTAAAGGCGAAAGTATTTCCGGTGACGAGGGCGCGCGGCACCCGAGACGACTGACTTCGGTCCTCGATTAACAAAAGGGATTGAGCTCCGGTTAAGCCGAGAAGCCGAGTTCTCTCACCGTTCATTGAAAATTTCGTCGGCCAGAGACTGAGACTCGAGATTTGTCGGATCAAAAATGTATTTGACTTTTGAAAAGTCAAAAAGTCACGGATTTTGTTGAATGCAACCAAGTGTTATTCCACTATACTAGAGCTGTGAACCTATCTCTACTTTTCAACAATATTTATTTATTTCTTCTACAAATTATTTATTATAAATACTTTTAAAGTCATATCCCATATCAGCAGAAAGATATTGAAACATTTAATAGAAAGCAAAGAAGTTTCTTTCATGAACCTGTACTATTGGCAATTGACTTGAACCGAAAAACGTTAATATGCAACCCATTTTTAGATTTGAATCGGAGAACTCTTTTTTGTGCTAATATATGTTAGCTATTTTTTTTAGATATTTGTGAAATATTTCATATTTTTTACAAACATAAGTGAACGTGTTTTTTTTCAACATTTTTATGCACTAAGTCTAAATTTTCTAAAAAAAAAAAAAAGTAGTTTTAGAGTAGAGAGATTTTTATCTCTGACTAATTCTTTTTTAAGTGTTTGTATTTTATTTTTTTACCGTGTTCCCTCACGCTCAAATAGAATATGATATTTTGGTCGAGAAAAAAAATGTCTGCGGAGTTTACCTGACATTTACAGCGGATGGATGGATGTTCAATATTACATAAATTTAATTTATTAATCAGATTTAATAATGTTCAAATAAATATAATTCCATTATGCTAATGTCGTCAGGAAAAAAAATGAACCAACAAGACATTAGTATTTGAAAAAAAAAGTTTGCTCCAAAGAATCAAATTAATAGTTTTCAGAACATTTTCTCTGTGTAACAGTAATAATAATATAAATTTCCATTCGTATTTACATAAAAATAATGCAAAATAAAAAAAACATTACTATAAATACCAACTGCATAAATAAAATGTTTTCTTCATGAGGAAGCAAAAATGAGTCAGTGTGTCAAAATGGTATTAATCTAAATGTGTCACAGATATAAAATTGAAGTGAAAACTTTTTTGCGAAACTGCGATGAAGTTAAGAAAAATGATTAGGTAGGATAATTGAAGATGCACGAGAAGTGCTGAAGAACAAGATGAAGAAGCGGAGGAGTGTATACTAGAACTCGAGTATACAGGAGAGTCTTACCATGCTTGCTGTATACGCAAAAGAGAGGAAATCCAGAGATTTCCCAAAGTCTTGGAAAAGCGCGAGAAGCTGAAGCGCTGGGAGGAGGGAGGGGGAGTGGGGAGCATTGGTGGTACGGCTAAATGTGTTCCGCACGGAAGCCGGTTTAATAACAATAATGAAGGAACTCACCCGGAGCTCCTCATTCACCTCTCCCTCCTCCTTCTCGCTCCTCTCACGTCCTCTCCTCCCAGCATAGCAGCAAAACGCCCCCGCTTCTCTCTTCGCGCGCGTCCTCGCGCCTTTATCCTTGGAAGGAATAAAACCCGAGAGTCGTAAGAGAGCCCCGGATGATTAATATCCAGCCGACAGTTTGTGAAGCGGGCGGCCAATAAACGGGATAAAAATACTCGTGAAAAATAGCGCGCTCATTAGGGGTACAGTCACATCTGTGACTGTGCGCACTGCCTGCGCTTGAGCAGCAGCAGTGGCAGCTTCAGATAGAGAGGAAAAAAAAAGAGAGAGGGAGAGAGATGAGAGAGAGAAAGAGAGAGAGAGAGAGAGAGGAAAAAAAGACGAGGGGTAAAAGAAGGGCGAGAAAGAAAGGGATATAGAAAAGAACGAGGAGACGAGAATGGTGAGGACATTGGAGGGTGAGAAGGGCAGATTTATGAAAGTAATCACAGATTATTTTAATATTCCGATGGGTGCGCTTCCCATTCGTTCGCGTTTCGTTCATTCGTTGTCTTTTGTTCACTACTGTCGAGAACCAACACAATTTGCCCTCCTCACCCCGCCTCACTCTCTCTCTCTCTCTTTCTCCACTTTTACTTCTGCGAAAATCACGAAATTCGCACACAGAGAAGCAAAGTGAGATGGGCTAAGCTTTTTCCCATTATATCGGTTAGCGCACACGGGCAAAAGGCTCGTCAATCCTTCCGCTGGAATAGTAGTGAGAATCGATCGTCACTTGATATCGATTTTATATCATCCTCTTCGTATATATCTGTATGCATAGTCTCGTTATAAGTGCTTACGTCGCAGGATTTTATAGGAGTCGCGTAGTTTGTCTAGTTAAGATAAAAATAAAGAGAATGGGTCATCGTTATAAATTTATATTAGTCTACAGTGATACTCTCGATCCGGGGAAAAATGCTCATATACTGTATGATCATTATCTGAATCATATATTATTGATGATTTATTTTTTCATGAAAACAAAGCTTTTTTCTGTGAGGAAGCAAAGGACTGAATTTTACAGAAAATACATCGTTTAAGAAAAATACTTCATTATTTATATTTAAATATTTTATTATTACTTTCTTGTAGGGCCAGTAAAGTTATCCTTATAAATGATATATGTTGGCTTCCGTTGAGACTCAAGTTTTACTAATTTATTGAGATTTTATTGCTGAACGTAATTGCAAGCACTCCAGTTGAATCTCGCTGTATCATATACATTTAGCGGTATGATAGTAATAACGAGGATGAGCCATACGCACCGTAGCAACGTGCGTGCAATACACAGTGTCTCGTATCTGCTACGGGAAACCTGTTGTACCTGGTGATAACGTTGTGCCTGAAAGGCAGGGACGAGGTGTAACCACCTCAAATTATATATTGTATGTACGTATTGAAAGTAATATGTACATTCACACGCAGAGCAAAATGAGGCGAGTTGGCACATTTTTCGCCTTGCATTTTATTTTTTGAAATTTTCCAACATTTTTCTCGTTTCGTTTTTTTCCCATTTTTGATAGATTTTTTTTTCTCGAAAAAATGAATTAAAAAAAATCGACGCAAACGTCTGCTCACTCTGGGTCAAAGCTCAAAAATTTTCATCTCTGATACAGGATTTTTTGAGAATAAATTCAAATGTTTAAGTCGTGACAAAAAAATGTTAATTAAAAAAAAATTCACGATAAACAAAGATCGGTAAAAATTAAAAGTGTTTTTTTTAAATTCAAACCCCTATAACTCGAGGATGATTAGACCGATCGGGCTGAAATTTGGCATACAAGTAGAGAGGTTGCGCCTCTGTATTCAGGACAATTCACAAAATAATTGGGACTCCCGTTCAAATTTTACGAGACTTTGAATTTTTCGAAAAAAGATTGTTCGCGCCTCTAACTGACGCAAATATTGAGTTATGGGGCTAAAAAAAATTCCAATCGTAGACACCAAAATTGGTGAGAGTCGGTCAACAGATGACGATTTGGAGAGCATGTTTTTTTTTTTATCGAAAAAACGTGTGTTTGCTTTCTAGCTTTCGCAAATTTTGAGTTCTCGGGCTAAAATGTTCTCCAGTGGTAGACTAACATGAAGAAAAATGTATGATTTAGAATTTGGTGAGGATTGGTTGAAAAATCCAGTTTATACGACATGTTGAAATCTTCAACAAAAAAAGTGTTCGCGTTGCACAGCTGGTTTATTATCTCGAGGAGTGTTTTGCTGTCTCATAAAGGAAATTTTATTGATATCTATAATTTACAAAGCTTCCTCTATGAAGAAGTCAAACACAAACCAATCTTGAACAATAAGCAAGTAAAATGCAAATTCATTTGCACACCTTTTTCTTTGAGAACTAAAAATGTTTAGTTATTTTTTTAATTTCTTTTGCAGACTCACGACCACTTTTCAGAGTAGTATCAAATATTCAATTTTTCTACAAAGAATTTACTGTTAAAAATTTCAAACAAATAGTCGACGTAGTTTTTGTCAAATTTTGGGTACAGACAGTTAATTAGAAAAACAGAAACTTTCGAAAAAAAAAATCTGTAAAAATTCCAGAGGTGTTTTTCACATTGTCCTACAACGTCCCGAAAGGAAAGGAAAAAATATGAGTGTCACTTTGCCCATTAACCGTGTCGATGCCCTACATAGTATATATATTATACATTTTGGGTTTCTCTCGAATACGAGAGAATTTTCGAACGGGCGGATTACGCGCCTGGTCCCTTCTCGTTTTATGAATGAACTCGTAATGGAAGGTTTCGTAGTAGAATTCGCTGTGAATGAACGGTTCGTACAACTATTATTATGCGTTACTACGCGCTCTACGGGCGGTGCAACCGTACCGACAAAGGACCTCGGATTTTCGGGGGTGGTGCACCTGTCCCAGTTTACCCTGTACCCGCATCTAAAACCGCACAGTACGGTCGAGTACAGCTATAGTGTACTATATGAGCATATAGTACAGAACAGAAGAATAACTACGACATCTTCGAAGCCGTTTCATTCTGGTAGCTACAGAAGATAAGTTTTGATTTTCTCGAAGGTGTGTGTGGTTTTGCTGAAGCTAAAAGTCGCGAATGTAGAAGAAAAAAAAAAAGAAGTTTTCTAAGTAAAACCCTGCTTCTCGAAATTTCATGTTTAATTGCCAGCAGTACTGTAAAAAGTAGGTTTTATGAAGCACAGAAATTAAATCAGATGTTTTATGTATAATTTTCAAACTCTTTTTTTTTGCGGACATTAAGGCCTACCAATTTCCGGTAAAAAAGCGTATCTTATTGATCTTTATCGGTAAAAATGATATTGAAAACTGTTGGTAAAAGTTCAATATAAAAAGAAAATAGAATTCTTATTTTTAAAAGTTATTAATATATTTGCAAAGAAAAATTGTTTTATCAGTAATTAGAATAATGAATAATATGGTGGCAGAAACAAGAACTCGAATAATTACTTCTAAAAAAGCAGTATTAATAAATATAAACAAAATAAAATAACTGAAAAAAAGAAGATGTGTTGCAAACAGCCGTAAATTTAAAAAATAATAAATAATATATTAAAAATTCTCACACGTGAACAGCATTGTGTAATTAACAATTTAATCCTCATTCAATCATTCTCGGTGAAATTAATATTTACGAAATAGAAATAAATTAGTTTCTGCCACGAAGCCCATTTTTCATCTACAAAGTGCGCTCGAATTGTTCGAATTTTTTTCGACCTTGAAAGCGCGTAAAGCGAAGAGTATAAAATCTTTCCACTACAGGTGATAGCTTAAAGTATTCTACGTATAATCATGGATTTAAAAAAAAATATTTTCATATTTAAAAAAAAATGGAATTATTTCGTAAATTTTTTTTTATAAGGTTTGTTTCGTAAAATCTAAAAAAAAAACTAAAGGTGCTTTTTAGACTCGATACAATCATAGAAAAATAATGAGACAAACGAAAAAAGATATATGCCACGACTTAATTCCTGAAAACATTTCTACCACATTGTACGACACTATAAAATTATAATCCCAACACTAGTGCTTTACTGACAAAATTAATGGTAGAGTTATAAATGTGTTCCCTTACATTTCCATGGGTATATGTCCTCAAGTATATACAACCTAAAATGTTAGAATATAATAGCTGGATGCTTGTCTCGTCCGTTTTCGTGACGCAGTCACGTCCGGTGATTTCGTGGGAGAATGAAAGACTCGCCGATATATACCGTACAAAAGGTACGCCCCGCTCGTGAAATGGCTCGTTGACTCTCTGAGCTCTTCCTGACTGTCGGTGCAAAGACGGGATATATTGCGTTAAGGCTCGAGCTGAATTGTATCCGGATATAAAAGCCAGGCAGACCTGGTCGACCACGCAGTCAATGGAGCTTTCGTCTCTGGGTCACTCACTACACTTCATTCTTCGTCTATTGCTATGTTAATCATTAGATCTACAAAGCACTGAAATAGTACGAATCACAAATATAATTTCCGTAGATATTTTATCATTTTTGTATACAGCATAAATTAATTTTTAAGCCAACAACCTTAAGGAGTCACCTAAAAAAAAACATGAAAAAAATGTAGAAGTGGAATTTTTTTGTCGTGGCACCGTTTTTCTAAATCAACTTTTTCGACGTTTTGGATGACTCTGAGTGTCCCGACATAAAAATCTCGAAAAAAATCTTCCTGAGACAGTAAAATAATTCTACATTTATTAAAAGTAAATCTCTAACTACAATTCCTTTACCGCCGAAGTAAATATTTATTATTATTATTATTATCATCATCCATTAAAAATACTTACAAAAAAATTTTATAATAGAATCTGGTGATTTTTCTTAGCTCAAAGCAATGTTTCGAAAAATCAATGACTTGTCGTCTTTCATACATTTTGAAATAACGAAATTAGCAGTACTCTAAAAAAAATATTAGTACACTATTAGAAACCCGGGTATTCTACAGAAATGCGTGAGAATTTGTCACTAGCAAAGCTAATGGATGATCGATGATGCAAGAAGGGTCCCAAAAAATCCTGTACCGGTGTACCAAAGCTTACACATCTATGTAACCTTACGGCGAATCTTCCCCGCGGTGCCGATTTCCGGTATTATCAAAGCGTGTTACCCACGAAGCCATCAGCCATATATATACATATCTACGAAAGAGAGGAAAAAAAGAATCTGGAAAGTGTCGATTTCGAGGACGGTAAACTGACTCGTTTCGTGTCTGAAGGGAACAACAGAGGCGTATCGGGCTCTACCGATAAAACGTCGAATATCAGTAAGAAGAAGAGAGAAGTTAAAGCCATGGAGAATAAGAAAACAACGACTGAAGAGAGAAACAGACGAAATAAAAAGTAGAGCGGAATAAAAATGCGCGTAGCTTCGTCATAATCTTACATATTCGAACAAAACCCTCCCATCTTCGCGTTGCGAGGAAAACGCTCTCGACTCTGCCATTGGTGGAAAAGCGGTCGCGGCGAAAGCTCTTCGCCCCCCCCCCCCCCCCCCCCCCCACCCCACCCCTCCACCCCACCTTTGCCCCTAGCCCCATGGTCGCGTCGACGCGGGGTGCTTACCCTCTCCGAGCCCTTTCCACGTTCGCCAAGACAAATCGTGGCAATCACACGAGATTCTGAATAACAAAAGTATCCCACTAGTGGAGGTATACAGCATAGTACTCTGGTTGTATGCGGAGCAGCAGCAGCAGCAGCAACCAGAGAGAGCTATGCTCGGTCTCGAAGCTTTTGCGGGAAGGGATAAGACATGTTTACAGGGAGAAAACTGATACTGTTAGCGAGGATCTGCGCCACCTGCGTCTCACGCGAATGCCCCCTCCCCGGCCAACTATAGCCATACGTCTATACCTACACACCCTTAAATCGCGCAGACATTGATAACCCGGCTTCTTTTTCTTTACGTATCAACATTTGTCTCGTCTTGGATCGTCAGAACACATCGAAATTCAAGGTGAAGAAAGAATTTCAGTCGGGTTCTATGTATACTTATTTGTTTATGTATCTATTAGGGTGGTCCACAAAATTGCTATTTTTTTTTTTCGTTTAGCAACACCTTAGTGTATTTTTTTTTTAAGAAAGAGTCAAGTGGAGATTTTGTTAGATTTTTTTTTAAATATCCAGGAGCGTTCCACGGACAGTAAGGGTTGAATAGGGTTGTCCTATTCATCATTTCATCATTAATCATCATTTTTATTTTTTGTTTCTTCTTATTTGGCTGAACAAGGTAACTTGGAGTGATTTTTGGTGAAACATTTGGTTAACATCGGAAAGTTAAAAGGGTTCGATTTGCTAAATTTACCGAAATTTCGAGATGATATTTAATTTAAAATAAATTCTTAAATTTGATGAAATGTCGAATTCATTCCGTCTTTAAAATAACGACATGTAGATGCAAAACGAATTTAAAAAAAATAGATTTCCAATCAATTAAAAAAAAATTCTTTAAAATACTATTATGAACGATATGAATCTATCACGATAAATTTGTCATATCGAAAACCATTAATTTTTGTATTTTTGGTTTTCATTATATATATATTATGTTTTTGGACACATAAAACAGCTTTTAGAAATAAAATGATTTCTCTCAAAATGTGCTAAACAATCGATTATTCAGAAAAATCAATGCTATGGATAAAAAATAAAAATTTGAACGTAACTTTGCAACCTTGATGCATCTTGATAAATATATATATAATTGATGAGCACAAAGTTCTCGGTGTATGAATAATCGATTACTGAGCACATTGAGAATCCAGCCATATATCTCACTCCGCAAAATAAAGAGACTATTTTTACAGTAAAATAATACAATAATATTTGTTCCGTTCCTTCGTATCGCGTCATGTATAATCCAGCAGTGAGGGGGTGACAAGAGTAGAGGGTAAAGAGAGGAATTGCGATCATTTGTACAGGAGCCACCGTATTCGTTCTCGTTAGAGTTACATCTGGCGCGATTTGTTTATCCTAATCCCTTCAATGTACACTCATACATACACCTGTATATAAATATATATGCATCAATTAAGCTCTTGTATCTTATCGGGATTCATCAATCCGTCCTGTTTTTAGCTTTCCCATTGCGCTTGTTATAGTTATTACCTTTATTACAGACCGCAGCTTCAGCTATCGATATTTATTTATTTTTTTTTTTTTTTTTCTTCTTTTTTTACGATTCTCGTACACGACAAATTTTTTACGAGTGCACATTTATCGCTCGGTAAAATTGAGAGACAGAAATGAAGGTACGAACAAAAGGCAACCGGAGGTACACGCACTGTGGTAAATATTTACTACGCACAGATCTATAAACCTCGTTCGATCGTACACGTTTCACACGAGTTGGGCTACAGAAAATACAAGGCAAAGAAGTTTTTAGGCTTACGAGTGAGGCCAAAATACTATAATAGTGTAGTGTGGTATAAATATATATATATTGTATATGACGAAGGCGCACCACGGAAAGCTACTCCGTGCAATAACCGTGGAGACCGTCGAGTAATAATGTAATATATGTGGTGATCGATGGGGAGTGATTGAGTCGTAATATTGGAGCTGACGGCGCGACTTTTGCTGTCTCGCTCTCTCGCACAGCCGAGGCAGCAACCAAGTATAGTAGCAGCAGCTCGGTATCGCGAGCGTTTCTTGCCATCTGGCGCGGTCCGCGTTCCTCAGTTATTGCATGTCGGTAAACATATAGCTATCAATTCATTATACAAAGGCAAACTAATATAATAAGCTCCTTATGTTGCCCAAATTCTTTTTTTTCTTCATCCTGTCGTTACACTTTTTTTTTTTTTTTTTTTCAGTTTTACACTTTTTTGGAATATTCGGTCAGCGAAATTGCATTGCAGATTGCAAATAAGGTATTTGATGTGTGACAGAAGGTCAAACTAAAAACGATTTTAACGAGTTTTTCTTGTTTTTCAGGATTTTGCTTTCTCATAGAGGAAGTTTCGTTTTCGTGAAATTTGGGTTTTTCGAGATTTTCATGTCAGCGTTCTCAGAATGATCCAAAACGTGTATGATCCAGGGACAGAAAATTCAATCGTCCATAACTCATGAACGACACGATGGACCGAGCTCAAATTTGGCACGCAAGTAGAGCAGTAACTGCTCTTTAATTGGTGTGATTTTTAACAAAATGTATCCATTTATACAGATTTTATAGAACTTTTAATTTTTCGAAAAAATGGCATGATCGCCATTTTTACTTTAGTAAAAGTTCGACTATTTAGCTAAATAGCTCTTCATAACTGAAGACAGGTTCAATGTTGTTTGGTATTGAACTTCGACGAAATCGGTAAAGCAGTTCGGATTTTATAGAGTTTGGAATTTTTCGAAAAAACTTAATTTTGCTCTAAATTACGTCGAGTCTCAACAAATCAACTGAAATGTTCTGCAGACGAAAAATAACATACAGTGTTGGTAGATACGAAATTTGGTGATGATCGGTAAAGTCCTTCGGATTTTACGCCATTTAGAATTTTTCAAAGAATTTAAATTTGCGCTCTAACATCCGAAAAAATGTAAGAAAGTAAGTCAAAACATTGTAATATATGGAAATATGATGCAACGATGTTAAATACAAAATTTACGTTGTCATGTGTAACGTAATTTTTTTTTTTCTATAGATAATACATTTATAACTTTTAATTTGTGTTGTTGGACAAGTAACTACCAAAAGTATAGAGGTAACGATATTTAAAAAATGCTAATTAAAATGAAAAACGATGCAAAGTAGAACTTCGAAAAGCTTACTCTATGAGGAAGCCAAAATTAATAAATAAACTTCCTCATAGAGCTTTGTGAAAAATAAGATTTAATGAGAGAGCAACGTGTAAAGTTCTACTTTACATCAATTTTTTTTTACTACACACAGCTCTATAAACCTCGTTCGATCATACACGTTTCACACGAGCTGGACTATAGTAAAATTGTTCAGCGTACGCGTAATCTTTTTTTTTTTCTGGGCGTAGATCTCGGGTTTTTAGGGTCGCACATCAATTAATCATTGATTAAGCGTACATCACGAATGAAGCTTATCACTGCGGTTGTCGAATGACGAACGCTCGTAAAATCGTTCACTCACATGAATATAATATATCGCAATACAAGCTTGTAACATCTATACGTGGAGATAGGCACCTATGTTTACACGGTTATGATAATTTCTCTATTATCGCGAGAGCCTCGGGTGAATACGCGAACATATGGGAGAATCGAGAGTACTGCACACACAAAGACACACACACACACACACGCACGCACACATTGCTCGAGGTATTATTATGAAGCGCTTCGATGCAATACCTAATTGAATCGGTTGCATCGTGCAATGTGCGAGGAACGAGATGTTTCGGATATTGACTAACGATAATACTTTGCGAAGCGAACATCATACCCCGTACATCGTGATTCGTATCCCATTAGCTTATATCGTTGGAGAGCCATGAGGTATTTGCGCATATATATCTCCCTCGAAATGTGCGGGGCCTCCGATTAGCAGTACACGCAGCGCCTATATATGCCTTCGTATATAAATGCACTCATATATAGACGGAAATCGGTACACGCGCGTGTTCAACTCTCGAACTAGATTTCAGTATTATCATCGGATATTTCGAGGGATATAGATAGCCCGATACTGGCTGCACTTCGGAGCAACGCATAAAGATCCTATATCGTACTGACACGCGGGAGAGGCCATGAATAACGCATTCTGTTTCCAAATTATTTCGATACTGCGAAAGCACCGCGTATATGAGAGATTATTATCCATGTTTTTCACTCGGCCTATATAACACTATATGGCATTAAACACGATAAAATGATAATCCGCGATGGGCGATTTTACGCTTCATGGTAGGTGCATAATGATGCGATTAGAATGCATCGTTAGTCAATATTTAGTGCTGTACCTAATTATGCTGTTACAAGATATATATATATATATATATATATTGCAATACACATAGAGAAATATTTCTGGTTATGAGAAATATAGACAACGATTTATTGTTAGACTCTGGGGGGTACTGTCAGTGCGGAAATGTAGCACTTAGAACGAATGGCGAAGGAAAAAATTCGATATCTCAAATTTTTTGAAAAAAAGTGGTCGTTTCCGAAACTTTTTTTCGAAATTTTGGTTCTTACAATCGGCCGAAATATATTGGTCTGGGAAAATGACTCTAAAGAGGTTTGTTGAGGTACCGTCCTTGCGGAAATATACCTTTGTAAATTATCTTCCTCATAGAAGAAGCTTTTTAAATTATAAATACCAACAAAATTTCCTTTATGAGAAAACAAAACGAGTACATTCTTTTTTTTTTTTTTTTTTTGTAAAAGCGTTCCAAAGACTAATCCGTTCGAAGTCCGTGATCATTTACTGATCATTGAATAACTTCTTCACTCCTCGAAATAATGAACCAGCTGTGCAACGCAAACACACTTTTTTTGAAAAATTAAAAATGTCATAAAAATCGTATTTTTCAACCGATCCTCACCATATTTGAACTCATTCATCGTTTGATGTTTGTCTACGATTGGACATTTTTTTAGCCCCAAAACTCAATATTAGTGGCAGCTAGAGCGCGGACAAATTTTTTTCGAAAAATTCAAAGTCTCGTAAAATTTGAACGGGAGTCCCAATTATTTTGTAAATTGTCCTAAATATAGAGGCCCAACCACTCTACTTGTATTTTTTCTGAATACGTTTTCAGAAAAACGAAAGCTAGTAAATACATATTTGCACGGAATACGTTTTCGTGTTTAAATATAGAAATTATGTATCTCAGTAAAGTCAAGTTTTCTTCAGATTTAAGAAAAATATATTAATAAATATAAACACATTTTATGCACTTATAATTATTATTCCCAATATTTATTTATTTAAAAAAAAAAATGTTGTCTCCAAAGCTAACGTTACGGGGAGCCCATTGAAGGTGTATATAGGAAGAAAAAAAGGCTATACGAAGAAAGAGCAAAAAGCTGTGACAGCCAAATAAGTAGAGCAGGATCGTGGCAGCTGTATAGTTTGGACCATTGTGACGGGCACGTATTAGCTCTGTGACACGACATGGCAAACGTATATATACATCAGCAGCATTTCAGTGTATTGGCGTTGATGCAGTGTGTAACTGCATCGAGGAACTAAGTCTGTCGCACCCTATCCAACATTTAGCTTTCACTGTACTTGCTACGTCGCTCGAAACGGCTACTATTTGCTTTGGTATTGACTTCGCATTGAACAGAAGACGAATAAGTAAATATGACGTTACGTGGAAGGGATTGCATGTATGGAAGCATTGTGGAGCATGATGGTTAAATAGCCCTAAACCGCTCTGCGATATTGCATTATATTATGCGATTATGCACGCCGAAGGGTGACTTGGACATATTGAAACTTTTATATCTGGATTTTTCTACATATGTAGATCAGAACTGAATTACTACTTTGTCGATCCAATAAATTTTCCACGAATTCAAATAAGGTGGTTTTGAAGATTTAAGGACACCGAGTCACCTAAAAAGGGGCATTAGAACATTTTTTATTGACGATGCTATTGATTTAAAAAAAACATTACATTTGAATCTTATGAAATGCGCGTTACTATGGATCAGCAATTTTGTACAGCCGTAATATAGTGCATCGGAGAATGCTGCAAGAGTTCATATTAAAATTAAAATGTCAACCGATTTCTGAAGGTATCATTTAGTTCCAGACGAAATGTTGCATAATTGCTTCCTCATAGAGGAAGCTTTGCTTGCGTGAAATTTGTTTTTTCGCGATTTTCATGTCAGTATGGTTAAAATTGTCTAAAACGTCGAGAAAAGTGTGTGACCGACATTCAAAATTCAAACTTGCATATCTCAAGGAAGGCTTTAACATTCGGGCTGAAATATTTTCAAAAAAATTTAAAAGTATGTTCAAATTAGATTTAACTATGCAATTTTCGAAAAATGTCTGTACGCGCTGTAGCTTCCGCAAATTTTCAGCTATAGAGCTAAATAATTTTTTGTACATAAAGCAGTCTTAAAAAAGGATCTGTATTGTATTTGGGGCGAATCTATAAATAGGTTCGGTTTTTATGAGATTTTGAATTTTTCAACTGATTTTTCAAAGAATAACATGCAATGCTGCTATGTACCAAATTTGGTGATGTTCGGTAAATGGGTTTTGATTTTGGAGCAATCTGAGATATTTGCATGTTTTAACAGATGACATTTCCATTTTTCACAAAGCTTCCTCTATGAGGAAGCCAAAATTAATAAATAAGCTTCCTCATAGGGATCGCATTGTGAAATAAAAAATGAATGAGAAAGCAATGTGCAATGGTCAACTTTTCTTCTAAACCCTCACACACATTTTTTCTAAACCACTTTCCTCGTCGTTTTGGACCGTTCAGAGTGTCCTAACATGAAAATCTAAAAATAAAAAAATTCATCAAAACAAAGCTTCCTCTATGAGAGGAAACAAAAATAATTAATATTTAAAATATACTTTCCCCATCAGTAGAAAAAAAAAATTCTTCGTCATAGTAACCAACTGTGGTATTCACAATGTATATATAAAAAAAAAAGCTAGTAAATAACCATGTTCATTTTCCCCTTAAACGAATTAAATGCGATGACTCGATGCCAAGGGATAAGCGCGCTTGAGACGAAGCTGGATTGACGAGAAGCAACGATAGAGAGTATTCGAACGACGATAAGTAACGTACATTTCCGATATTCATTCTCTTAATGACGGCGGGACGAGGAAAGAAGAGATGGTTTGCGCAGTGAAAGATCCATTAAGAGTCGCGCCACCAATGCTACTCTCTGGCTGGTGTAAACGCTTTGCTCGTCGCGGCTCGCCAACAGCCGCAGCAGCAGCAGCATTGAAGCGCAGAAGCGAGTCAGGGCGAGAGAGCTGCTGAACGCGCGCGTAATGTAACGGGAATCGGTTCTCCCTAATGGACTGTCGTCTCGCATTATCGTTATCATAGCGTTCGCCGCGAGTGACGACGGTTAAATCCCGGCCGGGGAACATTTTTCATGCAGATCCGGGAAGCCGCGGACGAGAACGTAGAAAGGCTCGTTGCGCTACGACGGCAAAAGCGACCACGGAGAATCCTCCCCAAAGTCGAACGATGCGTATCGCTAACGAAGAAGCGTGAAAAGTTCGATCTATCACCCTCCCTTTCTCGCTCTCTCTTTACGTTTACGACGACTAATCTTAATCCCGATGACACACTCTTTTTTCTAGGGTTGGACCAGTAAGGATGGCGACAAATAAAAAATCTACTGGCAATAAATTTGAACATTGCTTCCTGGAGAAGTGCAAAAGAAATGTTATTTCTATGATTTTTCAATGCATTTTGTAACATTCTTTACTATTTGCCAAAATTGAGTATTTCTTCTTCTTTTTTTTCTTTTTTTTTTTTTTGTAAATTTATATAACAGATTTTTGGCTAAGAAAATTACTCGGTAAAATTTGTTTGGATAATTTAACACAAATCTAATATTTTTTAAAGTCACTGCTTTCTTTATGAAAATAATTTGGAATGTCAATTTTTTAATTTTCTTAAGTTATAAAAAAATATTGATGAAACTGATTGATGCGGACATAACTTAAAGTAGTTTTGTTAAGAAACAAATTACGACTAAGCCTAAATTAATATTTGATAAAGAAAAATTTACAACTTTTTTCCAGTGAGAAAAATGTACGGATAAAAATGGTTGATTTGATAAAACTAACTTAAGGAATCTGCTGTTTACTTTTGTTTTTTAAAGTCACTGTACTTTCGGTATGAAAAGAAGCGAAAACTTGTGTGTTGCAGTTTTCCACAAAAATAATTTAAACACATGTTTCCACTTTTTCAATTTTCCTGGTTTTCTTGCAGCTCTTATAAGCCCCTAAATAAAACACGATCCACATATACAGTATTTCATATACCCCGAAGTCCGAAGCACCACGCCTGTGGCAAACTCGACTTTGATACTTTCCTTCCCCCGCGATTTAACAATCATCAGCACAATTCAGAGTGTGAGGTAGATTCCCATACACATTTTGGGGCTCGAAAATATGTGTAAGGTTTGGCCTGCAACAGAACTCAAACTAACACTATGATATATGAGCTATTTCGCATATCACTTCAGCCAGTAGAAAAAAAACAATACCCACAAATTTCTAAAAATCAAAGGATATAATTCCAACAGAAACACCAAATTTTAAATAAAAATAAAAAAATTTCGATTCGCTTTTGAATTATTTACTATTTTTCACTAAAATATTTATATCACGAAATCGGTTTAAGCTATCCACAATTAAAAGAAAATAAAAATATGCGATTTTTATTTATTATAAGAATCCCATTTGTTCAAATTTAATTGCGAAATTTTTAACGAAGTTTATGGCAAAATAAAAAAATAATTTATGTGTTCAAGATGAAAAAGATCGGATATAGACATCGACTTATTTTATTTAAATTATGTTAGACAAAAAAAAATTTTACTCGATATTGTCTCATGGCATTCGTATTTGATCAAAATAGCCATTTTATTATTTAAAGAAAAAACATCAACTTCATTGCAGATACTATGAACATTTATTTTTTGAATATAAATAATAAAGCCACATCATTATTAAAAAATTATTTAAAAAAATGGTTGAACGAATTATTAGAATTTTTTTTTTTATGAATTTAATACTCCGATTCATCCGAATGATACTTTTTTTCTTTTTTTATTCTGAGAAATGGTTGAAAAAGACCGAATTTTTAAATGTTTTCCCATTGACAAAATTTCGTACAAAAAGCCTATAAGAACAATTATTGAAAATTATTGATATTCTAAAAAAATAAAACCTATTTAGAAAAACTAGCGAATTTCTTTTGCATAAAGAAAAAAAGTTTTCCATGTAATTTATTAATAACTTTTAGTCATTATAATTATTCAAATCAATATTTTTGGTATCTTCAATAACGTTGATTTTTTGCAGATTTTTCTGTCGTCTCGAATCAGGAAAGTCCTAAAATTTGCATAAAGCCGAATTTATCGTTTCGATTTTACGCCCTGTAGATCCTTAAAATTCACATTCTTCAAAATTATTGTACTATTTTACAACCTATATAAATCCTTCCCAGTCAAAATCAAATGAAAATCCTCGAATCAAATCCACCGAAACGTGGAATAGACATTGAATGCAGAACCAATCGAGGACGCAGCTGCTGAAAGTTCTTTTTCTCTCGAAAAACTTCTCATTCTCCAAGCGAGGTTCAAGAAAATGCCTCGATTATGTGCTTTTCTCCCGTAGGAGGGCAGCAGTTGTTCGACAAGTATCTGGCGATCCTCGATGTTGGCCGCAGCGTTCCCTTCGGGAAGAACAAGAACCTGAAGAACAAGAAGAAGAAGAACAACAAGAATAAGAAGAAAGAAGCCTGATGGATGACTATCCGATGTAGATTTAGGCGCTCAACGTACGTGCCTCTCTTCATCGTCACGTTTCCTACACAGAGAAAACGAAAGAGATTTTCGCCTCTACTTTACACACTGAGCTTGTCGATTTTCTCACGAGTTTTTGGCACTACGAATGATGATGAGACAACCGCGAGAGACACTCGATTAGCGATGTCCCTCTGCAAAACTAAACGTGCGAATCAAGACTGAGAGGCGTCGAGTCATGTATGTCGCTTCCACTATAAACGAATTAGTATTGTATCAGATTTTGATGGTGTCAAGGGGGTTTGTTCTGTTTCCCGCAAAATATCATGCGGATGAAAGACCTTTGAGACTCTTCTCTTCTTCCCTCGCAGCAACACCAACAGTGCAGCCCTTCGACCCGATAGCTTGGTCACGTGCCGCCACACGTGACCGCCGCTTTTGCCCGGCCGGAATTGAGAACACGCAATCTCCACCCTCAACCCCATAATAATTGTACACACCCTTGTATACAAGCAATCGATGATGCAACAAGATACCACACACGAGTCACTAGATATATAGGATATAATATTGTAAATTCTACTGTCAAGACTACTGTTTTGGGTGTAGGGTGAAAGTGGGAAGCGAATATGGCATAGCGATTAAATGAAGGCTTCACTGAAAAAAATGTGTGAAAATAGTAAAAATATGTTTCGTAAAAAAAAAGCTATTGTGAATCACTGTTATGAGAATTTTCGTTTATTAACACTTTTCTTCTTAATGATTAGTATTTTATGGTAAATGTGCATGAAAAATGTATTTTTAAAAAAAAATTTTAATTTATGACAAGCTTGTGCACTTTTAATTAGAATTCATTTTTAAGTAACAAAATTTGTTTAACGATTTAACAAAAAGTCGTTTGTCGTGTAGGGATTTTTTTCTTAAAAGTGTGAATGGGCTTAAAATAAGCTATATTTTTTTAAACATGAATTGCATTCTGTGGTTGTTGCGAATATATAGGATTTTTTAAAAGTTTTCTTATAATTTGAGATTTCTTTTTTTTTTAGTAATGATTTTTTAAAAGTTGGAAATGTTGGATATTTCTTTAGAGACAGGTACGACATTACGTATAAGAAGTTTCAACGGTAAATATAGTTTCCCAAAAAAAATCATATGAATACGGACAGAGCAGAAAATTTATTTTATGTTTTAAAAAATCTTCTACCGATCTTATTATACAATTTAAAAAATTGCTTATTAGAATTTTATTGGAACAAACAATCTTTTAATTTCAACAAATAGACATTTTTCAAAAACAGTCTACAATCATTTTTTTATTTGTAAATTTTTCAAATTTAATGATTTTGTTTAAATACATTTTTCATGCACATTTAACATAAAATAATTATTACTCCAAAGAAATTTTAACAAATAAAAATTGTCATAGTAAAAGAGAAAACAAATAATATTCACAAAGAGACAGGGCTAATAACATTTTTTTGCAAAAAATCTCTGGAAAAAAAACCTCGGGAAGACGAATATCGTCGTTGGAGGCGATCGAGCTTTTTGGGTTCTTTAGGTTCTTTGTTTTTACAGGTTCTTTACTCATTTATTTACTCTCACGAAATTATACAATTTCTACTCCTTGCAAACACTGAGTTTTTATTTCAGGGGGATTTTTCTCCGAATGTTTTTATTTTCGAGATTCCAACTTTGGTCCAAACTACACTTTCTGCGAAAGTTTTAGCTCGATAGCTTGATATTTGCTAAAGCTTAGCGTGTTTACTTCGTTTTGCAATTTTAAAAAAATGTAACTCTTTTAAAATTCTTATGACATAATACATTTTTATCAATCTCACCAATAATATTCGAGTAGTAACTGCTCCACTTATGTGTTAAATTTCAACTCGATGCATAGAGACGTTCTCGAGTTAAAAAAACTTAAAGAAATGCACTTTTTTTTCAAAATTCCTATTTTCATAACTTTTTATTCACTCTACCGATTTTTATAAAAATTAAAGCAGAGTAGTTAAGAATAAAATGGTTTCAACTTTACGAATGTGACAAATTTCGGTTCGATCGGTCGATCAGTTCTCGAGATACAAAGACTTATTAAATTTCTTTCTTTTTTAGATTTCATTTTAAAAAAAAACTTTGCAAATTCCTTCCTCATTTTTCCACTTTTGACGAAGGTACGTCTATGAGGAAGTATGATGATCAATTTTGGCTTCCTCATAGAGGAAGCTTCGTCAAAAGTGGAAAAATGAGGAAGCAATTTGCAAAGTTCGTCTTTGCAGTCTTGTTGTACTTCTTTTTAGCTAGAAAATAAAATGTCCCGTAATTTGCGAGAGCTACTGCCCGACCAACATTTTTCAAAATGCCACCAAATTTTAGCCGCTTAACCGATTTGCGTCAAATTTGTACTGGAACCCTGTTCTAGGCTCATACAAATTGACTCACTCTATTTAAATTTATGCAAAAAATGTAGATCAGTTGCTTGAACCGTTCTGGAGTTATAGTATTCTTTTTTTAAATTACGAAAATACAAATTCCGACAAAATACATTATCGATTTCGGCTAAATTTAATATTAAACATCGACACATTTTATTCAACTTTCATGCAAAATTTTACATCAGATTCTTGAACCCTTCTCGATTTATAGCATTTTAAAATTCCGAAAATGCGAATTTCTATAAAATCTGAACTACTTTATCGATTTTGCCTAAATTTGGTATTAAACATTGACACACTCCATTTAAGTTTTACACAAAATTTTAGATCAGTTAGTTGAACATTTCTCGAGTTATAGAATTTTCAAAAAAATTTAATACCAAACAACATATTGAACGTATCTCCAGTTATGAAGAATTATTTAGCTAAATCGGCGCACTTTTACGAAAGTTAGAGCGACCACACTTTTTTCAACTAATTAAAAACTACATAAAATCCTAATGACTATATATATTTTGTCAAAAATCGCAACATTCAAAGGGGTACTCTACTCGCGTGCCAAATTTGAGCCTGATCGCTCAAACGGTTACTGAGTGAGAGGCGATTGAATTTTGGAAGCCCTGCACACACACACACATTCATACGGACATTTTTTCTACATCACTTTTCTCGACATTTTGGACCATTCTGAGTATATACTGACATAAAAATCTCAAAAAAAAAAAATTGTCATGAAAACCAAACTTCCTCATCGAGGAAGCAAAAAATCATTTTTTTTACGTACATACTACTAATTCTCCACGCTACAGGATGGTGTGCGATTCGATTTAAGAGCCCAGGATACTTTTTTACAGATCCAAATATTATAGTGTGCCATATTCGCCACTATTACACTGCGTACATGAAATACGGTGTTATAGATATTGTGTGTTAGCTAGACCGCGTGTTATTAGGCACGTGCCGCACGCCGTTCGACATTTCTCTCTCTCTTTCTCTCTCTCGGCTCGACACCGCAATACAAAGCGAGATGGAAAGTTGACGCAAACGCCCGAGCACCCTTCTTCAGGGTGTATGCGACGAGCCAGAGCTTAAATTCACCATCACCCTGGTGTTTTGATTGAGATTAAATTGTCCGATCTTCCGCTATCTTATTTCTCTATGCATGAGCAGTAAAGAGTCCTCGACGTTGATTCTATGGTAGTTTCTCTGTTGTATATTATGCGATTCGTCGGTTCACAGGGAAACCAGCGTGACTCGATTTTCGCAGCACGCTTACGTAATTTAAATCTCGCTTGGGGGTCCCCGTGCTTTTAATGCCTTGCGCGGTTTGCTCCACGTGGATTTATTCACGCCACTATACTTTATTATCCATGTTATTTTCCATACAACGCC
This sequence comes from Perithous albicinctus, assembly GCA_964016905.1. Lineage (NCBI taxonomy): Eukaryota > Metazoa > Arthropoda > Insecta > Hymenoptera > Ichneumonidae > Perithous > Perithous albicinctus. The sequence goes on from OZ024689.1 coordinate 18,862,866, forward strand.
CACTCTGACTCTTAACCATGTTAAAATCTCGGCATCTCTCTTCTCTCCATAAAGCCGTGATGTCAATGCAAAATACTGTGAAACGTGAGAAGAAGCGAAAATATCTTTTCGAGATTTTAATCAGTAATGAGGAGTTTTATCTCACGCGTTCCATCGGTTTATGCTTAAATTAATATCTCTTTGTAATGGTTCGATAGTTTAATTCATGGAATGTCATATTAATGTTTATACATAGTTTTATTTTTAACACTGATGAGAAATTAATTTAGTAAAATTTTGAATATAGTCGGAATAATATAATTATTTTTTCAACTAACATTCAAATTTCTTGAGTATTCTCTGCTTTTAGAAGAAAACGCTTGAAATTTTCGTGGCTAAAGAAATTTCCCAAACGTATTATTTACTATTCAACTTGCAGTTGCAAGTGCATAATTATTTTCTCAGTATGTTCAATGATATGACTAAACATTTTTACATCGATATGTGTGTAAAGACTCGACATTTTTTTTCTCTGCAATAAATATACTTGCAGTGAATAAAAAATATGATACTTTTGCAAATGAATTTTTCTTGTTCTCAATTATTGTCACTAATCTTACACAGAGACATACTCCATTTTGAAGTCCATTCGCACTATTTACTAACAAAGATGGGCATTTAATGAAAGTTTGTTAAAAAAAACTTTCATGACTAAATCATTATGCATTATCACGCAATATTCGAATCCATTGTAAAAGAATAATCCATCTAAATTACTCCTAATTATTGCAGAAATGTGATCATTTTATGTTTTGCATTATAATTAATCATAGTTTTTTATTTCAAAAAGTATTAAAAATACATTTTCATTGAATGAATGTTCATCTCTGCGTACCAAAGTCCACTTTATCCAAAACAAAATCCTCTTGCAGTGAATAAAAAGATCCTTTAGCAAAAAAAAATACTAATCTCCTATATACTCAGCGAAAGTATAAGAAAAATTTATTAACAACAAAACATTTCTCTTTTTTTAACTTTAATTACTTTAAGTAAATGACTTCTGTTTTTTTTTCCTCTTTCACACATTGATATTCACGCTACTTGTGAGGAACCAATGAATATGAATGTGTGATAAATATGAAAAGAAATTGCGTGATATATATATATATATCACGCAATTCCTTTTCATATATATATATAGGGTGCCCCATTTTAAAAAATACATTAAAATTGAATTAAAAGACGAATTTTTTGGTAGAAAAAAAGTCATGGTTCCATTAAAAAAAAAACATGTCGGCTGTTGTAATTCCGCCGTTTTGAATGTTGGACCAATTTTTTTTTTTCTGAACATCCTTCTTCGAACCCTAAAAGTTTCATTACACTCAATACTTGATCTGGACAGTATTTTTTGTGATAAATCAACTGGCTAAAAAAGTCAAAAATGGTCTTTAAACCTAACAAATATGGGTTTCATCAAAAAAAGTTCCCTGCAAAAGTTGTTAGTTTTAATATGACGAATTTTTTTATAGAAAAAAAAGTCATGGTACCATTTAAAAAAAAACATGCCGGCGGTCGTAACTCCGCCATTTGGAATGGTAGACCAATTTTGAATTTTTTTTTTAACGTCCCCCTTCGAACCCTAAAAGTTTCATCACATTCAATACTTTTTCAGGGCAGAATTTATCGAGATAAATCAACTGGAAGATTAAAATGGGACACCCTGTATACGCATATAATACAAGTGGTATAGTCAAGGTCCGTGACTACACGAAATCTTGAGCTCGCTACCGGACTACGCCGCGTAGAAACATTAACATGTACGTTACAGTGTTACGATTGCAATGTGCGCGAGCTCTGTGGCTCATTGGTCATCATTAGTGAAGTTAAGCCATTGCGGGGGGGGGGGGGGGGTACTCTTTTTTTTCTCTCTCTCTCTCACGTTTATTATTGGCCAGGTGCTCTGGCTCTCGTCATACATATATACATATTAACAAAATAGTGAGACTCTGTTCTGCGGAGAGAACGTTATCCAGCGTTACTCATCGGCGGAGAGTCGACGAGCATTCAGAGAGGATTACACGGCGTAGAAGATGCAGAGCAGAAGCGCGGCTGGAACCGTGACAAAAAAAAAAAAAAGAAAAAAAAAGAAAGAGGAGGAAGAAACGCGATTCTCGTATCCTTTTGTTGCGAGATTATAGTCCTATGATGACTACAACCAGCGTCGAGCACCTTTTCTCCCATTCACACGAGATGATGTGCTTTTAATGTTGATTTTATTTACGAGCCGCCTTCTGTCTTTTGTGCCGCAGCTTCTAACACTCGCGGGCATAATGGAATAATATCATCGACGTGAAGAGTTTTTGGCCAGCCTTGAACCAGGAGTTCACAGAAATCTTTGAGTCTCACTCTGGATTGTGATAAAATCATTGCCGTGGTAATTTTATAATATATTTATTTTTTAAAGTAAAATCACTTCCAGCGGCAATTTCGGTGATTTATTTTTCCATTTTTCTTTTTTAATATGATAATCAATTTTTGCAGTCGGAAGTTACATTTTTTTTTCATGCTTTTAAAAGTTCTTTCTTGGATGCATATCTTATTGAAGAGGAACCGATTGAAATTTCTTGGAACCGATTACCTTTCAATAGGAAATTTGTCAATTTCATTGGTTTCTATCAGTTTCAATTGGAATTCTTAAAAGAGATACAGTTGCAAAATCTAACCTGGCCACAGTTTAATCTGAAATGAAAATCGTGTATATAGAGAGATCTCAATAAGAACAGGGAGCAGAGGGCCAAAGACCCCCATCTACAACACAATTTTTTATTTCGCGAAGTTTGTTCGCGATTTTATTAATAAATTAACTGTTGTTATTAAACAAATTGTTTAAAAAAATGTTTACATTGATTATTGTCAACTAAACTTACTAGTAATGGTCCTGCAATTAATTAAAAATATACAAACTCGAAGTGACATAAATAAAATTGATAAACTATATGAGGCTGGCTTACATAATACGTGACAAAAAATATATGTAAACTAGGGGGGCTTCGCCCCCTGCGCTCTTCGCGCGCTAACCCCTCGTTTCTTTCACCCCGTCTTATAGAAAATTAATTTTTATTGAATACAGAAGGATCTGATCCAAGAGCAGTCACCCATCCAAGTATTGACTTTTCTAAATTCGGGCTTGAGGTCCATGAGGGACTTAAAAAAATCCGGCCTTGGGACCATTGAGAGACAGAAAAATTCGGGCTTGAGACCATTGTGGGACTTAGAAAAATCCGAGTTCGGGACCAATGAAGAACTTAGAAAAATTCGGCCTTGGGTTCCATGAGGGACTTAGAAAAATCCGGGCTTGAGGTCCATGAGGGACTTAGAAAAATCCGGCGACATATTTTTATTATATACAAATACAATTGAAGCCACGGATATTGAGACTCACTGGCTAGTTCCAGCCTAGCGGCTATCCAAAATTTTAAATCAGCCCAGTTAGCGAAACACTTGTACTCTGTCATGTGTTTCCTACACTAGGGAGACGGTGGCACCTTCAGTATCAAGATTATCTGGATAACTTTAATATCCAACAGCTGCCCAAGAACCTTAGACTCGAAAAGCTACAGCCAAAAAAAGGCTAGATTCTCAATCTAATATACCACGGTTGAATTTCCAAACGAGATTGTCTTTGGCAGTAATTAGCGAGACGTCGATGGACTCTATAATCGAGTGAATTGTCTCTCTGTTCCTGTAATATATACGTATCCCGTCGTGCGATTCGGAGATACTGCTATAATTCTCCTGGAGAACGTCGTACACTCTGTATATAATACCAGCATAGCAACAGTATCATCCAGCTGTCTGGATCCTCGAGCTAATTAGATACATTCCCGGATCATCATACACCGATGCAACCGTCAGTGTACACTATTAACAGCTCGGTGCATCTGCATTTCATTGATATGCATGGGAATCGCATGGTCGGCGATACAATTGTCGGACGTCCGACTCAATATCCAGTAGATAAGAATTTCAACATATCTGCAAATAAAACTTTTAATTTTCTCTCTGTCTCTCTCTCTTTCTCTCTCTCTCTCTCTCTCTCTCTCTCTCTCTTTGGCAAAGTTATTTCTTCGCGTAACCGAAGATACGAATTATATATTCGAGTTGAGTTGAGCCCACGAAATGAACTAATTCACCGTAAATCCTTCGGCAACATTGCCACAAGCACAAACAGGGTGAATCTCATCAGAGAACTCAAATCCTCCTGCGATTGCTTTGCGCGTTCTAATGCTAAACTTGTAATGCGATACGATTAAATCCTCTGGATTACGCAACTCCTGACACTCCTTCTGTAGACGATAGCAAGGAATCTAATATGAACATTTCTTGTTACTCTGAAATAAGTACTTATGTTTATTTTTCAAATCTTTTTTTTTTTCTTATTTTTAATTTGTTTAAAATACACTGTTCTCTGTAATTTTATGTTTTAACTTTGAATGTAGGATTAAATAAATGATTTTGTTAGGAATTTTATTCGGAAATTGTGATATAGAAATGTAACGAGTAACGAGAAACTAAAAAAAAATTATATCTCTGCTTGACAATTTTATGTTTTAACTTTGAACGTTTAATCGAAAAAATTGTTTTGTTAGGAATTTGAGGCAAGAGATAGTGAAAAACAAACGTAAAAAGTAAAAATTAACTGAAAATTGTACAAATTAAAATTTGTTATCGCATTAAATTCATTTAAAAAAACAACTATCAAAAGTTTATTTAACTGTAATTCTTTCAATCCACCGTCTCTGTAACTGCATGTTCTAACTTTAAATTATATATTAAAAAATATATATTTACGAATTTTTCCTTTCAGAAATGGTGTCATATGCAAAAACGTAATAATTAATAAACTAAAAAAATATATATATAACTTTTCAATTTTCTACATATTACAAAAGTAACTGAAAAAAAATAAATGCATCTAATATTATCATTTATTTACCACTTTCCCAATTTTGAAAAAAAAAATTAGTATCCAATAACCAACAGAATAAATCTACCTAATAATAGAGATCGAATTTTTAAAATAAAATTGTGGAATATTCGGAGGACCTCCGAGAATGCTCGTGCGCTCTTTTTGGACGTATGTGAGTTCAAGAAATTTTTATATCTTACTATTTTTATATCGGTTTTCACGAAATTTAGAAAAATACCTCTTTCTACAATTTCTCGTGCGTTTACAACCGAATTTCGAGTACAGGTCCATGCGTTTGTATTGATATTATAATCCTGTACAATTTGACGCATGTGTGTGGCATATTAACGACGAATAATGCAAAGTACGAAATTGCTTATTTTTACCGATCTCAGTCGGTAACAAAATCTACTCCTTCGAAAAATCTAGGCTGCGAGTGGACTCATATCAATATAATGCATTCTCCCTCCTTAAAAAAACAGTGGGTAAAATATCTCGCATTTTCGATATAAGTATTGTTGTCGATTTATTCGTTCTCTGATTGGCTGTAAGAGCACCTGAAGCTCGTGCCATTCGACGAGCAGCTTCAGACGTATCATCGTATTTTCACAGCTCTCGGGCGCGCGGGTTTTGAAGTTTGGTTGAGGTTGTTTCTTGCCCGATTTTTTTTTTCGAAATAATAATAAATAATAATTATAATTATAATAAATTATCATTTTTCCCCTGTAAGTTTTTATACGTAAGATAATTCTCCCAGCACATCCGCAAGAAATCGTATTTCTGTCTCTTTGCACTCACGCATCTTGCAGATTTATTTTAATGTACAATTGCGATGCAAAATTTATGACGATAAAATTAATTTTAATTATAAAAATTGAAGTGCTTATGAATGTTTTTAATATACCACAAATTTATTGTTGATCACACCTGATGTGTATCAAATTAATAATATACCAGTTTATGCATAAAAACCTCCAGTACCAGTACATTAAATCTCAAGCAATTTTATTTATAGTGGAGAAGTAGTGGCAAAGATAGAAAGGAGATTTAAAAAAAAATAAAGATAAGAAAATTCCTTGGAGCAAGCAATATTTTTTTTACTTCCATTGTGTCATAATGAGATTCACAGTTGCTAAAAAGATGTAATAAAATAATCTAAAATGAACTGGGTAAGCGTGCAGAACCCGCGTATGAGCTAGTGATGTAAAAGAAAAAGTACTACGAGTTATCCAACTCTGATGTAACGTCTTGCAGAACGTATCACAAAAGGTTCTTTCTGAGAATAGTGATCTTATATCGTGAATTCAACGGAGAAAAAAGGTGAAATATCGTTGTATCTGTAAAAGTTATCTCTTATATATTCGCGGAGAAAATCGTACGTATAAATGTGCAAGAGACTGCATATATCCTAACCGTGAAATCGTGTGTGTACAGGTTATGGTGACCATTTTCGATCCTATAAAAACGTAACACGCCGTGAGAGAGATCTCGTGAGCAGTCGGTGGTAGTCCTGTATTTCTGCTGTGGCTAGCACAGGGTGAGAGAGAGAGAGAGAGGGAGAATGAGGGAGAGAGGGGTTTTCGCCGGTATACGAAGCTCGAATTTATCTGTATAATGGACGGTGCCCCCGGGGGATGGCACCATCTGCAAATATCCCTTCATCCAGCCACGTGTGCCATACAAATTGAATTCTTACAAGTTTCAATGATATGGTAATGTAAGGACAACTTGCCGACCGGACACTTGCTATACGCTTCCCGGGATTCCCCTTCTGTGCTGCAATCGCCGCTTTCCCGAGATCCGTCCCCCCGCTTTCCCCCTCCCCTTTTCATATCGCTACCAAGCAGAGACCTTCGGCCTTTACTCCGTTTTACTCCTCTTCTCTTGCTATTTGCTCAGTTTAGCTCTCGAGATTGTCGCGAGAGTTTGCTGCCCCGTTTGCTTTTCTTGCCCACCTTTGGACCCTCCGTCGGTTAGGTATACCACCTCCGTACAATCGTAATCGCTTTGCAACCATTATAGTTCTTGTCGTTTCCTATAGGAAAAACAGGCCCATTCGAAAGTGATGGCGAGAGAAAAAGCACCGACACCGTATGCGCAAACAAGTTGTTTATTGGATATGGACATTTGAATAGTGTCTTGGGAATGACTCGAGATTTTCTAATAATAATAATCATAAGAAAATTGATGTAGTTTTTATTACTCTTGAAAGGTGATGTGAAACCTCAACGAGTGCGAAAGAGATAGAAGTAATGTTGCGAACCTGAATTTTTCTGTCATGGTTGATCTTTTGGATAAAATATGAGAGAGTCGCTCTATATTATTGGAAAATTGGATTACAGTTTTCGATACCGATCGAATAGCTTCACATCGTCTTAAGGTGATGTGCTACACCGATTGAGTCGCTGTAAGTGCGGGAGAGATAGCGAATCTTCCCGAGGCGTTGTTCTTGGCTAGGGTTGATTTTTCGGGTAAAAGATAAGAATGGTTCACTGCAGAATTCTAAGACGCAGTGAACCGATCTCATCTTTTATTGAAAAGATCAAATGGGAACGAGAACAACGCTTTACCGTTTTTGTTACCGACCGAGCAATAGCACATCGCTCTAAGCTGATGTGACACATGTTGAAAAACTGCAATCGGTATCGAAAACTGTGATCAAATCTACTCAAAGCCGGTTAATATTTCAGGCAAAAGCAAATTTGTTTTCACTTCGTCTGTTTTTTTCCCCCGAATTATCAACGAACTTTGAGAAAATTGATAAACCGTTTTTGTTACCGACTGAGTTTTTTTAAACGTGTTTCACTTCACCTTTTAAACCGGTAATTCAGGCATGTCAAATTTGTTGATACAAAGCATAATAATTCACATTTGTCCCAAAACATTCAGTGCTTTATAAAAAAAATTAATTAGCAATTTCAGTTATCCTCGGTGGTAACTCACCTCATCTGAAATATATAAAATAATATTTGCAGATATAAACGTGTTTGTTTGCTTTCAACTATTTAATAAAATTGCAGGTATTTTCAAATTTCAAATAGTTTTCTTCATTTTTAAAAATCTTTGATCAACTTGGATAAAGCTTATCTACTGCTGCAATAAACGAATTCTTCCTTACCGAATGAAAATAAGATGCTGCAATGCATTGTTTTCGTCTTTTAGCGACAGATATCACTGCATACCAAACTCTACAGTCGAAGAAGCTAACTGAAATCTCGTTTACATAATAAGAGAAGAGAGAATCCAAGATGGCGAAGTATTTGGGTTTAGACAAATTAGAAAATTTGTTGAAAATTATAAGTGCAAACGGTGGTCCACTCGGATGTCTACGCACACTTTACAGGTTTTTATACTCCTCAAACAATTGGCAGTCATCTCCATTATCTCCAATAGACGATAAAACATATTATGCCAATTTATTGGTTATGCCTGCTAAGATCGTACTCCGAAATGTCACTTTAAAAATACGTGGAAAATTAATATACTTGTATAAAGACCTTTTTGCAATAATTAAACATTATTTAAAACGCAACTTTTTTTTAACCTGTTTAACATTAATTTAACATTCTTGTATATCTGATTTAATATACAAAGCAATATTTATGTATTTGTTTATTATACACGACATTTTTAAGCTGTTTAATTGCTCTACATTTATTGAAATATACGCGGATTCTGCGCAAAAATATACTAAAAAATATATGTAATTTTTAAAAAATCTTTACATTATAACTTTTGTTTAATTGATATTATGAACAGCTTTTAAGGTACTGCATTTTTTTTTTAAGGCAAGATGAACTGAAAACTGGAACACTTGTTGGTGAAGACAAATTTGGAAACAGATATTTTGAGAATAATTACTATTTCTATGGTGAGTATCATAGTTATTTAGGTATTTTGGTTCATCATACCGAAAGCTTTGTTTTCATGCATTTTTTTTTTTTTTTTTTTTAATTTTCATATCAGTATACACAAAATGGTCTAAGATATTAAGAAAAGTTGTTTAGAAAAACTGTTCAAATTTATGTACGTCTGAACTGTATAAAAAAAAAATTCTTTGCCGCTTCATGAAACTATAGTTTCAACCCTAACGTTGAACCTCACGAAAGGAGAACTTTGGAAAAAAATGTTTAGAGGTACTGAATCTGACTTTTGTATTTCCTGGTTGAATAACACATCAAAATTTGGTTCTCCCATTTGGATGGATATAAAAATTGTTTTACAGTATGTACATTGCTCTGTGTGGCAGCATTTGATAGCTTATACAATTTGCTCCAATTTGACCCAACATAGAACATTTTAGACCTTGTGATGTTCAAAATATTTAAATTCGTGTAAGTAGCACTTTTTCAAAAAAACTTTTACCTAAGACATAATGCCAACTTCCTAAGTGGAATCTCTTACAAGAACAGCTATAAATTTCATCAAGCACATAAAAAATTAGATGTAATACAATTTAACTGTACTTCTTTGCATTCTGCATTATCTTATCATATGCTTGTTAAAATGTAGATTAATTTTTTCAACTTTACATAGCATTTACAACATACAACATTTTATAGAAATTTGTATTATTGTAACTTTTTTTTAAAAATGAACTCGAGAATGGTTCAAATTGATCTAAATTTTTGCAGAAAACTTAAATAGAATGTGTCGTTGTTTGATACTGAATTTGGTGAGAATCCAACAGAGTCCGTATTTTAAAGAAGTATTTAATTTTTTTCACAAAGCTTCATCTATGTGAAAACCAAAATTGATCAACAAACTTCTTCGTAGAGGTAGCTTTGTAAAAATTCAAAAATAGTGTGAGAAAGCAATCTGCAAATTTCTACTTTGCATCCTTTTTGTAAATTACAACTAACACCGATGTGAAATTTCGCAGGTCGCAACAGATGGGTAATGTACAGTGACAGAGTTTGGATGGATTATGACGGTTCGCAGGTTCCAGCTGAATGGTTCGGTTGGTTGCATTACAAGACAGACCTTCCCCCGCACAAAGATCCCAACAGACCGAAATACAAGTGGATGGCTGAACACACCCCCAATCTTTCTGGCACGAAACTGGCATACATGCCGTATAGCACTACCAAGCCCAAAGTAGAGCCCTGGCGACCGTCGTAAATTTATAATCCAGAAGTCACAGTTGAATTAGACTAATTGTAACGATTAATAACTCCCCACAGCTTCCTTCTGGAGGTTTGTATATGTTTCATGTAAATAAAGGAAACTGCAACTGAAAAAATCGCTATAATCGTGAATGAAAGCTCTTTTTTTTTAAAGGGATCTTTCTCGTTGGCAAATGAAGCTAAATTAAACCGAAAATTAAAATAAAGTTTTTCAATTCGTCAGAGAAAAATTAGCGAAATTTAGGCGTAAAGTGGTCACCATAAATTCGTCAAAGGCGAGTCTGACTCTTTGATGCGATTCGTTATGTTTGTAATCATTTACCTGATTAAAATTAATTTCTTTTAGGTTTTTCACGTTAATTTTTTTTGTGAGTTACGCATTTTTTTTAACTTGGGGCCTAAAAGAATTAAAAGCTGTTTTAGTAAAAGAAATCTTTTTCGTTGACAAATAAAATTAAATAAAAAAAGAAATTAGAAATTTTCATTGGATCACATTTAAATCAATGTAAAAAAAACTCCGTAATTCAGGAAAATAAATAATTATATTTCTGGTTTGTGTAAAATTGTAATCGATCGTATGACATTAATGTATCACAAAATTGACGCAGGATTCTCGACACAGTCTTGAGATCGCGCCGAGAGATATGAAAACGATTGTTCTTTTTCTTTCACGTTCTTACGTTTCTATGGAAAATACAGAGAAGGCGCATTGCTTTTCTTTGCCTTTGGCAAAGTTTTAACGTCGGGTCTCGGTACAATATTTTATAGCGAGTGGCTGATTGAATCCCTGTAAAAAATAAATTCCACTTCTATTCGCATGACTTGAATATACAATTTATAATAATAATAATAATAATAATAATAATAATATATAATATAATATATATAAATTTAAACATAAGTCGTATGGTTTACGCAGTATCACCGTTATATCTTACTAGAATTAGGAATGTTTCCAACGTTCATGTGTCTTTTTTTAAATATTTAAATACTTTGTCGTATAAATAAGAAATGCATTTTGTTCGCGCTTTAGTTGTGTTCCGTGTCCAAACCCTTCTTTTTTCGATAGTCGTTCTCGGACTGATAACCCGGTGGATGATTATGCTCGTGCACACCGGTTGGCATAAATCTCTCGGCTATCACCGCGCATTTGCCCCGACAACCTCGATGCTGCTCCGCGCATCGATAGTGCGATCGGTTTAAGACTTCGGATCGCGATGTTAGATTGTAAACGTAACCCTCGTGGACCAACTGCGGGCGACCCCGCGCCGACAGTCTGTAAGTTACTGGTTCTACGACTGTAAATTCAAAATGTAAAGTTTAACGTTGTCCCTTTGCTGTACCTTCAAGTCTTATTTTATAATTAATGTATATCTGGTTTCAAGAGATCTCACTTGATAGTACAAAAAATGTATAACAAAAATTTACAAAACATAACACAGTTGCCGTTAATGAATCCACGGTCATATTTGGTCATTCACTTTTTGTGAAATCAAATTGGTAATTTTCGTTCGATTTTAACCAGGGAAAGCTCATTTCGTTTTTTTAAACGTGTTTCTCGAAATCACCGAGCTATTTGCATCCTTTTACTTCTCGATGAGAATAAAAGTTTAGTTGTAGCTTTGTTTTTTTTTGTTATAAACGAATTACTGTAATTTGAAAATGAAGAATATCATCATAAATATTTTCCAGTAAATTCATAAAGTATCTATCACGCAGGAAAGTAAAATCTTACTCGTTGAGATCGAACTTAAATTAGAATTTTTACTTCACAAAAACTGCATTGAAAAAAACATGCTCGTGGTTTTGTTGACGTAAATTGAGTTAATTTTTGTAAATATATTTCTATGTGACTTGTTTTTTATATTAAGTAGAAATTCTTTAATCTAGATTCATCTTGTGTCACTCTAGTTTGTCATTAAAAGTGTATATAAAGAAAAGTCCAATCTCAGATTGACTTGTCTGGACCACAAAGACTACTTTAAAGCAGCTCCACCAATTTTAGACAAAAAAAGAGTGCATAAAAAAATATTTTACGTAAAACAAATCGTATAAAAAATCTCATACGCTTAATTCTTCTTAATGGTGTCTACCTATTCCATATTTTAAAAGTATTTCTTACAATATTTTTGAAAAATGCAATTCTTTGTAGGAAATGTTATATTCCGATCCGGGAATTTTTATGCTTATAAAAATAGTTTTATATTTTCTTAATAGAAATTTTTTGAAATGTTTTTCAAAAAAATTAAATGCCTTCTTTAATTTGTTATATTTGAATCTCATGATCTTTTTACATCATCAAATTTCCGTTATGAATAATCAATTGTATGGGATTTGATATATAATTTTTTTTTGTTTTGACCAATTAGAAAGAAAACACGATTTTTGCTGAAAGATTTTTTTACAATAAATTATTCATATGCCGGCAAAGAACCGTGAAAAAAAAATCTGGAGGAATTTGCTTTAACGTCCGTTTTCGTTTTCATGTATTTTTTCTATCATGATTGCTTGAAATTTAGTATGCAAAATGTATGTTTGGATTTTATTGACCCGACTTTATTTTAAAATAGTTTTTGAAAGTGGCAACGAAAAGAATAACAAGATTAGCAAAATATGTTTAGGAAGGCAAATAATAAGAGCTTTTCTCAGATTTCGCTTTTCATCCAGACACTTGCACCTTTTCACTAGAAAACAATAAAATTAAAAAGATTTTCATAAAGATGTTGTTTTGCCAAAAAAATTACGTTAATTATATTCCTATTTAAAATTTTGTAAAGTCCGTAGCAAAAACTTGGACATTTTCAGTACTAACAAAAATTTTACAATCCCGAAGTTCGACATAAAAAAACGTCATTTGATGGCACAAAACCTACACCGAACAATTTACCGATATTTTAATTGGAAAATTTCCGTAATTTTGATATCGATGAGGTAATTAAAAAAACGAGTCAGATCCCAACTTCTGTATTAATTTCTAGCGAAAAGGTGCAACAATCTCGGTAACGATCAAAATAATAAGCAGCAAAGCTCTTTTCTAAAATCTCCTAATACGACAAAGTTAGAATATAAAGCAAAGAATTAAATTCCAGAACCATAGCTGGTTTATCTCCAAACGTTTGTTATTTAATTATACAATAAATAATTAATTAAAATAAATAATTTCGATGTCTGACCTGATGGGGAATTATCTTCTGGTAAGCACGTGGCTTTCGTGATATTTTCAGTAATATATTGTTCATTCTTAACATCAGGCGTGTCGTCCTTCGTAAGATCAATGGAATCATCAGTAAAGACTCTCGACATATCGTCATCGGCGAAATCGTCGGATTTTCTTTTATGAAAATACTTCGTGCCTTCATCGATATCCCTGATGTCTACCGGCAGATCCGCTCTCGTCGTCGCTAAGCTATTGGCATTTGCAATTTGAGCGTCGACGAGATCCTTGAGAGCCGGCACGGACGTTCTTATTCTTTTGGAGGAATGTGTTGTCGCCTGTACCGTGGAATCGCGGCTTCTTCTTTTGGTAACAGGCACTTCAGAATTAATCGCTTGTTTTGCCAATCTGTGGACATCGTTGCTATTGGAATCATCCTCGGAATTTATTGTCTCGCTACGCGACGACAAATTGTCCTCTTCTTTGACGCAATCGTTATGATTACTACTGTCTTCTTCGCCGGTCAATCCTTTAATTTGCAGTATCTCCGCTACTTTTAGAAAACTTGCCAGCTCTTCTTGCCTCACGTTCACTTCACCCTGGTACATAAATCTTAGCAGGGACTCCACTTCCGCGTAACCCATATCTTTGAGAATTACCACCGGATGTTGGCATGGATTGCACTAAAAACAGAAATTAAGACTATCATTTATTTATTTATTTATTCATTAATTTCTTTACTTATTTATTTATTTATTTATTTATTTATTATATCTGTTGTTTTTTTATCACAATAAAATAGTTTTAGATATACTGGTAGAGAAATTCATTGTTGGAGCTATTTAAATTTACCCCAAATTAACTCATTTCAAGATGAAGAATTTTTAGAATGTGAATTTAGTTTCAACAACTTCAATTCAATAAGGATCTACTTTCAGCTCAGTAAATGTAAAGTTAATGCAGCTGGTTCATAGTAAATTATTTAGAGTGATTGGTCAATAACTAGAGAGAAAGAGAAAAGAGAAAGATTTAATTCATTTGAAAATTGGAGCATAATTATTGCAAATTTTATTAACTAAATATTTGATCTTAAAAATTGTCCACAATATTTATAAAACATATAACATAAAAAAAATATTTTTTAATAAATATTCACAGAAGGATAAGGATTGTGAAACTGAATATAGATTTCTTGCAAGAAATTACCACATATGTTTTCAACTTTTCGTTAACAAATTAATGTAAGAAGATTCTTCTCAATGTAAAAAAATTCAAGCAAACATCAGGATAATCCTACAATATTGATAAAATTCAAAATTCTGATAGATGTTACAGCTCAACAAAAATAAAAAAACCATTTGTAGCAATATATAATAAAAAAAGTGAATAAAATAGAATATGTAATACAAAGTAAAAGGATAACAGTTCTTTACATTTTTTATTTCTAGAATTTCTTGTAGTTCTGTTAATTATTCAAGTACACTCAAGTACACATTTCTCAGCAGTTTTTAATAAACTTTATAAAACATCCCAAATTAAATATACAGCTAAAAAAATGCTTAAAGTCATAGATAGACTTGAGACAAAAAAAACCATATTTTATTTCTAAATTTCCATCAAAGAATCAATGGTTGTTAAATGTTTATCCGACATACCTTGAAGATATCTTTGAAGTACGGGCTGCACACAGAAAGGACTAACTTGTGCGCTTGTAGCAATTGTCCATCCACAGCAAGAGTAACATCGACTAGATCCTTGTCACTGAGATGCGACATAAAGCCACTCGTCAAATTGTTTGAAAAATTGTTCCATCTCAGGGAGAATTGGTCGGAGGCAAAATTCTCAGCCATATCTTTCTAAAGAGTGACACACAAATATGCAAACAGAGATTGATGAAAAAAAAAAACTTTGTGATCAGGAATATTGTGATGAACTTTTGCAGGTAAAAAAGGCATTAACAATAGTGTTATTTATAACCATTTAAAAAAAACCACTGTCAACGTCATTTATTTAGCTTGTTAGACAGATTTGTCGATCAGCAAAAACACGGCTTAAAAAAAAAAAAAAGTGCACTCCGACTGTCATCGCTTTCCGGCAAAACATGATTCACCATGAATGAGATATTGTGAGCATCTCGTGATATAACATACTATATGCTTAAAGTGACATATACAAGATTTTTTGTGGTACCTAATTTCCGACGTTTCTTTATCGTTTTGCACCTGTATCACTGAATATTCTTTCATTAGCTCCGGCAAATGGAATTACATCGTTGTTGACCATGACATTATTACACTATTTCGTATTTGCTCGCCGTACGTGGCTTTTGCGGCATACAGTAGGTACAGAGTACGAGATCAGACGGTGGGGGCGACTTTTATAGTGGTTACTCATAGACGGCGTCTTTAATACACGGTTGGATAAGAGAAATCTCTTCGACTTCTCAAGAGAATCTTTTCCTCCTATATCGACTGTTTTTATTCGAATTTTGACATTCCTCGAATATGGGGTATAAAGAAATACCTGCAAGATCATAAGAAAAAAAAAAACATGCAAAGTAGAACTATTCACATTGCATCCTCATTATTTTTTTAATTATTACAAAGTCTAGGAAAAAGTATATATGTTGGTCTATTTTAGCTTTTCCCATAAGGGAAACTTTGTAAAAAAAAAAAAAGAAAATAAAAAAATCGCTGAAGTATGAACTCTTTATTGGATTCTCACCAAACTCAGTGTTAAACAACGATATATTTTATTCTTAAGTTTTATGCAAAAATTTAGATCAGTAACTTAAATCGTTCTCGAATTATAGCGCTGTCAAAAGAAAGAATTACGAAAATTCAAATTTCTATAAAATCCTAACTGCTTTATCGATTGTGTCTAAATTTAATAAAACATTGACATACTCTATTTAAGTTTTATAGAAAATTTTAGATCAGTTACTTCATTTAGATCACTTGTCAACATTTTTAAGCCTATATAGCCTCATAGCGGGCCGGCGCTCGCGTCTATTTTTTTTAAAACCTCTATAAACAATACATGATTTTTGTTGAATTTTTTGAGAATTTTCAGAACCGATTTTCCAAAAATAAAAAAAATCGCTTCCGGAAATTTTGAAAAAGTTCTTAAAAAATAAAAAGAAATAACGCGCCATAATACAAATCGTTTTGATAAGTATATATATTCTAATGTTGTTAACCGCGCATTTTTTAATTAAAAAAAAAGAAATATTAACTCGAAATAGCAGATAAAATATGACCGACCAAAAAGAAAAAAATAAATAAAAATCCAATCAGTAAGAATTAGGATCCGAGTTTTTAAAAGATAATTGTAAGTGTAGAGTTAAAATGATTGAGTTACAAATTCGGAAAGGATTTTATTGATAGCGGTAATATTTTAGATAAGAACTCTTAAGATGTAATTTCAAGATTGCTCAGTTATTTTTGGTTTCAACGCTTTTACAATCGGTTCAATTACTTTGGACTTTAAGGGAGAAACAGACAGAATGGTACTGTGAAGATATCTGATATTTTGTCAATATTCATTACACGGTTTCATAATCTATTGAGGTTTGTAAATAACAAGGGTCCGAAAATCTTATCAATGCAGTTTCTTAGTTACCTTGAATAAATATGCAGTTTCCCTCCAAAGTTCAAATTCAAAGTTGTCTTTTAAATGTAATCTCGCATGTCTTAAGGAATCTTTAGAAATAGTATCGTTCATACGAAACCGTACGAAATATTATTAAAATAAGAGAAACACAATATTTCAACAGAAATATTCCAGAATATTTCTGAATTCATATTTTGTCGTTTTCAACAATATTCCACAAAATGTAAATTTAAAATAAAAATTTAAGAGTCTGACAGCATTAGTGTAATTAAGTCCGTATTATAGTTGATCTGGTGGCAAAAAAATTGATTTTTTTTTAAATATTCTTATCGTTTGGGTTCGTAAAAATGGGTCCTGAAAATATTAATGTGAACTTCTAGCGGCCATGACTTTGAAAAAATTTGAGATGTTACTTAAAACATGTATAAACATAACTGCGAAACACGAACACTGTAGACTTGAACGTATCTTTAAATTAAGTTCCAAAAAATGTAACTAATAATACGGCCTTAAGTGTCCTATAATTTTATATTTACGACGTACCCAGATGAGCGAGTATGTAAATTCTGCGTCTTAGTCGCAACTAACAGAATGAAGGGAAAATCGGCGATTGAATAATAAAAAATAAAATACGATATTCCATTGCTCAAAATGGAGTACATCTTGGTTTATGCCTTTATATATACATAACACAACGGTCATACGAGACACTTTAAAATTGATAATAAATCGACTGTTACATCGTTAATCGATCTAAATTATACAAATATTTATAATTACATACGGTGATTTAGCTTTTTTTTTAGCTACGGCGACTTTGCTGTTTCCCCGTAAATTCCTCTATAATCTTGATTCTTTTTGGATAGATTTTAATGTTTTTTTTTTGTCATTTTTTTTTCTCTTCCTCCGTTTCTCATTACTCCCGGATTGGATTTACATGTGGTAATATGTATATGCTAATACCTTCGATCCAGAAATCGCATCGCTCTACTGAGCTACATTATTCGTGTTCTAAACTTACGTTAATTCCCTAAACGTTAATACGGTAATTGGTGGTAACGTTAAAACAGGAGCACAGATATTATCTAATAACGAAAAATATAAAAAAAAGGTCTTCTTATAGCCTAAGTGCCCTCGGCGGTTGTGCCGTTTATTTTTATTTATTATTATTCGTATGAGCGTTCCTCGCAATAAGCAATAAATATTTTTTTCGATCTTTGTCGCGCGCGCTTCGCACCATTGTTATATATTATTTTACTCATATCGGCTGAAGCGAATGTTTTAAAGAAATCCCATTTATTTTATTTTTTTTCATCTTCTCTCTTTCTGTATGCAAGTGACACGCTATAAACGAAACAACACGAGCATCCAACTCTCGCACGATTGTTCCCGATCTCTGGTTGGTTTTTATAATTATTTTCATCGTCTTTTCTCTTTTTCTCTCTCTCTCTCTCTTGATTTTCCATCTGCAATCTCTGATGTTGAGAAACTTTTGGGAGAATTTTTTGTGGGCATTAGCGAACGCCGCTTTTCGAGTGCGCTATGAGCCATTGTAGTGTTATGTCTATGTTGTCCTTTTCCTTGCACGAAATACTGTAGCAACAGATTTCACGGTCTTGTATAGCGGAAAGATTCCTGTAACAGAGATTTATCGAATGAGTTTAACGAAGGTAACTTCGAAGTTAGTACGTAGAAAAATATCGCGTGACTAAAATAGAATGCGCGTGTTTTATGTGTATAAGCATTGAGGCAAGTAAAAAAAAAACAGTATTTTTTTATTGAGCTGCTAGTCTTTTTAAAAAGTTGTACTAATAGCTCGCGGATCTTTACAAAATTAATAAAATGCTTTCACAATGTTTTAAATGCACGGCAGACATTTTTTGATGTATTGATTCCAAAGAAAAGTAGCACCCCTACAAAACCTGAATGTGACGACATATTTTTTTTTCTTTTTTATTGTGCTTCATCCGAAAACGCTTTATTTCCGGGAAAAAAAATCTTAAATATGGAGAATGGAATTTACATATTTTGAGCGCATAAACGGATGTGGAAATAATGACATCAGTCTGCTAAGTAGAAAATATTATTATTATTAATTTTTTTTTGTCATTTTTTCCACTAGTTTCCTTTATGTGAAAGTGAAAAATGATCACCATTTGCAAAAAATGAAAAATAATAAGTAAGGGCATTTGCAGACTTTTCGTAAACTTCAAATGAATAGTGCTAATTTAACATTAAACATCTTGAAATAGTTGAGATCTTTTACTCTAAAATGTTTTACGTGTAAACTCCAAACAAAGATTTCCCAAAATTGTCGTTAAAGCAATCACCTTTGTTCACGATTTTAAGGAGTTTAATACAAATTTTACACTTTTGTGTTGTCAATAATCTGTTTAATTAATTTTTAAAAATGTCAGCAACGTGCGTCAACTGTTGTATTTTCGTATTAGTGAAAAATATTGAATTCCCTATAATACATTTTTCAAAATCTTAAAAATTCGATAATACCAAAATGCTTCATCCGATTTTTATGAAAGGTATACCGAAGAAACATTGGACTCTACTGTATACAATAAAAAAATTTGAGACAATGTGGTCGAGTAGTTCTCGTGTTATGACAGAATTAATTTTAGCCCCTCTATCACATCCAGACACTTTTTCCGAACGACTTTTCTCAATATTTTAGACCATTTTGAGTATACTGACATGACAATCTATAAAAAAGAAAATCTCATGAAAACAAAGCTCCCTCTGTGATGAAGCAAAAAAACATCGCAAACTTTAATGCAAATTCGAAAAATCATTTGTGATTCAATTTTTTAATAATTTCGCGGCTTTATGAAAAACTGTTAGCACAGTATTCCAATAATTCCAATAATTCTAATAATTGAATATAAGAATTTAAACTGTTAAATTCAAATAATAAATTTAATAAGGCAGAGTATTCTAATAATTCAAACATTCGTATTAAAAAAAAGTCCTTAGTTAAGCAAAAAGATTGATTAATGATTCTTACATCCTATCTATCAGTCCATTTTCATCCAAAGCGTGCGGCAAATCCCTCTTATTTCCCAAAACAAGAACCGGAATGCTAGACAATTGTGGTTTGTCCAATAAGTTGTGCAGTTCGTTGCGACTAGCTTCAATTTTGTCGGGATCCGCAGCGTCCACCATGTAGACAATAGCGTTGACGCCTCTGCAGTATCTCTCCCACATAGATCTAAATCTTGGCTGTCCTCCGATGTCCCAAACTTTGATGGTGACATTGCCTTTGGTGATTTTACGCATATTGAAGCCCACTGTCGGTATCATATCTTCGCTGAATTGTCCAGACTGCAAAAATTACGAGAAAAAAAAAAAATGAAAAAAACCTTTAATAAAATCCGTTCAAATGAAATAATATCCTCCATAGAAAAAAAAAAAAAACTCATTGCCAAGTGAAAGAAGGGGCGGGGGTTGAAGTTTGTTAGTCATTTCCGAGTTACGTGGAATCGACTATACAATCTAACCAAAACGTTTATATTTTTTAATGCATACAAAGTCCAGAATTAAGCTGCGTAAAATAAAAAAACGATGTAAAAAACGGAATTACAGAGATACTTCAATTTCACAGCCAAATCGTGGTCGGGGAAAAAAAAAAAAAAAAAAACCTAGCATATGAATAAGTGTCGGCGTACCGCTATGACATTAACGAAAGTGGTCTTTCCACTGTATTGTAATCCAACGAGTGTAAGTTCCATCTCTTCCTTCCAGAACAACGACTTGAACCAGTCAAGAATTCGATTGATTAACGCCAACATCCTAGATTACGAAGTTCTCGGAAATACCGAGGATACCGAAGTAAAAGATGTTAAAAACCTGGCCTCACTGCACCGCACTTAACGTTTTTGACATATAGAAGAGGAGTTTGCAACGGAGCGACCGATTCCAAATGACTACAAGGGCCAAAGTCGCCGTGTGTGTGTGTGCGCAGAAAATCTCTGGATGTGTGTGTGTGTATGTTCCAAAGGCACTGTAAGGTGTGTTCTCGTGTTGCCCGTCGTCTGACCGCGCTAGTCAGCCTAGCGAGCTGAGAAAAAAAAGAAACGAGAGTATAGAACAGACGATGACGAACCAACAAAGCTTTTACTTTGGTGACTGCTGCACTCCCTTCTACGCCCCCCCAATGACGAATTTATTATCATATTACCCTCGCTCTGTAGCATAATAACGATGGTATTTTAAGATTAAGTAATTAAGCATTTTGTGATATCGAAGTGTTGTGTCGACAGTTGGTATTTGCTTCGAAGTCATTAACACAGAGATGATACTACTATTATATGTATAGCGATGTATATGCGAGTTCAATAAATTCCCTTCTGCTCTTGGTGGCTGTGTTTTGCAGCAGCTTTTCTTTTTTTTCTTGCATTTATGAATTATAAATTAATATAATAAATATGCGTACATAAATGTAGGCCGGCACTATAATAATAAGATATGTATTGATAACTGAGGAACAAAAAGTAGCTGCGTTTGTGTAAAACTTTTTAGCTATTTGATTTTATAGATAAGGAAACATGGAATGTGTGGGTGTTTGGATTTGAAAGATTTTTATCTCTGTGGATTCGACTTTCATCTGGTAATTTTTATCGATTGTGCGACTAGTAGAAATCTGTCAGAATTTTTTTTTCTTATTATTTGGGGAAAAGTGTGGTCATACTTGAATCATAAAAGATGCGGTATATCAGTATAATTTTTTTAATTTTTGAATTTTTCTGGATAAATTTGTCGGAAAATCCCGAAAGAAGTGACTCAGTTTACAAGGAATGCTTTAAATGTCGTTTTTCGAAATTGGAAGATTTAAAAAAATTCATAATTCGGAAACTATCGTGTTCTATAGCGTCAAACGTAAACACAGCTCAAACCTCAAGGGAACAGACATGCGACCTCTAAAAAATAGCAAAAAAGTTTAGCATTTATGTTGCAAAGCATTAAAACATTGCTCAAGATGTTATAAAAATATGATAACATTTTCACCTTGGCTGTTTTTTTTTATTCGCTATCAATAAAATATGTAAATTTTCTTTTTGCGAATAATATCTATTATATCTTTTATCATTGTTTCCTCCAACACGCTTGCCGACTGTGAACATAGTAGAAGTCCATCATTAAAAACTCGACAGAGCAATTTCAAAGTTCTCCCTACCATAAAAATCCTGGCGTTGCTTGTCACAGATCGACAAGCGTCTCTCTCAAACCCACGAAAATTTGCAAAACCGAGAGCGTTTGAAATAAAATTTACGAAACTCGCCGATTTGTTGATAAACTCCAACTATCATCGATGAATTTCCAAGCCGATTCATCAACAACAAAGTTCGGATCACTGCCGAGCTTTCGGCAGTGATAAAAACCAGTGGAAAAAACAAACAAAAAAAAACAAACCAAACCTCAAACCTCGCACAAACGACAGACAAAGGCATCGAAAAAAATGAGTTATAACAAGAAAGTCTCGTATTTCTACAATCCGGATGTTGGAAATTTTCACTATGGCCCAGGACATCCAATGAAGCCACACAGACTCTCGGTAATTCACAGTTTAGTACTTAATTATGGGCTCCACAAAAAAATGCAAATTTATCGGCCGTACAGAGCAAGTACACACGACATGTGTCGTTTTCATTCCGACGAATACGTCGAATTTCTTCAACGCGTAACACCACAGAATCTCCAAGGTTTCACGAAATATCTCAGTCATTTCAACGTCGGCGACGATTGTCCGGTTTTCGAGGGACTCTTTGACTTTTGTTCTATGTACACCGGCGCATCATTGGAAGGAGCAACAAAATTGAACAACAATTGCTGCGACATAGCGATAAACTGGAGCGGTGGACTTCATCACGCCAAGAAATTTGAGGCATCCGGATTTTGTTACATAAACGACATTGTAATAGCGATACTAGAGCTCCTAAAATATCACGCCAGAGTTTTGTACATAGACATCGATGTTCATCACGGCGACGGAGTGCAAGAAGCATTTTATCTCACCGACAGAGTAATGACTGTTTCTTTTCACAAATATGGCAATTATTTCTTTCCTGGAACTGGCGATATGTACGAAATTGGAGCTGAAAGTGGGAGATACTATTCCGTTAATGTTCCACTGAAAGAGGGCATCGACGATACTTCTTACGTTCAATTATTCAAGCCTGTGATTTCGCATGTTATGGAATTCTTTCAGCCTACCGCTATAGTTTTGCAATGTGGCGCTGATTCTTTGGCCAACGACAGACTCGGTTGTTTCAGTTTGAGCACAAAAGGACACGGCGAATGTGTGAAATTTGTTAGAGATCTTAATGTTCCTTTATTGACTGTAGGAGGTGGTGGATATACTTTGAGAAATGTAGCGCGTTGCTGGACTTACGAGACATCACTTCTCGTCGATGAGCAGATAAGCAACGAACTTCCGTACACAGAGTATCTCGAGTATTTCGCTCCGGACTTTACGCTACATCCTGAGGTCGTCACAAGACAGGACAACGCTAATAGCAAACAGTATCTCGAAGCAATCACCAGACACGTTTATGATAATCTGAAAATGGTGCAACATTCGCCAAGCGTACAGATGCAGGATGTTCCATGCGACGCACTTCCACCTGAAGAGGATAGACAACCAGAACCGGATCCCGACTCCAGACACAATACACAAGATACTGATAAAATCACCGAGCCAGCAGGTGAATATTACTCCGGTGATAAGGATCAGGACAAAATGGATGTTAATGAAACGTGATTGATCACCCGTCATGCTAAAACAATCACAATTTGTAAATAATTAAATTGAAGAAAATATATGTAAATATTGTTTAGTAATACAAATTTTACTTTGTGGATGGAACAGGACTGGATTATTGTAACATAAATGACGAATAAAAACTTTATATACCTTCTAAACTTTTTTTGAGGATATTCTTTTTGATATACCGAGGATATTTGAGGATATTCGAGGATCTTTTTTCGAGGATATTTGAGGATATTCGAGGATCTTTTTTCGAGGATATTCATTTTGATGTATATAAAACATTTTACGCCAAAATAACTTTTTAACTAATTAACTCTATTTAACTGTAGGATTAAATGCAAGCACCATTACAATTATTATAAATACCAGCTAGGTTCGACCTGGCTCTGACCCTTCCGATTGGTCCTCAATTTTTTTTATATAATTGACAACTCTAAAGAGCACTATTTGGAAGAAAAAAAATGTTTACACATTTTTAACTATCTACGATTTTTCAAAACAAATTATCAAACGACACATTTAAATAGTCTGAAACCATTCTGAAAAACCTTTTTTTTGTAATAAAAATTTTCCGACCGAGTCGAAGTGGGGCGGCGATTCCATCTATTTTTGTCGGTATTTTTTCAACAAAAAAGGAAATCGAGAAGATTTTTAAAAAACAGTAACTTTACGATGCAGCTAAAAAAATTTTGTAGGCAACACACGATTTTTGAAAAAAAATTTTAGACTCCAAATAAATGCTGAGATTTTGCTGAAATAATCGCAAATTAAGCCTTTTTATTAATGGTTATTTAATGTTCATTATGAAATAAAATATATGTACATTGGAAAAATTTGAAAAAAAATTCTATATTTTCAACATTTGGAGTTATGTTGACAATGAAAATCTCGAGAAAATAAGTGAAAAATAAATTTTTGATAACAAAACTGCCTCCATGAGGAAGTAAAAATACATTTTTTCGGCGCTATTAGAAGATGAAAATTTTCGAAGAGTAGATGGAAAAAAAAATTGAAATACGTCTTTAAAAACAACCAAAAAGTAATTTATAATACGGATTGAAGGAAGTGTATTTTGCGTTAAAATTATGACGAGTGGAAAATGCAGATTTACCGTAAAAAAATCAACGCAATTTTACTGCAATCAATTAAGATTGCTGTAGCTATATGTTGAATCGCCTTCACAAACTATAAAATCTTAATTCATTTGAGTTTTGTTATGCTTATATTATTCACCTGGGCTTTGTTAAGATATTGCTCAGAGTTACAATCTATCGAATACGAAAACAGGATCCACACGATCGTTAATCTTTTGTTCATCTTGTCTCTTATGAATACGACTATTGTTCAGTTCTTTAAATTTAGTGAATCGATGTAAGACGTGTGTCATATCGTCTCGGATACAATATATTTATTGTGTCACTTGAAACTTTTACATCTACGACTACATTAATATCATTAGATATTTAAAAAAAATTGTTTCCTCCCCATTTTCTCCAGAGTTATAACAGTGAGTTATAAAGTTAAAATTATAGGTAAACGGTGTAGTTAAAAATTCCCCAATAATTCTACCATATTTTTATCGTATTTGAAAGCGCGATAGAATTTTTAGATTTATCTGTATACGTATCTTTACCTGATGAACGTGCTTAATTTTCGTATCGTTTTATGAACAGATATAACTTGAAAATATCGATGAAATCAACATATTGAATCGATCCGATTTCATTTTTTAAAACAGTAATTTCTGAAAAATAAACACAATTTGGCATCTTTTGACTGAAAATTCATTCTAACTAATGCAAAATAGCGCAATTCATATTAACATTTCGAAAATATTCGTAGCAAAACCAATAATTGATGTCAATTAAATTTTCTAAGAAAAAGTAAGAAAATTAGACTCCTCGCTGTGTTAAATCAAATATTAGATAATAATTAAATATTCAATACATAAAAAATCAATAATTTGATAATTAAATAAACTAATGAAAATATGTAAATATTGTTGGTAAAACGATATTTACTGTGTAGGAGGGACTGGATTATCGCAAGTGACGAATAAAACTTTGTTTACTTTCGAAATCTTTTCAAGATTTTTCTTTAATATTTCTTATCTCTTCATGGACAAATATTACACGGAATACCATAGGACAGTAATCATTTTCTTTTGTTTTTACAATATGCATTAGGCAAGTTTATTGTTTTAGAACGGACAGCATATTATCAAGTTTACATTTATAATAATAGTAAGAATAATAATAATAATAATAAAACAGTAGAACGAAGGACGATATTAATAGTAAATCAGTGTAGTGATTCTATAGTCAAGAGCAATAACGATAACGCGTATCTCTGTTTTTTTCCAGGTCTATATTACGCTATATCACAGAGAACTTAACCATGTCCCGTTTTTTGTCCCACGTTTCCGGGGAGGTCAATCGAGAAGTAGCTATTCAGTAAAGTAAAAGAAAAAAAAGAAGGAAAAAGGTTGTATCGCGACTGACCGCCGGCTAAGACTAAAACGTGACTAATGCAATAAATTAGGGTGGCTGTTAAATTAAGTATTCTTATCACCTAAACGTAGCCGCTTGACTACGCAATAACTATACAAAAAAGTTTATCGAAAAATAATACGTTACAAAAATACTCATAGTACGAGGAACGCAAATACTTGAACTCGTTAGGCTTAAAAAGTACAAGTGATTTTTTCTTCTTCTTCTTCATCATCTTCTCTTTCTTTCTTTCTCACATATTTCTTCAGTTTCAATTAGGCCGAGGCATAGAGGTGCGTGTCTATGGACTCTCGTTTTGTTTCTGTGTTTCAGTCTCATGATTAAAAAAAAGCAATTCCATTGATCTGCGCGCGCATAATTCAAACTTTCGTTATTTATGTTTGTAGGCGTACTTAGGCTAAAAATTATGTACATTTACGGCGTATTACGGTTTTTCGGCATGTGCCTAAAATGCCTTATTCAGCTGCTACGGCTACGTTCCAGATCGTCGTCGCGCTCGGTCGTTCCTCACTACCGAGCCATTCCTCCAGAGTTCGACTGACTAGATGCCATTGTTCTCGCTCACTCTCACTCTCCTCGCGTTTTTTTTTTTCTTTTTTCTTCGAGAAGTCAAGAATCTCCGGAGAGATTCTTTAAGTTTCAAAATGTTTGTAGATACTCGTCACGTACGTCATTACTTGCTGCCAATCGGGCCGCTCTAGCTGGCACATGTCTCCGATGTTCTGAAAATTGACAAATCTTTCGTTGAGAAAAAGTTGCAGAAATGATGACAAAAATGTTTTACCGACGAAATATCTTAAAAAAAAACTAACATTTTTTTGGTAATAAGGCACACTTCCTGTACAACAATTTTGTAAAACTTTAATTCCTTTCGTTTTGGGATTTCTCATTGGAAATATTTTTTTTAAAGATATAATTGCACTGAACATTTATGAATTATATACTGACCAACGTCGTCGGGATTCCAACGCTCTCGGCCGCGGAAAACGCGAGCGAGAAATTTCGTCTCTTCTCGGAAGGTGTGAGCGAATCGTAGGGCACCTTATCCGGCAAATAGGAATGTAGAATCGCGCAGAGTGCCAAGCCGTCGTTCCACGAGCTGCTGAAGTTCGTGATGTCAATATTCCGATAGCCGAGGGTCTTGTTCTGGCACCATTTGAGAAGAGCGTTTCTCTTGGAACCGCCGTTCTTCACGAGACCGCAGAGAGGATCTTTGCGCTCGGAGAGATCGGTCACGCTGTTACGACGCACAAAGTCTATGGCCTTTGCATTAAGAGCTGCGGAATCCAGAAGCTCGCCGGGACTCATTCCAACCGACGGCACTGATGATTTGGTTTCTACGTGTGCGCCATAACAGTAAAATTTAAACGTCAACATTTTATTTCCAATAATTTCTCAAAATTTAACTATTGCCTAAAAGTCATTAAAAAATAGCGCAATTGATAATGTAATACAACGAAAATAATGTAGAATAGATCTTTACACATTGCTTCCTGATTATTTTCGAATTTTTACAATTCCAGAGTTTTAATAGAAATCCGATTGACTCACATTTATTTTAAGGGAAATTGCAATAGATAAGAAGTTTTCTATGATTTATTTGCGTACAAGATGGTAGCTAAATGCTCTTGAAAACAAAGCTTCCTCTATGAGGAAGATATAAACAAAAAGAAAAAAAAACTCCCATAAATACTCGACTTTTCGAACATCAGATTATTCACGCCACATTTATCAATTAATTCAGCAAGTGTCGTAATTTTGAACATTGGTTTCTAATTGTGTGTATCAAAATAGTAACCAGAGTTTCACATTTTATTTTCGCCAATTCGTGTTTGTTAAAATTTATTATTAAGTCAAAATCTAATCTAAAATATTTGTTATTACCTGACAATGGCTTTCTATTATTGGACGATTGAGTCTTGTTGTTGTTGGTCGGATTGGTGGTGCATATCAAATTGTTCATCTGCTGTTGATCTCGAAGCGGTGTTTTAAGCGAAAGTATATCATTGGTGCCTATTGAATTTAGTGAAGAAGTGGAACTGCTGCGACTTCCCGGTCCTACGCATAGGGCTGAATTAATAACGTCCGCGAGGGTTGTGTCATCGGCCTCGCCGTCGGCGCACGTACCGGCCTTAGCCTGTTTCGTTGCATTTTCGATACTCTCGATAAGACACTTCACCGACAGTCTGGAATCTTGCCGTGAGATATTAGCTTTTCGTCGAGCAGCCATTTCCTGCTGTACACTCGTGAGAACGCTCTGCTGCGTTTCCGTTGGTGTACTCGCTGGTCTCGGTGCCGGGGGTGGCATTGTCTTTTGATTCGCTGCAATGTCAAAGCAAATCGTTTTACTACTATTGTCTACTCGAAAATATTTGATAAACACAACCAAAAAAAAAGCTTGAAGCTCAAATGCCATTAAAAAAACAAACATTTACTTCTATATAGTGCTCTTGATATCCACAGAATCAAGAAATATTAAAGATACTATTTTTGCGAGGACATCAAAAATATTCAGCGATCACAACTAAGCTTTTATGAAGAAGCAGACATTCCATAGCGGCCTCTAAATATTTTATTTATGTTCCCGTTTTAGCAGTATTTTTTCTTTGCGTATGTCCGAACATTAATTTAGAGAAACAAAAAAAAAATGAATTCTATAATAAATGTCCTAACCAAATAAATATATAAATGAAGGTTTAACCTTGTTCTTTAAAATTTGGTAGCAATATTTTAATATACAATTTGTGTTTCAATTCTTTTTTGTTCGTATAAATTTCGTGTAAGCCTTTGAATATTTTTTGTACACACTGACACTTCGGGAGAATGTTTCAATTAAAGATGGAAGAAAATAGACGAAGTTCGAAATTAAGGGTTTTTACTCATTTTTCAGTTAACAAAGTATGTTAATTTATATCTCAGCAATCATGTTGGTAAATATATGTATATTTTAAAAAATCCTTGATATTTTGCTCTAAAATATGTTAAAACTAAGGATAACAATTTTGGAAACCGTTTTAAAAAACCTATAAATCAAGAGCACTATATCAATCGACAGTGATTTCCCAAAAAAACAAAATCAACAACAGAAGACAGGCGTTTGCAGGTCTAACGATACGAATAGCATACGAAAAAGCATTTCCTTACAAACGTAAAAAGAAAAGTAACAAACAAATAAGCATTTAAACGAAGGTTCAACGTTCTCCGACGAAATCGTCGAGTGCACGCCGAGCGACACAGTGTTTACGTGGACTTTGGTTATTTCTCCGGAATTTCAATTGGAGATTGGAAAGCGGATGACAAACTGTTTGCGTGGGTTTTAGGCACTTATTTTGCGCCTGACTTACTCGATCGTCCTGCTCTCAGTTCAACATCTTCCAATATAGGTTCGAACTTTTCCTTCAACGAATACGTACGACCGACCGAATTGATTTTAGACGACCGATTCATCGCAGATAATTCAGTCGTACCGGATGATTTTGTTGATTTCTCGGTAAATTTCATACGCTTTTTATTATTCTCGCAAATTCCAATGCCACCACTTTCAGCACGTTTTGGCCTCGTGTCTTGAATTGCATTCTTTGCTAATTCTTCAAATTTCTTTCGTACACGCACAATCGACTTAGTTTCTGATTCCAAATCGATTCGCGTGATTTTCTTTGGTGTTTGCGTTTGAATCAGCGGTAATTCTGGCTTTTTTTCAATTGAATCACTCGTGGGAAGTGAATGGCATCTGTTGAGCGTCGAATTATCAGTCTCACGTTTTTCTACGCCCGAATAACTTTTCCTGTCAGCAGTCAAAATTACCATTTTTTCGGGCATTGGGTTGCTGATTACTGCAGGATATTCAAACACGGAATCATTGGAAGTGGCACTGTGAGGAATATCATTGTTTCCTTGCTCACCTTCTCGTGGAACAAACATAGTTGGCTCAATTATTACAGCTGGATTTGGATTTTGCAAATCCGTGCCGATAACAAAATCGTCAGAATCGCCGGAATTGCCTATAATGATCGGTTTGGCAACTACTAACTTTGCATTTTTTTCGGGTAATGTTAGATATCCCTTCGAGCTCTTAAAAGTTTCTTTCTTTATTTCCATTTTCGTTAAATCCTCGCTTCTCAATGAATTTATAAATGCACTACGTAATTCCGATTTTTGTTTATCGAACTCACCTCGAGTTTTGTTAATTTCGTCAGGTTTCACCGGATTCGATCGAGGAGTAAAACTCTTGAAAAATTCATTTCTTATTTCTGCTTTAGATGATTCCTGATTCCAATAAGAATCCGCAGAAACGCTACGTGTTTCTAATTTTTTATTATCGCGCACATTTTCAGTTTTGTTCGTTAAATCCTCCAATTTCTGGAGGCTTGGTCGAGGCGTAAAACTTTTTAAATACTCATTCTTTATTTTTGTTTTGGATTCGGATACCGATTGTTGTTTATCGTGCATCGTCCGTGCCTTAATCGGCGAATCAACAGTTTTTTCCAAATGTTCAGACGAGGAATGTAAATTCTCCGACTTAAGAGACTCATCTTCGGACTTTTCAGTCGAATCAAAAATAGATAGAATATTTTTCTCGCCCGCTAAATCAGGCAGCGAGCCATTAAAATTTAATCCAACTCGGGATTTTTTCTGTATACTCTCGTGAAACAATTTTCCCATTTCCGGATCGACCTCGAATCTCAAATCGTCCATAGATCGTGGAACATCGGAATAAACGTAATTTTTTGGCACGAAAAATCTGCTGTTTGATATATTAATACCGTAAGAGTTATCGTCAGCGCTTTGAATGCCTTTTATACTCTTTAGCAATGTGTTTTTGGAGCTCTTTCCTTTAAGATTATCCGGCTCTGCAGGAATATAGAGTTTTCTATCATTTTCACTGGATAATGAGATATTTTCATTTGGGCATGAATACTGTCTATTGATTTCGTTCGACAGAGTTTCTCGTTTACTATCGATTCCATTAGGATCGATAATTGGACAGAACTCAACTTCATTTCCAGACAACAAACGATCTCCAACCTGAACCACGGAAAACGGTGA
The DNA here is from genome assembly GCA_964016905.1 of Perithous albicinctus. Lineage (NCBI taxonomy): Eukaryota > Metazoa > Arthropoda > Insecta > Hymenoptera > Ichneumonidae > Perithous > Perithous albicinctus. The sequence goes on from OZ024689.1 coordinate 18,894,040, forward strand.
AAAATTCGTTTCCTTCGGTCTGTCTAGCATCGAATCTGAAGGATATTTTCTGGGCCTGATCAGGGGCACACGTTCGATCTCAGTACGCTGCTTTCTGATTGTACGACCACGTTTTAATATGACGTTCGAGGGTTTTCGGTCGGTTTCGTTGGGAATTTCGGGCATGCGATTATCCGCGGCTGTGGGACTCCCTGACGCGGAAATGAAGTCAAATAAAACAATGAATCAATGTTTCCTGTTAATTAAAGAATTCATCACGTAAACATTACTATCCAAAAGTGAGATTCGACAAAAAATGTTAGTACTTCGAAAGAAATCAACGATATTAGAGATACCAAGACTCTTAGCACGTCAATTTATCCCGCATCAAAATTTTGAAAAGAAAATGTATATATTCCATTTCAAAAAAATTCCATATTATAAATATCCCATTCAATAAAATGCCGCATAAATATTTGGAAATTTAACTTTTCTAATTAATCACATTCATTACAGTCATTTATATTACAGAAAAAATCAAGAAAGTTCTCTAATAAATCATATTCAATCGAAAAAAAAAGATTTCATTTCATACGTTACGAAAACGAAGGTTTTCTGAAAGTTTGGTAATTACTGCTTTTTTTTTTAAACTAATTTATTAATACATTTTTGTCATTTGTATCTACAATATGCTTTATTTTCAAATGACTTCTCCTATGACAAAATACGAAAATTCTAATCGAACAGAACTTTTGGTAAGAGATGTATACGAGACAGATCCTAAACTAAAAAAAGATCATGCACACAGAACTAACACGTGCATCACGCATGTCCTACGTGTATGGATTAAAAAAAAAACTTAATATTAATTGACCGAAACTTCGTAAGTAACGATTATTAAATCGTGTTACAATCGATTGTTTTTAGTTAATAGATGATAAAATAAAAGTTGACATACCCTTGTTGAGCTTTTCTAATTGAGCTTCGAGAGATCTGAGCCGATCTCTCTGCGCCTTGTTCTCCATAACGACGCGTTCGAGCTCACTCTGAGCTTCGGTCTTGAAATCATTAGCCACACGTACAGTCATTAGCAGATCTCCCTGAAACTGTTCCCAATCGGCGGTCTCTTCCTGCCGCAACTTTCGCTCTTCTTCGAGAGCTCTCTCCAGCTCGTATTGATGAGCCTGGCTCTCTCGTTCTCTACGCTGCGCGTCACTAAGTGCAGCTTTGAGCTCGCGTTTATCCTCCAAATGTCGCTGGCACTGAGCTTGATATTCCGCAAGTGAGTCGCGTACCAATTGAAGCTCTGCTGTCACCGAAAGCCGCTCGTCTTTCATCTGATTAACTCTATATTCCAAATCGTCGATCGCTGATTTCGCATTATTTCTTGCGACCTGAAAATTGCACAGATAATCACTATTTCTTCACTACCTTTTGTTTATTGCAACAATTTTTTCAAAATGCTTGATTATTTTATTAAGCTGCCCATAAAACCATTTTTCTTTCAAAGATCTGGCATTTAAAAAAAAAATGTACTACTGCTAGGAAAATTTTAAAAAATTCTAAATACCGCTAAAAACAGTAAAAAATGACTGATTTTCCTGACTAAAATTGAAACTCATAATGCCAAGAGGAGTAACTAATTGAATATGCTGTAAGCTAATCAGCATTCAAAAACATGTTTACAATATATTTGATGATGGAATATAATGTTTATAAATACAACTAAGCCTCGAAGATTAATACCTTCCCTCTCGCAAGCAGTAAGCGTATAATCTCCGCGACGCAAGGTGATTATTAAAAAAATATACTCTGAAAGTTATGTTTCTGTTATAGATTTCATTTTTAAAATGTCGCTTGGATTTAGTAAGATATTGTTCGACGTAAATACTTCAATTTTCAGCACATTATTTCAAATATCAAGTCTATCGGGTACTAAGATTTAAACAATTCTTTATACACGCATTAAAGAAGAAAATAGCGTGAACCAAGGTGAATTTCGATTGCTACATGAGTTTTCTAAAGGATAAAACATTGCATTTATTTGCATCAGTAATATTTTGTTTATACTTCGAAACTCACTTTGTATTCTTCTTGGAGTTGAGAGTATTGATCACGTAATCGATCGTGATCGCAGTACGATCTGGCAAGTTGTTCCTGTAGCGCGGCTGCCTGAGTCTCGAGAGTGTCCTTCTCTCGTCTCGCCGCATGCAACATTTCGTCAGCCTCGCTTTTGCTTTCCAGTTGCCTCGATTGCTCGAGTTCCTCAATCTTCGCTCTGGCATTTTCGAGCAAAGTCGCGAGTCTGCTTATCTCTATAGTACGATTTTCACCCTCTTGTCTAGCCTCGCCAAGCTCAAGCTCGAGCTGTTTTCGCTCTACGTTCGACGCGTCAACTGTTGATTCTAAAAGATGAACACGCTGAGTCAATCGCTCCGTTTCGCTCGAAGTCGTCTCTGCCGAAGTTCGCAAACACTTTAGATCCGCCGTGAGTTCCTCCTGCTTTCGCAGCAAGGATTCACGCTCTTCTTGGGCGCTCTGTAATTCAACAATTAATTTATGTTTTATTGTATCATCAGAAATAAATAGCAATTAACGCGAGAAATGTTTAAATGGCGTTTTTCTTTCTTTTTTGGAGCAATTGATGATAACATACTTTCAGTAGATCTACAAGTTTTTGCTCTCTTTCGGTGTTGTAACCTCTAGACGAATCCTGAGGCTGTTCCTCTCTCAGAAGAAGACCCTGCAGAGTATCCACTTTAGATCGAGAATCCTCTAGTTTCTCGGTCTGCCTGCAAAGCGACTCCAAAAGCACTCCTTTTTCCTCTGTGAGCCTTTCGTTGTCAGTTTGAAGTTCCGTTAATTGGGCCTTTTGGAAATTAGACAATAATATTATTTTTTATATGCAGATTGAATATAAAAAGTCCTCTTTATGAACAAACTTTTGGTCGTTTTAGTACATTTTCAGAAGGACCTTAAAGCTTTTTGAAGAGTCTTTTCGGTGTTACACTCAATTTTCCATAACGATTTTTGAAGAAACTTCGGGCAATTTTTCTCGATGTCCAAAGAAAAACTGTAAAACTCTTTTTTGGGATATTTTTGGCGGGAAAAGAGCTGCTAAAGATATTTTGACATTTGGAAAGAATCACAAAATCGCCAGAACAAATTTTGTGCAGTTTTGGCTTCCTTAGCTTGTCTAAATTTAGGCGAAATCAATAAAGTAGTCAAGATTCTACAGAAATTCTCATTTTCGTAATTTTTTTTTTGTTTAAATGCTAGTAATCGGAACGGTTCAAGCAACTGATCTAAATTTTTACACAACACTTAAATAGAGTGACTTAAATACCTTCAATGAAAATCTCTCATAATTCTAAATAGTTTTTTACACTCACAGAATTTGATTTATTTATTTAATTATTAAACAGATTGTTTCCTTACATATTTCCTTCGTTATTTTTTTTTTTACATTAAACATAACATTTATAGGTTCTGATCCAAGACAGTAAATTACGCATTTTCAAACTCATTCAGAATAAATCAGTAAATGCTCACCTGCAAATCGCTCAATTCTTGAATAGTAGCCTGGAGCTCCTCATTCGTCGAATAATGTGTCTCCTCCATCTGCAAGATTCTATCCTGAAGGCAAGCGACTGAAACTTCGGATACCGAACTGGAGGAATGTTTGTCCCAATCCGGAGTAGTACAAGCCTGCTGTTCGTTAGCCGCATTCGACAGAGTCGCGCTTCCGTCATCCTGAGTTATGGCTATCGAAGCTGGTGCGGAATTGTGTAATCTCGTAGCGTCAAGCAAAAGCTGTTGTTTCTCAGAATCCGAGAGAGGCGAATGAGCGACGTCCCTCAAGCGCGCTCGCAACGCTTCGTTGTCCTCGGTAAGGTGCTCTAATTCAATGTTGTGTCGCTCCTGTGAGAAAAAAAAAAAGAAAACAAACCACCGATTCAAATTTTTATTTCGAAGCACTAACATTTTAACTTTGTCAATTTAACCTGAAAGATTTCAAATAATATTAAACTTTGGATACTAAACGATTTTGGAGTATTTTTAAAACCAAAACAAACAAAAAAGCGAGTATATTATAGATGAATTTTTTTTTTAGTAATAATCGATATAACTTTTTAAACCGACGAGAGGAAAAAAAAAGTAGTTAACTGTCACAAATGTTAGGTTATGTCAGAAAAACAATAAAGCGAGAGATTTATTCACCATTCGAGCGTTTTGTTATTCGTTGCAACTGAAACGGAGGAATACCGATTCAATGATTCAATAGCAGGGTTTTATTGTTGTGAAAAAAATTTTGATATATCTTTGGTAATAGCTGACAGAACTTGTTCATGTCGCAGCGGCTTTCGGCTTTCCGTTAACGTTTCTTTTCACAAACAAGAATGACCGCGGTAAACATATAATTTCCCCTTGGATTCGGCGCCAGCAAGTTTATGTAGGCAACCTAACAGCGGCGGTTATTATATATATATATATATATATGTAGTCTGTTGAGCCCAGTTCGGCGCTGCTAGCTCCGCTCTGCTGCTGTTTTTTTCATCAAAAAAATCTCATGGGGCGATCGATGGACAAGAGGGATCAGCCGGATCGCACCCGGTCTTCGCTATATAGCGAAGCGAATCGAAAAGACGCTATCCACCCAAAATTCCGGATACTTTGTATAGCACCACCCAATATTAAAATCTTAAAAATAAACGTATATTTGCATGCTTTTTGAGAGTCTAATCGGCAGCGATTTATCGTTGGCGGTAAATTCATCTAAAACATTTCATACTCAATGGATGTTTCCCGCTATTGTTGAAAAACTTTATGAATATTTCACGCTGTAGTTTAAAAAAAGTACGTAGATATTTCCCGCTATAGTTAAGAAATTCTATAAATGTTTCACGCTGTAGTTAAAAAATGTTGTAAGTATTTCCTGCTGTAGTTACAAAATTCTATTGATATTTCACGTTATAGTTAAAAAATTCTTTAGATATTTCACGCTATAATTAAAAAATTATATAGATATTTTTCGCTTCAGTTGCAGATGAATATTTCCGGCTATAGTTGAAAATCTGTATGAATATTTCTCTCTGTAGTTAAAAAATTATATAGATATTTCCCGCTATAGTCGAACATTTTTATAGATAATCCCGCGATAGTTGACAATCTCTATGAATAGTTCCCACTGAAGTTAAAAACAAAATCGCGAAATAATGTTATTTGCAAAAATACAATCTTTGCAAATACTTTAATTAAAAACATATTTTTTAGACTTATTGTACTGTCTATTAATAATTATTACAGCAACAAGGAAATACCGGTTTTTAAATATTTTTACTTGAAGACAAGATTCTCAGAACTACTTTTTTCAAATTAAATACCTGTGTATCCGAAAAAAAATCGATCAATGGACTTGACTTCGCACTTTATAAAAATTTCAGAGTGATTCATCTTTAATATAATCCCTATAATAAAACTACTTTTATGAAGACTATTGCGTACAAAAAAATGTCTTCTACTTCCATAGAGGTGTTCTTCATCAACTCGGACAATTTTTTTTCAGTGAAGTAATATAAATGGCAAATAGTATAAATGAAAAAGAAGGACTCAGATGTACATTAATGCATCTTTCTCTGTAAACAACTTCTTCAACTCAACAAGAATGTCGAGTTTCACAATGCCAATTTTTTAATACACTCTCAAAACACTGCCACACACTCTATAAAATCTATAGCGTAATTAAAGGAGTCCCATTAATAGATGAAAATTAATATTCATTTGATTTGCTGGAAATAGCCTTTTCGATGTATTAATTAGTTCATGGAAAAACATAACTTTTTATTTTTACGTTTTCTTTGCCCGATCTCAAACTTCCATGATATACGCCGTGTTTGAATAAAAAAACCATTTCCGAAACGAGTGGATTTTAAAAATCTGAGAAAATTCTTACTATTGTATGGCTAATTATGAAACAGATTCGAGAGTGTAAAAAAAGTGGCCTACTTGGTGGTGAACGCCTCAAATGTATAATCAAATCTTCTAATGTTGCAAAAAAAAATACTTGGAAATCTTTAATTTTTTTTTTTTAAATCACTTTTTAAAACTTATTACACCGGTTACTCAATAATGAATACAATAATAAGTAAATACTGCACCTTAACAGCAGCAAGTTCAGCGCACATTTCCTGAAACCTTTTAGCATCAGCGGCGCTCTCCCGTAACCGTGCTTCAAGCCTGGCGCGTTCTTTCCGCGAGAGTTCGAGCTCACGCTCAAGTTCCTGCATCCTCGGTGAACTTTTCGCCAAACTCTTGTTGGCCGGTTTGGTCGAGTTGTTTCTCGACGCGTTGTCACCTCGCCCGCCAGCGGTCCAGTTTTCTTCCTGCTGTTGATTCTGTTGCTGCAGCAGCAGGTTACCCTCGGCTTTGGCCTCGAGGGTAGGCGCATACGAACAAGAATTAGATTGTCGTATCGGCACCTGTTGATGCGGCGGATTTTGCTGCTGCTGCTGCTGCTGTTGCTGCTGCTGCTGCTGCTGTTGATTTTGTTGCTGTTGCGAAGACGGAGGCGGATGGCTTTGCTGTCCTCTGCGAAACAGCGATTTGAACTTCATCATGGTCACTCGTCACTCTAGACTATATTCCCTGATTTACAATTCATCAACTAAAAATCTCTAACTAATTATTCTTATAGTGTTTACACTCCACGTGCGTTTTCACTCATTCTTATAATTGCTTAATCAATCACTTAAAAGCCAAATAATATTTGGGCATTTGTATTCGGTAATAAAGAAAAAGTATATTCCCTGATTTTGAATTCAACAAACAACAAAAAGTCTTTATGAATTATTATTCATTTACACTACACATGAGTTTTTTTTTAAATATCACACTTTGTATATAATTTTTTATTTGATCACTGATAACGCTGGATAAAAATTTATCAAAGCGATTAGCATGAATTATAGAAGAAAATACGACGTGTTGCACGAAAGTTCATCCAGGAACCTCGAAACACGTCTTTCAACTCCCAACAATACTTTATCCCTTTCGTTGCGAACAAATGACACTTTGGTCACCATAGTACAGCACAATGCAATGCTTATCGCTCTTTAAACGTGTGTAAGTTAGCTACGAGTCTGCAGAGTATGCAATACTGCCACGCAAGCCTTCGAGGAACGAGAGATAGCACTCCAACGAAAATACAGTCTTTACAGTCTATAGTTATAAAAACCAGCTAACGTTCCACAATAGTATTTTTTTTTTTTTTTTTTTTTTCAAGCTCCCACAGGTTCGTCGAAAATGCTCGATAATCGCAGCACTCAGAGTCTCAAAGCTTGGCACATAAGCTGTGTAAATAAAACGTTTTCAACAGTTCCCCACCCACACAACTCAAAGCGATGACAACGACGAGTCGTCGATGTCGTCGACAAAAACTTCAACTCTCTCATCAACGAGTTGAAAATCGACGGATTTTTGACAAATTAAAATAATGCTGCTTGTACAAATTGTTGAAGATAATTTGCAAGCTTTTAATTTTGGATTTGAGAGGAATTTTTGTTGCTAACGAAACGTTAGTTTTTAGCGTTTCTTCACTCGCTGCATTAAATTTATGCTCTAGAGAAATTTGGGACAATAATTGTCTGAAGAAGGCGAATTCGTGAGTCTGTTTTCAGCGTCATTGTCGGCCACTTGTTGCTGCAAGCCACTCTGCTCCGATTCCATCTGCAGCAGCAGCAACAGCAGTAGCAGCAGCAAAGCTATGCAACAACTTCTGGATTCTCTCACTAAGTTTCTCTACTCACGGGTTTTGTACCATCGTGGCTAACTTTGCTGCTTCTTTCTCTCCGTTGGACAACCGGAGAGACACAAGAGAAAACAAAAAATCGTAAGAAAGCGAGAGAGCAGCAATAGCAGCAGCAGCAGCAACCAAGCAACACGTTTCTCCTTCCTCAACGAGAGAGGCTGTAGTTATGTACAGGTATGCGGTGCGGTGTCCCGAATCGAACCGTTGCCGTTGTAGAATATAACCAGCAGCAACGAAGCGAAGCAGCAGCCAGGCCTCGTGGGTGTCTTCCTTGAACGGAGTGCTCGATCGAGTATATCGACAAGTTTATCCAGAGGAGAAAGGATCACTCGTTCAATCACCAAACCGCTCAACTTCTCTCTTTTCTCAAATCCAACTTCTTCAATATTCCCCAAAGATTATTAAACAATTTTCAGCGACACTTGATAGATGAAATTCTTGTCTAGACATTTTTTTTGGAGCAAGTTGATTATGGAGTGTCTTTTTTTTTTGCTTTCTAGTATTGTTGTTCAGAAATGTTGCCACGATGGGAGATTGATCTTTTTTCTTCTCAGGATTCAGATTTGTAGCACTGGAATTTTTCTCTTGAGAAATAACGCGTTATTTTTGGACGTAACTAACAGCAGACGTTTGATATTGCACGGTACACCGATCGACGGTGCATCGGGGACTGAAACGCAGAGGTTGTCGCGAAAGAGGAAGGGAAAAAGATTTTTAGGGAGGGGAGACTTGGGGCACTATACGTATTGCCGCTTGTGCTCTCTTCAAGTGTTGCCCCCACCACTTTGCTTGGTCGTTTGAGACTCGTTCGGCGTTGAGAAAAAGTGCCGCGAGAGGAGAAGAATCGTAAGAAGAACAAACTGGCGTTACGGGAGAAGTAGGCCTCGGTTATACACCTTCGGTAATCGCACTATGAGACCAAGAAGTACGTAGACAAGAGAAAAACAAAATTTGCTTAAATTCTCTCGAATTTAGAGGAAATAAAATAATATTTATCAACACTGAAAAATGAATGTAGATTTTTTTGTTGTAAATGGAAAATAAAGTTTTTAATTTATTTTAATGAGTAGCGGTAGCTTTTCGACAGCAAGTATTTAAAAAAAAATCAGGAACGTTTCTTTAGCTTTAGTCATTTCAAAAAGTGTTACTTAAATTCTGTGAAATTTAACGAAATTTCAGCACCGTTGACAAATTATTTCTGCTGATTTTTTACAGTCGAAACTACATTTTTTAATTTTATTTAATTTTATTTTACAAAGACTTGATAGGCTTTGTAGCATAAATTAATTAAAGCAAAAATGTAATTCATCGAATTAATTTTTTCAACGTTATAACTACGAGACCAAGCTTGGAACTTTTTTTAAACGTTTCATTTTTTTTTTTGAAAATTATTTTTTACTGTGTTGATTATTTTGCCCAATTTGATTCACCTGACTACTAATAGCAGAAAATTAGTTTAAAATAAAAATTAGTATCAATTATTGAACGATAAAAAGAAATCAACAGTATTTGAGGCGTTCAATTAAATTTACTGTTTTCTTATCAAAATATTTCTACAAAAATTGTGAATAAAATCGTCTCTGTCAGATACTCGAAAGCATCGTAAGTATGCTTCCAGCATTTTGCTTCCGTATTTTCTCTCAGAGAGGGTAATGCGAGAGCTGACAATTACAAAATAGATAAACTATTTTTTAAGGTGCTTATTTCAACCTTGTACATTTTTAAAAAAATTCTTTTTCCACGAAACATCGATTAGAGTGAATAAAATCATCTCTCGAATACTCGAAAGCAGCGTGAGGATTGCCAGTAGCCAAAGTGTATTTTCTCTCGGTTAGAGAGGGCAATGCGACATCTGATGACGCGCGGCCAAGCTAACAGCCCCCCGGCATCAGGAGAAGCGGAGGAACGCGAGAAGAAGAAGAAGAAGCAGAAGATGCCGAAGAAGAAGACGAAGAAGAAGAGGAGGTGAAGGAGGAGGTGGCCGCCACGCGGAATCCGCGATGAGCCTTTCCTTTTTGCTCTCTCTTCCTTGCTGTTCGTCGATGCCCCTCACACAGGCTCCGGAATACAGAGAGACGAGAGCCGTGCCACCGAAGTGCCTGCCATGCTTTTCTCATACAGTAGACATGTGGCGTTTTATACCCGGTGTTGCTGAAAAATAAAATCACAATTTTATCTCGCGAATTTTGGACTGATCAAGTAATTCATAAGCACTTAAATCATTTTTACCATCTTTTAATGATGCACTAAATGCACTTTCGATTTCCACCATTCGGACAAGAGCGGCGATGATTTTTGACTTTTGAACGAATCGAGATATACATCTGTTGCTTCAGTGACGAGTTACGAGAGGCAAACGAGAGACGCAGAAGAGGTAGTTTTGTCCACGTCACATCATCGACGCGCCGTTAGCGCCGGATTAACGGGACCCAAGTAGAAGAGACAGAAACGAGGAGAGAGAGCTGAAACTATAATACTTTCTTCGGGACACCCGGTATTATCGAAGAACCAGCTCAATGTTCTGTACCATATATTTATGATACTCGAGATATACTAATATATCTATTTATGCATGAATCACTGCATTATATCGGGGAAAGTTCAAGTTAAATATACACTTTTTTTAAAACCTAAATATTTGAAAAGTATGTTATAAAAAAATTTAAATTAATATTAAAATTTAGATCAACGAAGATTGCGTCATCGGAATTGCAAAGTAGGAGCTGTAGGTTTAATATTTACCGGTCTAAATGAATAAAAACAAAATTTTGTAAAAAAAAAAAAGCACAAATTTTCAATAAGTATGATTCTTTTTTTTTCTCTGAGAGAAGGCATAAGTAAAAAAAAACTTCACGATAGAACAACAAAGATCGCTGAATCAAAATCATGAGGCACCGATAGTCATCGCTCATCGACCGATAGTAATCATTTCTTTTGGAACAACATTGCCTGACTTTTCCTAATCAATGTTTTTTTCCAATATCTTTCAGAGATATTATTTAATACCCTCAATTCACCATTTTGTAAATATGATAACATAATTTCGTTAGTAAATCATACAATATTGAAAAAATGTACTAATAAAGTCAATTACATTTTGTTAAAAATTTCTGACTACAAAAGCGTTTGATAAAAAGGGCTGCCGTGACGGCTGTAAGTAAATAATTATTATTCAAATAAATAGTCAACTGAAATGCGATCGGATTTCGGCCGTTTTACATATTATTTTTTTTATAAATGAACACAGTTTCTTAATCTTTTTTATTTTGCTTTCTCATAGAAGAAGCTTTGTGATGATGCAACAAATGTTTTTCCAGATTTTTGTGCCAGGATACTTAAAATGTATCAAATAGTCAGAAAATCATATTTAGAAAAAATTGAGTGTGTGTGTGTGTGTGTGTGTGTGTTCTTTAGCATACATTTCATAAAAATCGGTTGAAGCATTTTGATTTTATCGGACTTTCAATTTCTTTTTTAAATTAATTTGATATCGGTTCAAGCAACTGATCTTTTGCATAAAACTTAAATATATGGCATCATTGTTTGATACTGAATTTGGTGAGAATCCAACAATGTTAATATTTCAATTTAAAAATTTTTTTACAAAGAAATTTGGCTTCCTCTATGAGAGAAAGCCAAAATTGATCACTATACGTCCTCATAGAAGTAGCTTTGTAAAGATTCACAAAAATCATGAGGAAGCAAGTTGCACAGTTCTACTTTCTATCCTTTTTTTATATAATTATGATAAATAATTCTTTGAATATTTATCTCCTATCAGACGCAAGAAAAGAAAAAAGAAAAAAAAGCTTGACGACAGAAACAACAAAGATTGCGGAATCGGAATCTCAAAGTCTGTAGGTTCAACACCTACCGATCTATGAATTGATCTCTCTCGCGTGTCTATGTGGAGTTATTTCTTCTGTCGCCTATTAAATATACAGTATATATGTATACAGACGAAGCAATACTAAAAGATTCGATGGTGGAAGGTGTGCGCGCGTTATAGAACCAACCAAGGACTCACGACGGCCTTTCCCATCCGTCCCATATTTTCATACGGGCACGCAGCACAGCTTGGCTCTTATAAACACGAAACATACTTGGTACTTATGGGCAATGCATAGGCGTAGTCTTAGAAGAATTAAAGACGTGTGATAAGGACAACGACTCTCTCGTGACATTTTTTCGTGGGCGAACCCACCAGAATGGTTACGCATTCGTTTATTATTGCTGTACGCTCATTTCTTCATGAGCAATGGCATAGAAGCTGACGCAGCGTAACTATTAGCCCAATCGGGGTGTGCTTCTCCTCTCGCACAGGTCGCATTTAATGCTTAGTATATATGCACAGCAGGCTGCAGAAGACCACATAAAAGTTGTGGACTGTCATCAAGCAGCGGAATATATTCGCTGGTCAAGACTCGTGATTGGTGTTACCTTACGTTCGTTATACTCCACCACGAGCAAATAAAATAATCGCTATATGGATTGGTTTGCATTTGCCAAGCTCGAACTACCTCGCGAGATATCTAATGAGGATTGCACACTGCGCTCAACTATAAACTACAGTGCACCTTAGCCACAATATAAATTGACGATATATAACGCGTGTGACTGATTCGATTAATAAGAATGTTCGAAATAAACAAACCGCACGTTGCTGTCAGGAGTTTTTTTTTTAATGTTAATCTCGCATTTTTCCTCCTCTCTGCAATTGATTCATTTAAAAACGCTTGAACCAATTTTATTCGATTCTCCAAAGGCCGATAAAATCAGAATTGTAGCCATCGTATTACATTGAAGTAAATTATTTATTTCACGAATGAAGAAACTAATATATTTTTGTTTTCAGATATCCTAATATAACGATGTATGAAAGTCTGTAAAGATTTCATTGAAAACTGAAAAAAAAGGTTTCTACATTGAAAGACAGCACGAAAGTCAAGACACAATGGAGAAAGTAGGCATTACTTTTTTCATTACCCATTATTTTTGTTCTTATAGAATTTCTAATCGGATCTAGTTGAAAGAAATATGTTTATAAAAATTGATAATTTTCTTACCAATATTAACAAAAGTAAATTATTATTATTTTTTTATGAAACAAATAAATTATGAACTATTAAGATAGTTTTAACTCTGGTGGAAATTAATGTTGCAGCTCTTTGGTAAGCAATTTTATTCAGACGTTTAGTGACAAAAAAATTATGTATTTTTGCTTTTTTTTCGTCTACTTCGCTTCTGTATCATTACCTCTCAATAATTATATAGGCATTGAGATGTCGATACAGTATTTATACTGACACGAAGACGTCGTTCATCATCTTGTCGATGACGATGCAGTGATGCATGATACATATGTGTTATTATTGGCACTCGCTATTTGGACGCATGGTATTAACGTTCGCTACGACACGCGAGTAACTGAGTCGCGTGAATCGATTGATACTACAACAAAGCTGCTTATAGGTATCGTCTCTTATATATATCTCTCTGAACTCTGTGTAAAATGCCGCGCAATACGCAATTTATATCGTTTAATTCATGTCAACAATTATGTGCATAACACAAACGTGAGCTAAGAAAATTCATTTTAAACTGCAGTTTTCCAACTCTAGAAAATTTTACTAATACTATTCAGGAGTATTTTTCGTTTATACTTGTTTAAATCGAATCGTTCCGAAAATCCTTTTTTTCCCAAATTTCTTTATAAAATTACAGTAGTGTTATGTAAAATTTGGAAATGATCCGCATATTCGTATTCTCTCATGTAATTTTATATTGTACTTCTATATTACTTTTAATATACCAGTTTAAGAATAAAATATGGCAGCTTTCTATTGAAAAATTTACAAAATATACAACTCCGTACAACTCCTATTACTCCAGAAAAAAAAATTTCTAATATTGCTGTCGGTATCTACCGATTAGAGTTAAGAATTGCATTCCTCCTGCATTAATTATTAATCATCGTATATCTGAGCATCGTTTACGTCTTTCTCATTCGCATTCATGGTCTAGGTCTCGATGTGTCGGACGTTTAAGGCAATCGAGCCTCGTATCGTCGTCAAGCGGAGCTTCTATAACGCTTTGGCTCTGCGCCGTTCGCTCAGCATCGTCGTGTCTCTCCCATCCGAGACAAGATTCATCGACGCGTGACTGAGCGACTAACGGCCTGCGAGCAACTCAGACGACTCACAGATCTCAGTGAGTCGATTGCTTGCTGTTATCTTCGAGACGTTGGCGGTGTACGCCCAAACGAAGATCCGACCTTATCGCTTGATACTTGGTTTTGAAACCGTTCTCGGATAGCGACAACACTACTTTGCAGAGTAACCACATCGTGAACTGCACGGCGTTTCTCTTTTTCGATGACTGCCGACCTGACTAGAATCAGAAAGGATAATTTAAGATTGATCGATGAATATACAAGTAAATAATAGCATGTATTCGAGATGATATCTGCCGCAGAGGACACGTACATCATATACGAAGCGCACCCTGTGATTTGCCTTATGGATATCATTCTCTCTTTCTTTCTCTATCACTTAGCCGTCAGTCATCACAATGACCTCATCGGATGCGTGAGACGGGAGCGTCTCGTCTCTTATCATGTCCCTTTATTCGTCTCTTTGGTTTTATTTTACACACGGTGGCCAAACGACAGAGACAGAGAGACAGAGAGAGTCGTAAAAGCCAATTGCGTCGGCCGCCTGGCTCTTTAATTTAAGGAGCACTATCCATTCTTCGTCTTACACTCGCGTTTTTCTATAATACATCTCTCTCTCTCAACTTGGGATTGTATCAATTGACATGGCTCCCTGTCCTAATATGCGAACAAAAGTTCTTTGATAATAAATTAGTAATAATCGACGTACCAAAAAATTCTAATGGTCAATGGAATCTAAGTGCTTTCGCTCTAATTGTTCTAATAAAAACAATTTATTTTCAAAGAGGCGATTTTTAAGTGTGTCGAATATAATTTTAAAATTTTCAACTTTTTCTGAAGATAGATTATAGAACCGTGTTTGATCGGATGTCATGTTGACCGTATCGTTCCAAATGACTCATAAAAATTCAGGATATTAATTTGAACATTCACGATATTATATTTAAAACTAATTTAAAAATGGCGGAAAAAAATCTGCAAGGGCTCAAAGCGTAAAAAATTCCCTTTTTACTTTAAACAAAAATCATAACTCTTGCAATTTTCACTTCTTTTTCGGAAAATTTTAGGGTAACTTTTAAGATATGATAGTTTAAGAAAAAAAAATAGCTCCATAGTGGGCGTTACAAAAAATGTATTTATTCTTATATCTGAACAGGGTAACTTTCATTCTATTCTACTAAGTAAAGAGGTCGAATAAAAAATAAATGTAAATTACCAATTAAAAATGTCGATAATATTAAAATTAGACAATAAATTTACGAAATAAAAATGCTTACAATGTTCGGGCCATTTTGACCTCAGATGACCACGGATGGTTTCAAAGTTAAGATAACTCAATACTTTAATGCAAGGTAATTGTCAATTAAGAGTTGATATAATTGTAAGAACAAATCACTATGTAAATACGTTATTTATGTCTACTCTTAATGTTTATTCATGTATCAATTCTATGTTTCTATCTAATTATTCTCCCGTAGTTTTAGCAGTCTTCTTAAATTTTCGTATAATAATTTTTCATTGACTGATGCGAATACTTGTAATGTGGGTCATTCGCATCGTTCAACCGAGTACCGTACTCGTTGTCTGTACTATAGGTACAAACTGCACTGTACAGTAAATGTACAAGTAATACAGGGTATATTCCAGAGTCTTAAGAGAGACAGAATAAGAGAAGAGTGGGTCGAGCTCAAGAGATCCGCCACGTTCTCGTAAGGATTCACGCATTTCTTGATCGTGTCTTCTTTTGCTTTATCCCTCGAGTAAGAGTTACACGAAGCAACGGAGAGTCGCAATTTTTCTGCACAACGTTCGAATAAGCGCGTCTGAGGCGCGATAAACCCAACCAAGTCCAGCCAGTCGGCTTTCAACCAGTTTCTTTTTGTTCCCTTTTTTTGTTTGTTTTTTTTTCCTCGGCGCGCCGCTCTTCGTCTCATCAATGATTCTTTTCTCTCATTCCTCTTCTCGTTCCTCCTCCGCCTCTGTATCGAAGTGATCCGTCTGGAGATCCAATCCTTCGGTATCTTATAGAAGCAACGAAGGCTCTTGGAGTATCGAGAAACGGAAGGATTTGCAGCAGTCCGCGTCTCTTCAGTGAGCGTATACTCTCTTCGTCGCGGTTGTGCAGAGGCATCTGTAAATGTGTGACAAGAGTGTCTCGGCTCGTTCGACGAGCAATGTAAGTAAGTAAGCGGGACCAAGAGACAGAGAAAGCGTAAGAAAGATGCGGGAGGGAATATATAAGAAGCACAAAAGAGGAGGATTTGCTCGCGGTAGTCATTCGTTGGTATAAAGGCTCACGCGGTCGTTCACCCACCCATTGCGAGACTCAAAGTAGCCATGCACTGACGATCGAATAAATACTATATATAATATGTACGCATGCACTGTAGCGTGTTTATGGGTAGGTGGACGGTTGTGAGTGCCACTTTCGCAATATAATAGCAATAGTGTACTACGTATAATGTCATTTACGCGCCTGTACGTACTTACTCTACGCCTCCGCTACTTGGGATATGTTATTCATTGTTATAAGGTGTTTCGTTTAAGAATCACATCTTCTGATGATCTACCTATGATTTCAGGACGGTTGAAAAAACACTTTCTTTTGTTTGTTTGAGCTGCTTATTTTTTTTGTGTCACAAACACAAGTTTATCCAAAAGTGATAAAATAAAACGTACTTACTGACTTGCAAATTTTAATAAATAAAATGAGAGTGATAAAACAAACAATTTTATTGCGTACAACTAGTGGAAAATTAAGGCATAATTTTATTCTCCATCTCCCATTTCAAAATTTGTTGCTTCTAGTATAATAAAAATATCTGCAAATGGAATTGTCAAGTAAAAAATATTTAGATGTCGATCAAAGCCATTAGAATATAATTTATTGTTTCAAACTGTTTTTTTAAACCTTTACTGCTACTATTGGCTTGTTTAGTTTGAATACTAATAAAAACATGTGCAAAAGACTAACCGTCTGTAAAAATATTTTGAACTAGCTCAAGAGCTCCGAAAATTGTTAGCTCCGGTTGTTAATATCTTGAATTCAAGAAGTGTTTAATTACGAGTTAGCAACGATTATACGATATTTTTAATTACATTTTTTTGTGACTAAAATCATTTTCTTAATACCGGTGTGAGTTCTCTAAATATGTTTATGCATTTCAATTTTTTTTAAATACTTGTCGTGGCTACAGCAATTCTTGATATAGGAATAGTGTCCAATATTTGATTTTTGACGAGAAATCAAATGTCTAATTTTTTCAAAACTTCTTCTATTACTTTTTGATTCTGAGAAAAATAACGTTTATACAGAGCGTGTATATGGTGGGACAAATTTTTCTATTTTTTCGAATTTTTTTTATCGTTAACAGAATAGTAATAATTTAATTTGAAAAGAAATTTGAAGGCTCTTGATATTAAATTTACCGATTTAAATTTCAGGGTCAATATGGTATATAAACTTTTTCGACGATTTCGAAGTGTTTAAGATGAAATCTGCATTTTTTTTTAAACGTCGATAATAAAATAAAGAATACGTTTAAAAAAGCGCAACTATTTTTAGATTTCGCACAGCTTTATCATTAACAATATGTACAGTTAAAAAACTCTGCCGTAAATGCACTTTAAATGTGGCAAAAACCACATGTTAATTTTTTGTTAACATTCGCACGCCACGAATTCTTCTTATTTATTTACTTATTGCTATTCTAACTATTATTACTATAATTGCTAATATATGAAATTGGAAACTCACTCACCTATTAACAATATACTTGGACGACTTTCCTTCAGTCTTTATGTTTCCCTCATAACTCGTTACGGAGTTCCGATTGTTAATTCGCGGTTTTCGAGAACCGAAGAGCGAAAATATTGGCTCAGTTTTTCTCTTCGCTGAAGCTGGGGTTCCACTAGTTTTCGGTGTCCTTTTTGATCTGTAGAATAAATTGAAATAATGATTTAGTGTATCTAAAGCAATGAACAATTATACAAAATAAAAACTTAATATGATATGCGGTATGAAAAATCTAAACTGTGTGATGCGTGTCATGCATATTTTCATCACTGTTTATTTAATTATAAGATTTTTTTAACCAATACAGTTTCTTTGAAGAAGAAAAAATAAATAATTTTCTAGAGAATACAAATTTGTACTATGATTAACAAATTAAATTAATGTGTTACTCCATTTTTTATTATTAATAAATTGCTAAAATAAAATTAAAGGCGATAGAAGTGAAAAAAATAAATAAACAAAAAAAATGTATAAAAAATATTGAAGAATAGGGGACACCCGGGTTTGAACCGGGGACCTCTCGATCTGCAGTCGAATGCTCTACCACTGAGCTATATCCCCACTTGAAATTGACTCGAAGCTTTCTCAACTTACACCTCAACCCGAATACGTCAATTATTTTTGTAAATTAAAATTTCGTACATGAATTTAATAGACGAGGAAAAATTGTTACGAAAAATCAACCAGTTAACTTTAATAAACGGTAAATAAAAATAAAATTAGTATTTTATCGAAGCGTGTGGATTGTACAAATAGCGCGCTCGGTGCATTACAGTCGGAAGCACATCGTATCGCGAGAAAATCTACTTACCGACACAGCTCGCTCGATAAAAACTGTATCACAATTGAATAAACTGGAGAATTACTTTACCGACGTCAAAATATGTAAGGTACGATAAAAATATTTTTCCGTAATCTGTGTTATTATATTTTCTTTTTTTACTGCAATATACATAAAAGTATTTCCAATACTGAAGATGTAATTAAGACTGAAAGCGAGAGAGGATCTCATATACGAAATGAGCTTTATTTTTTAAAATATTTTATACCAAGTTTGTGTTGGTCAATCTATAAATTTTTTTTTAAAATCCAAAGTAGGACTAGAACTAGGATAAGAATTTAAAATGTTAAAAAAGTAAAGCTATGAAAATAATAGAAGAATGAGAATTGCCTCTTGCAATAATTATGAATATCTTAGAGCATTCGTTTAGAATTAATTGTAATTTCTTTAGTAGTAATCTATAATATAATGCTTTTCCAAGATCTAGTAATGTTTTCGATTTTTAAAAACTTGTACACATTTGTATTATTTAATCTTATAAAGAACTTGTGCTACTAATGACTATAAAAAAAATGATTCGTCATAAAAAATATTTCCATTTTACAAAATTTCATTTTACCGAAATACCAAAATATAATTCTATTTATGATACAATTTTCAATTGTATTTTTACTATTTTGCTCTCAAAACTAAAAAATGATAACATAATTTTTTTTTTTTTTCAGTTAACAGGATATTTAATTATTATAATGATTATGCCAAACCACTCACTGGATTTTGCCTGAATCAACGGAAGATGTTGATTGAATTCTCTTGGATCGATCAACGGGGCCTCGGCCGCCCGGGCCTGCGGACATTTCGCTTCGAGCCTGTAATTAAAATAGATACAAATAAACAAACAAATAAATAGATAAAAATTGTATTATTTTAATACAATTATTTAGAAAATAATATAAACAAGATATAGCGCGGAAGACGGAAGTGCAGAGCACTGCATTTGCATTCGTATGGGCGGCATAGCTTTGCCTTGAATTTAATTCGAGCGACCACACACACACACTCATCCGCGCTATACATATATATATTGATTACAGTATAACGTTTATTACTGTACGGTGAGACTGGCGTCACATCCCACGCTACGTAAGTACTATACAGTCATGCATAGTCTGCCAAGATATCGACTACTCGACATGCAAATGAGTTTTAATGTTAAATTATAGAAACGAAGGTCTTTCCGTCTGTCTCATAAAAATTTCGTCGGGAGAATTCAACCAAAATATACATTGAAAAATCAATTCAAAGATTCAGAGATGAGCAGCATTCGAATACAACAAGTATTTTAAATACTTTAGTTTACTAAATGAATACGGATCAGTATTTAAAAAAAATTATCATTGATTGCAAGACACGATAATTACTCAAAGTTACTTATAATTGTTGCAAAACAGTAAAAATTTTAATCTCTGCATTGGTCATAAGTATTTATTTGTAGAAATATTTTTAATGCTCTTCCAAGAGGAATGAAAACAAAAAAAAAATTGTGATTTACCAAGATGAGTTTGCGATAAAATATAAGATATTTTTTTCGTCATAAAAAATGTGCAACTTAATGATATTACACGACGGATAGTAGATAAATTACTGTGATTAGTAATGATGAGATTTGCAACTATTGGCTTATATAGCTTCCTCTTATAAATGTTCATGTTGGACAAAAATCTTCTCTATGAGGAATTATATCGATCAATTTTGGCTTCCTCATAGATGAAACTTTGTAAAAAAAAAAAATAGACGAAAAAAAATTCTCTGAAATATGAACTCTTTTTTGGATTCACACCAAATTCAGTGTCAAACATTGACACACTCTACATGTGCAAAGTTCGACTTTGCATCTTTTTCTGTCACTGAACTTTGTCCTATATAATAAGTAAAAAAGCCTGCAAAGTAGAACCTTCCAAATCGCTTCCTCATTATATAAGTAGAACTATGCAAATTGTTTTCTCTACAAAGATTTCTCTATGAGGAAGCCAAAGTAGATAAACGTACTAATTTGCAAAGTTGTGCTTTGCATACATGTAAACATTTTTAAAAATTGAAAAATAATGAGGAAGCAATTTGCAAGGTTCTACTTTGCAGGCTTGTTTGTGTGTAATACAAAAAAATATTTAAAAATTTGTCTACTATAGAAATCGCATTCACAAGCTTTTTGAAATAACGGACAATTAAAAAAGAAAATTAAAATAGCAATAAAATTTGAACCGCTCTATCGATTCTCGAAAAACTTGGCACCAGCCATGCTTCACTGTAACTTCGTTTGTGTTCAAAATTTCAGCCTGATATAACGTAATTTACAAAAGTTATAGCGTGAAAACGATTTTATCAAAATTTTCAAAATGCTGCAAAATTTGAATTTTTCAACATATTCGCGTCAACTGCAATCCCAAAAGTTATTTTATGATAGCCCACTTGCGTATCAAATTTGCGGAAAATCCATGAAAAATTATGGCAGTTATCGTGCTAACAAGACAATTTGTACATACACACATACAGACATTTCGTACAAATCTCTCGACGTTTTGGACCATTCTGAGTTCGCTGACAAGAAAATTTCGAAAATTTTTTTTTTTACGAACAATTACGAAAACAAAGCTTCCTCTGTGAGGAAAGAAAAAATAAATGAATTAATTACCCTCTCATTAGGGCGAGGGCCCAAAAGTTGTCGAAGCATCGTAAACTTTCTGTTTCTAGCTCTCGGTCACGGAAGTGCGGTCACGGCGCCCGCACTTCACTATAAGTGTGTATTCACAATATCCACTTCCGCTACACCCACTTACACCCCAGAGAGCCTGCCTCTCACGTAACAACGGCTGCCACACACGTATATTCCATGGACTCTCGTGGCACTCTCTTGCATATGATACGCGTCGCGCACGTCAGTTGCTCTTACGTAAGAGCCTTATAGAGAATCCCGTGCGTAACACGTTCGTCTGCCGAGCTGCATGTGTAGGCAGTTATTGTTTGCACATGCAAATATACGAGCCTCTACTGCTATTTGTAGTTCAAGTAGTAGTAAAGCACCTTCGGCGAATTCATTTCTCATTGTTGTCCATCTCAGCTTAGCTACTAAGCGATTACACACGCGCAAGAAAAAACTATATGTTCACTATAATTTAATGATGTACATTTAACAACAGCTTTACATAATTTCGTAATTAAGATAGTCCTTGCAGTACAGTCAAGTCAATCAACTACTAAGTTTCAAAAATTCTTTGTACGAGTTTTGGAGGAAAAAAAAAAGTGTGAGCTAAGATCGATCTGGTTTGAAGGGGTTGATCATTTTTATCTTTTTTATGTTTTTATATACAACACCGGATTTTTTGAGAATTTCTTCAGAATTTTTATTGTTTAAAAAAAAAAAATTGCTTCTGAAAAAAAATCTCAAAAATCCTGAGTTATATATATAAATTTTTGAGCAACAGCCCACAGTGGACTGGCTTTATGGATTTTTTTCCGGAAAGCGCTTGAATGAAAAAATAGAAGTGAACACTAGAAAAAAAATGGACAGTCACAGTAATTTCCTCCTTTAAGGCGGATAGTGAGTTGTGAATTTGAAGAAATGTAAAATATTTCCTTAAAACTTATTGAGAAAAGGAATAAAAATTGAACACGCCTTTTTGCCAATTTAATTGTTATCTTTTTACTTGAATAAACAAAAATTTAATGCGCTTTATCAGATCGTGGAAAATATTTTTCTCCGTATCAGAGATTACCGGCTTTTTTGGTTTAAATTTTTCTTTATAATTTAAAAAAAAGTAAATTTTCCCTCAGCCTCCACAATAGCACATTTTTTAAAAAGTTTGACTATTCTTTTATAATTGTTATGATACTACAAATAAAATAACAACTTAAGGGCACTTTTTTTTCTTTAAATTATATTGAATAAAAGATCATAAGAATTGACTGTTTACTTGTATTTTTATAAAAATTGCTTTTTACGTAATTAAAATTGTTATAAAAGTGAAATTGTGGAGGCTGGAAAGATAAAAAAAGTTTGAACACATTTGTACTAAAATGAAAAAGCTAAAACGAAAAAAAAAACCGTGATTCAGAAATTAGAAAATATTATCTTGCTTCTGATGCAACGGTTTTATTGTAAATTGCTCATTATAGCGGAAAAAAATAAAGTCCTACTCTTTTTTTTCTTTTAGACTTGTCATGTTATTGAAATCGTGTTTGTCATGAAAAAAAAAATGGGTATAGTCATGCATTCTCCAAAATTGTGCAATTTCTTTTTTAATCTTTAATTTTTTTTATATAATCTTTTCAAAACTACAAACACAACATTTTTTTTTCATACTCCTTTAATAAAAAAAAAAACCTCATTTCACAATCCCCTTAAAGCATTGGACGGAACTAAAGCAATTTCTCGATGCTGTTCCGGAACAAGTCTATTT
The DNA here is from genome assembly GCA_964016905.1 of Perithous albicinctus. Lineage (NCBI taxonomy): Eukaryota > Metazoa > Arthropoda > Insecta > Hymenoptera > Ichneumonidae > Perithous > Perithous albicinctus. The sequence continues at coordinate 18,917,032 of OZ024689.1, forward strand.
TCCTCGTTGATAGTGAAAAAAAAGCGGTCAACGTGGTAGCAGCTGCAGCAACAGGTGCATTCGCACATTCTAGTGGTTAACCTTTATAGGACAATTCTCGCGCAATAGAATTAATAAATCACTGGAATCGCGCACAGAAAAAAACGAAAAATTATTCACTATAGAGTCAATTAAATTTTGCGTTCACAAACGAAGGGCACTCATAATTTACTGCTCAAATATAAGTATTAAAAGGTTGTTTGAGCTGGCGTTTGATGATTAATCGAGTAATCGCCATGATAACGTTCACTGATATACTTGTATCGCAATAATAATAATACACAGCTCGTCACACACCTCATACGATAATAATTCGATAAGGCGATATGAATTGGTGAATATTCCAATTTCCAGCCTATTTGTTTTCTCGTAAATTTAACAAATATACTTTAAAACTTTCACGAGAACTTTCTTGAGAAGCTTTGCACCTTCGTTATTTATCGTGCAAGGTGGTGAACGTACACTGAAAGAATTTTTCGAAGCGTACCACACACCGTATTACATATTAACCGCATCAAACTCCAGACGACGTGAGGGAGAGGGGGGGGAGGGGAGAGAGACTTATACAGCGCAACGGTGATGGAGTATGTATTACGAGAGCGAGAAGAGAATTTCCGGGACGGAAAAGAAAAGAGAGAGAAGGTTCATCGAACTTACTCTCGATCGGACCTCCCTTTCCTCGCTCTCCCAGCACCTCGTGCCCAAAGATGCACTACACGCGACTTACGTGTAGTTTTACTGCACGCGCTGGTTAATTTTTTTTTTTTACACTTTTGATTCATTATAGAGGAAATTTTGTTTTCGTAAATTTTCCTTTTTTTCGAGTGATTTTCATTCAGAAAATCTCTCTCTGGTTTGAATGGTAGCTTTGGGGGACGAACAGTGAAAGGTGAGGCTGTAGCTTTTCCTCCCTAGGGTCGAAAGTGAAATCCCAAGGGTCGAAGAAATCGCGAACTGCGCATGCGCGATTCATATGCTCTATACTGACTTGAAATGAGCCACTTTCGGCCCGCAAAACTGCCATGAAAAGCACTGCTTTTCAGGCGCGAGTTATATATATGATATATATTATATATATATTATATGATTCTTAATTTACATAATTTATCATCTATGAAAATACTAAATACGGTATTCGAAAGGGATTTTGTATCTCGAAACGAAACGCACAAATGCGGAACGTTTTTTTCCCCCGCATCCATAAGGGACGAATGAATAATGTAGCGTAACATGGTTTACGCTTGGAAGAAAGTATAGCCACGGTTACATTTTCTCATTGTTCATTACAGCGTTAAAAAAACGCCTGATTTTTTTTCGTTCAGCAACGAAATTTTTCTTCCGTATCATAAAAAACAAACTATCGCAAGAACGCCAGCTGCATAATTTTTGTTTATTTGCCGCCAAAGTGAAAATGCATTTACTGTAGAAATTCTATAATGTACGTGTTATTTATGAAAAAAATTAATTTCAAAATAGTGCAATTTTTGGACACCACAAAATCGTCTTTTCGTTAATGATCGTAAAAAATGTTTTCCCAGAAAAGTTAGATTTTTCATAATTAATATATGTTTCGACCTGCGTCTGATCCTCTTGACACTTCCGATTGGTTCTGCAATTTTTTTTGTAAGATTCTAGGCATTTCGACGAACAAAATGTGAAGCTTTCAACTAAATTGGAAATGCCGTTTCGGAGGGGAAAAAAGTGGCAACTTTATTTAATAGAAAAATAGCATAAAATGAAAACGGAGAATTTTACAAAAAATGTTGTTGGAAAGTAAACTGAAAATAGAAAAATTGATGTTCTTATGATTTTTTTTACGAGCCGTAGTATTGGCGTTAAAAAATAAACAATGATTATTTTCAGCGATTTTCAATGACTGGAATATGCAATAAAAAATCTGAAATAATTACTACGTTTTTTCTTCAACTAGACCAACATCCTGAAGAAATGTGAGGACGTTTTATTGACATGAAAAATTGGGGTGGCCGACTTGACGTGCTTTTTTCCCCCCTATGAAATTATCTGCCAATGTCCCTTTGCTCGTCCTTCCCGATCGTTGAAGAAGCGATTGTCGTCTCGACGCCAATGTAAATAAAAGAAGAATACAAAAAATTGTTATATCTCGACCCGGGCGACACCGAGACACGCTGTACCGCTAACTTGTAGCGAATATGCCGATACTTATTATATATATATATGGCACATATCTATAATACTACCGCTCGGCGTGGATTCTGGTTATGGGCGGCGCGTATACGATCGCCACTTGGTCTCTCACGCTCGAATAGATATACGGACGTGTAACGGGAATATAGGTGCGAGGAATGCCTCTCCTCTTCGCGTCATAGATTAGTATGTACCGGTAGTTATCGGCTACCGGCCGCGCGGCATTTTAGACCGAATTGCGCTCGTTCCGATTCCCGATACCTCCGTGTCCTCAATTTAGCGATTTTATTAACACATTCCACTAAAAATTCTATGACAAAAAAAAAAAAAAAAGCCTTCGAAGTAGAACCTTACAAATTGCTTCCTCATTTGCGTACCAAAATTACGACTGTATCGTGCTAACAGAAATTTGCACGCACGCACACACACACAATTTATCTAAACCACTTCTCTCGACATTTTATGCCATTCTGAGTGTCCCGACATGAAAATCTTGAAGAAAAAAACAAAACAAAAAATCGCGAAATAAATGTTTCCTCTATGAGGAAGCACGAAAGCCATTAGCTGTAACGATCGTGACATTGATTTCATAACATTCGAAACTGCACATCTGTTTCTCGTAAACACAACTTACCCGAGGCTCTTTGCCAGCAGAGTTAGCGACGCTTCGCGACAAGCGAAACGGTAGCTTGCGCGTCGTTTCTCGACGATGACAAAGATTGTGCACATGAGTGCCAGAGACGCGCACGACACTCTCAACCGCCATGAAATTCTGATTTCAAGCCCTACTTTCCTCGTTTTAACGTCAACACTTAATACCGAAAATATTGTTAACAACAAAGAATCCACGTTTTTTCATTCTCGAAGTATTTTTTTGTTTGTTATTTCAACAACTTATGTTAATAAAGTTTCGAGAGCGAGCATATAAGCGCCGTCCGTCTATCTGCTGAAACAGTTAAACACCGACTGCCCCCAACTGAGATATGTTGATTCCCATGTTCCGTTCCATTTCATTTCATTCACCTCGTGCGTGACCCCTAAGCTCGAAGCTAGCGTGATTCGCGACTCACTTTTGCATCTATCTCTCACCTATGGTATATGTTTCACGACCGCACGCTGTATATACCTACTATAATAGTCGTGTTCACAGCATTTTATACTGTATACTATGCATGCAGTATTTTATACAGTCTTCTCAAGTAGGCGTCTTGTCTCGTCTCGGTCGTTGCTCGCATCCCTAATTCCTCACTCGTGTCGAAGCCTCTCCAGTATTGGCTTACCAACAGAGGAGGGTTCCCTATTTTTCACTGACACTTGTCAGCTTCATCACGTCCGCGTGTCTAACAAACGTGCACGCACGACGAAGGAATCTCCTCGTCAAGCGCCGGCAGGCGCTTCTGCATGTACAATCTTTTAAGTACACGTGTATGTAGAAGAATTCTACGATTTATCGACCGGATAATCTATTATATTAGTTTATTTTATTATTATTGTATTCTTTTATTAAATAATAAAAATCGTGTATATGTTAATGACCCCTCATTCCGGGGGGGGGGGGGGGGGGCTGCCTAAAAAGTCTGAAAAATCAGACTGATAAAATGTCAGTAAAATGAAGGATAGAGTCAGCAGTAAATGAACAGTTAAGCAGAATGATTTGTTAATCATGGATTTTTATAAAATTCAATATTTCCAGACCAGCTGTGAAAATGTTAAAAAATAATCAAAATGTTGAACTATGCGATGCATTTTTTAGTAAATCTAATTTTCATCACAAAGTCTATAAAGATAAATACTAAACGCACAAAATCCAAAAACATCAGTAAATAAACGGGCCAAAATCTAGCCTACGTTTTTTTTGCCGCAAAATAGGCTTCAGTAATAAAAGTGAATAACTAAAAAATAAACAAATTCAAAATCTAACGTTGACCTAGGTCGTCAAAACTTCTTATGGACTCTCGAAAAGCTGTTGTTCAAAAGCAGAAATTTCGTACAAATCATTTATCTCGACGTTTTGGACGATTCTGAGTCTCCTGACACGAAAATCTCGAAAAACGAAATTTTCACGGTAAACAAAGCTTCATCTAAGAGGAAGCAAAAGAGTCGCAATCTACTTTTCTAAATCTAATATAATGACCTGACGTTTTTTTTTCTCTGGCTTCCCAACTGTAGCTGTATGCTCTACGTCACGTACTGAATGCTGCCCTGTGGGACAGCATACGTGCAAACAAACGACGTTTATATTATTCAATTGAGAATACGAAACATTAGAACGACGGATCGAGCAGCGAGGGTGGTTGAAGCAAACAGCATTTTGTACGTAGGCAACACTGTATTATCCAACTGCCGACGAGGCTTCTCTCAAAGTACTATAGATGCACGGATGAGAGAGAATTAAGTGGATTCTCCGAGAATGCATCATCATGCGTATATAACTGTCCCTAATAGTAAAAGCGACGAAATAACTCGGAATAACGAGCAAAACTCGGCGTCAGTCGCCATATTGAAACGCACATTTCACATAACCGTGTACATAACGATGAATACTAGACATATAAATGCCATAATACGAATGTGAATAAGCGATCCTTTTGTATCTAAATAACATGCTTGCATTTGATCGAAGCATCCTAAACAAAAAAAATTGTACTATTCGCCAAGTTATTCTTTTGTGCCCATCTCTCGTTATTTTTTATCAGGTATTCTTTTCCTTTGTTTATTTTACTAACTTGTTTAATTATTACTATATCGTTCTCGAGTTTTGAAAAATAAATCTCACTAGGATCAAAAAGGTTAAGACATTTTATTCAGTGAAACGAGGACAGCTTTCTTGTCTTTCGACGTTTAAAGATAATATTTTGCAAATATAACTCTCTCACGTAAATGGTCCAATCAGTGTTCAATAATTTTGTTACACCTTATTCTGATCTATTGAAGACCCAATCAATTCTGCCGATACAGATTAGTATTTTGCAAAAAAGAAAAAAAAACATGCCTTTTAATGGCTGCATTAGATTATACAGAGAAAAAACAAGGTTATTCACGGGCGTAATCCTTTACGACGTAATACTTTCCGTCGTTATCATAATTTTCTCGTCTTTTAGCAGATTATAAAGAATAGGCAAAAAAAAAACAAATTAAGTCTATCGGACATAAGTAGCATTTTTTATCATAAAATATATTAATCAAACACTAATTGTGTCTTGTCACTTTAACAAAAGATGTGACAACCTCTGCAAATACAAAGTTAGTTGTCATATAATATACGATTTCAACCCACCTGACATGCTTGTTGCTCTTTCGTTACTGTTCGTTTTCCATAATCGTCGACCTTGGCGAGATTTTCGTAGCGAAAGCACGTTTTTTTTTTCACTCACAAGGTTAAGCGCATTTCCGCAAAATAAATTACAATTCCAAACTGATACTCTTTCAATTCTTGTTCACTCTCTTCGATACTAACTAATATAATCATACCAACAATCGCTCTCTCATCACTTTGCATGTTTCACTCGCGACACTTTTCATAATGCCCCTGTCAATTTATTTTTAGTCGAACGTCTGACAAAAATAACGTGCGTTCTCTAACGTTCATTACAATGACTGTGCCTCTCATTATTCGCATCTCGAAATTTGCTTTTGATATATGCAAAATATCCGCCCTGCACTCGATGACAATCCAATTTATACGCGGAAAACGATTACGGCATACTAAGAGCTTTATTTATTTTCTGTTTGATGTCACAGAGACAGGTTTGTCGCGTTTATACTTATTGTGACATTCGCGCTATATGCGAATTACGAGCTGAACGCGTTGCAGAACGCAACGTGCAGCAGCCCGTTGCATTCATACATGTATGCAGCAGAAGCAGCTCTGCGCCACTGTAAGCGTTTGACTACAAGAGACATCAGTAATACTCCACCACTTGGAGAGTTGCTAGGCTTGCTAGGGTGTCTCGCGTCGTCGGCTCAGGATAAGAGTGCGCGCGCGCGCGTCCGCGCGTAGGTTTTCAAACCCGCGTGTACTTACGTCACGTGAACGCAACTTCGCAACTTCATAAATGTCCTGGCAGACACCCTCGACGGTTTTTCCTATGCGTTGTTTCCACGTGTCATTTTTGTGTAAATAAAATATGCATTAACCCAAAAAGAAACAATTCAAACGAAAAAAAAGTAATTCACTGGATCGGGGAAATACGTGAAAGTTAGGTATTCCCAATGAAAACAAGCGAGCAAAATACTGTGTTGATCGAACAACATATTTGTTTCTCGGCGGACATTACAAATATAGAAAGCTTAGTAATTGATTTGTAATTGTTTAGCAGATGTTTAGTAAGCTTTTAGTGTTTATTAAATGTTTAATAAATGTTTAATAAGTATTTAGTAATTGTTTAGTAAGTATTTAGTAATTGTTTTGCAAGAATTTAGTAATTATTTAGTAAGTGTGTTGTAAATGTTTAGTAGGTGTTTAATAACTATTTAAGATTCAAGATTTTAGTAATTATGTAATTGTTTAGCAGATGTTTAGTAAGATTTTTGTAAGTGTTTAGTAAATGTTTAATGAATGTTTAATAAGTATTTAGTAAGTGTTTAGTAAATGTTTAAAAAATATTGAATAAGTGTTTAATAAATATTTAATAAGTGTTTAGTAATTGTTTAGCAAGAATTTAGTAATTATTTAGTAAGTGTTTTGTAAATGTTTAGTAGGTGTTTAATAACTATCTAGTAATTGTTTACTAAGTGTTGTAGTACTATAGGTTTAATGCTTATAGTAAAAGATGCATGTAAACAAATTTAAACTGAGGACAACATTTTCCAGCTGCAGATATTATATTTTATATATCAAGTAGTTAGTCCCATTTAAAAGTATTTAATACTTTTTACAATTACATTTATTATTTCGCTAATAAATAAATGCAAGTTCTGAATCATATTGCAGTTTGCAGCCATACGTATTTACGACATTAAATTATAAAATCCCATTCGAGTCAGATATTCATCCTAACAATGAAGATCAAACGAACAATGAGTTCCTCGTTTAATTGGATAAACATATACCCTTACTCTACATACAACACACCCATCAGCAAAAAAAAGCATACGGGGCATTCCATACCGATTAGACCTACGTTCCACCCAAGATCTCTCAGATTTCACGCACATTTTTTTTATGTTATTGCTCTAACTCTAGGCAACCGGAATTTTTATTAGATTTTTTTTACATTCGTTATACTGATGATTATTTAAAATCAATATGTCGTTCGATGTTATTGAAAAATCTCAAAAATCTTGTATGAGACATCAATGTTTTTAAGCTTGGACTCAAAGTGGGCTGGATCTCGTTGCTATTTTTTTTCGAATTTATTCAAAACAAAAATTAAATGAAATTAGATGTGTAAGTCAGTCCATTGTGGACTGTTGCTTGAAAATTTTTGTATGGGTGATTCTCGCAAAAATTTTTATTGTCTGACCCTGACGCTCTCCAATGATGTTGCCAATTTTTTTTTCCGAAAAGTATTTTTTGTTAACTTTATTTTGAAACAGTTAATATCTTGCAAATGACCAATCCTCTCGAATAATGTTTATAATAAAATTTGCTCAGTTTGAAATGAATTACATGATGTATACAATTTTTTTCTTGGTTTTCATGAAAAAAAGTATATAACGTTAAACCATAAAATATCGTTCTTAAAAAAAACCATTTTCCGTTTTTTAACCTTACATAAAAATTTTGTTGAAAATTACGGAATTACAATTTCTGATAATTATTTCAGATTTTTAAGTTAGGGTCAACACATCGAATTTTTAAAAATTAAAAAAAAAATCTTGGCTGTTAACATTTTTTTTTTTAATTCAGGGTGTGTTTTTCACAATGATATGATATAAAAAATAATGAGACAAATTAGATATGGTCAGGGTCAAGCGTTTACCGATTTGGCAAGCAATACCTCACATAGAAATGTTCACGAACGCAGCGGACTGACTTACGCATCTACTGTTTTTTTAATTGGGAAAAAAGAAGAAGCGAGCTCCAGTCCACTTTGGGTCCGAGCTTAAAAATATTGATATCTCATACAGAATTTTTTCAAATTTTTTCAGATTTCTAAATAACATCGACCTATATATTGGTGTTAAATAATCATATTAGGTGTTAAGTAAATAATCGAGGAGCAACAAAAGATCGTAGATTAAATCCAAGAGATCGTTGGTCAGGTCGAATCTACATGGAATGGCCCATATAGTCTGTGTTCCACAGCATGAAGCGTGACTCCCATAATAATATATTCGGCATTGAAACCGTTGCAGCCTCCAGCTTCCACTTCCCAGCTGCAAACATATATCACACGATTCCCTATCGATATTCGTAATTCACCGTGTTTTCCTGATTTCCACTAATACAACACTAAATCAGACTATATGTGCAGACTGCTCCCACGCTCTGGTTTACGGGCATCATCATAAGGTGAACGTAATGCGAATTCATCACAACAACGTCGCTTCAAAGCTTCACGATCTAAAGCACTATGCCGTAATATCAATTTATTTCCACAAGCAAGTAGGCGCACGGACTCACACGTATTTACACAAAAGTTGTTTTGCCAAAAGCTATGATTCCATCTAGGATACACACAACCAAGCTAAGGCAACACATCTGAGAAAAACGTGTGGCCTGGTGGCACTTCTAAATATAGAGCGTCTCTCTGTGTCGGGATAAGTATGACCTTGTCCTTACGCACTTATATAATAGCGGTGGCACACTCGCGAATGGTCAGTCGATCGCTAGCTTCTCCTTTTGACACCAACGTCCGTCCAATTCTTCCCTTAAATCTGCCGGCGCTAGACGCTTGAGCGTTCTTCACTAGCGCTCGCTTTTCCCACCGCATTCGCGTCTCTTTAATTTCTTCTAATCCATTCAGTGTGAAAAAACACAATTTTCCCTTAAGAAAAAAAAAAAAAAATTGTGAATCAACAATGTGAAACGAAATCGAATACATTGAATAAATTTTATTGTATATTTAATAGTATCAAGATTGGTGACATTAATATTAATGGACAGAAAAACAAATAAGAAATAATAAGAAAATGAATCCTCATAAAGTGACAATAATATACAAATAAAACGAAAAACAACGATCGAAAGAGGATGGTTGGTGAAGTGGGTTTATTTATTACAAGTTCTGTGCCAAGTTGAACTATTCACGTGCAGCAGTGACAGTGAATATAAACAGGGGAACGACTTATAGTAGCCGGATAGAGATCCAGAGATTCACTGAAGAGGGAGAGAAAACGACCTTGACTGTAACAGCTAATTCGGTACAAGGCGCGTTACACAATTTTAGCTACAAACTCTATATATATATATATATAGATACGGTTATATGGAGTAGGTGGATTGCGATCAAAGTTACGCGATATAAGAGTGTTGCAGCTGCGTTGCTGCAGCGAACAGCACCATAGCTGGCGATAATCTCTTTGCTAATAGTGACGAGGGCTTTGGCGAATGAGGTTCGCGCAATGAGTGCATCGATCAACGATATAGGTACCTTGTATTGTGAATTCATCGTCGAATTATTATAGTTATTAATTTTCACCGGTAATTTCAGTAAATAACGTACTGACAACTCTTAACAATTTTGTTTCAACTTAAAATATTAATTGCGAATTGTTGAAACTATGCAACAATTGTACGGCAATTTTCTAAAATGTTACTTTTGACTTCGTGTTAATATGTACATTTGAACTGAAATAATAGAATTTATATAATTAATAAATTATTTTATTCTTCATTATTATTATTATTATTATTATTATTATTATATTAATTACTGATAACCCTTAAAACATTAAAATTAATTGCAAATAGCAGTATTTGAATGAAATCGGCTTCAATAACTATAATTCCAAGTGCAAATATATCATTAAAATCAAAAACAGCAATTTTAACACAAAAAAAATGTACCACCGGTAAAATTTGTAATTATTTATTATAAATATTTGAATGCGCCAGTAATTTACACATTTTAAATTTCAGATCTATACTGTTCGCTGGCGTAGCTGCTAACGTGCGCTTGACGATTGTACATAGATGTAGAACATTTCTACAGTGAATATACATTTATAGATACAAAAGTATCGCACGAGAACTTTTAGTAAACACTCAAGATGAAAATACTAAGTTGCCTTATCGTAATTCTGCTGGCTTTATTGAGCAGCTGGATTGACATCGCCGAAGCAAAGTGCAGTCTGATACCGCTAGAGGGCGATAGAACACCATTAATCGCATACGCATGCGTACAGGTTGAGTCCTCCGACATTGACGAAATTCCAAACGACGCCGAATGGATAGAATTCACGGTATCTCATATTCGTAATCTTCAAGCATCCGCCTTCTCACGTTTTCAAAATCTTCGACGTTTAACTTTCTACAATTGTGATCTTCGAGATTTAAGCCACGATGTATTTCACGGTTTGGACAATCTCGAATGGCTCGTAATGTCAAATACGCAAATAGGACTCGCCAGAGCTGAGCTTTTTAAAAATTTGCATAATCTCAAAAGGCTGACACTAGATGGCGCTGGTCTTGTTTACATCGAACCCGAAGTCTTTCACCATTTTCGAAGACTCGAAACACTCAGCTTGAGAGACAATGATCTTGATTGTTTACCTATACATGCTCTTCACTCGTTGGAAAACTTGAAGACCGTGCAAATAGGCGGAAATCCTTGGTTGTGCGATTGCAGAAACTCACTAAGTAAATTCTTCGAGGTTCGAAATATAGTTCACGGCCCTGACGAAGGCTGCATTGCTCATCAGAACAATACGTCGAACAGATGTCCGACGAAATTTTACGATTGCATGACAACACTCGAATATCCGGCACTTCCGGCACCCCAATCGACCTTTACGCAAATCGAGAAACATTATCATGGGAGATTCGAATGGCGGGATATTATTGCCACTGGTATTGCAAATCTCGATAAACTTCCCGACGAATGTTCGTGGATTCAACTTCTCAATGTTGAAATACCGACAATTCGTCGCTACACTTTCTTCCGTTTTGGAAATACTCTGAGAAGCATCGAATTATCGAATTGCGGCATTCGGGAAATCGAGAGAGAAGCGTTCGGTGGTCTTCATAAATTAGAGAGGCTAATTCTGGTGGGAAATGGATTGCGCACGATTGGACACGATTGGTTCAGAGATCTTGGAAGATTACGGCAACTCATTCTTCGACATAATGACATTGAGAAATTTGAGGAACATTCTTTGGTGCATTTGAGAGAGTTAAAGACGCTTGATTTAAGCGAAAATCGGCTGAACTGCCTCGATAAGAATATTCTTTGGGGTCTGCTGAGCCTCGAGAAATTGGAAGCTGCCGGAAATCCGTGGATGTGCGCGTGCAAAAGTGACTTGGAAAATTATTTGATTGGAAAGAGAATCGGATATGATATCAGCTCGGAAAGATGCGAGCTTCGAAATTCCGATATTTATGGTGGACAAGATTACAAGGTAATATTTTGGCTATCTTTTTATTTTTTCTGAAACAACTCAAAATAGCGTTTTAAGGTTTTTTAAATGTTCTGCTGTAATCGAAATTAAAATATTTAATTTTTGTTCTTTGTACCCTAAAAAATCAGTGACTGATCGAGCCAATTTTTTTTTTTTTAACCCAAGAAGCAGAAAATTTTAATCTGTGGAATGCAAATTAAAAATATTCCTTATGTAGTTAAGACAATCTGAAGAAATGTAAGAACTTGACAATTTTAACAAAGAAAACTGAAAGTTTCATACTAACAACAAACTATATACATTCTTTTTATAAAAATTGTGAAGTTATGGTTTTTTTGAGGATGGCTTAAGGTTAATTAATATTTTTATATTTTGTGACTTTTTTTGTTTTCTTGATTTTAGTAACAAAAAAACTATAAAAAATATACTATATATAAACTAAAAAACTAAAGTCAATTTTATTAAATGCTTTTGAACATTGGAATTTTTTTTTCTGTCAGATCTTAGATACTTTTGGTCTTTTATACGTTGACTGCTAATAAAGACAAGTACAAAAGAATAGCCCTCTGAAAAAATATTTAGAACTCAAGATCTTATAAAATGCTGTCTTAAGAATGTTACTACCGTTGTTGCTAACTTGTAATTAAATACCCTTTGATAATATGTACCTGTAAGCAAAGATAGAAAAATTTAAATAATAGTATTTTTCTTACAAATTTTGATTACTGCTCTTAAGCTTGTTCTAAATATTTTTACAGCGGTACTTTGTATCTATTTTTATTAACAGTCAAGATATAAAAAAAAGTAATGACGGTTTGATGACAAAAAAGAAAATGTCAAATGTTTAGCTTTGAGCCAATTCTAAATATTATTTGCCTGAAAAATACATTTTTTATACTAAAAACAATTTAAAAAATTCCAAGTATGGGACAGAAAATAAATGTATCTTATTTTTGTAGCACCCTGTAGTGTCTATTAACATTATTATAAAATATCATAACAATTTACTAAGTTGTCTAAAAATCTTCATAATCTATCATCTAGCTAGTTGAATATTTTTGAAAATTATAACTGTTAGAATTTGAAAGTCTTGGATCAACCTGATACACAGAAAAGTACTTTCTTAGCGTTGAACAATGATATTTCTAAAATACAAAATTATGGTACTATTCCTTTTTTCTTTTTTTATGGTAGATTACAATTTTACATAGCTATGAATAAAAATGAAAAAATTCCCTGAAAAAGGATGCAAAGTAGAACTTTGCGCATTGCTTTCTCATTATTTCAAAATTTTTTAAATTTTGGCTTTCTCATAGAGGAAGCTATGTAAAAAAAAATACCAAACATTCTTTGTAGCAACTTCACTTGTCTGCAAAGTCTCAGCTTGACACCTCAAAATTTGTTCCATTGGCAGCATATACAAATTCTAAAAAAAAAATATTCATGAATTTTGAACCCCTCTGCTGATTCAAACAAAATTCAATAAAAAAATAGCCTTTGTGATAACTCAACATCACACACATCCGGAAGCCGATTACCGGCTAAAAAATGGATTTCTTGACATTTTAGACCGTTTTAAGTTGACATTAAAATCTCCATTTTTTTTTTTTTCACGAAAACATAGCTTCCTCTATGGGGAATAAAAAATCCCAATTTGTGCTTGAAATTGTTATCTCAAATATGTCACGAAATTCTTGTTACAGTAAAACAAAATACTTAAGTGGGTATAGAGTTTTAAAAATTTGAAAAGACTTCATCATCAATTTTTTTTTTATGTCAATAACTTTATTTCTGCTGGGGCCTTTTAAACGTAGGTGTAGAATTTACAAAAGATAGAGGATATTCTTTAAAGATACATTTAAAAAATATTTGTTCGAAAAATGCGAGTAAGGAACGGAAGATACCGGCTGCGCCGAACGTCAACCTTCAAAAACATCGTTTATATTGTGCTACACTAGCTCTCTCGGTGTATCTCTGTCCTTGACCTAGAACAAGAGGGACAGAGATGGGTAGAGTGGAGCCAACAAAACCGATAAAAAATATTGGCGCCGAAGAAAGTTTTCTATTTTTTCGGCGGATCTGAAAAGCTAATAAATCTTCTGATTTATGATTTTTTTTTTTAAATATAGATCAAGGCGACACCAGGCAGTATAATCGCTATTTCTCTCCTCTCTCCACTTGAAAGTCCGCAACCTAGAGCACATGTTGCTTTAAAAGTCTAGGCCGTTAATAATGACAAATAAATATATTTTTTTTAACTGACCCTTATTTTCCTACAACTTGGCTAAATTCTAACGAAATCGAACAGAAATTCATTCACCACAAAAATCCTTAGTTTTCTCTTGCTTTTATCGCCCAATTTGTGTACATGCAGTTCAACAACCAAAACTTAAAATAGTAGACTATTAAGTAAACGTTTTTAAAAACATGAACTTATTTTAAGAATTTTAAGTAAAGTCAATAATTAACGAGTACTTATAAAAATCCGCACTGTCTTTTAAATTCTACGGTTCATTCGATACATCCGTCGCAGTAAGAAAAAGAATATAAACCCAAATATTTACGTATTCTATCGTTATTAATTTTCTATTGTTTATTGTCCAGTTCGTGTGGAACTCAACAATGACTGGAACAATTCGTTGGAGTTGGGCTTCAAAACACCATTGGCCACCTGTGTCAAGGCCGACATATCCACCGAGCTTACCAGCAACTTTACCTCCGACAACGACTACCCCAAGAATTATATATACCCCACCAACAAGGCCGCACCGAACTGGAGGCTGCACTGTCAATAATGCGGGACAACGGACGAAAATAGACACTTGCGTCTGTAGAAGAGCTTCGCTCTATGACCTTGCCGACGTCCCAGTGACTGTAAAAACCATCAAATTCTCCGGATCTGTAATAACGACGATTTACAACAATGCTTTTACCAAATTCGGAAATTATCTGAGACACCTCGAATTTCGCGAGTGTTCAATAGAGGCGATCGAGAGTCGTGCTTTCCATGGTCTCTGGAGTCTCGATATTCTGGTGATTCGTGGAAACTATCTCAGGGTCGTGGAATCCGCGTGGTTCGAACACATGACTAATCTACGAACGCTTGATTTGGCGAGAAACAGAATAACGAGAATCGACAGTGGTGTCTTTGATAAATTGCCACATCTCGTGAGACTCGATGTATCCGACAATCTGATGAATTGCATCAGTACCGAGCATATCATGGGCCTCAAGAATCTTCGTGAATTGGAAGTCACAGATAATCCTTGGATCTGTCTATGCGCTATAAAACTCATGAATATATTGATGGACAAAGGCCTCACGTGCAATTGCAATCCTAGCGCTCTTATCCAAAAAATCGAGGGTGACTGGGGATGTGGTCAGGATTCTCACGTTGTCCACCCAACAAGGTAAAACAAATTAAGTGATTTTCCTTAGTTTTTTATGGCATAGATATAAAAATAAACACTAAAAAAAGAGTACTATCAAAAGAGGGTATTATTATTTTTATTTGTTTCAATTTAACGAAGGTGTAAAAAAACTCTTTCTTGGTAGTGCTCCTTTAATTCATCGTAGCGTCTTTTGAGGTAATCAGGGGAAGATCTATTTTATGAGACCAGCTTTCGATAGTTCATTCTTAATATTCAGATTATCTGTGAACCATTACATTTTCCATGTTCAAATATCTTCCATGTAGCAAATATCAATAGAATAATTCGGGCCTAGTGGAGGGGGATATTGTAGGATTTCGAAAAAACTGGGTCTGGAGAGGTCTACTTGACATGGATACTCTATATATCCTACACGACGGCGGCTTCGACGAGATATTATTATAATATAAAAGAAAATTGTTTTAAGCACGTTTCGTTGAAAAAAAAATTCTATTCTCAACAGCCCATCTTGGCCAAGACCACCAACACAGCCACCACCAACACAGCCACGACCGACATATGCACCACCGCCGAGACCCCATCCTTGGAGTACTTATTCTCCCCCAACTACTGCCGTTATTCCAACATTGCCACCTGGGCCGGCGACTGGAAATTGCGTGTCGAATCACCACAATACCGACGGAGGACCCTGGTACAATTGTGCCAACGGCGATATCTACATACTTGGCCACATCCCGAGTTACATTACAAGAATAGAAATCAGAGACAGTTACATACCAAATTTGCCAGCCTCGATATTCTCGAGATTCGAGAATCTCACTGATCTCGTATTGATTAATTGTACTCTTAGCAACATAGATCAGCGGGCTTTCACAGGTCTTACTAAACTCCAGAGGATAACTCTACGACACAATCGATGCACCATCGTGAAAAATGGCTGGTTCCGCGAGACGCCAAATATCGTTTGGATCGATTTGAGCGACAATGACTTATCAGAGATCGAGATAGGCTCTTTCTTCGGACTCAACAGACTCGAATATTTGAACCTTGAGGGCAATTCTTTCCGATGCTTATACACAAGTAGCTTGGTAGGATTACCCCGTCTCGCAACAGTCGAATTTGGAAGAAATAATCGACAACTCTCGTGGAGATGCTGGGAAGAACTTGAAGAATATCTTGTGGTTCGCGGTATCAATTTTACCAATTACAATTGTCCTCGCGATGGCAAATATGTTGTGAGAACCTGGTTGAAAGATGACAAAGCTCATGCGCAAGCGATCACAGCTGGAACTACCGCCAACTTTCATTCCGTGACTATCTTGGCTATTTGCTTAATTGCTGTTATACGATTCTACGTTTGAGAACTGGACCATCCTCTGTGATTTCGCGATTACGAAACAAATAACGTGTGCATTGAACTGTACGGTATTATTGACATGTAGTTTAATTTATTCAGCTAGTGACTTAACACCAAAATGTATTATTTATTATTGAATTAGGTAATTAACAATGAATAACGACGAATCACCAGTCCACTTTGGTTCGGGTATTTGGTGTTCGATCTCGGTGTATCCGTGAATAAGCAGCCCGGCTAGCTCAGTCGGTAGAGCATGAGACTCTTAATCTCAGGGTCGTGGGTTCGAGCCCCACGTTGGGCGATTTACTTTTTAGACTCGCGCGATTTAATGGAGTTTTGAGAAAATCTTCGACAAAATTGTCGCCCCACCCATGTAGCCCGGCTAGCTCAGTCGGTAGAGCATGAGACTCTTAATCTCAGGGTCGTGGGTTCGAGCCCCACGTTGGGCGGTTTTCTTTTTATAGCGTCACACAAATTTGATAGAATTTTACAAAATCGTAGAGAAAATTATTGTCCAACCCATGTAGCCCGGCTAGCTCAGTCGGTAGAGCATGAGACTCTTAATCTCAGGGTCGTGGGTTCGAGCCCCACGTTGGGCGGTTTTCTTTTTATAGAGTCACACAAATTTGATAGAATTTTACAAAATCGTAGAGAAAATTACTGTCCAACCCATGTAGCCCGGCTAGCTCAGTCGGTAGAGCATGAGACTCTTAATCTCAGGGTCGTGGGTTCGAGCCCCACGTTGGGCGATTCTCTTTTTGGAACTGCGCACATTTAATGCCACTCGAATCATCGATAAAATTGTTATTTTATACAAGATGTTTAAATTATTTTTAGCCGATAGAAATAGAGTAGTTCCGATCACGACATTTTTTTTTTACTTTCCCGAGCAGCTCCCTTGGCGTTTCTAATAATTTTACGAAAATGGACTAAATATTATAAAATGTTTTAGGAAAAAAAAGTTTTAAATTATTTTAAAAAATACCCAATTCACATGAATGTATATTTGAGTAAAAAAAAATGAAATGGCCAAAGAATGTCAACTTGAATTTATGACATCTTCAACGCATAGCAGAACGTGGTTTCGATCCACGGACCTCTGGGTTATGGGCCCAGCACGCTTCCACTGCGCCACTCTGCTCTTGTGAAATCAGTTTGTAAAAACACGTAAATATACTGTTACTAAACACACGAGCCTATTTTGCTCAAAATATAAGTTCCGATTAAAAGTATATAAGTGTTATTACTAATTAGAGAAAGACATTCAGAAATTTGTCTATTAATTCTCAGTAAATATCGAGGTTCCTAAGCGGAGGTGAAACGTATTCAGTCGGTAACAAAAACTGTACACAATTATTTCGCCGATGCCAAACGTTTCCGGATAAAAGAAAAGTCATACATCATTTGCCTTTTTAGTCTGAATCATGTTAAGACTTTTATTCTTCCCGGTAAGAGTCTAGTTTCCGTCTATTATTGTTCCGAAAATTATTCGCTATCTCACTCACATTCGTTGAGGTTTCATCTCCCTTTAAGGTATAATGGTGGCGCCACCGATCAGTCTCTCGTGAGGACAGATTTCATCATGGTTTAAACTTTTGCTAAGAGATGGAGTTTCACTGCCTCTGATGCAACGGAATCTGATACGCGAATTACTAGATTTTTAAGATATCCGGATAGTTCAAACCGTTCGTGTACCGGAACAGTTCGGGTAGTTTTGTGCATTTAACAAGAACTGTATGCCAATGAACGTCCACGATTGTTATTAGCTTTACAATGAAAAAATTAATGTTTTACTTTGCCAAATAAATATAGGAAAAGAATTGTCGTAACATTTTACAATATGTTTATTATAATTTTTACGAAAAAGGTAGCGATTAATCCTGACTTGGTAACTATTACAGTATTTTTGTTGTTTCCTTGACCATTTTTGTTTGCCATAAAGGCAAATATCTTTGCGTGGATAATGTGTTAGTTTGACATATTTATAAATATTTGTTGTTTCTAAACCAGCCTAACCGGCTTAACCACGTTCTATTGTTGGCTGACTTATACTCGACTAATCTAAATAAGCCGGCTAAAACGTGATTAATTTTTGGCCGGCTTAACTGCGGTCAACTTTTGGCCGACTAAGCCAGATGAGTCGGCTTAACCGCGGCTAATTTTTGGCCGGTTTACCTACGGCTAACTTGTGACCGATTAAGTCAGATAAGACGACTTAATCGTGGCTAATTTTTTTGCGTTTTTACGATATGATCCACCATCAGGAATCTCGAAAAGCCGGATTTTAGGTCCTGTGACCACAAATCAACTTCACTTTCTTTCTAGGACAGACAGGTTCTTAAAAAAAATTCGTAATCATGTGGAAAAATCTTCAGGTCAAAATATTAAAAAATTGTAGAAAATGCAAACCAATAAAAAAAACGAAAATTAATTTCCAAAAATTGATCTTGTCCCCAGTTTTTATACTCGAACTTGAGATTTTTTTTCTCTACAATCTGAAAAACCACGAATCAACAAACAAAAGTATGACATTTTTTATACACCTTTTTAACGTAAAATAGAGTCTGGAAAGTAGAACCTTGCAAATTGCTTCTTCATTATTTTGTATTTTTGACGATGCCGTCCTCTATGAGGACGTGTGTTGATCAATTTTGACTTCCATTTGTCTACACAGTTTCAGTGACATATTCTGTAATTTACAAAACAGCGTAAAAAAGCTTTTCAAAATTTTCAAAACGTTATAAAATCCGAACCTCTCAAAAGATTCGCGCCAAACACAATACCAAAAAAATGTTTTCACGAAAACAAAGCTTCCTGCATGAGGAAGCATAAGCAATCAAAATTATTATCTCCAAAATCGGCCCTTGAATAATTGCAATTTTCGATATTGCACATGTGCTCCCTCTACAGGCGAACTCTAATGTTTCAACACTGCGCATATAATCAATAATGCACTTGAAGGTAAGTATAATAATATACTTATATATTTTGCACCGTGCCACGATTTAGAAGAGTCTCTATATATGTATATTTCTGAAGATAACATTACATGTCGCTATAAATCCGATAGATGGCGCCATCGCAAAGTCTTGCGTTCGAGAATGTCGGTCGATTATAAATTTTCCATACTCCTTAATATTTCCCTCTTGCACTCTAATTTTTACACCAATGCAGAACTAAATTTCCCACAAGTCATATCACGCGTCATTGGAGTTTTAAGTACGAATAGATAAGATTAATAATTTTCGTACGAATTTTTTGCATTATTATTTTTTGTCTCTTCGCTCTATCCACAGTTGGTCGATAGTCGTGTTTTGTCCATGCAGAGCCATTTACCCATAGCGAGAGACAAGCGCGGTTTCCAACGTCGATGCGTCAGCTAGAACTCGACGAGTCTGAACGTGCACAGACGTGTCGGTTGAGAATGAGAAACGCCTAAAGGCAAAATGTGCAGTTCATCACGTCGACAAACTCGTGAATCGTCAAATGCATTATTCGACACTAAAGTTTTATGTTGTTCTTTCATTATTTCTTTTTTTTTAAATACAATTCCAGCAATCGTATCAATTTTCAATCTGTAGAAGGGTTTCATATCTTGGCGCAGTAATCGATTAGCTGTTGGACAGAGGAGAGGAAAAATCCGTCACGGCTGCCATCTTGTCGAGTAATGATGCAACCCGAGACACGTATCGCTTCTCGACTCAAAACAATGATACTAATCGACTTCCCTAAAGATTGAATTTTATGGTTTATTCTTTTTTTTTTTTGGCGAAACGTCAAGAAAAAAATGCTTTTGAAAAAGATTTATGTCTTAGCTATCATCCGGAGAGGAAGGGAAAAATTATACGACGCAAACCAGTATGATTTTAATACCGTTTTGTGTTCGATGCGCGGCGAAAGTTGTATGTATGTTGGCCTGTGCTATTTCGAACGGTGAAGGCGACGTTGCCAGTTTTCACTTTGTCGTAAACGCGCTGCGCCTTCGTGGTTCCGAATTGTCGAACACGTGCATGAGAGGCTTCTCCGCTGTTCTTCGAAAACTAATACTAAAATTCTGTTTTTTTTAAACGTTCAGAGAACTTGATTATGGAGTAAGACTCGTCGTCATAAAAAATATAATAGTTATAGTTGGTTTTATTATGTTTGAAGGATAAACCGATCTGTATAAATATGTATTTTTTATTTCATTGAATTACAAAGTTTTCATGACTAGCGAGATCTTTTGTTGATGAGATGACTTCAACATCAACAACTTATAAATAACTATGTTTTGTTGTCCAAAGCAAAGCTTTTGATCATTTCAAGCTGATGATTTTCTGCAATCAACAATTACGAACTCTATTATTGATTTCTTAGTATTCTAAAGTTTCTTACAAAACATATAGGAAACTCGCAAAGTGTTAGCGAGGAGAAACAGACTCGGTCGGTAACAAAAACTGTGATAAATCAGATTTAGACAATCTAGCAGAGATATTTGAATAAAGATGTATACTAAAAGTACTTCTTCATTTGAATAACTGTGCGTTTTTTTTTAAACAAGGGCTAAAATAATTAATATTTACATGAATGAAGAAAAGTATGGATAGATGATTATTAATGTTTATAAATCATATTATTGCTTTTAACAATTATTTATGTTTGGTCGATTCTAATGAAGATTGAAAACAAATAATTATTAAACATTCTGCATGCTTTTTTTAATTACATTTTTATGACTGCATAAAAATACATATTTTTAATTAAATTGGAACAAAACAATGTTTTTTTTCTCTACCGAAGCAAAAAAAAAGCATCAGTTACTCTCTGAATTCGCATAAAAAACGAAACTAAGTAGAAGTGCTGGATTAGATAAATTATTCCATTTTTTTTCCGTCGATTTCAGACTTAAAAGTTATATCAAGAAAATAAAAGCATAGGCTTCTCTGTTTACAATGTAAGACGAGTAGAATCGATCTGACAAGCAATTCGAATCGAACCGCGTTCTCTTCGATATTCGAGATCTCTTCTCCCATCCCAGAACAAAAACACACCACGAGGGTACTTTTCTCTCTACCTCCGAACAAACTGAAAGGAGAAAAGAAAAGAAGAGAAAAAAAAACGTGGCAACGGTGCACACTGCGTGCGTCAAGTTGCGCGGCACGAATAGCCGAGGTCTCTTCTCCCGCTCTGCCTCGAACTATACACACTGCTATATTACCGTCTGGCTCTCACAACGAGCCTCAACAGACGAGCGCGAGCGTCACGGAGAAGCGAGAGAGAATTCAATTCTAGACAAGGGAAACGCGGAGCAAAGCGGCAAAAGAGAACTCAGAGAGCCTTCGCGCACAAGTAGAGAGGGTAAAAGTTTTCCGCAGCTCCAATAATTCTATTCTTTTCTATCCCCAAAAGAGTAAGCAAAACAGACATATCACACCAATATTCTCACACATAAACTGAAAGACAAAGACGGAGACAAAAAGCCACCGCCCTCCATCTCTTTATGAGAAGGCAAAAATCTCTAAAAAAAAATATATATCCAAAACACGTAATTTTCATCGCCATTGCTGAATATTCGCGGATTAAATAAAATTCGGATTCGTATGTGTAGAATTGCAAAAATTTGTGCGAAGAGAGACATAAAAGCGAACTATAGCGAAGAGTAGCGCGGAGGGACGGAAGGGAAGAGACCCGGTTTTCACCCCACCACTTATTCTGTAGAGTGAGCTCAACCATCGGTCGCTCGGCCTGCTCAGACCCGCTCAGCCATTGGGGAAGCATTTTTCGGTGAGTTAGTGTTGGTGCATCAGGCTCTCGAGTCGCACGGTATGTTTCGAGCTGCCCTCACTGTGCTTGCTCTGTTAGTAAAACGTACAGCGGTAAATGGTTAAGCTTCCGCTCTCCGAGCCAACTCAACGCTTACATACGCAAAATCCAAGCGTATTGCAGAGACAAGTGAAACGAGAAGGTATCGCGCTGCTTTCGTTGCAGCGCGATCGTCGAGTGTTTTGTTTTGTGCACAGGTGTTGATTATTGTTCACGAGATACGTTGAAGGAGAAAAAAAGAATATAGAAAAAAAAAGAAAAAACACGACAATATGCCGTTGAGCATCAAGGTAAACCTGCGGGTTACCGGACACTGCAATCAGGGCGGTCGAAAGTACATGGAGGATATGTTCAGCGTGGCTTACCAACAGACTTCCGACGACAAGGATTTGGAATATGCTTTTTTTGGTATATTCGATGGTCATGGAGGCGGCGAGGCTGCCACTTTTGCTAAGGAACATCTTATGGATATTATTGTCAAACAGAGGAACTTTTGGAGCGACAAGGACGAGGATGTACTTAGGGCTATCAGGGACGGTTACGTTAATACGCATTACGCTATGTGGCGGGAACTTGGTGAGATTTTCGTTTCCTTTTTTTCTTTATGCAAGTTCCTTTTTACAGTAGTGAGATGAGTGAGAGAGTTCGGTTAAATGAGATGAGAGAGTGATGCTGCTGAAAGGAAATCTACGGTGTGTGCGTGTGAGTGAGCGTGTGTGTGTGACCCTCCCGCGTATTTTCCCCCCACTCCGGGTTTTTCGTGGAACGGCAGATGATTTAGGTTATGTAACTGTAGCATTTAACCTCAAATGTTTCGTGGGTTTTTTCGTTATGGCGGGTGTGGGGTACAGGGGAATCACCGGGGTGTTGATTATGAGTAAGTGTTGTGGATTTTACCGGTAAATATATGTTACTTGCCAATTTTACGAATAAATTTATCGGTAAATTTCGTAAGCACAGTGCTGCCAATGCACAAAAATCAAATCTTAATTTAACTTTGTAAAATTGAAAATTTTTAAATTAACACATTTATAGTGTAAAAAGCCTGTAACATAGGAGCTTACAAATTACTTCCTTATTATTTTGTACTCTTGACAAAGCCACCTCGATCAGGAAGTATCTTCATTAATTTTGGCTTCTTCATAGAGGAAGCTTTATCAAAGATACTAAATAATGAAGATGCAGTTTGCTAAGTTCCACTTTGCAGGCTTGTTTAAATTTAAAAAAAAATAAAAAATGAGAATAAACAGAAAATGTAAATTCTGATAAAATTTTAAGTACTCAATAGGTGCTTGTCAAATTTCTATCCAAACCTTGTTCCATGTGAACCCAATTTAAGCTTAATCTATAAAAAAAAATGTCAACTTTTCTTTTCCATGGCAGCGATGTTTTCTTTTTTAGGAAGCAAAATTTTAATTTTCCAATATAGCAGCGATTCCATATACAAAATTCATCTTCGATAATCTGCAATTATAAATGTACATGGAAAATTAGTATCAGATATCCCAAAATTTACAAAAATTGGAGTGTTAAGTTAGAATCTTAAAAAAGTATTAAAATTGTCATATAATTTGAATTCCTTGATCTGATCTTTGCCAAATTTGTCACCAGTCATCTTTCAATATTCTTCCATTTGTGCATACAAATGCAAGAAATGACAGCATTGAAAACATGATCTTATATACTTCCTTTTGGAAAAGAATAAAATTAATATTTCTCAGAGAAAAAATAATATTTGTTTTCTGATATTCAAAAATGTATTGCCCAATTTAATTACAAAAATATCTTATCTACAATGTGAATTATTTCAAATGTTGTGAGAATTTTAGAGGAGCTTTTTGTTGCTTTTTTATGATTTTAGGGAATGGGAATTATTATTATTAGTTTGTTGATTGAAAAGAGGATGTGTGGGGATTAAGTGAATGAATGCTTTCTATGCTGATTAATAATAAATTCACAACAATTGTATGTAGATTTAATACTGAAATGAAATGATAATTATTTCATTCATTCATTCAATGGGTTAAATAGTTTTACAATTGTTTGTTTAATAATTGTGAAAATATTTTATTTAAAAGAAAACAATTTTCAACATACACAGAGAACACACATTTATCATATCAAGTTCTTTGCCCAACATGTACTTTTGCAGAAAAAATTACATAAATGGTTGTATACCATGTAAAATAACTGAAGATCATTAAATTATATCTCTGCAATCGTGAGAACGAATCTTCATTTGTTCTTTCCCCTTGAAAATTAAAAAAAATGTAAGATCAGAATCTTAAAAAATAACTTTAAGTAATTTAAGAGGCAAATTTGAGTTAATTGAATCCATTCATTTTCTGTGCATATACTTGTTGCGTAGACAAATCATTCTTCCTGAAAATTCAGATTTTTGATTACTCCAACAATTCAATATATAATTCTTTGCAAAAAAAGAAAAATCTTATTTACAATTTATTTCTATTAAAAAGCAAAGTTGTGGTAATTGTCAAGTGCATGGATTTTTTTCTCCCTAAATTGTCATGTAAGTTTAGTTGAGTTATTTGGATTGGTTGTTAATTGTAACGTTTGTTTTACAGAAAAATGGCCGAGAACAGCTTCGGGATTGCCGTCGACCGCTGGTACTACAGCCAGTGTCGCGTTTATTCGCAAGGGAAAGATCTACATTGGTCATGTAGGAGATTCAGGTATTATATTGGGTTACCAGGATGAAGGGGATCCACAGTGGAAAGCCAAAGCTCTGACCAAGGATCACAAGCCCGAGAGTGTCCCGGAAATGATGAGAATTCAGGAGTCCGGTGGGAAAGTTGTGAGCAAGTCTGGAGTACCGAGAGTGGTATGGAATAGGCCGAGAATAGGACACAAAGGTCCTGTTCGAAGGTCTACTCATATTGACGAAATTCCGTTTCTAGCAGTCGCCCGATCTCTAGGTGAGTCACTCTTTAATTTCTTTTTTAAATTTACTTTAGGGAAGAAAAAGAACCTAAGATACAGAATAACCTAAAGGTTCTTCATACAAGGCTTCAATAACACTTAGTTACGGGGACAGTTCAGCTGTAAAAATATATCCTATTTCTAAATCAATAAAAAAAATCGGTTTTCTCATACCTAACAATTATCTTCCCTCCTTAAGAAAAGCATTTAATCCGCGTATAAATCGTAGATTTCACAATTTTCTTAAAGACACAATTTTTTACAAAACTTTTTACAATTTTTTTTTACAAAATATTGCAGGTGATTTGTGGAGTTACAATTCAGAGCTAGACACATTTGTCGTGTCTCCGGAGCCAGACGTTAAAGTCGTCACGGTAGACCTTAAATCTCACCGTTGTCTCATATTCGGAACGGACGGTTTGTGGAATATGCTGACACCACAGGCAGCAGTCGCTATAGTTCAGTCCGCCGAGCGACACAATGAAAAACATCTAATCGCATCGCAGCAGACCGGCAACGGGGTACGAAATACGTTTCTAATTGTCGTAATTTTTTCTTTTTACTTTTTAATTTGCGTTTGTAAATATTCGTAACTGCTGCTTTGATGTTGAAAATAATTATGTATCTACTTTTTGTAATTAGCAAGCCGACATTCAGATGTGGATAAATCCGTCTAAGAGTCTGGTCGATCGAGCTCTGGAAAGATGGTCCTCAACAAGATTACGTGCTGACAACACCAGCGTCGTAACGCTTATGTTGGATCCACCTGGACCGTCTCGTAGCGAGGTGAGTTTTCATTTTGTTAGGGAATGTTTATTAATTCACTCACATTTTGTTCTGTCATCATTACTATATTTTCTCTGCTTAATATTGCATCGATTCCATCTGATCAATGTCGGTTTTCATAGAATAAATCGTTTATTAGAAAATCGGAGTATCTTTTCATTGCGTGAATGAACGTCGTAAGATCAAAGAATTAATAATTTTTAAACTTGTCACAATTTTGTTAAAGACTAGACTGGATGTTATATATTTTTCAAGATATTCGTCATGATATGCTCGATTTGCTTGCAGAATTATGAGACGCCCATATTTATTTTCGGCTTAAAAAATATATATTTGCTCTCTAGAAATCTGAGACGCTTTTTTTTTCTCTTTTTTCTAATCTGGGTAAATTTTTTATTTTTATTAAATATTTTCAGGATTGAAAAATGGTTTTTCATGAAACCTTTGATTTACAATACTCAAAAACTGTCTTGCGCATTACTTTTTTTTTTTTTATTGCATCGAAACTTGGCACGGATTTTTAGAACGACAATATTTATTTATATCGATAATATTATCTACTTTTTTATTCCCGATTTTTTAATATTTAATTAGGTACTAAAATAGCATTCAGGTATAATGTAATGAGTTATGACCGTAAATCGAGTGAACAATGAATTTACAAAGTAATAACTCAGTTTGAGTCAATAAATCAACGAGCATATTTTTTTGCACTTTTTTAAATGATAAATTTGTAATTTTATTTCGATCGTGATGAGTGATAGCTTATTCTGTTTTTTAAAAGATGCTTCACGAATTCAACGAATAGTTTGCTTGGTTTTACTTCTCAATGAAAATGAAAGTTTGGTTAACTGCATAACTCTTTTTTTTTAATAAACAAATGACTGCACTTTGTAAACGATGGGAAGCAAAATGAGCTCTTACTCGTCAAGATCAAACTAAAATTACGTATTTGACTTGAAAAGTGCTTGATTAAATATTAATGTCACATGGTTTTTTTCCTTCTAAAAGGTTCTAATGAGTCGGAAAAACGAACGAATGTCATCACCCAAGAGTGTCGTTCCACCTGCCGTTTGTCCTCCTGCCACAAACGCTCCAATAGAAAACATTGTAAGTCCGGCAAAGCCATTAACACCAATCTTACCAATCGCCGACGAGACACCAAATCCGAAAAATCCGGACACTTCAGAGCCACTGCACGAAGCACCGACAGTTCCAAATTCAAAACACGAACCGATCTTCACCAACGACGATACCAAATCGCCCGTTAAAAATTCTCCACCGGAAGTTGTGGCGTCAACGAGTCGTGAAAGTATTCAAGTCGCTGAAATATCGTCAAGCAACGTTTCCGACGAAATCAACGAAACGCGGCACACAGAGGAAAACAACGAAATCGCTCCACCGACACTTCCAGAAAATGAAAAACTCGAGAAAGAAACAGAACCCGATCTCGACAGTTTTTCCACATTAACTCGAGACATTACGCCAGATTTATCCGCCATTCTTGGCGACAGTTCGACACCATCGAGTTACACGAAAAACGAAAGTTCAGCAGAAACTCCAACAGGTTTGATACGTCAAAATGCTTTTTGTGGTTCCTACGATGAATTCAAAAGTCGACCGAGGTTACGACGTACAACCGGTGGATTTGGTACAATACCATCTCTAAAAACAGAAAGAAATCAAGATTCATCGGCTACACCGGATCTATCAGCCGTTCCACGTCGCAGACAATCGCAAGGTAGTTCTCTCGTGTCTCATTTAGAATCCCGAACAGTTCGACGTCGTCAGAGCGTAAATACAACAACGACGTGTCTCGTAGATCGGCAAAAATCATATTTTAGCTCGGTGGGCTCGAGAACGAAGCGTGAAATCTCCTATCTAGGAATATCGCGAGAACATCGCACTTTAGAAACGATATCATCGCGCGGTAACGAGAGTCAATCAAAGATAAACAGAAATCCGATTGTAGGCTCGAAACGACGTCACAGTTCGACGTCAGAACCGGCTGACGAAGCGAGTTGTGGAATTCAAGAACCAATAGCAAAGCGTAGAACACGATCGGAAGATCGTCCCGGTCCAATTGACGAAAATGATCCGGCAAATCAGGAAAAACAGCAACACAGCAGATTACGATGGCCCGAAGAATCCGGTGCCACGTCGAGACCACGAAGCGTAAGCAATTCACGTTCCTGCAGTAGTACGACGAGTAACGGCAGTGGACAGGAGAAATTACCATCGCCGAATTCCTTCCAAAGACGCAGTCTCGAGAAAAAAGCGACACCCGTTAAAACTATTCGTAGGCCATCGATAAATGGATCAAATCGCATTCAGCTTAGAGGTAGTTTTGCTCTGAGAGAATGGGATCAAAGTAAATCGTCGCATCGTGATCGCGCGAGGCTAAATCGTACAGTTGGCGTTATTGGATCAGCGGATTCATCGCCAGCGCCGAATTTACAACGTTGGCTTAGATCTGACACTTTAGCTGCGACACCGGTTAAAACTTTGCGCTCACGTAATGTCGATATTACCGGACATACTGTACCTGCACAGATAGCGCATCAGTACGGTGTTGTAAAACAGAACAGGCTCTCTTTACCAGCGAAACTTAAACTCACTGGTAAGGTTAGCAAAGTGTCATCGTCGTCGTCGGCTAATTTATCGGCAAGTAAAATGCAAAAACAGAGCCCGGGTAGCAATGCTAATTCAACGCCATCTAGCACTTCTTCCGGCTCGGGAATTACGAAGCGTGTGAAATCGCCGTATAATCCTAGCGCGAGATCAGCACTTGGTACTAGGTCCAGGCTTAAACGGCTTGGTAAGTGAGGAAATAAATTCTACAACCGCAATGGGCGTACATGAGGATGACACGGTGGCTATCAAGTTGAAATCTTGTCTTTTACGAAATCGTTTCTATCGTTCTTGTAGTTTTAATGTCGACTTTTGTTCTACTTATTTTGTTATAATCTCATTTTAGGCAAAAACTCAGTTTATATTCGTCCGTAAACAAACAAAAAAAAGTAAAAATCACATTGCCTTTATTCGTAACGGTGTTTTGATAATGTGTAAAAATTAGCTAATCCGAAAGTAAGAAATTGTAGGAGATTCCCAAAAAAAAATACAAAACATTATTTTTCAAAAATTTGCATTCGCCTACAATTGTTGATGTTCTGAATTTGGGAATTCAACGTTACGAAAAAATCAAGGAAGTTAGAGCGCATGATACTAGTAAAGTCAGTGTTCAATTTTTTTTTTTTACATTTTTTAACAACAACGAAGTTTAGCATGCTCTGCCGAATTGAATACCTATAAATTAAGAGTGTTAACCGTTTAGTCATCATAGCTGTCTGTGAAGTTTTTATGTCTCCAAATCAACAATCTGTCATTTTTGAACGTCTAACGTTATCAAACGCATGATTTCTAAATCTTCTTTGGAGATACAGAACGACCAATCTTTTATTAGATTGCGGATTATTCTTATTGCACTCTTCGCGATACTCTAAATTTGTGCTTTAACACAAACCTTCCAATAGTCTCTTAATTCAAAAACATGTAGAGAAACGATTGCAAATCTTTCCTCCTGATTTGACGAGTGAAACTTTAGCTTTCTTGAACATGCATACAATCCAACTAAGATCATTTATATTTTAGTATAAAAAAAAATTAGTTTTCTTTAGCTACAGCTGTTTAAGCTTCAACATTATACATTGAGAAAACACCTCGTTGGATAGCCGAAAAAAATATTGCAAGAATAATGGAAACGATGTGTTTTGAAAGCATTTAAAGCCTGATTAACTTAGGTTTTAATGATCGCAGAGTCAAACGTATTACGCGTCCTTTATGCGGCCGGTGGAAATTTTCCCACCTAGGCATCGCGCTGTTTCTCATAAAGCTTCATCAGGGACTCTTTGATCCTTTTTTCTTCGTGCTTCATATTCTTCCGGATTCAATTTGCCGTCAAACAGAGCCAGCTCCCTCGTCTCGATAATTCGCGTTACTTCCATCCTCCTCACGAGTTGCGACGCGAGATTGGAGCAGATTTTTTTTTTTTTTTATTTAAAAGAAAAACAAAAAGCGTTTGTCTCGCCGAATCCGACAATGCCGAAAACGCTGCGCCCGTTGCCGGATTCATTCGGATTTACGAATACAACAGGCTGTGAACGCGCCGATCTCCCGACCACGGACGACACGTCTTCCACGTCGAAAGCAGCGTATTCCATCGGCCGTAAAAAAAAACAAACAAAAATGTTTTTCTTTTCTTTATAATCTTTAACTGTAATAACACACTTTTATCTATAGTATACGTTTAAATTTCCCTAGTGGAATCCAAAGGCGCGAGTGTAACGTTTACGCAACGTTTGAAATTTTCGTTTATCTGGCGTCCACCGTTCTTTTTGTTTTTACTTAGACAGAATTGTGCTGACAATGTAAATCGCAGTCTATAACGAATTTTGCAAAGCCTATTGCAATTCCGAGTTATTTACGATTTATACATTGATCCAAAAGCGTCGATTCCAAAAAAATATATATATACATTCTGATATCATTTTTGGCTGTATTGCGTTAGCCAGTTTTTGCGGGAAAACCACAGGACAAGAATCATCAAATGATGCGAGAGAATCAAGCTCGAGCTAAAAAAAATGATTTACTTAACTAAACGAGAGAAAAATATTAAAAGTAGAAATCGGGATTTACTATTTAAAAAAACAAAAGTAATAATGAAAGATGGGAAGTATATTATGACACGTGCCTACAAGATAGTTACCAGCTGGGTCGCGTGAATGTATAATAAGCGCGAAGAAAAGTTCGCTCTCAATGGAAGAAATAATAATAATAATATTAATAAAAAAAAAAGAAATACTATATTAGAAGCGAGGACAGCGTCGCGAATATGTATCTTGTTGCTCGCGTGAAGTACCTCGATAGTGTTTATTTCTGTATAAAAATTAATGAATTAAAAGCAAAAGAAACAAAAAAAAATGTGGAGTAATTGTAGGCGGGCGATAAGTTACGACTGTTCGTTTAGATTGAGTTTACGTATATATATCTGCTCACACATATGTATATATGTATACTTAGAAAAATAGACGCTTTACGAGCGCCCGAAAATCCAAGTATTTTTTAAGATACACGAGTTAATCCGCCGATCGAATATAAAGCAGAAATGAAGGGAAAAAAGAAACAAAAACAATATAACGCAAGGATTATAACGCGCATCTCGGATCTGAGATACGATTCCTTTGCAACGTTGATATAGATAGCGGGGGCCACTGAAACGGACGTTAACTCGACAAATGTGTGATGACGTTTTTAAACCTGTATATTTTAATTAAAATAAAGTGTAAAAGAGAAGATGAAGTTAAAAAAAAAAAGTCTTATATTTCTAAACCTATCAAACATTCCTGTTAGTTATTCAATATGTACATATTTTTAATGTCTTTTTTAATTGCCCTGTAATATTACTTAAAATTAATTTTATAATTTTTTTCTTTATCGACTAAATAATTTTTAGATTTTGCTGTGAAATGTATTCATTTTTTAAGTGAGTCTTTTGACGCAGTTTAAGAATTAATTAATGTATTTTCCATCATCACGAAGGAAGATTTAAAAAAATATATTTTAATTATACTGATTCTGTATTTAATTGAGGCATTTCGATTACAATCAACCTGGTTTTTATCATGAAAATATTTTAAATGTCAATTAATCTGGTATATTTCATTCAAATTATTTTCGTTTTTATGAAAATTGTAAATTTGGTATAGAATTGGTATTTGCTTGTTGATATTATTATATTTCAAATAGTATTTTTAATTAATTTTTTTATGTTAAACTACTTTTTCGACGAAATTTAGAGACTTTAAATAAATAATTTCCAGATCTTCTATACTGTATTTTTTAAATGAAACAAATATTTTTAAATTCCTGTGATAATTAATTTAAATATTTTCGTCCGTACGAAGGAAGCTTTCCTAACTTTAATTGTTAATAACAATTGTAGACTAAGTTGAGCATACAACGGATCACCATCGGCTTGTTAACATGAAAATATTTTCAAATAATATTTTTAATTACTTTGGAATTTTTAAATTTAAATTGTCCATAATTTCTAATTTTCTGGATGAAATAATAATTCTCAGATTTTTCCGCTAAATACATTTCACTTTTGAAATAAGTATTTAAAAGTCATGTAAGAATTAATTCAAATATTAGTCTTTTTCACGGAGT
Organism: Perithous albicinctus; assembly: GCA_964016905.1. Taxonomy (NCBI): domain Eukaryota; kingdom Metazoa; phylum Arthropoda; class Insecta; order Hymenoptera; family Ichneumonidae; genus Perithous; species Perithous albicinctus. The sequence goes on from OZ024689.1 coordinate 18,949,246, forward strand.
GGAAGCATTTTTATTATCTTATATTTTAAATAGCAATACTTACTTAAGAAACTTCGGGTACAATGAATAACCATTTGTTTATTTTTTTACTTATGGAAACTTTATTCACCCTTTTAGTATGGTACTTTTGAGTTATCCGAAGAGGATGTACGGTACGTGAAATAATTTTCAACTTTCGCGTATACACGTATTATTCATATTTACAATTTTTTTTTTTTTAATTTTCTCTTGGCGCCGTTTTAGTTGACACCGAGAGGTGGTTCAACGTTTCAGCACAAAATGTAAGAATTAAAAGGCGAAAACAATTAATACACAATTGTACTTGGTCTATACACGAGATTTCATTCATATTCTTGTATTTTTTTGTTGTTAAATATCAAGATCGTCAAAGAACGCGCAATCGTCGTCGTTTTGTGAGCGAAAATCAAACGGTGCCATTTATCACTATTCGAATATTGAGACAGAAAAAATAAAAAGAAAAAGAGAAACAAATACTATTTGGCAAGTGTGCGGCACAGAGAAATTTGCGCAAATCTGTGATTCTTTCGCACACAAACAGGAGGCGATAAGGCACATTATATAATCATTCATTAAATATAATATCATACTCTTACAGGTCAGCATATAATGCATATATATCCACAGCACCGAAATGAGATGCGATTAATGACAAAAATTCAATCTGAGAGAGTTTTGATTCGTTGAGTAAAACGAAATCGTGTCTCTTAATCTCGTTTGTTACAGAGGAACTCACGGAAAAACGTTTTTTGTTATACGTTTAGTGAATTAATGGCACTAGGGAGAAATGTGCCAACGAGAGTATCGGGGGCTCAGAGTTTTGTTCGGATTTTTCTTTTTTTTTTTTTACACCGCTTTCTCTTGGATCACGGACTTTCAGCGTTTTACAAAAAATATTTATATATATATACTTATGTATTAATATTTATAACATGCACACACAGTATCGGCTGTCGGCAGGAGCAAAGTTTATAGTGTGTATTCCACGGGAAGTGAGGCAGATTTTGGCTGAAAGTTCAATCAAATGCCTATTGAGAATATTATTTCTTAATATTATACAAAGAGTCCCCCATAGTTAAAGATCCCAATAATTTTTATCCCTCTTGAGAACAGAGTAAACATTTTTCGGATGATCTATGTTCCCTAACTTCAACTTCACATATCTTGGATGTCGGGGAAAATCAAAATTTAACCAGTGCTTTGTAACCATAAAACTGCGCTCTTTTCAGCGAAGCAATCAGAATAGTAATTATATTTATAAAAAAAGTGTCTAGCGCCCCAAAACTACATTTTTATCGTGAAGCTGCGGTACATAGATTTCCCGATAATTTTCACTCGGGTCAAAAGCGACCATTTTTTTTTTTTACGAAAATTTTTCTTTACGGAACGAAATTCGTGAAAGGGGTCAAACGGGGACTTACAGCAAAAATCTGTTACACTTGCCGTAGAAAACCTCATTGATAAGCTTTTTGGATGACCTGCCGCCGAAATTGCCATATTTTCTATACATTCGTACGCGTCTTTTTCTTTTTTGTTATACTTGTTCTTTTGACCAAGTATAAATTATAATTAGGTTGTCTTTATGTACAGTGTTAAGAGTCTGTCTCTCTCTACGAGACTCGTACAAATTTCATTTCAAAACGTTTACAACGTTATCGGCGATTGGGTTAATTCTTTACCGAGCTTTTTTTCATTTCTCTTTGGTCGGGACAGTTGGTTTATTCGCAACGCTCGATCATTTATACTCGCTCTGCCGGTTAATGACTTATCGGCAGATAAACAAATTTCCTATGGAAAACAAACAAAAAAAGGAAATTAATACTGAGAGTTGAACAATCTTTTTTTTCTTTCTGTGCGCGATTGTTCGGTTCGATTTTTTCTTCTTTTTACTAGATTTTTAATTGTAAATCTAAGATAGTAGGAATCAGTGTCAGAGTCGAGAGTCCACGGATCGAAGCATTTTTGAAGGAACCGCAGTTGCTGTCGGCGCATTTGCGATATCGACGATCATGATTAATCGTTTGATTTTTGATATCCGAGCGCCGTGACTTAGTTGGGATGCAGAGCACGGTGACGCGCCCGCGACTCGTTGGGCTACACCGCGCAACCCTTTCTCGTTCCGTACATCACTTTTAATTCCGGGACTATGATCTTTCTGATGAGCATATTTGTCTTGGCAGTCAGTGTGTCGCGACGAGAATCCTTTTTGTAGATCTTTATACCTGGACGATGCACGAGAAATGCATTATCCAGAATTAGGAAGTCGTAATCAAGAACGCATAGTGCGTAACCCTGCAAAAGAATAACGTAAAGATAAATTTAATATTAATAATTCTGAAACATTGTATAAAAAAAAAAGAAGTACAACAAATCTGTAATTTTGCCATATGAGATTTTTGTAAATATCTTTTTTTTATTTTTTATATTTTGTGGAATTTATACGGGACGCTATTAAAATAAACGATACACTTGTCTCGGATTTCCATGGCTTGCATGATAATAAAATCAAACGTTACTCAAGGATATCCGACTAAAAACTGTAAAAGTAAATTAGGTTTCATTTTGTCTATCTACACCGTCGTGAAAACTAATTTGCTTTTGTCTAAAATATTAGCCGGCTCTGAGTAGATTGGATCACAGTTTACAAAGTTTTGACTTCATCATCTTAAGGAAACGTCAAAAATTCATAAATTCAAATGAGATAGTTCCATTTTTTTCAAATCAATTTAACATAAAAGTGGTTTCCATTCCGTATTAAATTTACTTATTCACAAAATGTGTAAACTTTCTCATTACAGATTTGGTCACCGACTGAGTATCACATCAACTTAAAAAAAGTTCTCGTAAAAGTCTGATAATCTGAAGGAGTAAAAAATGATCTTCTTCAAATCTGTAACACAAATCACTTCAAATTTTTAGAAAAATTACTTTTGATTCTCAATTAGCTGTCCAGATTTGTGGATTCCAAAACTTTTACGTTTCAGGAATAGAATCGCACCTGTGTCATTTTGTCACTTTTCCCTTCCCAGCTGAGTCTCTCTTCGTACGGCGGGTCCAAATTGGTACCGATAAAAATCGGCTCCCAATGTATAAATTTGCCGGTTCTTTTTCCCACGTGAAAAACATGAAGAAGTTCAGATTCAGCGGCTTCTTGCCATTCTTTGCTCTTCGGCACATTGTGACAGCCGGCGCAAAGTTTCTTGTGGAATGGAATCGCCGTGCCAGCTTTTAGCATCTGCATCTAAAAGTAAATTGATAATTCGAACAATGTTCTGTGATGCGAATAATAAAAATTGGGTACAAGGACAATTCGCTTACCAAAGACGTTTTATTGAGCGGCGGTTTGCTCTTCTCGTCAACCTCGAATATCGAGAGAACGAAGACTTTGGGATTAGGCTTATAGAGAGCGGCCTGATCTCGTCGCGCAATCATATTAAGAAAGGCCGACGGTAAATTCGGACTTGGATAGAGCTCGATATCACTCGCGAGAACGTAATACGTCGGTGCTGACTCTCTCGCAACGTTACGACCAACGTTCACAGGATATAGAAGCTTTTTCTCGTTCTTATACATCTTGGCGGTGACGACGTTCGACCAGGGAGCACCCAAGCTACAGTTGTAAGGCTCCGAAACGACCTTCTCGCTCTGCGGCACCTGAATAATTGATTAGCTTTATTAATAACAGAAAAAAATGGATCGTAGACATCGTAGAAGGCGAAACAAAGCGCAATAGATAGAAGTTGAACGAACAAAAATTAATAGTTCCGGTCAATAGTTTCATACTTGTATACTTGTCATTTTGAGTAAATGTATCCTGCTAAAATAAATGTGGAAATGGGGAATAAATTTTTAGCTAAATTATTCTAGACTATTTCTGAAGTAAAACAATTTTTGTTGTTCACAACAATTTTTCACAAAATTAAATGTGTAACTTTGGAGTTCATTGTTTTGCAATAATCGATCACAAAGTTGCAATATTATTAATGCAATAAAATATCCAAATCATTTCTGCCATATTGAATTAAAACTGTTAAAAACTGATGACTTCATTTCTTTTTTTTACAGCCAGTCTAGACAGATATTATTCCTTCAGTAAAAAGTTCATCAGCGACAAATGCGAAATTCATTGTTAGCGATCTGTCAAATCTGACACAAAGAGACTCGGGCGCTTTACGCCCAACTCTAGTTATACCTAAATAATTGATTAATGTTATCAACGAGAGGAAAAAAATGGATTGTCGTTAAAAAGCATTGTTACTAGCGTAGAGGCGAAACAAAGCACAATAACTAGAATCTGAAAGATGAAAACTTAGGGCTTCGATCGGAAATTTCACAATTGTATATTTGTCAATTTATGTATGACTTTAAAGCTAAAATAAATTTGAAATTGGAGAAATAGTTTTTAACAGAATAATTCTAGAATGTTTGTGACGAAAAATCTTTGACGAGGAGGCGAAATGCAGCCGATAAAAAAAAACTTAAAGTAAAAAAAGATTGCTGGTTCCTGTCGGTAGTCTATTAATTAAATACTTGCCACTTTGGGTATGTGTTTGCTGCTAAAATAAATGTGGAAGGTGACGAGTTGAGCGATAAGTGGATTACCGCAACTTCTTGCGTATTTTATTGAGTCCAGGGTCGGTTGAAAATCTGTGCCTGGAGCGTGCATTGCTATTGAAACAGGAGCACGCCATCGTTCGAGCAACGGTTCCAAATTATCGAGAAAAGTGTAGTCCGCGTGTGTTGTGTATGTCACGCTCTCCCAGCACTTAACGGCAATGCTCATAGGGACGTAATTGTACAGAACCCAGTAGTCGCCGCGTTGAGCTCTTCGTGGCTCCGAAGATTTTTCGTGACACTGAATTGCCTCTTTTGGTGTCATGATCGGTAATACCGCACCTTTTTTCTCCATCTGTAAGAGAAAAAAAGATTTTATAAATCGTGATACATTGCTTTATGAATTTGAAAAATATTTCATAATTTAACTTAAATATTTAAGTATAATTATTTAATATATATATTATGAATTTCACATGGAAACTTTTTAAATAAAAATTTGGTTCGATTAGCAATAATTTTGTTAAAACAGTGATCATAAAAGAAACTATTCCTCAAAGGCAAAAAAATCCAGAAAGAAAAAAGAACTTAAAATTCTAATAAACTGAAAATAAACAATTCAACCTAATGATACATTTTAATAAAAGATCACGAATTTTAATGGAGAAGAAAACTAAAGAAAAAAAACAGAAACTATTACCCACTCTAATGTATATTTGATATCATGTTTACAGGTGGATTTCATTGCAGAAATATTCGTTGAATTAACACAAAATTGCTACAGTTTTGCAAAAAAAAAAAAAACATTTCTTGCTTTTCACATGGAATTTTTATTTACAAAAATTTCAAAAGTTCAATTAGCAATAATTTCGTTAAAACAGTGATCACAAATTCATTGCTTATTAAAAAAAAAAACTATTCTTCAAAGGAAGAAAAATTAAGAAAATCAAAAAAGAACTTATAATTCCACAATTAGTTCCAACTGCGTAAAAATAATATTTTCACGGACCCAGAATTAGGAAGGAAGTGGAGTGATTCTCGGAAATGAAGGAACGTGAAGGTTCTTGGATTTTTCTTGGATCCTTTCATATTATCCATCTCACCGTCTTGTTTCCTCTACCGTCCTTCTGAATTTGCGTTGATACGAGAAAATTTTTATTTCTGGCATCCTGCTGCTTGTTCTCAGTGACTTTGGCAGCGACTTGCGATTTCGTACCACCGCTTTTATTCAAAGTATCGATTTGCTGGTTTTGCCGTTGCTGCTGTTTGGCCCTGTCTGATGTGCTGATTTTCTCGTTCTGCTTCTGGCTCGTTTCCTTAGTAGCTTTCGGCTTGAGTTGCGTGGGTGCCGACACCCTCGTTCTCTGACTCGCGTTCACCTGTATATTATCGGGTGACCCGTAAGTCTCGCCAAGCGGTACCGCATTAGCTCCTCCCCAATTGCTCTGCGCCTCCTCAATCCAAGGGCCCGATGATGTCAAGTGGGCACAAACGTACAACAATACGCATACATTCAGTATAATAGATAGGCGCAGGGCCCAATTTCGTCGCGCTATTATGCTCATTCTACATGTATCTTCTGTTCCTTAATTCTTCCTTCTTCTTTATTGGCTGATTCGTGAATTAATCGACCAGCCCCGTCATCTAATTATATCAATTTCAGTCAATTTTCTATTCTACATGAATAGCTTAGTTATTTATATTTTCTTCGTTCCCTTGGTTTTTTTTCTTCCTCTTCTTCTTCTTCTTCTTCCAGTCTCGATGCACTTCTGTTTGAATTTTGCTTCTTTACTTCTATCTTATATTCCTGAAAAAGAAGAAAAAAATCAAAAATTATTTATGCAATTTAGTGATTATATATACTATGTTTATTGTATGGGGAGCAAATTACGGTTATTTGTAGATACAATTGATAAATCAGGTTGGTAATGCTATTTCAGGATTTCTTACTTTTTTCTTGAGAATTCTACATATTCGATTCATTAATTCAAGAATTCTGAAATTAATTCAATAGAATTCGAATTTTTTTCAGATTTTTCTAATGTATATATATTTTATTTCATAATGAACGTTAAATAATCATAAATAATATAAATCATAATAATATTAAAAAGGCCTAATTTGAGATAATTGAAGCAAAATCTCAACATTTGTTTGGAAAAATCTGAAAAAATTCTCAATAATCATGTGATGCCTACAAAAATATTCCAGCTGCTGTCCATCGTAAGGTTACTGTTTTTCTAATTTTTTCCTTTTTTTGTTGTTAAAAAAGGTCCGAAAAAATAGATGGAATCGTCGGCTCACTTTGGTTCGGTAACCAAAAATGTTTATTTTCGAAAATAGCTTTTTCAGAATTCTTTCGGATTTTGAAAATGTGTCGTTCGATAATTTTTTTTTAAATATTGTAGACAATTAAAAATACGTAAAAAAAAAATTAGTTCTTTTTAGAGTTATATCAATGATATAAAAAAATTGCGGACCCAATTGGAAGGGTCAAGGGTCAGATCCAGGTCGAAACCAGGTGGAATAGCACCACTCATTTAATTTATGTTTATTTGCAAATTGTGACCATTTTTTTCCATGACCACTTTTACAAATCCATGACTTTTCCTTAATATACCTTAAAGGTGAACAGCATTTAAAAATGAGTACATAAATGATTGCATACAATTTTTTTGTTGTTATCATGAAAGGATTTTCATGATAACAAAACTCGTATAAGCTTTTCGCTGATCTCCAATAAGATTTCTAAGTATAGATTTCCATATTGAACCAACAATGCAAAGTGGAACTTTGCACATTACTTCCTCATTATGTATATATTCTTACAAAGCTATCTATACGAGGAAGTATGTTGATTAATTTTGACTTCCTCGTAGAGGAAGTTTCGTAAAAAAAAATTCTCTGAATTATGAAAACTGTTTGTTGAATTCTTACCAAATTTACGCAAACACGCAAGCAAAAATGAATTTAAAAAACTGCGCAAATTAAGAAATTTTTCCCCCATGAAAGGCTATAAGAAATTATAAATTACTGTAAAATGCTACAAAAATCTTTTCTTCCGTACTGAAAAAAAAGTATAATTCTGTCTCTTTAATTAATTTAATAAAAAATTACCCACATTAAGAAATTGTTCCCTCATGAAAGACTATAAGAAATTACAAATTATAGTAAAATGCTCAACATTTTTTCATTCTGAACTGAAAAAAAATTAAGTATAATTCTGTTTCTTTAATTAATTTAATAAAAAATTACCCACATTAAGAAATTTCTCCCCCATGAAAGGCTATAAAAAATTCCAAATTACTGTAAAATGCTCAAAATTTTTTCATTCTGAACTGAAAAAAAATTAAGTATAATTCTGTCTCTTTAATTAATTTAATAAAAAATTACCCACATTAAGAAATTTCTCCCCCATGAAAGGCTATAAAAAATTACAAATTACTGTAAAATGCTCAAAATTTTTTCATTCTGAACTGAAAAAGAATTAAGTATAATTCTGTCTCTTTAATTAATTTAATAAAAAATTACCCACATTAAGAAATTTCTCCCCCATGAAAGGCTATAAGAAATTACAAATTACTGTAAAATGCTCAAAATTTTTTCATTCTGAACTGAAAAAAAATTAAGTATAATTGTGTCTCTTTAATTAATTTAATAAAAAATTACCCACATTAAGAAATCCCCCCCCCCCCCCCCAATGAAAGGCTATAAGAAATAATAAATTACTGTAAAATGCGGAAATTTTTTTTTTTCCGTACTCAAAACAAATTAAGTGTAATTCTGTCTCTTTAATTAATTTTCCCCAGCGGGAAAATTGCAGCTCTCGTCAAGAAGGCTTGCTGAATGCACCGAGACCATTGCCCTCCTAGAGAGAATAAAGATACAGGAGAGTCGCGTAGAGACACGTGAGGAGAGCTGCCGCACGTGCCTTAGTAGTTATTATCGGTACATCTATAAGCGGTTACGAGTAATGGGCGTGTTCGAGCCAGGGGGGTAAAAAGAGATAGTGGTACCGGTAGCGCTGGTAGCAGGTTTGCTAAACGAAAAAAGGAGTGCACCAAGGTCGTTCTACTACTACAATTCTCCTGCATTATACGGACATTAAAAATGAGTGCAGGTTTTCCTTCATGATCGACTCTTCGTTTGAGTTATTAAAGCCAGCCTTGAAATTTATACATACACAAATCGTCGTGACGATCTGCCAACGAGGCGACGAGGAAAAATCAATTGGATGCATTTAATTTAATTTTCTACGCGTTAGTTTTTGCGTCTTTTCAGTATCCGCATTATTTAGAAGTCAGTGCAATTGAATCACTTCATTGTGATAAATTTTTTTATTTTTTTAAATTATACTATGAAATTATTATTATTATTATTATTATTATTATTTTTCTTTACAGGTATCACTAAATATTTATTTATTATTTGTATTTTCATACCTTAAAATTGAATGCAGTGTTTTTATTTATACATTTTTTACGTTTGTAAAAGGGTTTATAGTGTATAATTTATTAAATTGTTTGAGTTATTACAGTATATTGCTAATAGCATAGAAAAAAGGCGGGCCGAGCAGGGAATGGGAATAAGAGGAAAAACACAAATAGTTGCACAAGCTTTGAGAAGGCTGGGCCGGCTCTGGAAATGCAAGTGACAACGACGCAAGATTGAGCAATTCGGTGAAACCGAGTGTTTATCGAGATTCCGGAGACTGCAGGAATCTCGAGATCATAAATCTTAGATATTAAAAAAAAGACGAAGATAAAAAATCCCTTTTTTCTTCAAATTCATCTAGAAAATCTGGCTATAAAGTCTCATACTCTATGTATATCGAACACTATAATTTTGCAATTTTGTAGTAATTATTGCACCAAGATGTTTGAAATAGAATGCAATATTTAATACTTGTCGCATCAAACCGATAGATGGATTTTAGTTTTTATTGTTTATTTATTTATTTAATATTTATTTGCTACTGAATTAGTAAAATGTATGATTGCTCTGCAGAAGTTTGAGAAAATTGTGGAAATACATTTTTTTGAATATTTTATTAAAATAGTTTTCTTTTTAAATTGAAGTAAATTAAATTTAGTAATTATCTTGTAATTAATTGTGGTAAAATTGCAGAATCCACTCGCCTCCTGAAGTTAGCTACAAAACTTATATATATATATATATATATACATATATGAGGCATTCCATATAAATTTCAACAGCCAAAAAAAAAAAAAATTCTCAAAATTTTTCTAAAAATTTTTCCATTTGATTTGTAATATCTCCAAAACGATTAATTGTATCGAAATCACTGAAAAACGAAAATGTGCGTTTTTCCATGGCCAACTAGAAAAAAAATGTATTCAGAATTAATTGTGTAATTTCAGGTCACATTTTACGGCAAAAACGACAAAAATATTTTTTTTTAAATACGAAGGCTTCAGGTCTCGTCATTGAGAAAATTGCCTCGAAGTCAGTAAATGATCGGCGAATTTTGAGTATTTTTGTTTTTATGGGAAACCCAAATATTTATAAGTTATAGAAGTTTGAAATTAATTTTTTTTTAAATTTCAAACCTAACAAACATGGACTTTATAAAACAAAAAAGGTTTCCTACAAAAGTTGTTAGTTATGACAAGACGAATTTTTTAGTAGAAAAAAAAAATCATGGTTACATTTAAAAAAAAAAAAAAAAATTTCTTCTTAACGTCCCCCTTCGAATCCTAAAAGTTTCATTATATTCAAAAGTTGATCTGGCCAGTATTTTTCGAGATAAATCAAGTGGAAGATTTAAATGGAATACCCTGTATGTAATGAGGCTGCACAAGTTTAAAAATAGAACTGGAAATAAAGATTCTTTTAATTAATTAATTTTAACGCTTAACATGAGATGAAAGAAAATTCCGAGTATATTTGGCTTTTTATGAGAGTCGAAACCACTTTTTAAAAGCAGATAATAAACTGTAAGAGTTTATACTTATGAGCAGTAAAAAAAAATGAGAAAACAAAGCTGTAAACCGGTTGGTTATATGCTGGAGGTAGAAAAGAAGACTGGGTGAACTTGATGAAACACTCTCTGAGGATACAGTTTTTCATAGCACGCAAACCATAAAATATACGTATTTGTGGTTCACTCTTCGTCGCCGGTAACGACGGGGAAACCGGAAGTCAGCGCGGCTGACCGACTTCGATAATGCATCCTCACACATATCTCTTGTGGTTGAGGAGAACTACCGCTGCTCTCTCTCTACTTCACGGAAAGATTGATAACTGCAGAGAAAACTTCTGATAAACACTATAATCGCTTTCAATAGTTATAGGTTTTTTTTTCTAGCCACACCTAAATATTCAAACATTCGAGGTATAAAATGGTACCCCGATTGAACGGGCAATGGAAAACTAAAAATAAAGCGAGCCACCGCTGTTCTGAGATGTTACAAAAATATATATAATTTCTTCAAGAGTGCTATAGAATATTTAGAATACATAAATTATTTTAAATTTTTTAATCTTACATTTCACGCAAATACCTATTTTTTATTGTAGAGTTTTTTTTTTAATTCGCTGTATATAAAATAGGATTCATTGTGCAAATAAAATGTTGAAATATAAAATGTAGATATTTCAATGTAGTTTCCACTAAATAATGTTCATTGCTGTGCAGAATAAATTTCATGTATATTTGAGAAGAATAAAGTGCATTTTTTTTTTTGAGAGAGACGTCTTTGGTTTTACTCCAAATTTGGCAAAGTTTTTGCAATTATGTATACAATATTTTAATTATTTTCTACAATTCATTTATTACTTAACGACAGTGATTGCAATTCAAACAAAAATTATATTTAAAAATTTATTAAAAAATGGGTCGCTAACAGGAAGTTCTACACTAAAAATCGTAATATTGTTACGTATAGAAAATGCTCTGAAATCGATATAAAATTATCCTAATCAAGATTTAATTATTTCTCGTACTATTTATTTAATTTTATTTAAAAAATCAACTAAAAAAATAACTCACGTTTCACAAGTTGTACACTATGAAATCCAAAATTATGATGCAAAAAAATATGATCTTGAATGGATATCAAATAATCGACTGACCGTGGTCATGATCGTCGTCGTGGTTAATCGTATAACTTCTTAAACCCCACGCACGAGAGACGGCGGCGAAGAGAAGCCTATCAAATACTACATAAAGCAGTTGACAAGTCTCGGGGTCGACGATAATAAGTTCATAATACTATATCTATAATTCCAAGAGTATTAGGAAAAAAAGGCCCCTGGAAAAAATGTACCCGGATGAGTACAAGGTGCGTTCGTGTCTTTGCAGGAGGATGTACAAAAATATATAATTTTGTTCATAATAATAATTTTCTACAAATTATATCAGAAAAAAAAATTGTGTCGCAGATGGCGGCTTCGCCCCCACCCTCACCCCGTCGGGGGCTTCGCCTCCAAACCCCCCCAATCCTCCGCATTCATCACTGCTTTTCGTTCCTTTACAAAAAAAATGGGATGAGGGAGGACATCACTCAGAAAAAAATACAGTTGACAAACTCAGTTTGCTGATTATTTTTTCAAAGGACATGCTGACATATCAACTTCGAGCATTTTTCCATCGGCCTTCATTTCCATCAGCCTTTTTTTTCTATCGGCCTTTTTTTCCAGCTACCTTTTGTCCATCAACCTTTTTTTCCATCAGCCTTTTTTTTCTATCGACCTTTTGTCCATCAACCTTTTTTTCCATCAGCCTTTTCTTCCACCGGCAATTTTCCAAATACCGTATATTATAGTCACGATACAGAGCAAAAGGAGAACACCGTTTATTTACACATCAAAGAAGAAGACCGATATATTTGCCAGGTCACAATACAGCAGACGTGTCCCTCGGCATATATTCTCTCACTTGTCAATGACCTGTCGTTACTATCTAGATAATATATATATGTACACAACGTTATCACTTATCAGTTACTGTCAGTGATAAACGGGAAGAAATATGTACGTGATGTGTCGTGTGTATTACACGCTGAATGTATAAACAGCAGTTTTGGTAGGACGTATCGTCGACCACTATCTCACGTACATGAATTCCATGGCTTATAAGCTATTGCGAATCTTTCGAGGACCATCGAGTAGGATTTCAGTTTGTAACAGCATTAAAGTCCAACGTGTCTTATAAATTATAAATATTGGACAATTACTGTTGATGCGTTCTTATTATTTAAGAATTTTTTAATTCTTAAATAAATGAAATAAATGAAATTAACCCAATATAATTAACCAAACATAAAAGTTTTAATTTTATAGATTACTTCATTAAAAAAATCGGAAATTTAGTTTTTCTTTTCAATTAATGTATGTTAAAAATGATGAGTCACAGAAAATAAATGTTTAATCATAAGAGTTATGGTTTGATGTCAGTTCTTCGTTTTATTTTAGTAAATATATTTTTTTTCACCTGACAACGTTGATTTTTCATGGATAATCGTAAAGATTTTTTTTTTTCTTTCAATACTACTTTCATTTAATTGTAAAATTTATTGAATATTTAGAAGTGATTATCGATTTCATTATTTTTTGTAATTATCAAAAAATAAACTATTTTTGTGTTGAGACTCGCCGAAAATATGACAATATATCCAACATTTTATCTGAATTTGAAGAAATATGTTAAAACTCAGGAAAAAGCAGAATTTTAATATTTTCTAGGAAACGGAGAACATGCAATATTTTATAGAGGCCTCGGTATTATAAGCAGCAATTAGCAATATTACATGTTATCGTGAACCATCTATCGATTAATTTATAAACGTTTGTAAAAACGAGTCCCTTTTATAAAGAATATAACCGCTTTACAGGTGCATGTAGTTTCAACATTTTTGTTTAATCGATATAAAAAAAACTATATGGAAAAGTAGTGCTTTTATAATATTTTAAACTAATGGCATAAATTATTCATACGTGAAAAACCGTTCTTTTTGATCGGTAAAAAAAATAGTCTTCACAATCCGATACGATTGATTATTCATAAGCTTGTTCTGATTATATTTTTTAAAGAACCCAGATTCGAATATAATAAATTGCAGCTGTTTCATTTATTTTAATAACATTTTTTAAATTATCTTCTTTTTAAGCGTAAAATTTTATAAAAATCGTGCCTGAAGATTTTCGGTTAAATAAATACAAATAAATATTTCAATAATGAAAATACGATTTTTAGTATCTTTAAATCACAATTACGTTCTTTTTAAAGATCATTTTTTCAAATTAACGATTTTAATTATTTTTCTATACGTGCAATGATTTCCAGATTTTTTTCAGAAAAGTCTGAGCAGAAATCTCGGAATGATCGACGAGCATGTAGCGCATGTATGTTTTATTTGCTTATGACGATATAGGGAAAGAATAGATTCTTCAGGATCTCCTGCATTATAGCGATGACGATATCTCTCATCTACTACCAGTTTTTATTTTTATCATTCTCTTAAAAATTATTATCCCTTCTCTCTCTCTCCCGCTCTCCGTTATCTCTTTTATGATTCAACGAAGTGGAGGCAGTAAACGACGCATTTTTTGCTCTCACGCGTACCGAAAGGCTGAAGACCGGATGCTTGGGAGCCACAAGCACGAAGATATCCGGTTATATTTTCCTACTCACTCGCTCACATTTTATCTTCCATAGCTTTCTCTCGTCTCACTCATCGATGAAACGCGAATCGGTATTGCGGTGATGCGTTAAATTCTTCAAATGAATTTCTAATTGCCAATAAAAAATTAAAAGTTTTGTCTGTTTCATCGGTTAAAAAATGAGGCATTTTTTAAACATCACCTAACAGTGCTCTGATTGTATTTTTAAAGAATGCATAGATCCGCATGTGACAAATTGTAGAAGGAGTTTCATTTTTTCAATGTATTTTCTTATTTAAAAAAAACTGCAGCTTCAAGAATTATTTTTTCGAATGTTTTAAGCAATTTTTATTTTTCGCGACAAAAGTAATAAACCCCGTTTTTTTTCTTTTGTTATCTATTGAACTATCCACTTATTATATGTAAAATTAAAAAAGTTTAAATATCGTTAGTTTAAATTTGGCCTGAAGAACTCAGATCGATCTTGGCTTTACAACTATAAATATTTACACGACATCTGATATATATTTTAGAAAATTGTCTATTTGTATGTTTGTGTGGGATAACAAACCTCTCCTCTTAGAATCAGAAGAGCTTATGCACCCCGACCAGTTTTTAAAAATAGAGGATTCCCTAGGGATTGATGGTTTCCTAGGGATATGTAGGTTGCCCTAGAGATATGGGGATTTCCTTATGGATATGCTCGGGTTCCGTAGGGATGAAAGATTACCTAGAGATAGAGGGTTCCCTAGGGATAAAAGATTCCCTAGAGATAGAGGGTGCCTTAGGGACAGAGGTTTCTGTAGGGATTGATGATTCCTAGGGATTTGGGTATTTCCCTAGGTACTGAGAATTCACTGTGCTTTAGGTTCTCCGATAAAATAAGATTATTGTAGGGCAAGAGAAAACATTCTATCACGTACGTAATTTGTTTTTCATTGAACAAATATTTTCATCTTATGGATTTATGGACGAGATTGACTAAAAATCAAAAAATCCAAAGTTAATTTTTTAAATATGTTGCACGTATTTGGCTACTCAGTGAGCGCGCGAATTGCGTGAGTCACAATCAACCTGCTAGTTTACTATAAATGAGACAGATTATCACATTTCTATCTCACTACTAATTAAGTTGTGACGTACAGATCGATTACCATCGATATGGGACATTTCATGGGAAGGAGGCCGCCAATTTTTCGTTTTCTCAAACAAAAACGTTTAAACTTCTTTTAAATTTTTTTTTGCAGTGCCAAGAACATTTCATAATTATTTTACATTTTTTTAAAGAAGGTATATAGTAGGAGGAATAAAATAGTATAATGTTTTTGTTTAATGTTTATAGAATTTTCTTTATTAAGTTTACAAACGACAAACAAAAATCTTGAGCAAAATTAAGACGCCATTTCACAATAGAAAAAAAAATTATTTAATTACTTTATATGTCTCAAAAATGCATAAAATTGTTTCTGCTAAACTATTTTTTTAAATTCCATTAAAAGTACATTAAAAAGCCTACATTTTATGCGACGAAGTTTTGAATATTAAAACGTATAGCAATAATAAAAAAAAATCATTACAAAATTCTCTTTGAAATATGATATTTAAAAAGTCCAAAATAATTTGCAGTTTCTTTTTTAAGTCTTAATAAATTTTTAAAAAAATTTATGATCTCATTTTGCGACAACTCGAAACTAGATCGGCCCAGTTTTTCTTATCGATAATTTAAATATCCATCATAATGTAATAACTGTACTAAAGAATTTCTATTTCGAACTACCAAGAAACTTCGCACATGAATACATTCCGTAATACTTTAACCGGATGTAATAACCTCGCTGTTCAGCATCTACGAGGTCTTCACTGCACAATAGTTTCGGGAATAGATATATTGTGTTACAGAGTATTCGCTCGGATGATTCGTGAGAATAATGAGAGAGAAATAATGCGAGGTCGCGATCCTCTAGCTAAAAAAAAAGAGCCAAGCCGCAGGATTTTGCCAGAGAGCAGCGAAAGACGATCGCGTAATCCTGGTTCTATCCACGAAGTCTGTAATAATACAGTTTTGACAGACAACTCTATGCAGTATACATATACATATATATAGGACGATAGGTATAAGGCATTCCAGACGAAGTGGGCTAAGTCTGTTTCGAGATGTCACAAAAAGGTCTATAATTTTTTTGAGAGTGGTTTACAATATCTGGAAATTATTTTAGATTTTTTTGAACTTATATTTTGCCTAAATTTAAGTAGCGATTTTTTATTTTAGTAATTTTTTTTTTTCGTTCCGCCGTATAAAAAAATTTTTGGCACATATGCGGCAGGTGGACAACTTTGTTTGTGAAAAGTTTCAAAAAAATTCAAACATCTGTTCAAATTGTATTGAAATTTGAATTTTTTGCTTTAGCTGCCGCAAATTTTCAGCTATCGAGCTAAATAATTTTTTACAAATAAAGGCATGTCAAAGTACGACTGGTATTGAATTTGGGATAAATCGGCAAATAGGTTCGGTTTTTATGGGATTCTGAATTTTTCGAAAAAATTTTATTTTGCTCTAACTCACGTCAAATCTCACAAAATGAACTGGAATATTCTAGGGACGAAAAATAATGCTCTGCACTGCATTTAAGGTGAAAAGAGTCGGATATTGGAATCGACTTAATTTATTTAAATTCTGTTTGAAAAAAAAATACATTTTTTGTTGAAATTATTTCATGGGATTCGAGTTTGATCAAAAGGTAAAGCCATTTTAATTATTCTTTTTTTTTTTAAATGACGCACTTTTGGTCAAGTTCGAATTCCACGAATCGACAAAAAATGTATTTTTCACCAATATCATTTAAATAAAATATATCAGTGCAAATATCCATTTACTTTTCACCTTGCACATGTGAATTTTTTTGTTTATTTTACCATAAATTTCTTTCAAAATCAGATAATCAAATTTGAACAAAAATACTTTTTATAAGCCATAAAAAAACGCATATTCACATTTTTTAAAATTGTGGCTAGAGTAAGCAGTTTTCGAGATATACATTTTTTAATGAAAAGTAATAATTAATTTAAAAGTCCATCCAACATTTTTTTTTTAATTTCAAAGTTGTCGTCTCTGTTGTCATCTGATTTTTAGAAATTTTTTGGGAAATTTTTTCTTTTTGAGTGATTCAACTGATGTGGAATGCCTCATATGCTATTAGTATGTACGTAGCAGTCGAACTGCGAGAGACTTTCACCGCATACGGTAGTCAAATCCCGCAGTTTCTTTCCTCGTGGCTTCGACTGACGAGGCTCATATACTTGCTGTATTCTACGTACATATAACGAAGAGAAGAGACTTTCCCTCTTTTTCTCATACACTCTTGAGTGTGTAATAGGTCGCGTCGTCCCTCATGAGCCCCAAGGTCATCTTCTAGTGTCGTAACTTAAACAACCATCGTGCATCTTCGTCCTCGGGTGCAATGATGACTACTTAATTAAATCGCAACAAGGGTCTTTACTCTTTCTTGTCTGCTAGTCGCGCACAACTCTGTCTTTCTCCTTTTTCTTTCACTCACAAAAGCAATTGATCATATAGAAAATGATTCACGCACTGGCGATTTGTCAATTTGCATTAATGAGCTATAGCGAGTTGATTACAGTTATGTATTTGTGCATAAAATTAAGGTAAGCGCTGAGGTGTATATGGGAGATGGGGTCAAAACAGCCTCCAAGTCTAAAAATAGTTATTTTGTTTCAATTCATTTTATTATAATATTCCAACGACAATAACGTAAAATAAAAATAAACAAAAAGATGAATGTGAATCCAACAAAAAAAAATTGTTTTATATTAATACAATTCTATTCGCTTATTTGGTGTCATTGTCACTCTCTTTGTGATGAAAATTTTTCGAAAAATTGATTTGATTAGAAATTTAAAAAAAAATTAACTTGGTTACGAATTTTTCGAAGAAATTATTTTGAATACCAATTTTTCGAAAAAATGTATTCGATTACGAATTTTTTGAACAAATTTATTCCATCACAAATTAAAGTTTAAAAAATTAACTCGACTACAAATTTTTCGAAAAAAATTAATTTGTCTACAAATTTTTCGATAAAAATTAATTTGTCTACAAATTTTTCGATAAAAATTAATTTGTCTACAAATTATTCGATAAAAATTAATTTGTCTACAAATTTTTCGAAAAAAATTAATTTGTCTACAAATTTTTCGAAAAGAATTAATTTTTCTACAAATTTTTCGATAAAAATTAATTTGTCTACAAATTATTCAAAAAAAATTAATTTGTCTACAAATTATTCAAAAAAAATTAATTTGTCTACAAATTATTCAAAAAAAATTAATTTGTCTACAAATTTTTCGAAAAAAATTCACTTGATTTCGAAAATTTGTTTGATAAAAAAATGTCCGAAGAAACTTGTTTACAAAACAAATTTTCGAGAAAAAAGTTCTGAATGAATGTTTTAAAAGATTCTGATTCGATTCGAGTTATCGATTTTTTTTTTCTTCACGAACAATTTGACTTATTTTCCGCACTTCTCTTATGTAAGGAATGTAAAAATTGAGACAAGTCGTTTTTAACCCTAAAACCCTATGCTATTGTGTAAGGAAAAATCTTTAAAAATTCATAGGTCTTCTTTGGACTCCCAGGGTTAAAAGGGTTAAAAAATTCTCAAGATTTTAGGGTTAAAAAATTTAAGACTGCCCGTTTTGTCCCAATCCCCCTGCCACGATAATTACAAATTATTTTTTCTGAATTTTGTAAATTTTGTAAATTAGTTCTGCTTGTTAAAGGGTGCCTCATGGGTACTTATAAAAATCAAGCCCTGGAAGTTGCCTTGTTAGGACTTGAAAAATCAGGCCCTTGGTGTATTATTTGATCTCAGCCAGTTCCATTATCCTTTACGACGGCGACGAGATATTTTTATAATATAGAGATAAACTGTTTTGCAAATGTAAGTTAAGTGTAAGTTTCAATATTGTTGAATGGGTGTAAAGATTCTAAAGCCCAGTAGAGCAAGAATGGCTAAATAAATTTTGAACAATTTCAAGTATCTTCACATGAAAATCTCTACAAAAAAAATAGAAAATTTTCATGAAACCTTTTTCACAACGTTTTCCTCTCTGAGAAATCAATAAGGTAATAACTTTTTCCTTAAACAAACTCTCCATCCAGCTTTAGCAGAGGTCAAAAGGCAGAAAATATCCTTGCACGGTTGCAGAAATATACATGCATGCGTGTGGCATTGTTGGTAACATTACAATGGGTTATCGTTGCTTGCTGACAATTCGATTGCACTCTCGGATCATAATCATCGAGGCTGTTTTAACGACGAATAACGATTTGCGGAGCAGAGCAAAGCGAATTCAATGAGACTACGGTGCCCGCGTATATTGCGAGCACCACACGGTGACGTATGTTCGTTAACATACGTTAATTGCACGAGCGGACAATTCGTTCCATGCCTGCTGCTGCTATTCTTCGACGTACACCTTTGAATTTTCGTCTCTGATGACTCGCGATGACAACTTTGAATTATCAACGGCAAGTGTATTGTCATACGAAAAGTGACGATAATACGTGACTTTATTCTGGGTCAGGTGAGATAATATTGCGTGGTACGAAGTACAATAGTACTAATTTAAGTGGAGATTGTATTTTTGTCTTTAATAAGAAAACAAGCGTGAAGGACAACGCAAAAAATCTGAGTGTACATTCTCTTTTTGCCAGAGCACGTCCCTATACAATAGAGCCAGTGATTGACTCATGTTTCTAATTACTTAAAAAAAACATCATTTTCTTAATTTATTAATAACTCAGCTTTTGACTACTATTTTATTCATTTTTACTGGACATTATATTACATGTGAAAATGAAGCTTTATTATTTCTTAAACGGAAATTTCATTGAAATGACCGCAAGGATCCATCCTAATTTTTATCAGATTTTTTTTTTAGCACTTTTACAGAAAGTAATCATGTTCAAAATTTTGCGATTATTGAAAATTATCATTTTTTATAATAAAAGATACTTTCGTACTGGTTAGTGGAATCGAAAACTGTACGCAAGATTTTATTTGTAAAAAAAAAGAAAGAATTTGCAATAATCGAAATATGTTGAAGGCCAAAACAATTGAATGCATTGGAAAACAAGACTTCCAGACGAGAGATCTTTTTTGTATTTTTTAAAATGTTCTACTAAATATATTCTGGGATATTATGCATTTTTTTGAGTCATGAGTGAACTTGGAATTTTCGACTGATCATGATACAAAAATCGTCTTATATTTTTAAAATTATATTGAATAGAATAAATTTTGTAATTTATTTAATGTTGCTTTAGCAGAGTATGAAAAATGAATTAATTTTGTAACTCTTCGCACATGCAAATTTTTTTCTTTCAACATTTTTTATGACGTACACATTTTGAAAGTAACAAGATAACGCATATCGCTTAAAACGTCGAAGATTGAAAATTTACTCATGTCTCAAACAATTCACATAGTTCCCGAGTATTTTTGGTAGAAAAATCATTTTTAAATATATTAAAAAATATAATTCCTTCTGAAAACCCAAGTTTCAATTTCATAAATTGTTTTTAACCCTTCATGATATATATTTTTAGCCGATCCTTTTTTTTTGGCAAATAGTTGAATTCCAGAATAAAAGTTTCTTAGACATACTTCGATATGATTAATTAGTACCTAAGTATCTTTTATTTTTAAAACAGTACAATTTGAAAAATGGCAAAACATCGAATTTTAACATCCGCAGTAATAGTGCATCATAATATTTTAAAAAATATATGTTTAAATAAAAAATAATAAGGACCAAATATGTTTTGTCCACTCCTCTAATTTTTCTATAGGTTCTCTAAATAACACTATAGATTATATAAAATTAAGAGCCAAATAAAAAGTGTCGGATTTAGTGAAAAAAAAAAAAAGTATAATCACAAAAAAAAAAGAGACTCAACTGACGAAGCAATAAATATATGTATATTATTATCTTATCGTACTCGCATGTTATGCTAATTTTAATGTTATATTTATACGAACTGTCGTAAAATTTCAATAAGTAATTAGATAAATTACTTTCAGTAATTTATTGCGATTAATAATAATCTGTACTTGTCACTCTTGTGGTGAGATTATATTTATGCGACTGATATGAGACTGTCTGATGAAACGAGTGCATTATGATTGTGCTCACCATCACTGTGTGCTGCGACGCAAGAATATATGTTGTAACGATTGAAGAACGTACACGTGGTAACCCGAACTGTACTCTGGATTTATGAAGAGCTCAAGTACGTTCATGTACGGTCGATTATAACAGAGTGGATATAAGTACACACCGCAGGGCTTTGCGGTAGCTAGGACCAATAGGAAGAACCCTACTTTTACAATACTACCATGTGGATGCACGAGTATTGGAAAGTTTGTGGCAGAGCCAACGTCGTACCATTACTGCCCGAATATACGAACATGCTGGATGCATTTTACATGTGGAAAGTTACAAGAACGTTTAACCCTTGGAAGGTCGGGTGGTAAATATCCCACCGGATATTGTGCATTCTAAATGCGAGTCGATGCACTTTAGAATGCACCAATCGTGCGGTTCATTGCAGCCAGTTAAATCGACTGAAAACAAAAAATGTAGTATCAATTTTTTCAAATGTTTTCATTACATTACCAAGTTCTTGAAAATAATATTTTATTAAACCAACGAAATATTTTTATCTGACATTTTAGAGATATTAATACTGTAATTAATTATAGTAATTTTTTGTACCAATTTTCATGAACTATGAATTATTCTATTTTTTGAAAGTTGCTTTAAGAAATGTTTTTTAGCAATTCAGCGTTTAAAAAAAAATAAATAAACAGAAGTTTGTTTGTAAAATAATTTTTGTATTGGTTAACAGATAGTCTGTATTTTTTTTTAGTATAAAAACTCATGTGGTGAATTCGTAGGTGAACTTTTCAGATGCAAAACGAAATTTGTGCAAAAAAGAGAGATGCAAAGAAAAAGTATTTTGTTTAATTTATTTGATAAAAAATTCGTATAAAAGATCCTGCACTGTTGATTGTTCGCAACTTTAATTACGAAAATGAATCCACTGTTACAAATATAAAATATTGTAGATCTTCCGTGTTTTAAAAAATCATATTAAAAAAAAAAACTGCATTGAGGAAAAAGAAACTCCTTCTACATTATCAGAACACCAGTCTTGAACAATCGTATGGGTTTTTATATACGATTTTTACTTATAGATTTAAAAAAAAAAGCAATATAAAAAGTATTAAAAAAATATCTTTGTAAGTTTTCGTACTACAAAAACTTAGGGTTTTTAACTATTTTTCAACTGGCCTGCAAAATGTCTTCCGCAACTGCAGATAAATGTCGAATAGTTCTCAGCACCTCTCTCATCATAGATCGCGTGGCTCGAGTATCTATACATATATAACCCATGGCAACTAAATCGGCTCACCGATCTATTCATCTTTCACTGGCCCATTTGCGTACCAATCTAATATAATGCAGACCGGCGAACCCCAACCATTCGAAATTCTAGTTGTAGATACAAACATAAATACAGCATGATTGATCAGGTTCCATGTAAACAAAACGATTTCGAGAATTAAAAACAAATATTTTTTTTACAGTGCATTTTCGTAGAAAATACATTTTTATAAAGACAACCAAAATTCGCGATTAAAAAAAATGATATATAATTTTATTATGTTATGTTAATTAAAAAAAAAAAATCAGTGTTTTTTCACATTTGTTAATACATTTATTTTGAGTCTAGTCTAAAGCACTTTAACTTCCTTAATTTTGCTTTGTATGTTAAATCTAATGTACAGATTTTAGCCAAAGAAAATCTGTAAAAACATATTAATTTTCTACACATTTTTAAAAATATGTACATCAAACCGATGAGAATAAAACGCATTGTGTGTTAAAGTCCAACCGGTTTCTCGAGAGTTACGAGAGCTCGATAAATCTTCGATCTACAAACCATTTTTTTTTATCCATAGCGAAGGAAAATGTTCCCTAATCGAAAGTATATCACCAACATTTTCAGCCTAAAAAAATGACACTTATTTTACAACCGATAAGATATCTAGTTTCCTCACAAAAAAATTACAATCACTATCTAATCTCCCTAGCAGGCAGTATATAAGATTCATTTAACAAGAATCCACGAAAATACACCTCTACGAAAGCATATCCAAAATTCGCTATTTAGAAATTAAATTACACTGTAAGCAAAATAATGTTTACGGTTCTTTTTCCTTAGAAAATAACTTTTTACTAGAGCATATTCAATATTATTAGCGAAATTCCAAGCCATTTCTATATAAATAAAAATTTCATAATTATAAGAAATAAATATATATATATGTATTTGGATCACAGAATTTACTTCATATTCGAAGAAAAATTTGCGAAAACATATTAATTTTCTACATAGTTTTCACAGTTTCTCGAGAGAAACGAGAGCGTAATAAATCTTCGCTTTAGAACCGACTTTTTTAATCCATTGTGACGGAAAATGACCCCTAAACCTGATAACAAAACGTCAATACTCTAGTTTCCATATATTACCAACTTTACATCCTAAAAAAAATGATCCTTATCTTACAACCGATAAGATAACTATATGACAAATATTCCCGACAGAACGAATCTTATAGAAATTTTCATTTTTCGTTATTTCACTTTGCATAATATCGAATTCAGGTTATCATAAAATCTATAATTATACAGAACTTCAATTTAAAAAATTCCTGCCATCCTACACGTGTTCCCAAAAATTTCGTGATTTTCAAGAGAATCTTCTGTAAGCTTTGAAAAAAGATGACTTTTTTTTTAAATACGATATTTTAACGTTATATAATACATTTTTTAGAAAAGACGAAAAAAAAAATTGACCCGTTTCGTTCGTATAAAGTAATTAAGATTTAATAGAAATTTGTATTTTCTTTGTCTTTTTCCAAGATACTATAACTCGAAAACGGTTCAAACAGCTGATCTACATTTCAGCATAAAACTTAAATAGTCACTCTGTTTATATATTTAATCAACGTGCGATATTAAATTTAAACATTATGTATTTTCGTAATTTTTCTTAAAATTGTTATTATCGCAATTTTCCTTAAAAAAAAATGCGAATCGGACAGTTTTCTATTAAAACTTTAGAATAAATTTTGTGAAAATGCAAAAGAATTAGCTCCTAAAACAAAAAAAAAAGAAAAAAGTTACAACATAGTTTCCACGTAATTTATAATTATACTATTATACTATAAGTGACCTTTCTATATAATTTTGTAAATAATTAAAAAATAATGACGAAGGAACGTGCAAAGTTCTATACTTTGCATCCTGTTTTAGTTTTCTTAATGGGAAAGACATTTTTTAATAAGCAAAACAGAGTGAGTTTGAAATTGGGTTCACTACGACTCAGCAGTCTGGATGAGCATATCACGATAACAAAACCTCAAATCCAACAGATTTCTTTTATACACTAAATAAAATAAGAAAGAAGAAATTCTCCTTACTTCCGAATGATAAAGAAAGCGATTTATACTCACAAAACGTGAAAATCACCGTCTAATCTCTCCATTAGCTGACAGTAAAACATAATCCACGAATCACGCGTTTCCTTTCTTTCTCTCTCTTCCAGCACTCAATCTTTTAGGCACACACGCGTTATATCATGTTTCCAGTCACACACGTTTATATAGAAAACGCCTCTGGAATCTCCTCTATATAGTGCATATCCTGAGTAGGCTCTGGTGCGTTGACCTCGAAATTCAGGGTGGTTCTCTTTCAACACATTTATTAACACCGAAAAAAACTTAACAAAAAAAAATCAACAAAAGAGTTCTCTTCAATCTTTAAAATGTAAAAAGTTAACTTGCAATTCCAAAAAAAAAAAAAAAAGAAGATGCGAGTCCACAATAATGTATATATAAGTGACAAGATCACCAGCGAGACGTGAGAAGGAACAACCTTCGGTGCTCCGCCGTCGGCTTCCGTTTTTAACGCCGACACCGGCACGACTGCAAAGTATTGGTCGCCGCGCGGGATATCGTCGAGCAGCAGCAGCAGCAGCAGCAGCAACCAAGCCGTGTTTCTCTCCCTCAAATCGGTGCTGTAGCGAAGTAGTAGAAGTCAACGCCGACTGCTATAGTCGACGTTAGAATTCTAGCAGCAGATGCGCAGCACCGCGAACATGCGGCGTCCTCGTCGTCGTCGCTGTGGTCGTCGCGACGCCGACCATCATCACGACCACCTCCACGCTGCTCCTTCACAATGTAAACCGCTACCTTCACCACTACTACCACCACCACCACCACCAGCAGCAGCAGCAGCAGCAGTAGAAGCAACAGCAACAGCAGTGGATTCAGAAAGAGGAGAAGAAGCAACACGAGCATCACACCTCCACCAGGAACACCACCGAGGCGCCTCTTTTCCTCGTGACGGTGGCATTCAATTCACGAAAAATTCACACAAGTCTTTTTTTGACACATTTCCCAAAAAAAAAAAAAAAAACGTATGTTCACTAAAATTGTGTACGTTGTAGATATTCCAAAAAATGAATGTTTTTCATTTAATTCAGGTTTTTTGTGTTGGGAGAGTTGGTTCAGTTCGATAGAGTAGGGAGATAAAAGTATCTCGCACCTTGTTTCACACCTCCGCCAGAGGAACACCACCGAGGCGCCTCTTTTCCTCGTGACGGTGGCATTCAAATCGCGAAAAATTTACACAAGTCTTTTTTTTTACACATTTCCCAAAAATCCGTATATTCACTAATTGTATGCTGTAGGTTTTCTAGAAAATTAATGTTTTTACACGTTACTAAAAAAAAACGTGTATTCACTTTAATGACCTTTTATTTCAGGTTTTTCCTGCTGGGAGATTCGGTTGCGTTCGAGAGAGTAGTGAAATAAAAGTATCGCACCTTCTTTCACACCTCCACCAGAGGTACACTAACGAGGAGCCTCTTTTTCCTCGTGACGGTGGCATTCAATTCACGAAAAATTCACACAAGTCTGTTTTACACATTTCCCAAAATAAAAAAACCGTATTTTCACTAATTGTATGCTGTAGACTTTCTACAATATTAATGTTCATACACGTTGCTAAAAAAGAAAACCTTGTATTCACTTTTAATGATCTTTATATTTCAGGATTTCTCTGCTGGGAGACATTGTTGCATTTGTAGAGGGTAGGGAAATAAAAATACCGCACCTCGTTAACACAGAGTGGTGGACTTTAAAAAGAAAATGAAAAATCTATATTTTTGTTTGTTAACACAGCATCCGAGACTGGATCCTCGCTTCCTTTTAATTGAATCCAGAAGGAAGGATTTCGTGGATTTATAACACTGATTGGATTTTTCGATGATGAAGTTTTGCGAGCTGTAACGCACTTGTGAAAAATATAACAGGAGTGATGCGTGTGTCGTTTTGTGAGCTTCGAGCACAAGTCAAAGCCAAGGGACCAGACTCGAGTAGGAATGACTGCTGGGTGGCTTGTCGATGTGATGGATTCAGCCGTGGATTGAGCTTCTTTACCCTTCTCTCTTCCTAAGCTGCTGTTGAGAAGTGAGATGTGGAACTGTCGCGCTCCGCGAGAGAGAATATTCGTGCCTTTAATTCGGACTGCCGATCATGATGGCAACGCACTTATCGACTTTATACCCGTTAGAAGACCGAGGACTGGTTTTTCTGACTGCCTAACTATATGCACTGCAGTTCGAAAGTTGTTTGAGACGAGTTTCTCTTGACAGAGTTGTAATCATCACTTTCGAACTCACTCTTTATATTTATTTATCAATATAAATTGATAAAAAAATGCCACGTGGATATCATTAAAAAAATGTTATGGAAACAAAAAGTAATGGATAATAGCGAAAATATTGGATCATTTTCTTTGATTTTTGTGGCATTTTTTAAATTAATTTTTGTAAATATTCCTTCTGTTTGTTTTTAAAATAAATTTTAACTAGAATTAAGAAACAAATGCAAGCATAGTGCGAGGTAATATTTCTTGTTCTCTTGCATAATGTTGGTTACAGTCTTAATTAACAAAATAACGCTTTTTTTGTGTTGCAACTAGTACAGCAAATCTTTTTTTAAAGGTTGCCCTAGAATTAAAAAAAAAGATGTTTAATAATATAAAATACTTTACATATAATATTCAACTAAAAATTAACAAAATTGTTGGTGAATAGTCATTTATTCGAACGATTTTCAGGTCTTTAAAATGAAATTTACTTTTTTTCTTGGCGAAAATACAAGTCATAAATAGTGTAACTTGTGCAGATTTTGTGCAAACATATGTTTTAACATTAAAAATGTGTACATTCAAGAATTCCTGCCGTAAACGCATTAAAGATGTATTGAAAACCTCACGTTTTTTCAAATTTTTAAAATTTACGAGACCTTGAAAAAGATTCTTAATTTTTTACTCTTAATTTGAATGTGTTTAATGCATAATCAGAATTTTTTTTCATATAAAAAAAAACTATCCTGTTGTGAGATATCGCATAAATATTATTTTCATCTTAAAAAATATGAACAATAATACATTTCAAAATATAACAAACAACATTTCAAAATATAACAAACAACATTTTTTAAAATAACAATTGATAACACGTTTAAAAGAGGTTTCAATCATAGAACTCGGTCGAAATAATCCTCGGTTGAGTTCCGTGAGAATTTTATCACCCTGTTTCACAGTAGAAAAAAAGCCCAGTAGTCATAGAAACAAGGGCTTAAGGTCGGTAGGGTTGTTTAATCGATGGAAATTCGTCCTTGGACCGAATTATTGCCGCAACATCCTAAAATTATTTTAGAATACCGTTCACCATAACTATCATCTCAATAATAAATTTCAGCTGCAAAATAATTTTTAATTTGTCAATAACAAATTGTTGACTATTGTTTAAGGCCTTTTGCCTAAACCCATTTTTCATTACAAGAATAAAAAATATATCGAACATCTCCAGCAATAAAAACCTTTTTTGTCAACCGCTCTAATGTTGGTACTACAGGTTTTTGAGCTCTGTGAGAATCTTATCGCCCTGTTTCACAGAGTAGAAAAAACAGTCCAGTAAGTATAGAAACAAAGGCTTAAGGGGTTGCTGGAATATATATTGTTACCGACCTAGGTCGGTAAAAATAGGAGATTTCGTACACTTTAACGTCGTTAATATATGCTACACACATGCTTCAAACTTGTACAGGATTACAATGTCATCATAGATGCACTTGAATTTCGATTAAAAATCCACGAGGAACGAAGAAATAGGTAACATTCTGAATTTCCCGAAAACCAATATGGCCGCCTGAAATGTAAATACCATCTGTTTTCTAAGATGTCAAAGTCATTCGAACTCACGTACGCAACGAGATTGTCGACGTACATTCTTCAAGGTCCTTCGAGTATTCCAAAAGATCGAAAAAATCGATTGCACAAAGGAAATCCATGGAAAAGTGTAAACAAAGTGCACTCTGTATGTTTTTTGTGTAATCGGTTTCCAGGAAAGCTTTCGAAACATTCGGTACACACTTTTTCGACGTATATGTGAGTTCAAGAAAATGTTATACTTTACAAAACAGACGGTGTTTATATTTCGGGCGGCCATATTGGATTTCGGGAAGTTCAGAAGTTTATACCTATTATTAATTTCACGTGTGTTGGCAACCGAAATTGAAGTGTAGCACCGTGCGTTTGTATTGATATTATAATCCTATACAATTTGACTTGTAGCATATCTATTAACAACAAATAGTGAAAAGTACGAAAAATTGCCTATTTTTACCGACCGTAGTCGGTAACAAAATCTACTTCAACATCCCCTTAAGATGGGTAGGGTTGTTTAATCGATGGGAATTCGTCCTTGTAGCGTTATCGGGGCCACCGGGAGCTCAATTGTCAAGTGTCGGTGTTGGTTTATTGCTCTGCGGGTCATGCGGCTCCCTCATACCGCATACGCCACATATACACCAACCCCTCTATAAACATACATACAACGAATGGCATTTTGCTTGCTGCTGCAGTAGCGACCTGTTTCAATAATAAAAAGAAACGAGTGTGAGCCACATGTGCAGAAAGGTAAACGAGGCATTCTTAGCTTAGCTCTCTGCTAAGCAAATTCGATTATAAAAAAATATAGCTCTTTTAAAAAAGACTATAATCACCATAGACTTTCTATCTTTCTGTAAGCTTTTATTAACAATATATTCTATTGGTTTTTTTTTTTCTTTTTAATGTATCAACATAGTTAATAAAAGTAGAACTGCATTGGCTTGCGAGTCGTGATCAGTAAAACGACATGTTCACGTTAACGGAACTCTCGTGGCAAACGATGCGAGCAATTGAGTGAAATCCCGTTCTTTAAACCGCAAATTCTGTTACACATCGTAAAAACGATTCTTATCGCTCTCGCTTTTCTTTCATTTTTGTTGAACTTTTGCTATTTTCGGAGAAAAGCTTTGAGAGCGTTTTGTTTTTGTTTTGAGATATAGCGAAGTGTTTTAACATCTGCTCGCCACGAGGTTCACATGCAAGTGCTTTCGTGTTACGACGAAATAGTGCGAGAGGGGAGCGTACAAGATACGAAGAGAGAAATCTAATGCTTAGATATAGTGACAGAGAGAAAGAGGGGCGCCAGCTTCCTAGCTCTGGGTCCAGAGTCGAACTGTGAGTGTTTCACTCGACCGCCAAGCATTCTATCGTCACGAGCACGAAAAACGAGAGGCTTATTACTTGCTAAACATCCCTTCGACTTTCTGTCACGAGGTGAGCCGGTTATTTTTTTTTTTTCTTTTTTAGATAAATAAACATCGTGGATACTTTTGCTCTCTAATCCTTGTGAATGAAATTCTGGGTATGGAAAGATAAAGGAAATATATTCATTTGGAAAGAAAGGTTAGTTAATTTCTGTTCGAATGTCGTTTTGTTTATTATAGCTTTATTCATTTGGATAACCTTGAGATAGAAACTTAAAATAACTTTTCGACTTTTGCTACATTTTGAAATGCAAGTTATAAGCAAAAGTAAAATAAATACAGAATATAATAATTGGAATATAAAAATTCATTTTCTTTTCAATGTTATACTTTTAGTTGGGCTTTTTTTCATTTACCCATTCTTAAGATATAAATAAATTTTTTTTTTTGGTACTTTTAGAATCCAAAGTAAAGTGAAATTGAAATAAATACACAGCATAATATTCGATATATAGAAAATTTAGATAATTTTTGTTTTATTGCTGTATTTTTGTTTAGGTTTTCACATTTGGTCATATTTAAGGTATGAGTAAGAATATATTTTTTGGACTTTTGCTACTTTTAAAAATCAAAGTAAAGTGAAAACAAAATAAGTACAGAACATGATATATGGTAGATAAAAAATTTAGTTGATTTTTCTTTCAATGTTATATTTTTATTTAGGTTTTTACATTTAGTCATTCTTAAGATGTGAATAAAAATATATTTTTTGGATTTTTGTTACTTTTAGAATCCAAAGTAAAGTGAAAATAAAATAAGTACAGAACATAATATTTGGTGTATAAACAATTTGGTTAATTTATGTTTCAATGCTATATTTTTATTTATGTAAGTTTTTACATTTACTCATTCTTAAAATAAAAAAGTTTGTTGATCTTTGCTTTGATGCTGTATTTTTATTTAGGGTTTTTTTTTTTTCATTTAGTCATTCTTAAGACATAAATGAAATATATATATAAGACATAAGGAAATTTACCAGTAAATACACAATACTACTGTCAATCAGAAATGGAATATCAGAAACCTTTTATTGGTAAGCGAGAGCATTTTGCTTAAAAATATTATTTACAGAGGAAACATTAACTACTTGGCAACAATGGTGTTAGAGGGCTGTCAACTCATTGTAATTTTTCATGGCTTTATTTTTTGTAACAACTATAATTTTTGGGCTTAAATAAATGTGGAAAAAGAATCTACATGCGATTCTGATTGACTTAGACCTTAGAATATATTTAATCTGACATCATCGACAGGAAAATGTGACACATATCTAAATAATGTAGCCAAATCTTATCTAAATCTTATCTGCATAAATTTTACAGAATAGTATTCTTATTTTTACACGCTTAAGTAACTTAAAATATTATTGATTCTTTTCTCAGAATTGAGTAGATTGATTTTGCAGTTCTAAGCTGGTTTAGCAAGTAGAAACTTTCACAGAAATCTAATTTATATGAAATGGATTTTGTTAAAAGAGAATTAAACCCTTTTACAAATAAATATCACAGATTATTGTCAACCAAGATAAATATACAAGATTGAAATTAAACGGATAGAGATAGAATATCTAAAGTGAAATAATTGTAATTTTTTTTTTGTATTTTGCAGAATAAATTGATAATAGTATTGTTTTGCTTTAGTATGTTTATTTCTACAGATTTAAGTAACTTAAAATATTGTTGATTCTCTTCTCAGAATTGAGTAGATTGCAGCTCTGCAGCTCAGTTTATCAAGTAGAAATTTTCACAATTAATTAATTATAAGAAAATGTTTTTTGCAAACAGGGAATTAAACCCTTTTACAGATAAATAACACAAGATAATTATCACAGTTATCAATTATAATAAACATAAATACACAATATTGAGATTAAACAGACAGAGATCGTATAGCTAAGCTAACATAATTGTAATTGTATTTTACTTTTCAGAAGAAATTCTCCAAAAAGTGTGACAGAATGTGAAGGGCTCGGTGGAGAGAAATCAGCTTTTCTATAGATGTCGAAACAAGATTAATTAAAATGCCAGCCAAGTTTAGGAGATAAGATATCCTGATGAAAGGGGTGACATCGAAGAGGAGGCATGTAGGGGGTAAGCAGAGTCCAGTCGATTTTCTAATCAATTATGTAACAACTATTGGCATCAGTAAAAATAATGTGTAAATTACATATGATGAAAATAAAAATTTTTTTTTTTTTCATTAATTCACTTGATTGAATAGTTTCATGGTGAATCACTACGGTAACAAAATATATATATTTTTTTTAATAGCAAATGAATCCACTGTGACAATAGATACTTGCAAACTTTTTGTCAGTTTGCAAATAATAATTATACAAAATTATAACTGGTTCAGAATCCAAATAACTCAATAATATTATTGAGGAATGTGGAAAAATATTTGTTTTTTTTAGTGGTTCATTTATCATTAATTTTGAAAGAATAGAAACATGAATGAGTTTCTTTATCTTTATGATGCCCATTGCTGGAATATAAAAATTTGGTAGTTAAAATTGGTCAAAAGGCTTTTAGTTGGAAATATAAATATTCTCTTCTAGATTTTCCAGGCAAATACTTTTGACCAGCAATATCTGTTCTCTTGACTTCATAAATAATAATAATAATCCTATATTACAATTATTACTTTAGTGCAATGTGCTTCTGCTATCAATAAAAACCTGCTGTCATTGTCGCTTAACAATACAGGATGAGGCATTCCATATCAATTCAGTCACTTTCTTTCTGACCTGTTGAAATTTTTATTGTATTGTAACATTTAAGGAAATGCTGGATTTTTTTAAGTTAACATTTGTCTAAAATTATAAGTAAAAGAACTGAAAAGGCTTACTATAAAACTTGTAGATTTATATCAGCTTCTGAATTAAAAAAAAAAAATCTTTACATTCTCGTTATATATTGACTTAAAAAACTTCAACAAAATATACTTTCTGAAAACGTTGTACTTTTTTGCATTAATACATCACGAAAATGCTAAACCAAAGAAGAAAAAATCCTGACCACAAAAGCTGTCGTATTTTAATAGAGTTAAAAAAATCGTTGATCTGACAATGATAATTTTTTTTATTCAAGAAAAAGTAAATTTCTTTTTTTTTCACCGAACAAGTATTTGATTACGGTTAATTATAAGAAATACCTGTGAGAGCCAGAGAAAAGTGGCTTAATTGGCAAAAAGGTGACACGATTATTCGTCCCAGGACAATTTAAATTTTTATAATTTATAGTTACAAAATCATTGAAGTCAAAATATTCTGTGTAAAAAAATATACTTGAAGAATATCCCATATTAAAAATAGTCTATTCAAAAAAGTCCCGCATAAATATTCGAAAAACTAATTTTTCTTTTGGAAAGTGTACTGTTAGTTATTTTTAATTTATTCATTTATTTTGTAACATAAAAAGATAATTTTCTTTTGTGGATAAATTATTGTTGGGATGAGTTAACTTGGGGACGAAATTTCCGGGATGAATTGACGCGGGATGAATTTTCGTGGTAACCGGCAAATACTTCATACAGGCCTCATTTATGATTGTTTATGGGACATCTGCTTTCATCAGGTACAATGATGTCAAGACGGCTGAGCTTCTACGGGCTAGTTGGCCTAGCATCTCTCTGCATCTTCTTCCTAGCGTTTAGTCAGCGTTACAGCGGATATCTCGAGCACCGTCTACAGCCGGTTTTGTCGGTCAGTAAATATGCAATGCAAAAAGAAATTTTTGTACATCAAGGGGATTAATTTTATCGATTAAAACATATCCGTCAATCTTGCAAAGAACACAAATTTATTAGCCACCTTTTTCGTTACATAATTCGTAAATTTTTATCGCTTACAAGCTACAAGCTTATCGTATCACCTGGAGATTTATAAGATTCCATTTAATTATCAAGATTTCGTTCACTGGGTTTTTTTTTGTTACACGCGACACAATCTTCGTTTCTATTATTTTTTTCCCCATCACAAATATTTATCATCATTTGCGTATACTAACGATTACATTGCAATTAAAATACCTTCCGAATAATCACTGGCCAAACTTCTTTATAATTTGTAATGTGCAGTTTAAAAACAGTCGAATAGCATATTTAGATGTGCACGAAAATCACAATTGCAATTCCATTTACTTTCTTGAATCTAGGACGCGGAGATAAGGCCGCAAGTCATCGGAATCCAAGATACAGTCATGGTAAGCTATGCAAGTATCCGCTATGCCATCATCGGGAATGTATATGCTTGTTTCACGGTTTTCATTGTCAATCACTATCATTTTGCACGTGGTTATTATCAAAACATGTTATATCTGTTGACTGCCAGCTGCAGGATGCACAGATCTGTAGGCGTTATTTTAATAATGACTTTGAATTCAAGAGTCGCAATTTAAGTCAGTTTAAAAAATGTTTCCATAATTATTTTTCCAATTACATTTAATAATGATTTTTTTTGCTCATAATTTCTTTAATCTATCGTCCATTAACCTCATGTTTGGAGTTCAAACAGAATTGCTTTAAAAAATACCGCAAAAATCGTAAAAACAAAAAGCTGCAGATCTGGAAAAAAGAGAGTAAAAAGATATTTTCTAAAAATAGATATTGGACAAAGTATCTTTAAAAAAGATGATTACGAACGTTATTTAATTTGCGACTCCTAAAGATTTCAGCTAAGATTATATAGTTTCTCTTTCAGACATATAATAATATTATTGCGTAAACCTAATATGTAAGGAAATAATGTATAGCTTGGACAATATTTGTTTATGTTGGAAATGTAAAAAGCTAAGAATTCTTATAAAGGAGATAAATCTATCTTTCCATCTATCTATAATTTCTTTTTCTCCGTCGATTTTAGGTAAAAGAGCGCATTTAATTTTTTTATTGGTAATAAAACATAGTATCAAAAATCCCATGTGATTGATTGTTCAAAACTGAGTTTTGAGTCATGCGAAAAAAATCCTATGCGAGTATAGAAATTGTAGATTCTCTTTTGAAAAAAAGAAAATATGAGAAGGAAATACCAGCAATTTGTTATATTTTTTTTATCGATATTTAAAATAATATCAGTAGAGCTTCTTAAAATCTTCATACGATAAAAGTATATAAAAGTACAGAAAATATTCGACAAACAAATGATAGGAATGGAGATTGAAACCCTTTTTGCTCGATTTTTAATATTTACAATTAATCTTTTGACTTGAGTCTTTTTTTTAGTTTTCGTAATTTCATAATGTATGGCTCAAAGGGTGAAGGTGAGAAGTTAACTTTGAAGGTAGTTGCTTGTTATTGTGGCTTGCCTTTTTACAGAAGTGTTTGCTTTTAAAATGTACTTATACGACACAATTTTTAAAAATGCTTTAACGACCTTTGTGAGAATAGCTTTTCCTTTGCTCGTAATTAACAATCATTTGCAATAAATTTATCTTTTTGTAAAGCACAAAATACTCAAAAGGAAGTCTATATAAATTACACGGAAATACATATTCAATATTTTCTATGAGTAAATATTGAACCAAAATACAGAAATTGCAATTGAGAATACATTTCACGGACCGTCAAAGTGTTAATCGACTTCAGATTTTTATATCGCCTGCGGCTTTTCTTATCTCTGATTTACTTTCAAATTTTGTTTTCTAACATTAATAAATAATATTAATTTAAAAAATATACATTTTTTTCAAAAATAACATGAATAATATTAGAGGGACTTTCGAATGCTTCATCAGGTCTTCTCGAGCCATGTGCCATCGACCGGCGATCAGATTGCGATCGAGATCGACGAGGTTGTCGATCTGCAGAGAAGACATATCGAGAGAGAGATGGACGATTACGAGTATCCGGAAGGAAAATACGGAAGAAACGTCAGGTGAATTATTACAAAAAAGACAATCACAAGAAATTTGTGATAATGACATTTAGTAACTTATGTTTTGTACGTATAGCTCACTGGACGATCTTGTATTGGAGCGAGGTGGTAACCCAATAAGAAGCGTCATTCTGACAAGTTGGCGAAGCGGTAGCACCTTCCTTGGGGACGTTTTAAATTCGCACCCGGCAAATTTTTATCACTACGAACCACTGCTGGACTTTGGTATCGTACAAGTCAGGGAACCACCTCTGTCAATCGAGGCACTCAAGAATATTAATGCCTTGTTCAAGTGCGATTATTACAATTTAGGTGAGACACTAATTCTTTTTCCTTCAAGAGAAAGATTCGGCAAGAAAACAAAAATGTTTTTATGATTTTTGTTTTTTCTTTTCATTTCACTTCATAACTGTATTTGAAATCTAATGTAATCAAGAAATCATTTGAGGGCCTAAGTTAAGAATTTCTGCGGTGGTGTAATATGTAAAAAATATACGGTGATTTTTGAGAACCATTTTTTTAATTCAATGGATTTTTTCTAAATTTAAAGATATTTTATTATACACTTTGAAAAATAGAAACTTTTTAATTAACAAATTGCTGAAGTTTTTATTTTCATGATTACATTATGGATGAAACATGTTTTAAAAAATGCTATATCGACGAAATCGTGGAATTCTGTAAAAGCGAAAGAAGATTCTATCACAACATTTCCTTTAAATTCAGTTGTACAAATAAATAGAATAATTTTAAAAAGTCATTAATCTAAGAAATAATCTATGTATCTACAAAGTTGCACAATGACAAGCCGATAAATTGAATATCTGTTTCTATACTGCACTCCAATTCAAAAGAATTTTTTTTTTTTTAGAAAATCACGTCGTATAATAAAAAAGGTGTACTCTGAAAAATGCATAATACAATATATTAAAAGGTTTAAAAAAGTCCGTTTATTTTTTGGCTTATAAGAAAAGAGTTTAAATGTTAGATTCAAGTTAAGAATCTTGATATTGCAATTGTGCAAGAGAAAAAAACGTCTACATTAAGAATCAATTGAGCAATACGGATACAATTTGTTATGCAAATAAAACAGTAAAAACTTATCTATTGCAATTTCCTTTAAAATATATGTGAGACATTTCTATTGAAATTTTGGAATAAAATACTTCCTCAACATACTTCCTCATAGGTAACTTTGTATAAATTCGAAAATAATGAGGGACCAATGTGAAAAGTTCGACATTGGAGCCCTTTTTTTATTATAAAGAAGTCAAATTAGACGCTCTACATAAAAATGATTTGTCTTTTATTAATATCGTTGCTAATTTTGAGATTTCCTCGTTCCAGAAAGATATTTAAATTACGGCGAGTCTCATCTCTGGGTATTCAATCACAATACCCACCTTTGGCGACAATGTCAGGCTCACAAGAGGATATGCTGGAATTCGAGATTCGTGTCGAAATTCTGTCAGTTATTTCCCTTTCAGTCGATGAAGCTCGTACGCCTGAGGCTTTCAGCAGCTGAGTCACTCCTCGAAGATGAGAGGTGAGTGATTTTAAGTTTTATTTCTTCAATAAAACAATATCGAATACTCGAAATAATTCCTTTTTTTTGCTACTCTTACAGCTTGGGAATAAGAATGGTGCTACTGATACGTGACCCACGGGGTTTATTGCAATCTCGAAAGCATAGAGAATGGTGTCCTAGCAATCCTGATTGTTCTGATCCATCTCTTGTTTGCGCTGATATGGTATCTGATTATGATATGGCCGTGAAACTTCGAAAAAAATATCCGCGCAATTTTAGGTAAATTTACCTACCTATAAAAAAAGTACACTCTAGTTTGTCAATCCAATGAATTTGTTTTTCTTGTCTTTTTTTTCTTACAGGATAGTCAGATACGAGGATCTTTCGGTGGATCCTTTTACACATGTAAAAGATCTGTTTGATTTTTATGGTCTGGATTATCACGAGAACGTTCAACGTTTTCTCGAAACTCACACGAAAAACAACATGGGCGGTGTTTCGAGTACATTCAGAAATTCCAAAGTCGCGCCTTTTCACTGGCGCACCGATCTCGATTTCGAGGAGGTCGATGAGATACAAAGCGTCTGCGGCGAAGCTATGAAATTGTGGGGCTACGTGCTGGCCATTAATGCTACCCACCAAAAAGACTTTGATCCTATCACAGATTATTTTATTGAATTGTGACGTACGTGGCGGTGGTGGTCGTGGATGTTAATACGGCAACGACGACGACGACGCCGCTGCTGCTGCTGTTACCGTTACACGCCCGAAACGGGATCGTCGCCGTCCCAACAATCGAATCTCCTACAAGACCAAATATTATAAATTTTAGGATTGTTAAATCGGTTCCGGGAAGACAGTCCGATAACCGGCAGCACAATTATTATTATTTTGTAAACACATTTTGTCATACTACTTGACTTTTTAACATCCGTGGTTTGTATAAAGTGATGTACTGAAAAAAAATCCTTTACTGGATAACATTTGCCTGAAACGCAAATCTTGGAATTCCACACAACATTTTGATACTGTATGTAGGTTTTAGTTTGCAATTTCAAAACGATTTCGAATTTTGCGGTCTTGTTTTGCAATTATCTCCATGACATTTACGAAAAAAAGTATTTCGCTCCTCTAAACAACATCTTTCGGACTAATGACAATCTGCAACTAAAAAAGTGCTACGATTAACTAACTAAAAATAACAGTCCTGAATATTTTTAATTGTAGGAAAGGATGCATTTTTGAAGGATCGAAAGCATAATTTTTACTGTTTTTTAAATAACACTTGTTTTTCATATTGTCTATCCAATTTAATATAAACAAAGGTTCTATAATATAAGTACTTGTTGAAAATATTTCAGGATACGAATTTTGAGAAAATCGGTTCACATCGCAGATCATTAAAATTCTACTGGTGTCAAGTATCATACATTTTACTGGATCACGATCGGGCACTAAATCGTACGCCGAACGGGAAAAAAACACAATTTTAGCGGGTGCGCCTTCTCATAAAATTGGCAAGAACCCGATGAGAACAGAATTATCGACAATAAAAACAGGGCACCGCTTAGGGCGCGAGAGAATTTTAATGATCCTCTGCGTTATGATTTTTTTCAAAAAGTTTTTTTTTTTTGTCATAATTCGCGTCTCCTGAAATGTTCACGGTAAGTAGTTATATTATAGAACTGTTTTTATATTAAATTGGATAGACATAACAAAAAAAAGGATTAAAAAATAAGTAAAAAATTCTGCTCGGTATCTTCAAAATGCATCTCCTTCTATAATTTTTAATATTTAGGCGTGCCATTTTTTTCTCTATAATTTGGCACTATTCCAAACAGTAAAAATTGTGACAGTACTTTGATTTCATCAATTATGCCAATGAAAGAAATTCGACATAACTGTCGAATAACGACATAAATGTCGTTTTTTCAGTTTCTTCATATCGATAATTTTGTAAGAGAATTACCACACCCCTTAAGTTCATTATTGTTGCAGTTTGCATTTTTTTTTCTGGATTATATTTTTTCAATTTTTAGCCAAGCTTAATTAAAATTTCATGAAATTGGCTTATTTCATTTAAATTCCACGATTATGAATTTTTCTCTATATTAAGAACATATACTGACAAATGTTTTTGGGTCAGTTCAAATATTTAGCAAGTTCTTGCAGCTGTTAAATAAAGAAGTTTCTAATTTACGTTTTTGTTTTATAATCGTTCAACATCTTTGAAAATGATAGACTGTTTTTTTTGTTAGTGTGTCGGTCATTAATAAAAATAGAGAGAGCCAAAGAAATGTGGAATTTCAAAATTTTGCGTATTCTGGAAGTTGCCCTTGAGAGTATTTAAGTACATTACTATCCGAATCGTATGTTACAAAAAGCTTAGTCCTTAATCTCATCATTTAAAAAAATAATTGTCTTTAAAAACGAACTGCCGCTTCAGTGGCTGCAATAACATCGCAGCCGTGTCACGTAGCGTGTTCCTAATAATCTGGATCGTATGGATTTGTCGTGAAGTTAGAATGGTAAGGATTTTCCAACATTTTCACAATTACGAGATACGCAAAATTCTTTTCGATAACAAGTTTATGATACAGGAGAGAAAAAGAAAACAGAAATTCGAGTACGTTGAGCTTATTGAAAGCTACTCACTCTCAAAACATTCGCTGCTTGGAACTCTGCCTACGTAATTAGGTGATCGAAATACGAGGTCCGTTAGAAGAATTTGTGAGTAAAATCGAGCAAGATGCCAAAGTGCCTGGTACGTGAATCATGCGTTGAAATTGGAAAAGAGAATGCCGTTCAACTAGAGTTGAGTATGTGGAAATAGCGGTATTTTAATATTTCGTAAAATTACCGTAAAAATGCCGTATATTTACTCTTATAACGTAAATTTTCTTTTCTCAACATTTTGTGTTATGTAAATAATCTATCTAGATGTGGAATTATCAGTCGCAGCATTTTTTATTTTTTGTAAAATTACTGTCAAAATGTATAAAATTTACCTATTTGAATGTGATATTACCGGTTGAAAAAAGGTAAACCCAACCTATATAGTTGTGAAATTATCGGTAATTTTTTTTGGTAAGATTACCGTAACATTTTTCAAAATCTTATAATGAGTTTGGGAGATTTCTAAATCTTTGAGACCATAGGATTTTATTACAAATGCGGTAATTTTCAAAGCGGTCAAGTACCGTATTTTTACGGTAAAATTACGGGTCACATCTCTAACGAGAGCGAGTACATCGAGAATTATGTGCAGCTTCATTGGTCAAGCTATAATCGCTTTATAAAGCCATCCTTTGATAAATGTGATTACTTTTTACTAGTAGGAGTATTATATATGGGCTGCACAAAAAAACATTTCTAGGCAATTACGCTGTTCTTATTCTTCTCTTCTTTTTTTATTTTCCAATTGACAAAGCTTTCATAGTTTCTTACTGCATTTATTGGTACTAATGTAACGCGATTATTGAGCTGCAACTTTTCAGCCGTAAAAATCTGGAAAAAAAACCAAGACAAATATTTAGAAAATTCATTCGGTTTATTGCAAAAATTGTATTTTGTACACAGATTATCAGAAAAGATTCTATATCACTGCATGTCATAGCGTATATTATTGGAATAACATCAGAAAAGCGATCAACAATGATTTTAACAACAAAAATGGACAACATTCGAATGCAAAAGCATTAAAAATATTTAAACAAAAAATAATTGAGTAATTATCGCGCAAAAAGATGATCTTTTCGAAATTATGAACAATTTTAGATAATTATTCTTTTGAAATACAATGTTTCGAAGTGAAAATAAAATATACAAATTCCTTTTTTTATTCGAATACTGCTCATTTCTGATTAATGTGAATATTTACATGGTAAAAGTGATAAACTTACCTAATTCCGCTCCGTCTTGTAAGAGTGAAAAACCTCGAGAAACCGCTAACAACCAACTGGAGTCTGAAACAGCAAAGAACAAAAATGACTCAGTTTTGCAGAGAGTAAAAAAATCGTTTGGAAAATTCTTTGATAATCCAATCAGTGAGGGCAAGAACTAATCATATCGTTAGATCATAATAGCGTATAAATTTATATCATCATACTTAAGAGAGACGCGTGTTTAGACTGAACATAAAATGCAGCATAAAAGTATGTAATTACCTCGAGTGTCTGTCGCAGTTGTTCATTGTAAAAAAAAAATCTTATGAAAATTAATATGTTTTTATCGGATGTTTTCGTGCATAATCAATACATTTAATTTAATATACACGAGTGATATGAAATTAATAAACGGTATATTAAACACGACAAAAAAAAACTCGTGTTTAATATAAAAGTATATTAATATTGCTTTACAAATGTGTATTAAATGTTATATTCCGGTTTATGTATAAAAACCTCCGATAAAAGTACGTCAATTTTACAGATATTTTTAACAGTGAGTCTTCGGCCTACCCGCGCAAGTCCTCAGTCGGTTGAATTGCAAAAGTCTGAAAACGGAAGAAGAGGTAATTAATAAGAGTCAATTTTTAAAAATAACACGAATCGCTTAATGCAGCGTTATCAGTAATAAAGGTTGACATCAAAACTGAATCAGTCATATGCTTGTCAATTTTTTAACATCATGTAAATTATTCGAATTGCTATGAAGGAATTGGTTAAAAATTACGACAAAAGCTACGAATCGTAAATTGTTTAACATCATGTAAATTAGTCAAATTGCTATGAAGGAATTGGTTAAAAATTACGACAAAAGCTACGAATCGTAAGTTCTTTTTTTTTTTAACATTATGTAAATCATTCGAATTGCTGTGAAGAAATTGGTAAAAAAAATTACGACAAAAACCACGAATCGTACCTTTCACTTTATCCGTCTTGCGACTCGTCGAATTTAAACGGCAGACCATGTGAACTGAAGATTTCGAGCTGAGAACAAAATAAACATTTGTTAAGTGCTTGTAATTGTATTCAGTGAGAAATTTTCGTTCTATCGAAATAAATTCAGAACGTTTTTTTCTCACCATCTATACATGTATGACAGGGATAACTAAAAACTCATCACTTAATAAAATTAATTTTTAAGTAGAAAATATCGAATTTCGTAATGCACATGACAAATAAAGTATAATTACATATGGTAAGCTGGACGACTGGTTAAATTTGAGGAACCTTTGATGATCCTGGAGTTTTAAAGCCCTGGTGATGATATTCTTTATGATTTCCATTTTAAGGAGCTTTTGCTCCATTCACAGGACTTTCAACCCATTTCACATTGTTGTACTGAAAGCAATAAGAACATTTTCTTATTAATTTTTATAAGAAAAAAAAATACTTGGGAGACATTTTTTTATTTTTATAGAAATGTCAGCTATAACAATTCGCCACTGTACATTCTGATTGACTGGAGCGTTATTGAATTCATCATATAAATAAGGTAGAAGGTGAAGAAATTTCTACATGGTGGACACTTTATTACATGAAAATTGATTACCTGACTTGATTAATTTTTCCTGACCAAAGTTCTGGCCATTTATTAGCGACATTAACTTCACTCCTTTCATTAATTTTATATTACAATTTTGATAGTAAATCATTGAAGGAAAAAAAAAGAAACAAGAATTGAAAAAGAAATTAATTATATTTTGTTAAAACTTCTAGCAGCAAAAAAAAATATAATGAAAACGTTTATAGTAATATTGGTAAATGAATAAATATAAATAAATAGTTAATTAAATTAATATTAGAAATTAATTCATGCTTTTTAGATTTTTTTTATACATGAAAACTTTTAAAAAATTTGTGTCCTTTTTTATTATGTTTTGTAATCAGGAGTTTAAAAGAAAAAAAATTACTTTTATTTTGTTATTTTTTTTTAAAACAGATTCCATATGATTGACTGCACCTTTTTAAATATTTCATATATTTTCTTAAAAGAAAAAGGCAAAATTTTCATATTTCAACCATGCATTATAGATCATTTTTGTTAAGTAATGGAATAGAAGAGAAATAACTAGCTTATATTTTCTAATAGCTAATGTAACATTTTCTAAATTCTGTATACCAACAATTAGAAATATGATTAAAATTTTTGTACCACAAGAAGATTAGGAAAATTCAAGAAAAAATAAAAACTTTTATTCAGGCGATTAAAAGCCTGGATGCAATTTTTCTTTTCTTTTCAATGTATTAAACATTCACCAAAATTATTTTTCTCTGATCAACTTTGAACTTTCCTAACACTTTTCCTTATTTTCTGACTAATCTCCCTTTGCTCAATATGTTCAGTTTTTTATTTAATTTTCTTATTTTTATTATCATTATAAATTGTGGCCACCATGTTCTGTTCATAAATCTTGATAAAAGAATACTTACACAACATTCTAGCTTCTCCGCCTCTGCAACGAGTCTCTTTTTTCCTTGCTGCTTGCTTCATTTCTATTTTAAAAATTTCACTGATATTAATTTTAAGTCCATTGTTATTCAAGATTATTCAATAATTGGAGGAATATCAGATTTAAAATAACCAATCAGTCACGGTACTCAGACTGGGGCGGTAATTGTATCACATCATGTTAAAAAGGAAAATTTTGACTTTATTTTATTTTACGAAGTGAAACGTGATGAAAGTTTTTATATACCTGCTTCTTCAAGTATCTCGACGCGTTTGTGGTAGCAGCGACGTTAAGTTGAAGCGACGCTTAGTTTAGAACTTCGAACCCCACCGATCTAGAGCGCAATTAATACATTAATTTTTCTCGTTATTAAAATCAACGTTAATGAATTATTAATCGTATAAATCAGAACTGTTTAATGTATTTTTATAATCACAAATGTTCATACGAACGAGACTATAGTTGTATCATCACGTTATTCACGGAATTGCAATATTTCTGGTATTATTTAATATCAGCAACAAAAAATATTTATGGTTTAATATTGAAGAGAATCCAATGATAATATAAAAAGTCACGGGATACGAATGGAGAATTGCAACACGCGGATGCAAGTGGATTTTCAACGCGTGGGTATGAAATTGAAATATGGTTGCTTACTCACCGTCGACAATGTGTGACTTATCCTGCCGAAGCCGGAAACTGAAATGAACGAGCTAACCGATGCGTCCCTCGGAGAAGAACGGCATTTTGGTGGGGGAACACTTACAGAGAGGGGGAGAAACCATT
Source organism: Perithous albicinctus (assembly GCA_964016905.1). NCBI lineage: Eukaryota > Metazoa > Arthropoda > Insecta > Hymenoptera > Ichneumonidae > Perithous > Perithous albicinctus. The sequence goes on from OZ024689.1 coordinate 18,993,846, forward strand.
ATTATTATGCGGTACTATTATTATTATTAACTGGCTGGTACGCATGAAGCAGCTGCATTTGCATGAAAAGAAAAAAAAAATATACGTCAAGTAATGCCGGGTTTTCATACACACGATAGCGACACGTGAGTGATGTGAGCTGTATGAAGTTGGCTGGCTAATTGCGACTTTTTAAATTTATTATCGTCTATCGTGCCAAACGTTTGTTTGTCGTTTGTACGTGATTGTTCGCTTAATTATAATGTTCCTCGGATAATAAGCCGTTTTCCAAACAATCAAAAATCAAATTTAGCGTTAATTTGACCGGAATTTTTTTTTCTCGCGAATTCGCGGTCAAATGGTGCTCAATTGATTTGTAATCGTTTGTATAGTTTCCGAATTAATCAAACCGAGCATCGTCGGGTCGTCTTTTCTATAAAAAAAAAAGCTAAAATCGAAATTCGGTACTTTATTTTTGTTAGGCTTCGGTCGGTTTTATAAACGATAGTGTATTAAGCTGCGTCTATTAGCGACCATTATATTATGATGGAAACTCCTACGTTATCAACTTTTCTGTACAGGATAATCTTAAACAATTTGGATTCACTAATTTTTGTTCACTCTAACTGCTGCACCAAAAAAAAAAAGCTAAAAACGAAATGTAGTACTTTTTATGCGGAACGGTCATATGACCGTGGGAAATTAGCCTAAAAATTCTCCCTGAGAAAGGATTTCTGTTAAATTGCGGCTTAATCAATTCAGCATTTTTTTGAAGATCTCGAATAATCTAATTTAAACGTGTCTCACTGGTTTGAATAAAATATGTAAATAACCATTGTAACACGGTCATATGACCGTTCCGCATAAAAAGTACTAAATTTCGTTTTTAGCTTTTTTTTATAGAAAAGATGCTCCGACAATTGTTTGGATTGATTAATTCAGAACCTACAGACGATTACGAATCGATTGAGCACCATTTGACCACAAACCCGCGAAAATAAAACCCGGCCAAATTAACGCTAAATTTAATTATTGATTGTTTGGAAAACGGCTTATCCGACAAACATTATAATTAAGCGTACGATCGCCTACAAACGACTCACATCCGTTTGGCACGATAAAGAATGTAAAAAGTCAGTATCCACCGTAATGTTGTGAGTCGGTAAATAACCGGCTAAATGTCTGGTTAATTAACCACGGTTGTTTGTTGTTTTTTACCTGCGGTCAAATCACCATCATAATCACCATCACCATCGCCACTATTACTATTAATTATTAAAAATAGTAACGTCCCCGTCCATTTAAAATTCCCGGCACAAGAATAAATAATAATAACAACAATAATAATAATAGTAAATCGCGATTGTTATATGTGGTATGATTTTATACAGGACGCTGCTGCTGATTGCACGTTTGCAGTCGTCGATGAAAGCGCAAGTCGAGCGCTCACGACACAATTGTTCCTTCGTATATGATTCGAAGATGACGAAAGAATTGCTTCGACGAGATAATAAAGTAGTAGTAAACGTGAATTGACAGGTGCGGCTTTTTTCAATTCGATAGTATTATTATTAGACATTAGATCGTAGAGTGAAAAATCTTATATATCATTATTAGAGACGTGAGACAGTACTCGACCGCCCCGGCAGTCGCAAAGTCATCGCTCCCGGTGTGTTTTTCGCGTACGAAATATATTTCGTCAGTGCGTAAGAGTGAATTCCGAGGAAACGAATTAACAATGTACGTCAGCTGACAAATGTTTATACCCGGGGTTCGATAGTGGATTGTTGGCGCTTGTCGCGACGGTTCGCTGACAATTATAGCCTTTAAGTGTCTAACGATTCAAGTCGATTGTCGTCCAGTGTCAACGCGTACCTGAAAAGCTTTGCGATAATTCCATACAATGGATCAGTTGCAGGAACAAGGCTGGTGAGTTTTATAAATGTTGTCACAATTCTATATTCTACAAAGCACACATTATTCTTGTGGTTATGAATGGCATTTTTTTTATTGATGAAATAATATTGAGCTTCTAAGAATGAGAAATGATATTAAATCTTGCTTCTATGCAGAAAATTTTACAGCACAGAGAAAAAATGTTGAAGAAAATTTTGAAGTGCTGATATAAAATTTTGCTTCTATGAAGAAAATTTTGTAGGGCCGATATTAAAATTTGCCTGTATGAACAAAATTTTAGAGAGCCGATATAAAAATTTACTTCTATACAGAAAATTTTATAGAGCTGATATCAAGTTTTAATTTTATGTATTAAATTTTGTACCTTGATATCAAATTCTGCTACTGCAAATTAAATTTTTATAGCACTGATATAGAATTTTTAACCCATGTATCAAATATTCTGTCTCTCATGTAAAATTGTTCTTCTTCAAATGAATTTCTCTATAGTTGCTCTAAAATGTTGTATTTGTGAATGAAATTTTTTAGCATTGACATAAAATTTTACTTGTACGAATGAATTTTTTTTTTTTTGCGAATTTTGCATCTAAGGATAAAATTTTCTATCAACTGTACATTTTTTTTGCTTCTATGACCAAAAAAATTTGTCTTCTAAGAATTAATTTCTTTTTTCCCAGATGTAATATTTTGACTCTGTTAATGAAATTTTCTATCAGATATAAAATCTTGATTTCATCAATGACACTATCATTATTTACTATAAATTATTGCAGGTATCTTACAGAGCAAGGATACAATATTATAAGCGATTCTGGCTCCATAGTGGATCTTCAAAAGCTCATAAAAAGAGCCTGCGATGTAAGTCACTGAATTTGAGCTTGCTCAGCTCTACGACAAGTGTTATGAAAGTTGAATTTTGTTTTTACAGACGGATCTCAGGGAAATTGGAAGCAGCCCGGCTGATATCTCACGTGGAAATGTTGTATTGCAAATACAAAAATTACGAAACATTGCTGCTCCAAAGAGCAACGAAGAGTCTCGTTCGGCTCCTCGAATGCTTAAAATTTCGCTGACTGATGGAAAAAGCAATTATCAAGCTGTGGAAATTGAGAAAATACCCAATTTGAGGTAAACTTTCACTTTACTTCTAATTTTATGTTTCATGAGTAAAAAAAAAACAAGATTTTGGTGAAACTGCCAAATATGATTTTCTCTTACATTTAATTAAATTATTTCATGCCTCAATCATGAAATCTAATAATCGTAATATCACATTTTGCATAAATATATTTATTTAAATTTAGAAATCTAAACAATTATCAACTAAATCGAAGAGAATTGCATTGTATAATAGTTTTGTTCAAATAACGTAATTTTATGTTTAATAGTCTGGACACACCTCCTGGAACAAAAGTACTTTTGAAATCTTGTGAAATTTCTTTAATTCACGGTATAATATTGTTGAAACCATCCAACATTGCTAAAGTGCTTGGAGGAAAAGTTACGAATCTTGTGGAAAAATGGGAGCTTAATAGAGTGAGTAAAGAAGCTTAGAACAGAAGAACAATAGAATATTCTCCTAAAGTTTGTAGTATTTATTTTTTTTTTTTTGTAATTTTATTTAGAAATTAGCAACGCATTCGCGTTTACGATCAGTAGAGGAGGGAGGTCCACCGCCATGGATTCCATTTGGTAAAAAGATAATGAAAGGTGGTGTGGAGGTGGACAAGAGTTTTAAAGCTCTGGGTCTTAGTAAAGATGTAACGGATAAAGAAACAACGGAATTTGAGGCTCAGCGGCAAGACGCAATTGCAGAAGCTGCGAGACTCGGCGGTAAAAAAATATTTGGCGGTGGAAACAAGCAGGTTCGTTAAAAAAAAAAAAATGATTGTTAATCTCAATTGTTAATGAAAAATTAATCGTGAAATTGCTTCATTCTCGAAAAGTTACTGGACCACAGTGTTCAGAAAATAGTGGATCAAGGATTCTCCGTTGAACAGGCCGAGTACGCTTTAAAAATGAGTCGAAACAACGTCGACAGAGCTCTGAAGTCGTTGCAGCGAACGAGCGAGAATCGTTCCGCTGGCGGACGAGAGACTCGCGAGCCACGAGAAGTGCGTCCCAAGAGATTTGAAAAAAAGCCAGAAGAGACTAAACCAAGCAGCGGTAAAGTATCGCTCTTTGATTTTCTCGAGGATAAGCTTCCCGCGCAGAGCGATGCACCGGAAAATTCGCAGCAACAGCCGCAACAGTTTCATCAACATCATCAACAGCAGCAGCGATCGAACGAGAGTTCGGGAAATTATCGATTGGAAAATCACTTTGAACGATTGGAGATGCGAGGATCGGAATATTCGCAAGCTGGAAAGGGCGGCAGGTACGCAACATTTTTCTGTACATTTAATTCAGCAATATTCAGGCAAAAAGCGGTTATCACTTATTTTTTTATCTGTAAAAAAATAATCTTTTTTATAATTCTATTAAAAATGTATGGAGCAAAAAATCATTATAAATTATGGATGAAATACAAAATTTGCCCCGCCATATCTTGTTTTGCACACTCTGCCAACTTTTCTGTAAATTCAGTACGTACCACTGTAGGGTTATATAAAATTAAGATCAAAATAAAATATGCCGGAATTACTAAAAAAACGTAATTTGAAAGAAAAAAGTGTTTGTTAAAGTATGTCTTGTAATTGAAAAACAATGTTCGTTTGCAGAGCTCAGAAGGGCGGACGTGGTCATCAAACTTTGTCAAGACACTCAACTGACGAGATGAAATACCCAAAGCGTTCAAACACCGAGAGCTACAATCCGTTTGCGCCAAGCAGCAATACTTTCGGTAATTCTCATCAAGGAAAACCGCCGAGATTCCAAAGAAATCAGGAGCCTCATGGGAATCATCAGCAAGACAATGTGTTCAAAGGAAATTACGTGCGATCGTCTCAAACAAACGAGCGCAAAGGCGCTCCGCCATTAGGACAATCTCGAAGCGAAACTGGTATAACGAATGTAGATTCGTCCAACACTTATACTAATAAAAATCACCGAGAAGAACATCGTATAGTTGGCAAAAATAATCAGCATGTCGATCGATACCAAGCACAGCAGCAAGTAGATAATGAGCAGAAGATCAGGCACGGCTCTGGTCACGATTCCGCAGGACACGGTAGGCACAATCGGGTACAACAAGATGGTGCAATTCATAAAACGCACGGAATTCCAAATGCTACTGATAAAAATAGCAGAAATCAAAATAATAGGCCACAATATGTCGCGACCAACGATCGCGAGAGTAACAATTTTGGCAACAGTCGTAATATCGATAACGAGTCCGCCGGCGGTAATTGGGTTTGGAAAGCGGGCGACGACTGCATGGCTAAATATTGGGAAGACAACAGAGTGAGTCACATTTAATTTTAGCTTTCGTCGATCACTATCATTAATTAAATAATATTCGTACCTTATTACATTTTTTTTAAATATGCTTTCTCTAGTATTACAACGCCGAAGTAACTGCCGTTTCTGCGCGAACTTGCGTAGTGCTTTTCAAAGATTTTAACAACTACGAGGAGGTGCTTCAGGTCGACTGCATACCTATCACCGATGTAAGTTCCTTTTTTTTTAAATTATAATTTCTCTTCGTTTCTTCCTACGAAACAGTTTTATTTTTCAGCAAACATTCAAGTTTTGAATGTCAGGATACTTAAAATTATCTGATACATTCGGAAAGGAGGAAAAAAATCTGATTAATTAATTATGTGTACAAAGCTTACAAAAGAAAAATCTCTTAAGTTAAGAAAAAACCTTGTCAACTGAGCCGAAATTTGTTAGAAAAGTAGAGCAGTTACGCTTCATTATTTGTTACAATTTACGCAATACAATTGAAACAGCTGCTCTAATTTTATTAGATTTTTAATTTATCGCAAAAAGTGGAGTCGCGGTTTAGTTTGCGCAAGTTTTTAGCGATACGAACTAAATAATTTCTCACGAATAAAGTAATGTTCAAGGATAATTAATGTTAATGATAAGTAATGTGCGTAGAATCTAGAAAAAAGTTCGGATTTATTTAGATTTAGATTTTTTCTAAAAAACGACGCAAAAATCGACATGATAATGTTTTTTTTCCCATTCTACTAATGTTTTCTACAGGTTCTCAACATACCTTTGTACGTTACATGAAATTAAGAGCAAAACAAAAAGTGTGGAAGTTAGTAAAAAAAAATATATAATTAGAAAAAAAGTGGCTCAGTTCATAAAAGAAATACTAGTATGAATACTTGTTACAAAATAAGACAACAAAAATCTCTAGTAAGCAACCTAAGATAATAAAATGTTCGTTTATGCAGAAACCTGAAGTAGTCGCAGGAACAAAGCACTCAGAGACGAGGCGATCTGATGATCGCGGTTACGGAAACCGAACATCGCGCTACGATCAGAGCGATAATCACATTTCCGGTGAGATTTCCAACCATTTAATTTTTTAAAAGAGTCTCACATTTGCGTTCGATTCATTTTTACACAGTTATTTTTTAACGCTACAGGTATGGAATTTCGTCGAGGTGGCGGCGGAGGCGGTGGAAATCCGGGCATGAAAGGCTATAACAGGAAAAGAGGCCAGCAAAGAAGCGCTCAGGCAATTTACCAGCCTCCAGCTCAACGTGGCCACTCGTCAGTTACCTGGACAGCTCGGAACAATCCTCCGCTTTAGTGTTGTTTTTTTCTTCTTCTTTCGATTAAATTTGAGAGCCAGGAATTGTAATGCGAAACAAGAATCGGCGTTTTCAGGCAACAGTAGGTTTACTTCGTGAAAAACTTGTCTCGTTCAACTAAAAAACAGGACTTTGAGCCAGTGAACGAAGACTGCTTTCGTGGGCCGAGCTCCGATAGCGTGACAAGTTTAATAAGTGATTCTCGAGTCGTTTAGAGATTATACTCAGGTTTTTACGCACGTTGCCTAGAATCGGCGACTTCTCTGTCTTTTTTTTATCTAATAAAACAAAAAAAGAAAATGTACCGTTGCGCTTTTTCTTCGAGGCTCGATTGTTTGGCACAGCGTGTACGCAGAATTGTTTCTTGTTCGTTGTATTAATGTTTCGAGTATGGTATTATTACTGTCCCAATACTCGTAGTGTATGTATATATAAATATATGGAGCATTCTACGGCTTATCGACAAGGTCATGACCTTCATTTTTTTTTTTCGTTTGGCATGTTGCCGGCCAATATAAAAAGCTCAAAAATGAATTTCTCAAAAAGTACATCGATAATTTTTTTTTCGTTTAATTTACAGTAAATTGTGTGTCCAAAAACCAAAATTTTATGACTAGTCCGAAAATGGACGTGAGTTCAGAGCACCAGCTAAAAATAAAATAAAATTGAAATACTTAAAAAAGTGTATTTTCTTTTTAGCTGGTGCTCTGAACTCACGTCCATTTTCGGATAAGTCTCAAAAATTTGGTTTTTGAACACTGAACTTACTGTACATTTTTTTTTAATTGTAATTTTTGAGAAATGAATATTTTAGGTAATTATGAAAAGACAAATTTTCGAAATAGTCTGAAAGAATTTCTCTAGGGTATTTTCAAACCGACCTACAAAATCCCAAAAGAAAACAAAAATATGAAGGTCCGCGACCCTGTCGATGAACCGTGGAATGCCTCACATATACTATAAATATTGCTACAGAATTTATGAGTCTCGATCAATTTTACTTCTCTTTCTATCTGTCTGCCAGTCTCCCTCCGTAACTTCTCTACAGTCATAGAAACGTACATACTTAACTATTACAGTAAAATTGAATAAACTTTGTTATGATTACAAGAGTTATGACGTTATTTTTCAAATTACTTTAAGACCTTTGGTAGATTTTTTAATGAAGCAGATATTTCTATTTTTAAAACAAAAGCTAATTTTTTTTAGCGCCGGTGACTTTCCTTGGCTGTTTAAAGTGGATGGTTAATTACGAAAATCGTTTTTTTATTTCAAAAGTTGAGAAATTGTCCGAAAGGGCAGATTGGTTGGGGTAATAAAATTCAAGTTTGTGTCCATAATTGCAATAACCGCAGTCAGCTGGTCATATTACGACGAGAGCGGCGGGTCATATTACGACGCGAAGGTAACATTACCATATCAGCCGGTAATATGACCATCCGGCCAACTCAATTTAAATTAACATTTTAATTTTTCGAAAAAAAAAAAAAGAACTATTGACCATTAAACGTTCTTATCAGACTATCGATTAATCACTATCAATCGACCAACAAGATATTGGCAGAAAAAAAAATTAAAAAGTTAAAGTTGACCGGCTAATTTCACGGAGCTGTGATTATCGGTGATTATGTACCGATGACTCGGTGACATAACCTTCTTATCGTGCCGATGGTTTCCGTATCGGCACGGAGATAGCTCAAAAAGTATTTGTCCGGCGATGATCGTCCTACAATACAACGTTTGTCGTCTACGAACGATGATATTATTGTAAAAAAAAAATTAATAAACATAAACTATAAATGTCCAGCCCGAGTATGTCGGACCTCGAGATCCTGGCTGATTTTGTAAACAAACAGGCGAGCGATATAGTGGGTTGGTGGTGGTGGTACATGAGAGAAATATCCTCGCAGTTAGTTCTTGCAATTGTCGCGTATATTATTGTTTGTTTTATAATTTACGCAATACTCAAGAGAGTAAGTCACAAAGCGTGGCACTTGCCTGGACCGCCAGCCAGGGTTCTCCTGGTCACTGCTCATCCTGATGATGAGGTCATGTTTTTTGGACCGATGCTCTACTGGCTTGCCACTCTAAAGTCTACCAACGTTTACTTGCTATGCTTCACAATTGGTACTTGTTTTTGATGATTCTTATTGTTCTATAAAAAAAAACAATCCTATCCTACCCAAAGAATGCATCTAACTATATATGAAAGTGTGCTTGCAGGCGGACTCAGGGTAAGGAAAGAAGAATTGTGGTCTTGCACCAAAATTTTGGGAATACCAGAGTCCAATGTTACCATGCTAATGTGAGTCTGGACAGCCCTGACAAATTTATATTTATTTCTACTCTGTTCTCTTAAGCTATTATATAAGTATTCATTCACAGATTTTTCTTTTTTTTTTTTACTGATCTCGTTTCACTTCCTGTGCATTTTAAGACTTTTCTTTGCACTGATGCTTTTAAGAAATAATTTCTATCTAGAATACAGCTTGGACTTGTTTTTGTTTATAGGATTTCATATAGAAATATTATGTAAAGTTGAATATATTGCTTTTTGTGGGGAAGATTTGGAGTGAATTAAAACTTCCCTTTTAAATTGGATTAGTAACATGCTGTCTAATTTAGTTTATTAAGATTTATGAGAAAAATTGAAAAATACAATTTTTAAATATCAAAATATATGAATTTGCACAAAGCAATTTTTTAAATCAAAAGGTGTTCTGTATTCTTCATACAATATCTTTGAATTTCCTTTTTTACAAACTAGTAATAGAAAATTCTATGACAAATTTAATTATTATTCAAAATAATTACTTTAGGAATGAATTACATTTAAACCTGTAATTTTAAATATCATGCTTTTACCAATTGTCATTAAATCACTGAATATTAAAACTATAAGGTTTGTTTAAATTTATTATTTCCAAGAATTCTTACTGTTAGTTTCATATCCAGATTAAGAGAGCATTTTTAAAAAATTGCAGACTATTGAAACAGATATTTGTCAATGAACTGCCTTTTTTCCAAATTTTTTTTGACATCCTTATTTTACAGTTGTTTAAAATTTGTGGGCTTCTTTTTCATGTTTTTTTTTTGTACTTTGAACACGTTTAAATGGCGCTTTTAGGGAATTTCCGAAATGATTCACTTTATCTATCTCTCTATCAGTCCTATATCTAACGTCAATTATTTCTTAGGAATTCAGAGCTACCTGATGATTCAACGGTACAATGGTCGAGCGACATAGTGGCCAATCACGTTTTACAACACGTAGAAACTTATAAGATAAATGCGGTCGTCACGTTCGACAAACACGGCGTGAGCAGCCATAAAAATCATATATCTCTTTTCTACGGGATTGCTTTATTATGCATAGAAGGAAAAGTTCCTTCGTGTAAGTGCTTTTTCTCACTCATTAAAGAAACAATAATGCCCGATTATCACAAACAGAAATTTCTTTTCTCAGATTGCAAACTTTACGTCCTCGAGTCCGTGAATATTATAAGGAAATACGTTCAGCTTTTGGATCTTCCAATCAGTCTAATATCGTCTTCCTACTGGTATTTAGTCACGTATGAACAACGAAAATTAATAAAGGTGAGCTCGCGATTTATCGTCATCTAAATTATTGAACTTACACAAAGTATTTTCATCAACAATTTTTGCCTCAACAGAAAGCAATGGCTGCCCACCGATCTCAATACGTTTGGTTCCGAAAATTGTATATGATATTTTCGCGCTACACCCTCATAAATACTCTCCAGGAGGTGAACGCGCTGGATCTCGAGTTGGATCTTCAATTCGACGACGACTGATGCTAAGATCAAAAACTTATTGTCTTCTTCTTCTATTTTGTTTTTCTTCTTCTTTTTTAATTGTACAGAGACTACATAAATATATATAAATGTATATTACGTACGTGCAATTGTACATAGGCAATAAACTTTCTCTATCGAATATTATATAAGGACTCTTGGCGCTAAAGGTTATTTAAAGCAATTTACGCACATCCCATTTGCTTGCAGATCATCTTTATTCGTAACCACAGAACCAGTGGTAATATAGATAACGATGGTGTTTCGGCGTTTCAAAAACGCTTCTAACGTACATCAATTTAAACCATCCTATTTATCTACGAGAATAGAAAAAAGAAAGAAAAACAACATTTGTCTGAACAGTTGACGTCTAATTATCGTCGATATGTATAATATAAGATTTTAGACTCGCGCGCACAATTTTTTTTCGCGCCGAATTGGCATGAGAGAAATGTAAATTCATAGTATAAATTTTCAAAAAACAGCGATATTTAACTGTTTTGAAATTATAGATTAATTCGTAGTAAAAAAAATCGTCATGAAATTACACATTTCGTTTTGAAAATGTCAAATACAGTGGAGCATTATATACTCGAAATATTTGTAACAGTATATATATATATATATATTTAATATAGATACATTTCTATGTGATTTGTATTGAAAAATTATGGGTCGAAAATGATAGTAAAAAGTAATACTTTTAGTCATATTTAGAATCCTATGTGATGTGAGCCTCGTTTTTTGTTTTTTATTATTTCTTTTTTTATATAAGTAAATCTCTAAATCTTCTCTATCTACATTGAACTAGTGTATCATGGATTTGTTTTGGCACACCATCGAATCAAATATAGCTTATACTCACAAATAAAATGATTTTGTCACTTCCTCCGTTTTAAATATGGAGTAATAATTAGTAATCTCGTTTTATTCTTTATGTCGGAAAATAGCAGTATTCGAAGAATTTTATGTGGTAATAAAATAATACCGGCAAAGGTATGCAAACAAAACTTATAGCTAGTGTAAAACGAGGCGCGAAGACTTCGGTATTTAATCCCAACTTAGAATTATTAGGTATTTATCGTCTCGCGTTACCTAAACCTCAATATTTTTTTGTAGAAAAAGGCAGTAAACAGTAAAATAAGCGAGATTTAATAAAATTTTTTTAAAAAACTAAAAATACAGTGAAGTCTGCGAGATTACGCAGAATAATTGGCTATCGAGTTTTTAAATATATTTTTGTAGTTTTTTGTAGGTTTTGTAGAATTTGTACTCAACATAGATTGGCGATTTGTCGTAAAGACCCAAGAGTATTTTTTTTTGTTGATTTGTGCAGAGAATCCATCCAAATCAAAGTTGTAATCATCATAAATACTTTCGATTTTACTATGTTTAATTATCTCTTAAATAATTTGATATTCGCTTTATTTTAGAATACCCTATTTGGCAAATTAATGTATAAACATTTCGTTAAATAGAAAAATAATGTATAATGGTTAATGGGAAAAATAACGGCCCATTACTTTTTTCCATTATTTTGATTTCCGTGGTATTTTTTTAAGGAATTTTAAACGAAAAACCTTTTTGTTTGTTTGTAGTAAAATGTTCGTAGATAATTCCATAAAGTATTTGTATATTGATTATTTCTTAATGTCTTACCATATCAGCAAGAAAATGTATAAATATTGTATTTAAAACAAACAAAAAAATCATTTAAAAAATTTCGTTCATCACTCGAGAGATCAACCTTTTTCTCCCTACTGTTGAAATGTACCAGTTCCACATAGAATCGCTTAAAAAGACGTTTGGTTAGTGCCGAAAAAACGGCCTAATAGTTTTTCCACTACTACTTTGATTACAGTGACACTTTTTAAAACTCTTTTTTTCTCTAATTAAATGTTTATACAGCACGTCCAAATATGAGATAATCTAAAAAAAATTAGCATAAAAGTATTTATAGAATCAATTTTAAAAAGGAATGAGTTGATAATCACAACTCTGATTTAAACCGCTCTTTCAAAAAGCTTATATCAATTAAAACAATGTTAAAAAAAAAAAGAAAATGAAATTCGCACATACGTGCAACAAAAGTGAAGTGAACACAAACATTTCTTGCGTAAGAATTGTGCATTTTTTTACGAGCTAATCAACAAAACAAGTGGTATCTCTGATACCATAAGACGCGACATAATAATATAAAAAGAAACGAATGAATATGCGATAAAATGAAAGAAATAGTATGTATGTTTCCGCTAAAAAAAAATTACACAAAAGCTAATGAACCGTGCGTAGTGAAAAAGAAAATCGTGAAAACGAAACAGTAATAAATATTCGCAAGAAGACCTTGTCAAATAAAAAAGAAAATAATGAGTTGCGACCAATGAGAAACTAAACCTACTGCAAGAAGACAAGATAAAATCCGCTGCTCGACGAATCTGCCTGGAAGTTGCATGCCGGGACTCGCACGAGGTTGTTCATTTAAAAAAATAAAAATAAAAGAGACCGAGCGATAAAAATGAAAATTAGAAAAAAGTCGCTGACAAAATGGACGGCATAGAGTGGTTTTCCCGCAAGATCTTCCGATCGACGGACTAACGCAACGAATAATCGATCGACGTGGATAGAATAAGTAATTATTTTTGTGGTACACGCGGAAAAGAGATAGAAGTCTTGGCGATTGTACCTTTTTTTTACGAAAAGATCGATGATTCGAGCGACGCGCGAGCAACCTCAGCAGATAAGCTTTTTTTTGGGAGGTATTTACGAGGGCGTCAGGGCGAAGATCTCACGGGCTGTGTCCTAGAACCTGTCCTTGCTGCGATGATGAGAGCCAACAGTTCCCATTCCCGGTTGCGGAGAGTCAGGATCACCGGGATCCTGAAGGTACTGCAGCTCCTGAAGCTCTTGGAACTTTTTGTGATCGCAGATGTGAGCGTAATTCGCAGATAGACACATCAGATAGTGTATCAGGCTTAGTACAACCAGCAGGGACGCCACCGTCGCCATAATCAACATTACTTCTGCTTTTTCCACGTAGTCTTTGCAAAATAGCTTCACCTCCTGTGCACCGCAGATTTGCATGTCCTCGTTTCTCGTATTATTCGGGAACATAAAGTCTGAAGAACCGTTAAATTGTTATTATTTATCAATTAAAAAGATTATCCCCCCTTCCGGGGAGGGGGGATAATTGGCATTTCACTAGGTTTTTTTTTATCATTGATGCACCAGTTTTCATCTGTAATTCTGAATTCCATCAATAAATAATTCTATTGCTATAAACGAAAACTTACTGAATTGCGTAAAGTTGATACAATCTTCCAGGGACTGAACACGAGGATTGCTGCACAAGCCCCAGAATACGGTGAATATCAGCGTCGTTATAACGAGAAACGCGAATATCAAGAGCCAAGCGAGTTGCAGGATGTACGTAATCGTTATGAACTGGAAGAAATTAAAGAAAAATACTTTTATTTAGTGATTGATATATATATATATTTTTTGGGATTATTTAGAGATATTTAAAACTCACCACTGCGCACGATATTCGTCCACCGACTCTGGAACGCCAGGCACGATAAACCTTGTGCCTAGTAGCTCCTGTTGCCAGACAACCGAAACAGAGAATTGTAAATCCAAGAGCAGCCATGCTGGCTCCGATTGTCGCAAAAATGAGCTGCACAGCTTCCAGCCAACCCAGACGTATATGGAACACCTTTGGAGAGTTTAGTTTATTATTTATGAATAAATCAATAAACGAATAATCTAGTTTTAAAAAATACATTTAACATGTGCTCAGATTTTAATAAACAAACTTTGTCATGCTAACAGAATTATGTTACGATTTTGTTCGTTTACTATTAATTCTTGATTTTTGTATATTTTGTACAACAATTGAACTAATTGACTTTAATTCAATTTTCGCCAAATTCATTTCATTTTCTCCCACATTTTATACAGAATCATGACACATTTATACTTTTTTTTTTAATATGGCAACCACTTTATTACAGAAACAAAAAAAATGTCTGACATTCTCTAAGTGTATATATGATTTTATTAGAAAATTTTAGAATACTAAGAAACATGTGTCCCAACTAAATGTTTAAATTCCAGACTCCAAAATTGATGAATAACTGGATTTGATTTGTAAAAAGTTTTAATTTATAGAAATAAATCTAAAAAGAATAAAATAATTTTTGAGATAATTATAGTTAACTATATATTTGAATTATAATTATTCAATCCTACATCCTTACCTGTCCAAATTATGATTAATAATTAAAATCACAGTGCAAAAGATGAATTGTTATAAAACTTAAAGAAAATAAATCATTTAAACAAATTTATAAATATAAATTAAAAATAATAATTATTGGAAAAAAAATGTTTAATTTGAGGAGAAAATCAAAAAATTAAGGATAATATTAATATATTGATGCAAGAGATACAAAAAAGTAAAAATTTATATTAGTTTATCAACTTGAATTATAATAAATGCAATATAAAGAAATGTGTAATTAAATAGATTATAAAATAGATTTTCAACAATTAGTATTAATCTATAATTTATATAAATATGTGTTGTGTGTTTTTCTTTGTTTTGTACCAAGTCTCTAATCTTTTACTTGGTACGTACTGGTAATTACATGTTACATTATGCTTATTTAGGCTTCATTTTTATTCGGATTGACTTTTTTCTTTTATTGTCATTATAATTCCTCATAGAGGAAGCGTTGTTTTCATAAAAATGTTTTTTTCAAGGTATTCATGTGAGGATACTCAGAATAGTCCAAAGCGTCAAGAAAAGTAATCTAGAAAAAAATGTCTGTGTGTGTGTGGGTTATAAAAAAAGGATCTGAAATCTTTCACAGTTGCAATTATTTAGCTATGGAGTTAAAAAATGTATCGTAGATAAAGGGCTATTCTAGGACCTCTGGGATTGAATATACAAGGTTTTCATACAAGGCCCTACTTTTTTCTTTTTTACTGTTTATGTCGAACATACCTGATCCATCATAAGAGCCGAAAGAGTAGCGCCTCTGTACATAGTTCCACAAAATATGCCAACGCCAAGACAGCACATAATAGTAGCTATAAGAGTAGCGTATGGCACTCTAGCCATACAGTCGTTGCACAATCCCCCTGTAACACAAAAAAAAACCACTCTTGTAGTCAAATACCCATGTTGTTAACAATTTCACCATTACACTCACTGCAATCTTTATCCTCCAAATAACCTCCATGAAGGCTATGCTCCGAAAACCTATCGACGCTGACATTACTATCAAACTTTGCCCTCAAAGGTACAACAACATTAGCCTCTTCGGAAGCTCTTCTAAATCTGCTGTGTCTCGCCATGATCAAATTAACATATCAAAAACCCAAAATGCTCTTGAGAGAAAAATAAATACACATGCAAACAGTCACCATTGAGAGCCTCGAATGCTAAACCCGGTGTGACTGTGTCTATGACTAACACTGTCTTTAGTAGAAAAAAAAAAAAAAAAAAAAAATCGAACACGTGATAAGATTATAATTCCGACAACAGAGGATAAAATTTCCGATACAGAGCGATAGACTAAGTGCTTTTCTTGTCGCTCAACACGCTTCTCAATTCATTACAATCCAAACCCCACAGTTAAGGGTTCTAAAAATAGCAGCCCAGCTAAAAAGCTGAGTTATTACGAAATAGAAAAAAAAAAAAAAATGGTGAGTGTATAGGAAAAGTTGTCACTTGTTTGAATGTCGCATTCATTAATCGCCTATTAATGACGTATTTTCAAGATACGTCAATGTTTGACTAATGTAAATATTGTAAGACTCACCCATTATCGTTGGTTTTGTATCAACGATGCGAGAATGATTGTTGTTGTTATTATTGTTGCGTTTGATCAAGCTGGAGAAAGCTGGACGCGGGTGTGGACGAATCCGTAACCCGGAGAACGGAACAATCCACTCGATATTTAACGTTCCGTCGTTAACCAATTAACGGAGGCCTTGAATTCAGTTCCCTTTTATTCGACATCCCACGTTTAATAAAATATAACTACTCTCTCCTTCAATCACTTGACACGTCACCACGCATCTTGCTGCTGTTTTCTTTTTATTTTTCCACTGCTTTCTTTATTCAGGAGTCTCGTGGAGACTGTCTGGAAAAACACTCTGTTTTGATTCTCCAACGGTTTTTTTTTCCTAAATAGAGAGGTCTATGCTTATTTTTCGTATCTTTTGGGGTCGACTATATTTGACGATATGTAAAACGCATTTTTAGGTGATAAAGAGAATTTGGAATGCCGTGTTTATTTCCTCTTTATAATGAGGAACAATTTTGGAATGTCAATCGCGCGCATTACACTCGCGTCTCGCGTCAAGAGTTTTGCAAGATGGCGGACAGTATTGTGCAGCAGCGGGTCAAGTGGTGTTTTTTTTTTCTTTTTTGTTGCAGGAGAGTCGAAGCAGGTCGAAGGAGTTTTGAATTTTTTTTTATTTGAAATTTCATACTGGAGGGGGCTTTTTCAAAATTACGGGACTATTCTTCATGGCTGTCTCACTGTGCGCTGTATTATTTTAAGTGTATTCGCAGAGAGCATGTTACATAGGACCTTTTTCCTTTGTGCAAGGAAGAGAAGAGAGGGCGTTGCAAAATCCCACTTTTTCCAATTGACACAGAGAAAATTCCGTGCTTTTATCGGAATGTTACAAAAAAAAAATAAAGTTTTCAATTTCTTTGGAGCTGCTGCAGTATATCCAGAAAATCTATAAATTATTTTCGATTTTTTAATCTTATATTTCACCCAAAATTAAAGTACCCACTTCTGTTCTTAGTCTTTTTTCGATTCATTGTATATAAAAAACGAATGACCCTGAAGGTGTCTGCATCTGAAAATTTGATACTTATGCCAGAGATGATATCTCTACTTATTTCAGCCTTCACTTTGTAACACTGCATTCAATTAATTTATTTCTAAGGTAGATTTTTTCGTTTTAAGATTATCTATTGGCGGTTATTTTCAGTTGTTCTTTTCGCCAATCGTCCTGAAAAATTAGCAGTCATTTTTGTAATTATTTGCTTATCAGCTGTATTGTTTCACCTATTCGAGCAATCAA
Organism: Perithous albicinctus; assembly: GCA_964016905.1. Lineage (NCBI taxonomy): Eukaryota > Metazoa > Arthropoda > Insecta > Hymenoptera > Ichneumonidae > Perithous > Perithous albicinctus. The sequence continues at coordinate 19,011,376 of OZ024689.1, forward strand.
TTTAAATGCCCGTATGTGTGCGTGTGTGCACGGCTTTGAAAATGGAATAACCTATAACTGAAGAACCGTTCAAGCGATCGAACTGAAATTTTTCAAACAAAGTTCGTGGTCGCTCTAATTTTCGTAAAATTTTCTATATTTTGCTTAATGGTTCTTCAGAAGTGCAGGAATGTTTAAAACGTTGTTTGATATTGAATTTGGCAGAAATCGGAAAAGTGGTTCGGATTTTATGGAGTTTTGAAATTTTCGTAATTTTTGCTTCCTAATAGAGGAAGCTTTGTTTTCATGAAAAACAAGTTTTTTTTCGAGATTTTCACGTCAGAACTCGCACAATGTTCCAAAACGTCGAGTAAAGTGGTTTAGAAAAAATGTCCGAGGCTGTGTCTGTGTATGTCCGTGCGTCGTGCGTGGCTTTGAAAATTCAGTCGCCTTTTACTCAGTAACAATTCGAGCGATCGGGCTAAAATTTGGCACGAAAGTAGAGTAGTTATCCCTTTCCGAATGTTGCGATTTTTGACAAAATATATATAGCCATTAAAATTTTATGTAGTTATTAATTATAAAAAAATGCAACCCCACGTAAAATTCGAACTGCTTTACCGATCATCACCAAATTTGCATCACATAGCAGCCCTTCTGATATAATTTTTCGCCTCTAGAAAAATTCAGTTAATTTGGTGAGATTTGACGTGAGTTAGAGAAAAATGTTTTTTTTTCGTAAAATTCAAAATCTCATAAAAACCGAACCTATTTGTCGATTCATTCCAAATTCAATACACAGCTTTATTTTTCAGAAATTATTTAGCTCGATAACTACAAATTTGCGAAAGGCAGACATTTTTCTAAAAATTCAAAATTGAAAAAATAATCTTCTGTTTGATTTTTTCAAATTCAGCACGATTTGATAAAGCTGATACTTTATAGATACTTAGTTTGAATTTTCCATGCCGGCCACCCACATACATACATACATTTTTTTTAAACCACTTTTCTCGACGTTTTGGACTATTCCGACTGTCCTGACATGATCATCTCGAAAAAAAAAAAGATGTTCACGAAAACAAAGCTTCCTCTATGAGGAAGCAAAAAGTGCAGTAGTATTGAGCCCAATGAAAAGAACCGTGTCGTAGAGTGGAGGGGACTTGCGTAGTGACCGTAATGATAGCAGAGCCACCATCGACATGAATGGCAGGAATGTGAATTACACAGGGATCAGTGGCACTGGAGAAATTCGACACACGGCACAGCAGTGCAGCCGTCGTGGTTGGCGCGTCCGTCGACCGGCCGTTCCTGTCCCCTCGGAGTTCACGTTGAATTATATTTTTCTTCTCGTTTACCTGTTTTCCGTCAATTGTCTCGAGTTTCGCGCCACAATTGCTTGTCACGCGTTAAAAAAAACATGGGGATACTGTTCGTCGATGATTATTGACTGAGACTCACGTCCAGCAGTAAGCTATAAAATACCTTTCATACGTTTTCACTTATTTACAGTTGGCCTTTTATTGTATGAGGCGTTCTTTGTCAACTCAGCCAATTTATTTACTGACACAGATATTTATTATAATTACCTATAATTGATTTTTAAAATCATTATTTCCAATAATTAACTCCCCCCCCCCCCCCCCCCCCCTCCCCCCAAAGAACTTCTCACAAATGTGACTAAGTAATTGTGAGAAATATGTGAGAGAGGCAGAAAAAAGTCGCACCTTACAGTGCATCTTGTTTCTCCTTAAAAATGTGGGGACTTGAAATTATTAAGTTATTTGCCATCAAATTCATGAAATAATGTAATTTTAGTTTCTGATATATAGTGTTGATATATACATAAATTGTCATCAAGTGTAATTGATGAAGAATATACTAGATGCGTGCATCAGATGTTTGCAGTTTCCTTAATTAAAATTAAATTCAAAGTTGTTTTTAATAATATTAACGATTTGTATGAAAACGGTAAGTAATAAACTTGAAATCAGTCGGCTCTCACAGAGCGCTAAATTTAAAAGCCTAACTTGCAATTTCGAGATTCGCTGACAGTGCGCCGTTCATCGCATCGGATTTGTATCGTCGTCTCAGGCGCCCTGCTGAATGTATGGATGACTTTTTCAATAGTTTTGACAGGATTTCTTCTCTTCTCGGTATTTATTAAGTTATCGAAAGTTAAGGTGTGAAGATTCCTAATTTTTGTGAAATGCCATGTTAGGATTAATATTAAGAAGTGTTTATAGTCTCAACATTAAATCGTGAGTTTGTGTTTATTTGTTTTTAACGTTCAGTTTGAATAATTATCAGTGCATTCCTTATTGATAATCGCTTAAACTCATTCCTTCTGGGTTTAATCATTTTTTTTTGTATGCAAGAAGGTTCATATTTTACTAGATGCATATTTTTTATAATCAAAGCTGCTTTTCATCTCATTTGAGTGATTATTTGTAAGGTAAAACAAATGATTATTGGCTTTATAAGAGGCACTGTTGTGCTGAATTATTCATTGTCTACTATTTATTTGCATGTAAGTTTGTCAGTACATTTCAGATCAAAGCATAATAACTTTTTAATCAGTCTGAAAATTAAAAATACACTTATTTACCATTCTTTAATTTTTTCACCGTTCAGGTAAAGTATTAAAAAGGATTTGGTGTTTTGTTTTGAGTTTCAATACAAAAACTACATTTCATACATGGGTCAAAACATGTCTAGTCGGCGACCCCAATTTTTCGTGTCAACAAAACGTCCCCACATTTCTTCAGGATGTTGGTCTAGTTGAAGAAAAAACGTAGGAATTTTTTCAGATTTTTTTATAGCATATTCCAGCCATTGAAAATCGCTGAAAATAATCATTGATTATTTTTTATCGCCAATACTACGGCTCGCAAAAAACAAATCATAACAACATCAAATTTTGGATTTTCAGTGTACATTCCAACAACATTTTTTGTAAAATTCTCGGATTTCATTCTATGCTATTTTTCAATTAAATAAAGTTGCCACTTTTTTTCCCTCCGAAACCGCATTTCCGATTTAGCTGAAATTTTCACATTTTGTTCGTTGAAATGCCTAGAATCTTAGAAAAAATTGGCGAGGCGGGCGACAATTTCGCTCCAGAGTTACAGCTCTTCGAACGATCAAACATCGCGGTAATCTAACACAAAAAACAAGAATTACATAATAAAAAATGTAATGCGGGCTTTAGAATAGTTTCCATAGATATTCTCAGCCCTCCTGAACGCAGAGAGCAATTACACATTGGAGCACTGGAGTCTCATAATATTAGTTGGAACTTTTTTTTTTTCTTAAAGCTGCTTGAATTGCCGTAGATGTGGATCGTGCATATTGTAAAATGTTATATTGCCTCCGAGATTTATTCTTCAAAATTATTGAAAAGACATCGAATTGTATGGAGTGTCGCACAAATTTCAAGGATGAAACAGCACAAGAGAATGTCATCGAAAAAGAAAGTAGGTCCTGTGGGTGTGAGATTCAAGATCGGGATCACGTTCGCCCATTTTTATTATTAAAAGTTTGTAAATCAACGTGAAAGTATCGAGGCATTCCACAGGAAGTGGGCCACCCCTGTTTCGAGGTGTCACAAAGAAGATCAACATTTTTTGAAAGCGCTGTAGAGCGTCTAGAACATGTGCAAATTATTTCAGATTTTTAAATCTTATCTTTTACTGAGAATTAAATTTTTTATTTTTGAGAAACTACTGAATTTTTCATAGCTGGGCAGAATAAATCTCATGCATTTTTGAGAGGAATAAAGAGAACTTTTTTAAAAATGTTTCGTGAGGTACGATTTTGATTTTATTATTTTTGTAAAGATTGTTATCACATTGATTTATGATCAAATAATAATGGTTATAAAAGCAGCTAAACATACGAATTTGACAAAAATGATGACAAAATTTTCACCATATTTGGTGTAAAATCAAGATGGTTTAACACATTTTTCTCTTTAATTTATTCTTCTCAAAAATTTCTGTTGAATAGAAACTACATTGAAATATGTATGTTGCATACGTAAACATTTTGTTTGTTCAATGAATCGTTTTTTATATACGGCGAATAGAAAAAAAAACACTAAAATGGAAAATCGAGATTTGGGTGAAATATAAGACTTGGATTATGTACCAATTACTTTAAAAACTAAAACAATTGGTGCATATTCTAAACATTCTGAAGCACTCTGAAAAAAAATTATAAATTTTTTTTGTAACATCTGGAAACAGGGGCAGCGTACTTGGTGCGAAAAGCCTCATTGCCACTTGGTAAAATAATATTTCCTGACGACGGAGCCGAATGGCCATAAAATTAATGGTTCGACTATTAAATGCATCGTACGCATCTGTACGAGAGGGAGGCAATACGATAGGCGTTACGTACTACGTGGCCTAGACTAGCAACTGGCAAATTTCCCTGAGCGTTATGTAACTCGGCCGGACAATTATTGAAGGCAATCGAAGGCTATTACGGTGATAAAGAAAAGTGATGATAAAAAAGTTACTAACGCTCATACCAACGTTCAGTTTTGTAGTGGTGGACAAAAGATATTCACCGTCTGAACGATAAATCTTCGAAAGTGCGACGCACCTACGAAAGAAATATATAAGACAGCTAATCTAGAGCTCTCTGCCACTGGTAACTGATTATACGTTACGAACCGTGAAACGTTCTAATGTAGTCAAATCAGTGCTCGCTTTGTTGAATCTTTTTTTAAATTCTTTATGGAGATTTCTGATTGTCTGGATGACTTGTATATCAGTCTATATAAGATTTTTGAAATCTAGAGGAACGAATAAGAATGAAGAGGTGTTTGGTTGGTGCAAAAACACTGAATTTTCTTAATGTGGATTCCTTAAGGTAAATATTGTTCTTAATTTGAATAATTGAATAATCGACAGTGTCAAATATAGAGATCATTTTTTACAAGATGAAAATCTCGAAAAGAAAATTTCATGGAAACGAAACTTCCTCTATGAGGAAGCAGAAACGATGTGCAAAATGTAGCTTTTGTAATTTGTCAACTAAAGAATCGAGTCATTATTTTTTCACTCCTCCGTGCAGAAAAGTGCACTTTTCGACGTCGAACTGAAATATTTCGGTCATCACTCGAGAGAAACACTTTTTTCTCCCTAGTATTGAAATGTACTATTAAATTCTGACAAGTTCAACGAACTTTGGAATTGCATTTTTCCAAAATCGTAAATGACGATTTTACGGGATTATTAAATGAAATTTTAAAAAGTTGAGTTTCCACAACGATTTTGAATTTTTCGGTTTTTCATCGCTGAAACTTTCGAAAATATAAAAATACAATTCTTTTTGGACATACCAAACAGTGTTAAGGCAACATTTGAAATAGGTAAATTCTTTACCAATTTCAACTGTCGTTTCGAAATATATATTTTTTAAATTTTGGATTCAAGTTTGTTGTAAATACGAATGAACCACCTCCGGAAATACAAACTGAAAAAAATTGCAAAGTAGAACATTGCATGTTGCTTCCTTATTCTTTCAGTCCATCAATCACTTTTTTTTCAATTGTTCTATCTTATCTGCTAACACGTAATTAAATATGTTTTGACGGTAAAAATAATTTTCATTTTGGCTATGTGGCCCTTTACAGATTTTTTTAAATACTCGACATTTGACATGACAGATCGCATATAAAATTATGTGTCCTTTTTGTTGTGCCATCCAAGTTACAGATATAACAAATAATATAAATAATTTATGGGGCAAATGGTTTAATCTTCAGTCCCTCAAGAATTATCTCTGCATCAATACAGATTTTTCAGTCCTCCGTGCAAAACCCGGACTGTCCCGACGTCGTACTGAAAATTTTCATTAAACACTCGAAAAAATTTTTTTTTTTAGCGTGTTAGGGTTCGTAGAACTTCGACTCCTGCTACAAAGCCACACTCGCTAAAAAATGTTTTTTTTTTCTCCCTTTGGGTTGAAATATACGATAGGGAATGACCCAAATTTCAGCGTTATTTTTTAATTTTATTGTCTCACCCAATAAAATAGATGTTTTCGATGAAAAAACAAATCTCGCGAAAAATGAAGCTTGTGAAAAATGATTTAGAGGTCGTTCAACAATTTTAAAAATCATCAAATCGATGTTTTTTCTTCACATCTTGTAATCTCTCATCTCTCATATCATCTTGTTATCTCATTCCTAGTTTATGGTTGCAATTTAGAAAAAAAATATTGTCACTAAAAGGTCGCCCAGCGACAAAAAACATTTTGAAATAAATTACTTCAATTTTTCTTATTATTTTTTTTTCATAACTCTCACCTCTGATTTTCTCTCCTTATCCGACGCCTAGTTAAAAAATAAAAATTCACAGTTAAGAAATATTCTGTAAATATTAATTGCTAAGCGGTCGCTCAACGAAGTAAGTCGTTTTTTCGCAGTTGCGAAAAGCTTCGCTCCACGCAAGCGAACGTAGACTTGCAGTTCAAGCTATATTCCAACGCCGCGTGACCTCGCTGGCTCTTGCTATTGGGTTCGACCGTATGTTGACACACTACAATTGTCGTATTCAACTATAGTGGACGTGTAATCTTTACAACGAGGTAAGATCCCAAAATGTTTAATAAAATTTAGATTTTCAATTTCGCGCTATTTGTTTGAATGTTAACTATAATCGACATTTGAAACTTGGACGTATTTTGATCGAAATGACGGCGTAAAAATTCACTGAGTCATTTTAGTTCAACAGTGCAATCTGGAAGGTATACTTTTGAACCTGCTGAACTGAAATCATTTTAGTTCAGCAGTGCAATCTGAAAGGTATACCTTGAAAGAATAAATTATATTACAATATTATCAATCTCGCGCTACTTATTAGAATAAAAACTATATTCGACATTTGAAACTTGGACGTATTTTGATCGAAATGACGGCGTAAAAATTCACTCAGTCATTTTAGTTCAAAGGTATACCTTTCAGATTGCACTGTTGAACTAAAGTGACTCAGTGAATCTTTATGCCGTCATTTCGATCATAAGACATCCAAATTTCGAATGTCGAATATAGTTTTGATTCTAATAATTAGCGCGAGATTGAAAGACTAAATTCAATTACACATTTTGGGATCTTGCCTTGTTATAAAGATCACGCGTCCGCAATAGTTGAATCCGACAATTGTAATGTCTCAACATACTGTCGAACCCAATAACATGAGCCGAGATCAAGCCATGTTGGAATATAACTTGAACGGCAGCTTTTCGCGACCGCGGAAAAAACGAATTACTTCGTTGGGCGAGCGCTTATCGTTAATATTTTCATATTCATTTTTTAACTATGAACTATAGGCGTCGGATAATGAAAAAAAATCAGGGGTGAGAGTTGAGAAAAAAAATAATAAGAAAAGTTAAATTAATTTGTTTCCAAATGTTTTTTTGTCGTTGAGCGACCTTTTAGTGATAATATTTCTTTTCAAAATTTCAACCATAAACTAGGAATGAGATAACAAGATGATATGAGGGGTGATTACGAGAATTGAAGGAAAAAAATAATCGACCTCATAATTTTCAAAATTATTGAGCGACCTCTAAACAATTTTTCACAAGCTTCATTTTTCGCGAGAATTAGCTTTTCATCGAAAACATCTATTTTGTTGGGTGAGACTAAAAATTACAAAAAGTAATGCCCAAATTTGGGCAACCCTAACGTACTATTAAGGTAATGGAAATACAAAAAGTACTTTACAATAATGTGGAAGATTCTAACTTTATACCTCGAAAACTTAGCGGAATTTCAATCGATGCTGAAAACAGTGGTTTAAGGGAATGTCACTAATAAATAAAAACCTGTAAATAAATTATAATAGGTATATAAAAAACTATGAAATCTCTTTAAATGTTATAGAATTTTATATATTACTAGCCAAACTGGACGCGTTTTCGCGTGTCACCACTTTTCTATAGGCTTCCAGTTCACCTTTCTATCATTTTTGACATTTGACATAAGCAAAAAGATTGAATACATGAACTTGGTCGCGGTTCCGGTGCCTGACCACGACCAATCAGACCACGAACGATAACAATGAGTTTCGCATTTGTCGCTCATGAATTTTTTACGACGTTTAGGAGGATTAGCTGAGATATCCTGGACCAGTGCAACGAATTGCACTGGGATTGCGCAACTTATTTTATGTATGTACTGACTGCAGGCTCTGCTCAAAAGGCAGTACCACGACTCTACATTGGCCAGCTCTACATACGCTCATCTCTACACGATCACTCGTACACCAATTTTTACTGTACGTAAAAAGTTTGTACACGCCGCAACCTTTACACGCATAAGTTCGCCACCCAAAAGTTCGCCACATAAAAATTCGACACTAGTTCAACTTTACACCCCGCGGCATATTTTTACAGATGCCAATAATTCGTGTTGTCATAAGAGGGCGTAGTAGACGAATAAATTATGAATAAACGAAAACATATATATATTTTTTTTATGTTGGATATTTTACTGAAGAATTATTCAAAATTATTTAATATGAAATGCAATTTGAGTACAGAGATAGTCAATATTCGAAAGAAACGTGCATTCGAATTTTTCGAACTGCTGGTTTATTTATTATTGATTTATGAATTATTAAATTATCATGACTTTTATTTATTTCTTCTCAGATCTGGCTTAAATCGCCGTCAATTTCATATCGAACAAAAAATTTCATATGCAAAAACGTTGAGATATATAAAAGGTCTTTCGAGTAGTCTGAATAGGACGTACAGCATTGATCCTAATTAAAAAAAAGCTTATTAACTATTCTAATAATTTGACGAATATAATTCATATATTGCGAGAACTGTTAAGGAATCAGCATTTTTTTAATTACTAAGAAATCTCAAGTTCTGGCTGACTATATTTAATCTCATTGCCACAAAGTTATTCACAACGAACATTCAATGAGTTACGTAAATGAAAAATCGCTCAAATAAACCATTCACTTGATAAAATTGCTTTTAGCATACAATTTCATTATATAAGTATAATATACTTATATTTGTCGACGCTTAACAAATTCTGAAACATTTATCAAATTTTCTATGTCACTGGCCAATTAAATACATTTATTTACATTACAAAAACTCTTTTCTGAGCGCACTTGCGAATAGCTCCAGATAAAAAAAAATCAATTGCAATAAATCAAAAAAATTTGGGATATTTTTTAGAAACGAAAAAATGCATTTTTTAAAATCATTAATTACTATAGTCTACCCTTCGAATTCCGTCGTAGAATCAATAATCGCGAGTTATCAATGAAACGAATTAAAAACAGTTTTTTTTTGCTCCGATAAATACGGTGAACCGTAAGGAGATTGGTCACTTAATTATCAAGTTGGGAGAGGGGAGCGGTCCTTCAGCATCCACTGAGAACGTCTAGTAGTTTGCTTTTACCGCGGATAAGCTACGCATTGAGCGTTAACGTATTTGATACGCGTTCGTAGCACGAGGAAGATAATAAAAAAAAAACTGTCCACGAAGGTTGAAGAAACTTTTCTTCGGCGAATCGACGAGTGTTACCCTCCCTAAAAGCATATATAAAGGAAGGTACGTGACCAGGATCGCTTTCAGTCGGTCTCATGGAGCGTACGACGATCCATAAACGTAATAGATTTAAACCAATTGACGCTTAGTGACGTTACATCGACCGGGTTGTGAATTGAGTGCTCGGATTTTTCGAAGTTGCCGGCTTTGAGCATTCACCTCAACGAGAGCACGCGCTCTTCAAGTGTCCCGCGCAGACCGAAAAGCTTGAGGATCCTGTACCGGCAAATCGAGCAGCTCTGCTTGGTAACTGATAATCGACGACAAATTAACAAGATTTCAGATCTTCAGACTGCACACTAATCATTTTCCAAAATTGCAATGCTCTTCCGCAAAAATTATTTTGTTAAATGAGTATAACAAATACATTTGTCATTCAGGCTTTTTGACAAATATTGTCAGACTTTTTGTCAAATATAAATTGTCATGATAGCAAGAAGAAAAAATGATGCAAAGTAGAAGTTTGCACATTAATTTGCTCTCCCATTTAATTTTATTTATTAATTTTGGCTTCCTAATAGATGAAGCTTTGTGAAAAATGAAATTTAATGAGAAAATGTGCATCATTTTGCAATGTGAAAAGAGAGCAATTTATGAAATATAAACAGCATTTATTTATTTATTTATTTATTTAAAACAAGGATGCAAAGTAGAGCTTTGTACATCGCTTCGTCATGATTTTTTAATGTTTACAAAGCTTCCTCTATGAGGAAGCCAAAATATATCAATGTAAAATATATGTAATGTAACCATAATGCGCACCCGATTTTTAAAATTTTTTAAATTTTTATGAAGTCATGTGTGTGTGTGTGCATTTTGTGTACGAAATCACAGTAACTGAAAATTAGTTAATACTTCACTTGTGCGCAAAATTTCAGCTCGATACATCGTGCCGTTCGAAAGTTATGCGGAATTAAGTATTGATACTTACGGGCATTAGAAATGAAAAATGTATGATCTAAAAAAAAAATAAACTGCGTTACATTCGGTTACGAAACACAAATGCGGTAGGCATCACATTTTTATTATGTACAAAGTTTTGGCTTACTTGCTTAAGTTTGGCGAAACTCATAGGGAAATCGTAACTTTTTTGAAAAATTCGAAATCACGTCCGCTTTACCGATTTTCCCCAAATTTAATACCAAACGTCACATCACTTACTTCAATTTTAATACGAATCTTCAGATCGCCAGCTAAAAATTTGTTCCAGCTAGAGCGTTTACGGACGTTTTTCAAAATTTCAATGATCTCATAAAAATGAAATGCGTGATGCGATTTTTATAAAATTTATACCAAGTGAAGATTGGTCAGTACTCTATATGGCATTAAAATTTGAACAGAGTCTGTCGAATAGTTCACGAGTTATGGTAATATGAATTTTAGGTCTTTGAATTTTTCTCAACCACTTTTCTCGACGTTTCAGACCATTTTGAGTTTTCTGACATGAAAATCTCAAAACAAATATTTTCATTTCCTTGCGTTTCAGAGTAATAAATTTAGCACTAAATTTACTACCCTGAAACGCTGCAACTTTTTCAATTTTTTTCGAACGTTTTGAAAAAACTCAAGCACATCTTTTAAAAACAGTTTTAAAAAGCTACGATTTTTGTTTCAATACTTTTTAATATTTTATTATTAATAAGAAACCAAATAATTTTAGTTTCGAATTGTTTTTTTTATTTATTTATTTTTTTATTTATTTTCAAATTGTTTCAATTCACTGCAGAATAATTGTGCTGCAGAGCTAAGTTGTTAGCAGACAACGTAATTGCTTCATAAATATTTATTAACTAATACGGTTTTATAAAATACGACTGAAAGAATTATTTAAAAAACGAAACAGATAAAAAGTATTTAACAGAAAAGCAACTGATTCGATTTCGTACTATTGATGATAAATTCGTTTATACAAATTAGCGATTTTTATTTATGACGTTTACTACAAATAGTTCAGAAAAAATGTTCACTTTTGAAATTTGAAATTTGTGAAAAAATCATGAAATTTTTAAATAACCTTTGTCGATTTATTTGCTTGTTATACAAAAAACGAAAGTTTAGATATAAATAATCTTGAAGTAAAATGAAGGATGCAGTCTGAATTTAGCAATTGATACTAAAACCACAAACGCCGCTGCTTGGGCGCTGAAGCATAAATCATTCGTCATCTATTACAAATATTACAAAAAGCCATTGAAGGTCACAGTCCCAAAAAAGAGATCTCTTGATGTTGTCAGGAAAATAAAGTGCCTGAGTCGTAGTGTACTCGAACACGAATCAAAGGATTAATTAACCGGCCTCTCTACCAACCACAGTACAACATAGTTTAACAATTATTAGAATCCAAGAAAAAAAGAAGTAATCCAGTCAAGCGTAATGGCGACAATGACGAGAAAAAAACGCATTCAGTCGATATCACGGCGAGCACGAGACAAGTTAAAAAAACGAAAAATGATAATAGTATTACTTTAATCTTACTACAGTTTCGTCGAAAAATAATTGCCCATAAATGTTTAAATAATTAATCAATTGTGTTTAATTTTATGTCTGTCCCTCGTCTGCAGATAACACGAGGACGAGAATGGCGATTAAAGAGCAAGAGGAAAAAGCTGCTCGGCGAAGAAGATTCGGTAACGCTGGCAGCAACTGCAAGAAGCTGTTAAAGAAACATTTGCCGATTCTTTCGTGGCTGCCGAAATACAATTCGGAAAAATTGATAAGTGATGCTATAGCCGGTGTGACTGTGGGCCTGACGGTAATGCCTCAAGGATTGGCGTATGCCATTCTGGCTGGTTTGGAACCTCAGGTAATGAAATTTGGAGGTATATTCCAAGCAAGAAATTGGTCAATACGGAGATTCTACAGACGGTAACTGTACACAGCCTCATTTCTCTACGGGAAAACTTCCCAAGGCGAAACTTCACAAGACAAAACTCTCTAAAGTAAAACTTCCCAAGGCAAAACTCTCCAAGTCAAAACTTTACACAAGCAAAATTCACCACTGCTCGAGTTTTTACATGACCGATTCTACACGGTCACCAAATCACTAATCAATGAACGTGCGCCGTTAGAGCGTTCATACTTATTTGTGCAGTTTGATTGGTTGATGAATTGGTGACGGTGCAGAGTCGGGCTGTGGTAAATTTTGACTGTGTAGAGTTTTACCGTGAAGAGATGAGGTTGTGTACAGTAGAGGCATGTGTAGAGTTGCTGTTGTGTGGAGTCGAACATTGCGTAGACTTGGTGTTGTGTAGAGTCGAGCATTGTGCACAGTTGGTGATTGTGTAGAATCGAGCATTGCGTAGAGTTGATGTTGTGTAGAGTCGAGCATTGTCTAGAGTTGATGTTGTGTAGAGTCGAGAATTGTGTAGCGTTGATGTTGTATAGAATCGAGCATTGTGTAGAGTTGATGTTGTGTAGAGTCGAGCATTGTGTAGAGTCGGTAATGCGTAGTGTTGGATTCTGTAGAGTCTGTGTATTGCCACAGAAATTGTGATAGCGTGAATGACAGAAGATGATACCATTTTTTCGATTGCAGTATGGTCTTTATTCGGCGTTTATGGGAGCTATGGTTTATGTCGTGTTTGGGACCTGCAAGGACATCACCATTGGACCAACCGCCCTTATGGCTATCATGACCCACAAATATGTCCAAGGAAGAAGCGCTGACTTTGCTGTACTGCTTGCATTCTTGGCTGGTTGCCTGCAGCTTGTCATGGCTTGTCTACACCTTGGTAAGAAAGACGAGAGTCTTACCTCACTTGAAGCACATTTTTATACTTTCGTAGTAGCGTATAGCCCTGAGTTGCTGAGTTGATAGTCTCATTATTTACTTTCTACATCTAACTACTGATTACGATTTCCCGCGTGAATATTAAATCCGCTGTAACTTTGAGAATTTTGAATACTTTTTTTGGTAACAAAAACGTATTATTTATAAACTCATTTTATGAGAATACCCAGTTACGGACATTTTGGGTTTGGTTTGTTTATTGTAATATTTGAAATTCCGCAATACACCTGTACATGATCCGAAATTTAATTTTCAGATGTTCTCATCGATTTTATATCGATCCCGGTTACGGTAGGATTCACTTCAGCGACTTCGGTTATAATAGTAGCGTCACAACTAAAAGGCCTGCTGGGCCTGAAAATCTCATCCTCGGGTTTTGTCGATACGGTGACCAAAGTTTTGCAAAATATTGGCGACACGTCCCCATGGGACGCCGGTATGAGTATGACCTGCATCATAGTACTTCTTTTATTTAGGGTAAGGCTTTGTGTTGTACTAAAACTCACTTAAGATTTTAGCTTTCAATAATTCAAACACCTATATTAAAATTATATCCAATGAGTGAAAAAAAAATGATTGATATTTAAAAAAATGAATTTCCGAAGTCATAATTTTATTAATAACAATATTTGCATTGGAAATGTCTACCTTTTTTGTACCATTATTGTTTATGAATCAATCTTCAAATAAATGACACACTCATGGTCTTCTATCGGATTGAAACTACAGGATATTAATTACAGTATAATTCCCTAAGCGATGTGATTTTAAAAAAAAATTTACTTCCTAATAGAGGAAGCTTTGTTTTTTGTGAAAATTTTTTCTTTCACGATTTTGATGTCAGCATACTCAGAATGGTCTAAAACGTCGCGAAAAGTGGTTTAGAAAAAGTGGAGGAACTCGGGAACCACTCAACCGAATCATCTCAAATTTTTGTGCCGTATACAGTACAGTCAAGTGTCTTATTGATGTATATTTTATAAAATTCGATTGAAGCATTTTGATTTGATATTTGCCATAAGCAAAAAGAATCGATACGTGAACTTGGTCCCGTGTATCTGACGACATTGACGAACAATCACAGCACGAATAAAACGGTGACAATGCCTGCGATCTTTTGTTTCACCAACTTTTTAGAAGGAAAAAGATTTTTAAGATTTTAAAAAATGTCTGTGAACACTCTAATTCGAACAAATTTCCAGCTATCGAGCTAAAACTTGGAATAAAACTTTATCGGGGTGGTGCGACCTTTGGTATTGAATTTGGGCGAAATCTATAAAGTAGTTCAAATTTTATAGAAATTTTCATTTTCGTAATTTTTTGGAAAATGCTATAACTCGAGAACGATTCAAGTAACTGATCTTAAATTTTGTATAAAACTTAAACAGATGGTGCCAATGTTTTATACTAAATTTGGGCGAAATCGATAAAGTAGTTCAAATTTTATAGAAATTCACATTTTCGTAATTTTTTCGAAAATGCTATAACTCGAGGACGGAATAAGCAACTGATCTAAAATTTGGCAAAAATCTTAAAAAGAGTGTTTCGATATTTGATATTGAGTTTGGGCAAAATCAAAAAAATAGTTAAGATGCAATTGCATTGTCGATTTGCAATTGTTTTTTTCAAAACAATTGCAAAGTCGAAGCTGGCACATACGAACCATGCTTCATCATTTTTTTGATCCGCCATCCACTCTATGAGGAAGCTAAAACTAAATAACGTGCTTTATCATAGAGGAGAGTTTGTGAGAGGCCAAAAAATGAGGAAGCAATGTGGAAGGTTCGACTTTGTAACCTTTTTTCGATTTTTTTTTCCTTCACTTTGGGATTTTGACTCCCAATTTTTATATATTTTTTAAATCTTGCAGTATTTTGATAAATTAAAAGCCTTACTGTACACATAATAAAAAAAAATGTTGAGCGTAAAAATATGTTCTTATTTGAAAAGACTCAGCTTTGCTAATAAACGTATTGCCGATTTAATCAAAATTGAGGAAAGCAATTATAATGTCCAAAAAATGCAAAAAATGTGGGTTCATGAATATGCCTGCAATCGACGACGATAAAAGTATGTATATTCTTCTTGTCGAATTTTTCACATCGGTATGAATATTCATTTAGACTGGGATCTCCTTCGATTACGTGGTGATAAAATAATTTATTGCGGAAATGTGTATTTGATTGTATTATCATCCAATCCACGTGTATCCCACTCTAAAAATACGTATAAATTACATTAAAAATCGCAGCATAAGTACATATTATTGTCGCCTAAACTTTTTTAATTTTTTCGATTTTACATTTGCTTTCCTAAATTTCAATTAAAGCGGCAATATATTTATAGAAAAGCTGAGACTTTTTTTCATAACAATTATTTAAAAAATTTTGTTGCGTAATAAAATATATATTTTTTTAATTACGTGTGAAGAAATTTAATTTATCAAACTCTGCTGGAATAAAAAAAGCCTACAATGTAGAATTTTGCAAATAGCTTCCTCATTATTTTATACACTTGACGCATCCACCTCAATGAGTATGTTGACCAATGTTGCGGCTTCCTCATAGACTTATATAGATAGCGCATACACTAGTTTAAAGACGCAATATTTGTGAATATCAGCGAACGTCTCGTTTATTTAAAGAATATGACCCTATATAAATGGCTAACACATACACTATAAGATATAATTTGTAAACAGAAAATGAAGGAGCTCAAATTCGGCTCTGGTGGTGCAAAGCCAACGAGGAATCAACAATTGCTATCCAAGATAATTTGGATGATATCGACAGCGCGAAATGCAATTATCGTGATCGTATGCTCGAGCATAGCGTACAAAATGGAATTGTCCGGTGGCTCGCTATTTGTTCTTACTGGTCCGGTACGCTCGGGTTTGCCTACATTCGGGCTACCGCCGTTCTCCACGGAAATGAACAATCGCACATTGAGTTTTATGGAAATGTGTTCGGAGCTGGGTCCAGCGATAGTGCTAGTGCCGATAATTGGAGTTCTCGGGAATGTCGCTATAGCTAAAGCATTTGCCAACGGGGAAAGCGTCGATGCCACTCAGGAACTCTTGTGCCTCGGAATATGCAATGTATTGGGATCTTGCGCCAATGCAATGACAGTAACAGGATCATTTAGTCGATCCGCGGTGAATCACGCCAGCGGTGTAAAAACTCCTATGGGTGGACTGTACACGGGTGTTTTGATACTTCTTGCGCTCAGCCTTCTCACGCCATACTTTTACTTTATTCCTAAAGGTACGCCTTCTCTCTCTCTCTCTCTTTTTTTTACTTCATTGACTATGCAGTAAAAACTTATAATTTCAATTGTAACTAAACCATGTTCTTTTTTTCCCCAGCGTCCCTGGCAGCTGTTATTATATGCGCTGTGATATATATGATTGAGTACGAGGTTGTCAAACTAATGTGGAAGTCAAGTAAGAAAGACCTCATTCCGATGTTCGCCACGTTCTTTTTGTGCCTGATAATTGGCGTGGAATATGGTATTTTGGTTGGGGTCGGAGTTAATCTCGCCTTTCTGCTCTATCCCTCGGCTCGGCCGACTATGCACGTAGAGCAGTGCATTGTAAGTTTTATTTCTTCTTTATTTGCATTAAAGTGATGTATTTTTACAATTGGGAGGGTTCGCACTGGGTTGTTCCAAATTTTACATCTATTGCTTCCTCGTAGAGGAAGCTTCGTTTCCATGAATTTTTTTTTTTCGAGATTTTCATGTCAGGACACTCCGAATGGTCCCGATTTTAACTACTTGATAGATTCTCGCCAAATTGCATACCAATCATGGTTTACTGTGACTCCAGTTATATAGAAGACTTCATTCAGACATCTCGTAATTCGATTTTTAATTAAAAATGCTGTGTTATTTTGACGTGGAATCAATTATTATGGGTCTCATTGCATAAGAAATAAACCCCTTTTTAGTGGTCATTGATCTCACTGTAAAACTTATGATATTTCATATTTTCATTGACTATTCGTAGACTGAATCCGGCACGGACTACCTTCTCGTAACGCCGGGCAATAGCCTCTACTTTCCAGCGGTGGATTTTATCAAGCAGTTTGTCGATCACGCCGGAATGCGAGAGGGTTCTAGTCAATTGCCCGTCGTTTTTGATTGCAGATATGTCCTCGGTGCAGATTTTACCGCGGCAAAGGTAAAATGTTTCACCTGTTAGACATAATTCCGCTTCTCACTTTCTCTCCTCACTTACCATATCGTTTTATACACAGGGAATTGCCGCTCTAATCAACGAATTCAATAACAGAAAGCAGGCTCTGTACTTCTACAATCCTCGAGCGGATGTGGTTACCGTTTTAAGAGGCGCTTGCGGGGAAGACTTTCAACATGTTTCGACGCAAGACGAATTATCGTATTTGCTACAGCCAAGAATTGGTAAGAATATTTCTGACGATAAATACTGCTGTGCAAAACAGTATTTAATATGAAAAATTTTCACTTTTCCCAATCTGGTTCGGAATTTTTTATGTTATTCTTCAACATAAAATACAAAACAGGTAGAAGATATTTTTGGTCCTTTCGCTTATGTATCGAAAGTTTCGTTTTTTATGCTAGTATTTTTTAATTGGGTCGTTTTTTCTTTAGCATTACATATTTATAATTTAAAAACTTAATTTTTAAAAAATCTGAAAAAAATTCTACATGCATTTTTTATGTCGAAGAATAACATCAAAATCGCGAACCAGATTAGGCACGATGAGGTTCGGCCGTTGGTCGAGTTGGCATGGAATACCCCATATGTATTTGAAAATATTATTTCATTAGAGAAAAAGTATTTGATATATTCAAATTATTTTTCACTTCAATTACTTTAAGCACTGATTATAAGTGAGGGATTAATTAATGCCAAAATAATTGAAGAAATTGGATAATTTGAATTGCCTTTTTCAGGAAAACGTTCGCACCGGCAGCTTCTATCTGCAAAAGCAAACGGCTCACTCGAGCCTCTGTCGATAAGTACACCTGAGCTATTCCACCGTGTTGGCTACACTAACTACCACGAGCTTCGAGAAGTCACGACGACGCTTCTTCCCGCGACAGCAAACTGAGTTAAATTGAGAGTAAATTTAAAACAAGAATCTCGCAGCTGACCGTCGAGCATTCCCGTTGCTCTCTATTTTACATTCCGTTCTTCGCTCTACCGCGTCCTCGCAAATACTCAATAATCTTTTGTACGCATAGAAATAAGTAAACGCGTTAGGTTACAAAAAGCCGAAACAGTATTTTAACGTTCCGATGAAGAATTATAATGAGCACAAAACGCAAAGGACTACAGAAAAACAATATTTTTTTTTTAGCATCGTGTGATCAGTCCGTCATCTCTCAGCAAACTACGAATCGCCTGTTAATCCTCGTGTAAATATAGCGTAGAATAGACGGAAAAAGAGGTCGGAGAATCTCGCGAAAGTGCCAACTGTCTGGTACTTGAAATACGCGAATTATCGTATTTTCGTTAAAGGATTATTTTACTTTAATAGTAAAAAAAAAACTTGGCAATTTTTACATTTTGTTTATTCATTTTTGTGAATACAATAAATGACACTATTGATTTTTTGTTAGTCAATGGTCAATTTCAGATTAGTGAATTACTTTTAAGAAGCTTTAACAAGATTCTTAACACGTTAAGCGCGACGTCAGTGCATTCTTTTTTTGAACGGTGTCAGCCCAAAGAGAACCGATATTTGGGCGATTACCCGAGGGAAAAAGATAAGCGTACACTTGTCTAATGTATTTTATGACACACGGAGCGAGAAACGCGGTTTTACGCACGCTTCGCGTGCGTCAAACCCCGTTTTCGCATCTTGTCAAATAAATTTTTGTACGATACTCGACGGAAAACCTATTTCTCAGCTCGTGTGATTGTAAAACTCGTCTTTGACTCGTGCTGCATATTCACACTCATGAGAAAAAAATTTTCCGCACTCGTATCGTAATGTACCAATATTATTGCAATATTGTAAAAAAAGGTCACCGCACCAGCACAAAACTCCAGAATGAAAAGCACACCAAAATCGGATCCGAGCTAAAATGATTTGTTGAGCTGAAATTTTATCTGGCACTGATTTTTTTAATGGCGCAACATTTGAGTTGGAATACCATTTTATACAATCTCCAAAATTGATTGGTATATTCGATAAGTAGTTTAATAAACGGAAAAACGTTTAACATGATTATTAACTGGAAAAAAATCCTGAGAATTGACGAATTTTTCAGTACTCAAAGTTGAATGATCCTTTAAGGTAAAAGAAAGTGCACACCCTCGATCAGACCGCGCCTAATCAGCAACAAAAAATCTTTTCATCTCTACAAGGGTATTTGAGGTTTTTTAACAAAAGAAAAGAAACTACACCTGCGTGCTTCAATTATGCAGTGCTGGTACCTTCCTTGCTTTTGTCCAGAAACGTCCGACATCCTTGTACTCGATTGTACACTTCAACCTAAGGCTACTTAAGCACTCACACTAAGAAATAATAACAGCATCAAAATGAATGGCATAGAAGTTAGCAATGTTGCTGCAACGAAATAGTTATTAGATTTTTTTCTGGATCTCACGGGTGTCTGTTAGCTTAAACGTGGTTTTACAGTTTGTGATGACACCAGAGAAGGTAGTGAAATTATTTTGCTTTGATTTATTGTGCGGAAAATTTATGGTGGCACAAAAACAGTTCAAAGCAACAGTAACATTCTTTTCCCCATTCTGCAGAAGGACCCTGATAGCTGATTTTTTTTTATCCATCTTCTACAGTATCAGAGAGGCCTCAATAAAACACACACGGGTAAAAAAATTGAGATAAGTACATTTACGCGAGTGGCATTCTACTCCAAAAAGCACACTGGATAAAAAAAGATTTTAGCGGTATACTGTCTATATGTGCAAAAAGTTTTGAAATAAACTCAAAAAATCCGCAGCATGTCATGTCAAGTACATGTATGTAGCATTACAAGTACTGACCCCCAGGACCAGCACTTGGATGGTTGACCACCCGCAGGTCCGGGAAAATTTTTGCAACTAAACGTAAAAAATATGTAAAAAAACGAGCGATATTTATATTTATATCTGAAACAGTTTTGACATAAAGAGAATTTATGGAATCTAGAGGAATTTATTAAAATAATAATAATAATAACAATAAAAATCATTTAAAAAGTTCTCACATCTGGAGAAAATTAAATTATTGAAAAATAGAAACAAATAAAATTGAAAATAATTTAGTAATTTTATTGCAAAAATTTAAACCTCAGTAGTTGGCGAGTTAATATGATATCATAAACACGAAACAATGAAACAATTGACTATATTTCACAAACTTTACTAAAGTCTAATTAGTGCTGCAGTATAGAAAAAGAATGGCTACGTTTAATTCGGACTATTTTGGGTCTTCATAAGTTTTCCTCGCATTCACTTGGAGGGAAACAAATCTGGTATTATCTCTAATATTGCAGAAGATAAAAAATATTTCAGCCAACAGGGACGATTTGCGGAAAATTCGTCGAAAACAATTCGTCAAATTATTATTCGACAAATTATTATTAGACGAATTGTTTTCGACGAATTTTTTGCGGACCCCACATAACAGGACGATGTGTGGCGTGTTAAAAATGAAGTACAACATTTTTTTAAAACATATAATTTTGACGATCATGTTTTCAACTTTATATATATAAAACATAATTTAAACTTCGTGTTTTTAACTAAAAAAAACGATTTGAAAGAAATCTGAAAAAATTATCTAATATCTTGACTTATATTTATATATGAGGGATTCATAACAATTCATTCACTAAAAAAAAATTCTGAAACAAAAAAAATAGCTTTAGTGGTTCTAAAAGATACATTAAATTTCAAATTAGTGAAATTCTGCCGCAGTACGCCAATTTTTTATTAAAAAAAAATTATATAGTCAAAGTTAATTGTGTAATTTCAAGCCACATTTTATGGCAAAAAAAACGAAAACTTTTTTTTTAGTGGTTGAATCTCGAATATCATCATCGGAAAAATTCTCTCAAATTCTGTAAGTGAATGCGGAATTTTGAGTATTTTTTTTCATGGATTCGTTTTTTGGAAATTTATACAGAATTTCAAACTGCTATAATTTATGAATGTTGAAGCATCGCATGAGAAAAAAAATACTCAAATTTCGGCATTCACTTACAGAATTTGAGGGAATTTTTCTGACGACGATATCACTGAACATGATAAACCTGATTTTTTTTCAAATTTAAGAATTTTCTTTTTTTTATGGCTGAATTGGTATGGAATCCCTTATATGTAAGTCAGGATGCACTTTTTCATACTGACACCACCATAAAAATCAAAAAGTTCTTTAATGACCATGATTTATCATGATTTTCTTAAATTTAAAAAAGAATCGCTTTGAAAAAATCTGAAGAAATTCGCCGAAGTCCTGACATATCTAGAAATGTTTAAGCAACACGCTACAATGAAATGATTTTCACGCATCTAAATTTTTCAATATTATTTTGGAAAAAAAAAGATCGTACAATAATAGAAGCGAGGTCCGGCTCACTTTACCATGCTAAAAAATATTGATATGTGATACAGGACTTTTAAGAATTTTTTCAGATTTTTACATGAAATTTATCGATATATTGGATTTAAATAATCATATTTACATCAAATGTTTAAAAAAATCTAATGAAAATTCTGGTTGCCTCTGAGAGTTGGAGCAGTAAAATAAAAAAAATCGAATGAGATGTCCAATCCGAGAGGTCAGACACAGGTTGAATTTGTATGGGATGCCCCATATATATTTAAACGTTTTCGTTTGATGTATCGTTTCCGCCGCTGACACTCTTGGCTTGAACAAACCACTTTTTTTTTTTTTATTCTGCTAATTCAAGAGCTGTTCCTGCTTTCAAAAAACTTTTCAGTACCATGATTCTTTAAAAATTGGTGTCTAAAAAAGCATGAATGAAAATAATCTTTCAACTGGTGCTGAAGACGAAAGCGGGCTGTTCTATACTTCAAAAACATTTTAAGTAAAAAAAAAAAAAACTTCCGAATATGCAGATGGACTAAAAGTATTTAGTAATTAAAGGGCCCGAAAAGTATTAAAAATATGAGAAAAGTATTTGAGTACATAAATTGCGTATGTAAAATACTTAAAAAAATACCATGTACTTAAAATACTACCCAGCTCTGTAATCCACTTGTTCATGTGGATTATTTCATGAACTCCAAGGGTAAGGGCGTTATAATCTATTCACCTATTAATCTCGGTGTTTATCCCTCGCGAATTTCAAAATTCTTGCCATTGAGATATTTATAGAGCGTTTGAGGAATAGTCAGCCAGAGTGAAAAGAGTGAGGCAGAGGAAATCTCTTGGGAATTTCGATACAATTCGAATGCCTAGGTCGAAAGCGCACGGCCTTAATCCGAGGTTTTATTGATTCGGAGCGGTTGGTTCTCGGAGTGGCTCGGGGAGGTTCGGAGACGTCAAGACCGCGCCTACACGTGGGAGAAACGTCGGCGAGGCCATCCGCCAGGACTCACGATCAACAAGTAACACGCAAGCACGAAGCTCCGGGGTTCGTGACTGACCGCGTGGAAAATCCTGGCTCCGCGTGCAACAAACGAAGCTGAAGAATCTTCATCTCAGTTTTCCACCGCAGCTACACTCATTTTCATCGTCGGCAACTTGAGAATTTAAACAACGAATTCGACTCTGTTATTCATAACTCATCAAGGATGTCGGTCTATTACGCATGGAGGAGTCTCCTCCCCGTCAGGAGAAAAGAAATTTTGTCGCTCTTTATCGAGTGTGAATTGTGCCTTGAAACGAGAAACGAAGAGGTAAAGAAAGTGACTGTCAAAAATATGACCAGGAAACGAGGATGAGATGAAAATGTCGTGAGGCATTTCGCTCTCGTGGAGGAGCTGTGAATTCGGGGGATTCCACTTTGTCTTTATCCACACACAAGGAAGAGGGATGGAATTGAAAGCTGACGGTATTATTTGTTATTCAATCAAGATACTTTTCGTACACTGTGATTTCGTTTGCCCGCGTCTCTGTAATACGGAAAAATTGAGTTTACGTGCTGTGTGGTTTTCCGGGTGGTCGTGCGATTTTAAAAATAGTTTAAAGCAGACCAGCCGATACCGGCGACAAGAAGTTACAGCGGGATACGTGAACATAGAGTGTCGGTCTAAAAAAAAAAAAACTGTTGAATATACTAAGGAATTGTAATTAAATAGCCAATATATATTGTAGATAACAACAACAACAACAAAAATAGAGACGAGTATACAAGGATGGTGATAAAAATCATTTGAATACTGTCAAATGGAATTTCCAAGGAGAGAAATCGGTGTGATACTGGAAGTGGCGCTTTTACGCCAAACATACGATTTATTATGTCTATCTTTCATAAAATTTTGATCGGCCTCAGCCTACTCGTCGGATTCGTCCTGGTTGCTCTACTTAACAGCAAAAAGTTCAACCTGGATGCCAAGAGAAACGGACTCCTTCTTGAGATTATTGGAAACGTGAGTCATGGCCTTGATAAAATAGATTCTGGGCTGGACGCGATAACGAGCGAAACCAAAGTGGCGAAAGGACGACTTAGACAATTGGTTGCCCTTCATCGAGAGAGTATCATTGCTTGCGCCGCTATGCTACGCAACAGACGTTCAGAACGTTCTCCAACGCCTGCTAAATTGCACATCGAAACGGTGGTGCATTCGGATCATCCGGATAAACAACCGAGGGGACCCACGTGACAAGCATTATCTGTGATAAGTAGATGTATGAGGGATAGAAACGACAACGGGATATTAAGGATATTGAGAACTTTGCGAATTCAATTAAATTACTTATTTTAAGAAGGGACTTAATCGGGCCTATCTTGCGCAACTGCAATTGATGGCCACGTACGACGAGGATAGGCATTTTTTTAACAAACGGTTATCAGACTTTTGAAACTACGGGAAAATATCTCTGAGAAATATACATATATCCTGAGAAAAATGATGGTACCATTCTAAAATATCACCCCATCCAAAGCATACGGGAATTCACTCACTTTCATCTGAGACTCTGAAATTTTTTTCGTAAATAGTCAAAGATTGTGTGAATTCTTTAATGCAACATTTCACAAAGTGTATTTTTTTCTAATCCGAACGCAGCTCGAAATCTATAAAACACAGAATTACAAAATTTCTTCGTAAAAGAAATTCCATGCCCATCGTGGATCATTTTATCGACCTGACAACATTGACTTTTCACCAAAAAAAATGTTAACATTACTTTTTATTTCAAGAAAGGACACTTATATTTGTTTATCAAATTTCTAGGGAATCCTTTGGTATTACTGTCGATTCTGTTTAAACAATTGTTACTGTCGTAATCACCGAAGTAAAAAAAAATGTTAATTATGCGAAATCGTATGCCACCGACAATTATCTTGTTGAGAATATTTTAATTGCGGGAAAGTGCAAGTTATTCATAGTCTAAATTATACGATTTCAGCGCAACACGCAGAGTAATTGATAATAATTATCACGGTTGAAATATTTTCTGTTTCTGCAAGGTAATAGTCATATAATTTAAGATTTTGTATAATTTTTTTTTTTTTACTCCGGATCGATCAGTGCTACTCTCAATAATGGCTAAAGATTCTGTTAATTTTACAGCTAAATAAAATTAGCCTTTAGTGATGGAATTCGCCTTAGTTGAAAGAAAAAATAATCTTTTCATTTTTTTTTTTCAAATTTACATTATTAAGTCGATCAAATTATTCAGTAAATTTCACTGATAAGTTGATACAATTTTTATTGTGAGACATTTGATTTTTATTTTAAAGGAAAAAAAAATTGTTTCAATTAAGTCCTGTCCAGATGGAAGAGTCTCTACTTAATGTAGAAAAAAAATGAATTTTAGGCAGTTCATATGAAGTGAAACTTGTAATTTTAGTTCAATTTTAACGAGTGAAATTTTCTTTTGTTTAGCGACAGATACTCTATTATCCATTTATATAATAATATAAGATTTAAGATATTTTCCGGTACTTCATTATTTACAAACTACAGTTATTTGTTTAGAATTTCCTTTTTAAAATAAATCTGCTAAGAGGACCGTAATAAAAGATCGAAGATGCAGAATAATAGATTTATTAATTAATGGGATTTTTCACGTTAATAAAAGATGCTGATTATTTTTTTTAAATGTTGTTCTGACTCATCGAAAAATTTAGAAAGTTTTTCAGATTTTTTGAAGGTATTTTTCAGCCGTTACTGACAATAATTCTTGTTTATTTTTTAAAGCGAATTCTATCACTTGTATAAAAAAACGTAGATGGATGAAATTTAGGATTTTCAACGTTGATTTTAACAACAACAAAAGTTTGTCTGCCGATATTATTTCATCAAGAATCGACAACTTTCCACCATTGCGTTGCAGGCATGGAATGTAGTCTTTTTAGCGTAGTTGGGAAAGAAAGAAGTTCCTTCTCGAGAAATATGTCTATTACCTATTGGTTTCAGCTACTTTTTTCTTCTAGATCGAGACCCTGCCTTTCCCGTGGACTTCCTAAAAAATCGGCCTTTTTTCCTAAATCCCATCTAAAGAGTTAACGGCACAGAAAGAAATGTCTTGCCCACTACGCCAATTTTTTAAATAGCTTTTCAACATATCAAGGAAAATATTGCAATAATTTCAGACAAATAAACGACGAAGCTTCCGAGAAAAAAAGTGTTATGTTTTTATTTAATAAAAAAATAGCACGTATTGATATCGGCATACAAAGCAATTTAAAAAAATTCAAATCTTACATTTTAATCTTCTATGATTTTTTTATACGAGT
Source organism: Perithous albicinctus (assembly GCA_964016905.1). Taxonomy (NCBI): domain Eukaryota; kingdom Metazoa; phylum Arthropoda; class Insecta; order Hymenoptera; family Ichneumonidae; genus Perithous; species Perithous albicinctus. The sequence goes on from OZ024689.1 coordinate 19,037,601, forward strand.
AGTAGTTTTCGCGTTAAAAAATAAACAATAATTATTGTTAGTATTTTGTAACGTCTGAAATATGCCTCTAAAAAATCTGAAAAAATTTGTAAATTTTTTAATCACTCAGAACAACATTTTAAAAAATTGTCAGCATATTTTGTTAACATGAAAAATCTCGGGGGCCGAGTTGACGTGTTTTGCCTCATATGCCACTTACGATTGCCGAGGACCGACTGACTTATCGCGTTGAAAATTAAGGGGCGTCGTAGCACGCATTTGTTTACACTGCCACACTGCCGAGTTTAACGAAACTTTTATTATCGTCGAGAAGTAAAACAAAGCAAATTACTCGGTGAGTTCGTGAAACATCTGTCAACCAACGAAATAAGCTCTCATTTCGACCCTTTTTAAGTTTTATACAAAATTTAAAATCGTTTACACGAATCGTTCTCGAGATACAGAATTTTCAAAAAAAATTACGCAAATGCGAATTTCTATCAAATTTGAACTACTTTATCGATTTCGCCAAAATTCAATACCAAACCTCGCACCACCCCAATAAAGTTTTGCGCCAAGTTTCTCAGCCCGATAGCTGGAAAATTTGTTCGAGTTGGAGTGTTCATAGACATTTTTTAAAAATCTTAAAAATTCCATGAAATCAAAATGCTTCAATCGATTTTTATAAAATGTATAGCAATGAAACACCTGACCGTACTATATACGACACAAAAATTTGAGCTGATTCGGTTGAGTAGTTTCCGAGTTACGGCAATATGAATTTTAGCCCCTCTATCACACACACACACATACGGATATTTTTTCTAAATCACTTTTTTCGACGTTTTGGACGATTTTGGACCATTCTGAGTATGCTGACATGAAAATCTCGAAAAAAAAAAAATAATTTCACGAAAACAAAGCTTTCTCTATGAGGAAGCAATATTTTTCAATTAATTTTCGGATTTTTTTTATTCTACAATTCTGTATGGAAAATATATATTTATATTTCAAGAAGAAAGCCCGAACAATAAAATATATAATTGAAAATATAATAATAACTTATTTAAATCGTATTTTTCACTGTTATATCCGACATTGATATTGTGTTATTAAATTGGAACAGCAAGAAATTCTACCCAAATTATAGAAACTGTACCGCATGATATATTATATTTTTTACGAAGAGATATTGTGCCGGGGTTTAGAATTCGGGCAGCCATCTAAAATTTAGACAGATGAAATAAAGACAGTAAAAAATATTGTATTTACTTATGTCATTAATTAGCATCCGAGAAGCGTTTCAGGTCTTTTCTGGTCTTCTGGAATATCCACGACACAAAACATTGGTTTTTTTTCTTCGACTATTAAGCTTTTGTCTGTCGAAAATATTTTTCCCCGATTAAAACGTCATATTAAATTATTATGAAAATTATTGTAAATCAAACTGGAAAACGAAAAATGTTATTTATCGCATATTTTTTTGTGGATGGAAGTTTGCGTGTTTTTTTTCCGATAATCAATAGCGAAGTTGTGATTAGAGGAAAATAATATATCGACGTTAGGACTGGAAAATCAAAGTTCAACAACTTTGTAAGATCGATAATTTCCTGCTGATTATCAATTCAATTCAATCTGTGTGGAACATCTTAAAAAAATTATGTGAAAAGAAATAAAACGTACAATATACATTTTTCCACTATAATTATCATCGAGAAGAAAAGTTATCCAGAAAAAAAAGCTGTCTGAAGAAGAGCCAATCAGGGACCGAATAAAATGACCTTAAGTTTCTATTCAAATTGAGCCACTGATTTTTTTAAAAGCAAAAGAAAAAAATATTTTATTCTCAAAGTAAAATTACAAAAAAATAGTTGAAATAGACCATAGATATCAGCAATTATTGTATGAAGCTTTAAAACATGTTTGGTCAGTTTTATGGAAAAGATGGTCTAAGAATATTGACACCAGTATTTAATCGAATAAAAATTAATTTCATTAAGCAGTATAATAATTAGATCAACGAAACGATTATTAATAAAGCACAAAAAATGTCGTTTGGTGTATAAACTGTAAAGTCGTTACCATATCGTATAAAATACTGTATTGCCTAATTAGTTAATGCCAGTCATTTAGAACGTAATTTAATTCATCCGACTCTTTCGGAATTATCGGACCAGGACTATGCAGCACACATATACATGTATGTATGTATGTATGTATGTATATATGTATGTATGTACGTATAGTTAGTAAGTAATCTCGACAATCACAAAGTAGATTTATTTTTAGAGTATGTACCTAGCTGCACGCACTGTATAGCGTCAATAAAATTACATTATAATAAAACGGACCTAACACAGTCTTAGCTCAATTTTACATTAATAATAATAATAGTTATTAATGTCTGATTAGACACGATTTTTTATTGAAATCGTGAATTCGGAGAGAACGGGAGACTTTTTTTTTAAATAGTTTTAGACGAGATCCTCTGTATCGTTTACACTGTCAACTAATAATAAGAAGACAAAAAAAAATGATCACAAATCCACGAAAAAAAGTGCCCTATCAATAAAATCATCGCTTGTATTACCCATGTATTTAAAAGCCTCATCCGGGTGCATAAATTCACCTCTTATGTAAAAGCGCCAATCGAACGAGAATTAATAATTCGACAAATATCAATATTACCAAAATTGAGTTGGGAAATATTTTTTATAGTAGATATTTCAAGAGTGTAATGATTAAATATTTTTTTATGAGGACTGTTGATTGGATATTCAAATGGCGAAGACGAGTTCGTAACCTTCAGTGTCAATTACCAATCGCATTTGAGTGTCAGTTTTGAGGTGGGGAGTGTTGATACGCTCGCAAACACGTATTATTGGCGAACAGTGGGGGTTTCACTTCTTACCAGTTCGCCAGTAAAAGAAAGATACAACGTGTACCAATGATTCAGTACACTCTTTACCAGGGTCACGGATACAGCGCGCTCTCTCCCTCTCTTTCTCTCTCTCTCACTTTTTATCCAAGTGTTATCTTCAAGTACTGAGGGAATTATTCAATCGGCTCGAGGCATTCACGAGATTTTGTAAAGATGGCTTCGAGCAAAGGTATTTTTTTTTCTCAATTCATCTGAGGATTTGCTTCAGTGGTTCAGTCAGATCATTCGAGTACCAAGATTTCGAAAATTCTTTTTATAGATTTTCAATGGGAAACTGGTATTAAGCTTGATTTAATACCAGTGTCGTTTACACTGTCAATGATATTTGTATTAAAGTTAATTTAATACCGGTTTGTATTTTACCTAACAGTCAGTATGCATTTTATTTTGTGGGTGCATAATAAAGAAAAGGCTGCAAAGTAGAACCTTTTGCACACAGCTTCTTCATTATTTTTCACGTTGCACAAAGCCCCCTCTATGAGGAAATACGTCAATTAACTTCAGCTTCCTCAGAGGGGAAGCTTTCTGCATGGACCCTCGGAAGAAAATTTAAAATAAATAAATCTTATTTAATTATTATTTTCAGCTATTTATAAAAAAAATTAAAAAATAATATACCAGTCAAAAAATAAATGAGGCATTCCATATTAATTAATAGGCCAAAAAAGAAAGATTTCTCAAAAAAGAAATTTCAGATTTTGTGATTCCAATAGATACCCCAAATTTTTAATTTTTAAGAAAATTTGTCGACGTCTTGAACCATTTTGAGTGTGCTGACTTGAAAATCTCGAAAAAAATACACGAAAACGAAACTTCCTCTATGAGGAAGCAAAATTACAGTCTTACTCGTCAAGATCTACGAAATTTTACAAATTTGAATTCTTGGCGTAAATTGATCTACTTTCTGCAAAATTGATTTCACCAACTTTAATACCAGCTTCCTTCGGAAAAGTGCACAAACACAATTTTTGCAATTCCGCTACTCGAATAGCCTGACCGTACTGCTGTAGTGATATTAATTAACGAGTTATTGATAGATTTTAATGACTATTTTATGTTTCTATAGGAAGCGATTGCGGTCCTGGATACAGGAGTCCATTGGCTGCGATGCGTGAGGGACCACGTGAGAAAATTATGTACGTCGTTTGCGTTCATACCGATGAGAATAAGCCGGACGTTCTTTCAACTGTAGATTTGGATCCATCGAGCTCTACCTACTGCCAGGTATGGACTCCTAACTATCCTAGCGGTTCGAAGCTTTAACTTTATTGCTTGCTTACAGGAAAGTTAAGCTTTGTTTTTATGAAGAAAAAAATCTTACTAATGTCAGGGTAGCTAAAGTCGTTTGAAACTCCCAGAAAGGTGGTAAAAAAAATTCAAATTTTTGTGCCTTTTGGAGTAACAGTTCAATGTTTCTTTGGTATATATTTTATAAAAATCGATTGAAGCATTTTAATTTTATCGCATTTTTAGGATTTTGAAAAATGTTCAAAATGTTGCAGTGAATGCAACCTTTTGAAATATTGGCGAAATTGATAAATTAATTCAGATTTTACAGAAATTCGCTTTTTCAATTTTTTTTAAATTCCTTCATAGAGGAAGCTTTTAAATATGAGTGTTCATTTTATTACTTGGTGCTTAGTCCAGCATGTTTAAAGATTTCGCGAAATCAAAGTTTCTGTCATAAATTGTGAAAAGCCAGAAGAGATTTCTTCGGAACATTCCAAATTTCATCATTTTTAAACGTCTTGAGGGACTCGCTCCACATTTAATTCCCAGCTTTGTTTAGTAATCATCAACTCATGGATTTAATTTAATCCCCTTATCTTGTAAACGGTGACAGTAAGAGAGACAACAAATATTTTTCCAAAAATTCATAAACCTTATTGGATAAAAGTCTACTAGTGAACCAAATTTCAGCCCGATATCTCAAAAACTGTAACAGTTGGAACTAAAACAAACTTTCTTAAAAAATACAGAAAAGACACTAAAACAACAAGATTTTCGAGCAAATTGAATTGTTCAAAAATTTCTTGACATTGAAATTTTGTTAAACGTCGGTTCCTACAATTTGTATAAACACAAATATAACGAGGAGAAAGTGTTGCAAGCTTTTATTTTTTTCCCTTTATTTTGTAACAGTTCATTTAATCAATTTACTTCCTCCTTTAAACGATATCTCAGTCAAAGGCAATATAATTACTTGCTATAACTTTCAAGTTTTTAAAATGGATCTGACTCGAACATTTTTTCGTCATTTTCGTTTTTGCAAGAATATTTAGATACTATTCAATTCAAAATTTCTCAATCGTTTCTCAATTCGATTGACTTATGATTTGACTGGATTTTGATAATTTAAATACTAATTAATTATTCTCGTATTATAAATATTTTTGAAACAAAAAAAATATCACTCGTTATGCTCAAAGTGAATGTAGTTTTAGTTTTTTTTTCACTTTTATATTTCTCCTTATCTTCCCATTTATTTAATTTGGTTTACAATGTGCCCACACAAACAGCAAGAGAGACTTTGAATTATTATTTTCAAGCAGCAATATCGTACACCTAATAATCTAGTATAATAGTATAGATATCTTACATTGGTTAGTACGATTGTTATTATTATGGCCGTCATTTAGTACGCGACAATAAAAAGTCTGTGTTCTTTGCAACACTAAAGTTGCGGCATTTGCATGAACAGACTTCATCTGCCTCATTAGTATTACCATCGTGAAGAGATGATTCAGCAAGAACAGTTGATCATTATATAAACTGCGAAATATTTTCTTTTGATTAAGTCTTAAGCTGTCGAGGAATTTAAGAGTAATCAACATAACATAATAAACATATTAATCTGAAATGATTTATGACCTGTTTGACGTTCTTTCGTCTTAACGCATGTTGTTTTTTAATGTTTAATCTCATCGTGGAAAGTACGGTGTAAACGAGCCAATTACTAGGTTGTTGTGTAACGAAAATGTTGCAGCGATATTTGTTGATTTCTTTCGCTATCAATTGTCACAGTTTGAGCGTTTTGAATCGGGGAAGGGTATCATTGAGTGAAAACTATACTTTTGAATGGCTTACCGAAAAAATATATTTAGAAGCACGATTTAAGTACATTTCCAAATGAAAAACCATTTAAGAACGTAATTTTCATTCAATGATGCTCATCCCTGTTTTGAATCGAAACTTAAGTTATTCATTGTGTTGTTCTTTAAATCCCGTCTACTAGCTAATAAATAAAAAAAGACTGCCAACCATTTTTTTTATTCAACACAATATATTTTTTGTCCACAAACATATTTTCATCTGTAGAGCCAAACGACTATTAATGAAATCAAAAACATGGTACCTATGAATAAACATTTAAAATCTCAGTGTGACAAAGTATGAGCCGATAATACGAAAAGAACATCTGAAATTATTGTTTATAACAATTAAAGGTCCGGTTATACCTTGACCAATATTACCTTGGTTCATTTGACGACTAAAAGTCCTTTACGATTTTTGTCTACGACCTATATTTTGGGAGAAGCTATTAATTGGTTAAGTAGAGCAGTTTTTTTTATTTATTTATTTTTATTGCTCCGAATCTAAGTGTTATAGCGTGAAATTGCATACGACCCTTCCGACTAAAAATTGGCCAGAGTACATGAAAAAAAAAATTCGAAGAACAAAAAATAAAATATAATTTAGATTTTTCTAAACTTTTGTTTATAATACAGTGAAGGACCGGTTTTTTAAACAGGAACCTCACATATTTGTACCTCGTGAGAGAAAATCTGTCGAAAGCCATAAAGTTGTTATACTGAGCATAATTATCCGTCGCCTACGAAATTTTATCTTGCCCGCCGGAGAGAACGATCGAGCGTATAGAATGGGAGAAAAAAAATACCGCTGTGTGACTCTTCGTAAATAATTATTTTTAATTCTGCACGTGTTCGCATTTTTTTTTTTTCAAATTCCTCGGTTGATTTGGCGAAATAAAATTCTTTTCAATTTTTGTCTATGATCTAGATTTTCGGAGCGACTAATTTGTTAAGTAGAGCAATTTTGGTCTAATTGCAACTTTCATAAATTTATTGCTCCGGATCTATGGGTTGTAGTGTTAAATTGTACGAGATCTATTCGACTTAAAATTGACAGGACTATATGCAAAAAACAAAAAATATTCGAGGAGAAAAAACAATTTATATTGTTAATAAACAATCACGATAAACAATTGAACATCCGGGTTACCAGCGAAACACCTTGTATTTTTGTGTTGAGGAGGTCAAAATCTATCGTATGCAACAAAGTTATTTCTAGGACCTCGAATGGCGTAAAGAAACCCCTCTTACGCTTAGAACTAAACAGACATTTTTCAAATCTTTACCATTCGATAAATCAAAAATGCTTAAACCGATTTTTATAAAATGTATATCAAGGAAACTTTGCACTATATACGGCAAAAAAATTTGGGTTGGTGTGGTTGAGTGGTGCATGAGTTATGGGAGTATGAGTTTTAGCCTCTTTATCACTCGTGCATACACCCGCACAGACACACACATCCGGACACTTTGTCTAAACCATTTTTCTCGATATTTTAGACCATTTTGCTTCCTCGTAGAGGAAGCTTTGTTATGGTAAACATTTTTTTCGAGATTTTCATGGAAACGTGTTCAGAATGTCCCAAAACGTCTAGAAAACATACTCAGAAAAAATGTCCGAATGTATGTGTGTGTGTGTGTGTGTGTGTGTGTGTGTGTGTGTGTGTGTGTGTGTGTAGGAAATCTCGAAAAAAGCGAAATTTAATGAAATCTTCTCTGACGAAGCAAGAAATTAACAAAATATTACAAGCTATATAAACTTTTCACAGTATATTTCTGTTGGCAGATAATTAACAAATTGAGGATGCTTCACGTAGGCGACGAGCTTCATCATTCGGGATGGAATATCTGTAGTAGCTGTCACGACATGCCTGTGAAACGAGATGTCATGGTTCTGCCGTGTCTGATGTCAGATCGAGTATATTTCGTTGATACGAGCAACGAGAGAGCGCCAGTTATAAAGAAGGTGAAAGCTCTTGCCTTGTTTAAGCGACAAGAGCAAATCAGATAAGTAATCTTGATAATAATGAAGCTAACGGCGATTAAATTGTAGGTATTGGAGTCAGAAGAAGTACACAAACACGGAGTTTCGACTCTCCACACATCACACTGCTCGCCAAACGGTGAAATAATGATTTCTACGATGGGCAAACCGAACGGCGATGCGTTGGGTGAATTTATTTGCATAGACAGCACGAGTCTTGAGGTGAAGGGTACCTGGACGAAAGGCGAAAAGCATGCATCCTTTGGCTATGATTTTTGGTATCAGCCGCATCAGAACGTTCTCGTTTCCACTGAATGGGGTATTCCCCGTGTCTTCAAAACGGGCTATCACCCCAGTCACAGCAAAGATCCTGGTTAGTATGTGATTAACTCTGTATCAAATGTTACGTATTTCTGATTCAGTCGGTGAACCTTTGACCCTGACTTCTACCAATTTGTCCGACCATTTTTTGCAACCTCATATACAGAAAGATTCGCTTGAATGATTTTTTTTTTCTCAAGATTTTCATGCATCTATACTCAGAATGGTCTAAAACGTCGTTAAAGTGGTTTACAAAAAATGTGTATGAGCGTGAATTTTCTTGATAAGTTTTCAACGTTATATAAAATTTGACAACCATAATAAAAGTATAGAAGGAATAAACATCGGCAAATTGTCTATTCTATTGGTAGATTCGCTGATGCTGATGTTGTTTTATTTTTCCTGCAGTTATCTACGGTAGAAGCCTCAATTTTTTCTCCTGGAACGAGAGGCAGCTCTTAAAGTCTATAAATCTTGGAGACGAGGGTATTGCGCCTCTTGAAGTACGATTTCTTCATGATCCGACGGCAAGCGAAGGCTACGTAGGTTGTGCAGTATCTGCCAACGTTCACAGATTTTACAAGAACGAAGAGGGAGAATGGCTCACCGAGAAGGTAATCGATGTGCCAGTCAAGAAACTCGAGGGATGGATAGCTCCGGAAATGTCAGGTATTTAGAAGCAATTTTGCAACTATACAATTGGAATTAAAAATGAGAATTTAATTATTCAGTTATCTCTTTTTGGGGCATAAAACCCGGGATGATTCGATATTATGGAAACTATGCAGGTCGCTTTCTAGCGATGCATGGTGAATATTTCTGGTATAGAAATTGCCGATATCGGCGATAAAAGAAATACATTTTTTCTTCGTGATTTTTCACATAACAAAAAAAGACGAGTTTAAGGTTTATCTAAGTAAATTACTGAAAATCTATTGCAGAAAAAACGGTAGCAATGACGGAATCTAAAAAAAAAAACTGTTTTTTGTTATATTCTGGAAATATGTATTCCCATCTAGCCATCCCTGCCGAAAAAAATCTACAACTCCTTATGCTAAAACCATACGCCATAACTACACAATTTTGCTCAAGAATACATCAAATAACTATGCCCAATTTATAGCATATGCCATTCTTTCTAGGAACTAGAAAAGAGCTGCCCACTGAAAGTCCATACAAAGAAAAATAAGCTTTGTTAAATATGTAACAGCCGATTAATTGCGGTTAGATCCACCAAATTTATTGGTTACTAGGAAATAACTTTCGACTTGGTTGTAAAGAAGTTGGAAAAGTCCTGTTCCCAGAAACCCAAAAAGAGTTAAGAGAACGTATTCAAAGTATTCAATCGATTAGTAAAAAAAACTTCTTATTGTATCAAAAATGCAGCTTAGGACTAATTCGAAATTGAAGACTGGCCTCAAATTTGTTTTTTTTTTTTGCACGTTCTTTGCTTCGGTTTAATTTATGTCTAATTACACTATTTAAAAATCCATAGGTATGATAACGGACATTCTACTAAGCTTGGACGACAAGTACTTGTACTTTTCCAACTTTCTGCACGGAGATGTGAGACAGTACGACATAACGGATCGTAGAAAGCCGAAATTAGTTGGACAGATTTTCTTAGGAGGTTCAATTCTATCTGACTCGAATGTTCGGGTCGTTAAGGACGAGGAAATGACTAGTCAACCTGATCCAGTTTTCGTGAAAGGGCGCAGATTATACGGGTCTCCGCAAATGCTTCAACTGAGCCTCGATGGTCGAAGACTCTACGTCACCACGTCGATTTTCAAACCCTGGGACAAGCAGTTCTATCCCGAACACGTAAAGTGAGTCTTAATCAGATCTCTGTTTAGAAATTTTTCAAACCGACCTTCGTGGTACAACAAGAACAACACTTCGAGGACTTTCTTCCAATAAGCTATAAATTCAATGTCTATTCATCAGGCATGGCTCAACGATGATTAAGGTGGATATCGACAATGAAAACGGTGGCATGAAACTTGACGAGAATTTCTTGGTGGACTTTGGTGCTGATAAAGACGACATCCTACTGGCACACGAGATGAGGTATCTAATCTGACTATTATTTCTTTACCTTATTTTATTTTTTTCATTTAAGTCGAGTTATCTAACGCATTTCATCAACAATTCTGCAGATATCCTGGAGGAGATTGCACTTCGGACATTTGGCTTCCAGAAAAAGTTTCCATCGAGTAGAGCTACCCTACAAAGGCACTGACACGTTGAACGGCAGAAAATTAAATATTTCTTTCTTATTCATTTTGTAAAATATGGCTAACAATGTAAAATCCACGAGAATATAAAATGGTCTATTCGAGAAATAAGAACTCATAATTTAATACCCCGCATCCATTCATATTCCGTCGATTTTGTGTAAAACTTCTTATATGTTATGAAAGACTGGCGTTTTCGATTGGAGCTTTTTATCAGTTTCACTCGGTGTATCTCGCCGGCAAAAAATTATAATTTTTCGTATTATTGTTTTTTTTATCTATGTATGAAGTCCCCTTGTGTTTCTATGTTTGCTCGCGGTTCCTTTTAATTATATTATACTTATATATTTTTTGTTTAATATATCGAATCGATTTATTTTTATCTTTAGATGACTTTTTATTTTGTTATATTACAGAATTTTTCTCACAGTTTCTCATGGCTCAAATTTATCAGCCATACTGAATAACTTCTCCGAATTTTTACAGAAAAAACAAATCTCATTTTCTCCGATTTTTTCCAGTTTCTTCTGCAATTTATAAAACGAGAAAATCAATATTCAGAGAAAGTCGGGAGTCGTAAAAATATAAGAAATCCCGAAATAAATATTATATTTTTTCTTAATTCATCAAATTTTCACCCTCATCCGAGTCTTTTTTGTCAGACGACGTTTAAATATCGTCAAGTGTGAATGAAGTTAATTAATGGGAGATCAGTGACTCGTGGCGGTATTACATAATAATGTTACAAAATTTCGTTACAGGATTAAATTCTTCAAAGTACAGTTTCATGCGATTTTTTGTAGCACAGTGAAAAGAAAATCATTTATTCAACACCAACGACCATTGCGGGCTGCCAATGACATAAGTTATCAGTACAAATTTATATGCATTCTAACAATTACATATGGAATTGAAACATTAACAAATTTTCTTAGAAATTTTTTAGACATTGGTTTAATTTTATATATAATTGTTAGAATTAAAATAAAGTTGCACTGATGTCTTATGTCATTGGCAGCCCGCAATGATCACTGTTCTCGAATCAATGATATTTTTTTTCAGTGCACCAACTTTTTAGAAGGAAGATTATCGTAAGGCGAACCATATTTTTTTTTAGTGTGCTCATATTTTTCTTTCAGTGATGGTTTTACAGTATATAAAGAACGCAAAGACGCGAAGTTCATACTTTCAGAATTTTAACGATAACCAATTGAATTTTTCTTGTTATTCGTTTTGAAACATGTCATCAATGAAAAACACCACAGAGTATGAAATTGTTTATTTGGGAATCAAGAGCGCATACTTGAATATCTTTCTTTCATTTTTGCGTTCCAATTGCAGTTTGCATTGCAGTCACCTCTAAGTTCTTCACAATAGCATCAGTTTATAATAGGTGTAAGAAGTGTAGCAGATCAGTCGAACAAGCGAGCGAATTCTCGGCCGCGAAAGACAATAAGCGGAAGTTGGAGAAAGTAAGTAATTGCAGTTGAGGGAACAGCGCGACGTTACAAGCAAAATTTATAATGCAGAAGGAATGCGCCAAGTCTTCGAAAGAACGATAGTTTTTTTTTTATCACCATGCAAAAAAAAAAAAGAAGAAATGGAAAAAATAATGCAGTGATAGGAGAGCAGCGGAAGCGACAGGGATGACGGATCGATGAGCTCGCACCTGTCGGCAACGCGCACGATCTTAGCTCCGGACGCCACAACTACCCGCCGCCAAGTGAGTCACGCGACGTGACACCTGGCATGCGAGTCCATTCAATACTTGAAACGAAATCCCAACAATCGCCATTTGACCGCAACATTCTCGAATAAATTCGTTCCGGCCGTTGCTTGGCATGAGGCATGCCGCAATAACGACAAAATTGCAGTCAACCTGACATCGCTTTTTCACTCCAATTTATTTTACAGCTACAATAAACTGCACCGTACTTTTGGATGAAGGCCTATTGATGTGACCTTAATTTAGCCATAGCGCCAAATATCTCCATAAATTGAGGGTTCTTCTTAGTTTGACCCTCTGAAAATAAGGCAGTTTTTATGAATTTTTTAAAAAACATCTTGCACCTTGCTAATGAACTGCTTTCTATTTTTTTTTTAAGTTACTTCTATCAGGTACACTGAACAACTTCAGTTTCCTCGGAAAGCTAAGACTGATATGAGGCATACCTCACAAAGCCATCGATGCTTCGAGATATCACAAAAAAACGTTTGTAATTTGTTTGAGGGTACTGTAAAATATCTAGAATATGTACAAATTATTTTACTTTTTCAAATCTTATATTTCACCTAAAATTAAATAGCGATTTTTTTTAAATTTAGTGTTTTTACAAGTCGCCGTTTACAAAAAACAATCGATTGCATAAACAAAATGTTAAAACATGAAATATGTATATTTCAATGTGTAGTTTTCCACTTAACAAATTTTCATCGCTGCGCAGAATAAGTTGTATGCATGTTTGAGAAAAATAAACTGAACATTTTTGTTGTTGAGTGACGAATCTGCCGGAAGTTTTTGATTTTTTTTTCGCGTCATCAATGTTTTGATTTCTTCAGAGTAAAATCGAAATTTATCAACATAGCAACCGTTCCTTGAACTACATTAATCTTTGATAATTAATAATAGAATTTACAAGAGTTGGAATGTTTGAAGATATTTTTAAAATATTGAAATTGCAATAAAGTTAGAACCACTCTATCGACTTTCGCCAAGTTTAGCACTGATCGTGGTTTAATGTTAGTCCGTTTTTCAACAAAATTTCAACCTGATATCTTGTAATTTACAAAAGTTATAGCGTAAAGAAAATTTTTTCAAAATTTTCAAAATGCTGTCAAATTTGAACATTTAAACCGATTCGCGCCAAATACAATCCCAAACGTTGTTACATGATAATCCACTTGTGTACCAAATTTGAAGAAGATATGTTAAAAATATCTAGCCTACCTAACAAATCTGTCCCATTTTACTCTACCAAACTCGAATCCTCCCTAATTTAATCATACCTAACTTAACTTTACTAAGTTAATCCCAACTAACGTAATCCTACCTGAGATAATCCTATCAAATTTAATCTGACCAAAGTTAATCATATCTAACTTAATCCCCGCGCTCGCATTGCTATAATCAGGTCGGTATTGAGACGGCTGCTATGGTAACAGTTCTTATGGTAGCGGATGCTATGGTAACGATTGCTATGGTAATGATCATTATCTATGATTCAACTTCAAAGAACGAGCCGTGTGAAATTGCCCATGGAATCGATGAACAAGCGGTGTCAAGTTGGCTATGGATTCAATGGGTGAGTGGTGTGAAATTGGCTATGGAATCGATTAGCGAGCGATGTGAAATTGGCTATGGAATCGATTAGCGAGCGATGTGAAGTTGGCCATGGAATCGATTAGCGGGCGGTGTGAAGTTGGCCATGGAATCGATTAGCGGGCGGTGTGAAGTTGGCCATGGATCCGAATCTCTGGTCAACTTCACATTCCCCTTACAAAGGAATAAATTTATAGAATCGACATTTGTAGAACCGAAATGTCTTGTAAAACTCGTGTGATGATAAAAAATGTCCAGCGAATATCGTTGGCAGGATAGACTTAGTACAGAAACCGATGTGGTGGATCGACACTGTGCTGGATAAAAATGTGCGGGGATAAAAGGGTTGCCGATCTTTTCTTAGAGAACCTAGTTTTATACGTACTTAGTTTAGAGCTCCATACTGCAGAGCATTTACGTTCTATGATATCTCATTTTCATCGCAACAACATTGCACACCGATTAGTTGAGGGAATATTTTTTTGGAGGTTCCGTAACGAGAACTGTATTATTCTAAACATCAAAACGATAGATTAACAGTTCTAGTTTTCAATAATCAGGAGATCTTCATGTAAAAATACGCAGAGTTGGGAAAATTCTACATTGCATTACGATAGAACTGGTTGACCAAATTTGTTTTGACACTGACACAGATATTCTTCATTCCAGTTAATAATTGATGACTTTTAATCATATTTATTATTCATTAAGAAAAAAATACATCACACAGAAAATCCTAATTTTTAGCTGACTAAGACCTTAAGAATAATACCGAAATAGTTAAAGGTTTTGTCCAACATTATTACCATTTTTCCAAATTAAATACACATGACGTGTAACTAATTTTAGTCTCACTAATTTGATGTATGCATAAAAACAAAAACAAAAAAGCGACCAAACGCTTCAAATCACAGAAGTAGTTTTTTTTTTGTAGAAGAATTAATGAAACAGTAATAAATGTATCGCTGCATGCATGGCACGACAGACCCAAAAGTTTGTCCAATTTAATTTCATGAGATATTAAGGGGCTGTCTCTACTGGATCATGTTCATGATGATAAATTAACCGCTGTATCGTGTTTCCTACCAGTTAGGTCATTCAGCCGACGAAAGTTGGCTCAAGGGCTCTCTAGTGTTATGTACAATGCCTACATTTATTGTAGCAAATACTCTCATAGCGTGCTATTTCGTGCACGATTTCTTTTACTTATAGTACGACATAAACAGGATTTCACCAAAGCTCTCACTATAGCTCTCTCAGAGTTTCGCATTTTCCCCCGCACGCGTCCTTAGCTCTACATTATATATGAATCAGTAAAAACGTACTCTCAGCCTGTACACAAAATCGAATTTATGTCTCTTATCGCCTCAGAAATTTTCATTTTAATTTTCTTTAATACTGTCGAGACGCTACCGCGTATCTTGATAGAGTAACTTCCACAATAATCGTTTTTCGAAGTTTTGGCTCCTATTACTATTATAAACCGATCAGTGAATGAACGAATAAGAGGGCTGTCATCTTCACTAGAGGTATAAAATAAAAATATTTAACACTACAGTTGTGTATGGGCCATTCCACATGAAGTGGGCCACCTCCGTTTCGAATTGTCTAAAAAAAAGTTCATCATTGTTTTACGAGTGGTTTAGAGTACCTAGAATGAGTAGCCTTAAGTAGCTTTAACTGAAGCCTTTCTTCTTTTTAGAAAAAACTCTTTACTCTTACTCTTTCTTTTTAGAAAAAAGAAGAAAGGCTTCGGTTAGGATATTATGTCAGTCTTAACTACGTGGAATACAGAGAGGTATTTTTATAACCATTATTATTAAATCGATTTAATTTTCTTAGCGTTTAATCCGACTAAATTAGTCGAAGATATAAATACGCCATCGTGACCATTTTTTCGTAGTTTGTATACATCATAACGAAAATTTATCATTTTTGTAGCAAAATCAAAATGGTCCCTTTCAACAAAATTTTTTTTTAACATAGTTCCTCTTAAAAATGAAAACAATGGAAGATCTGATGACTTATTTTTAGCCGTTGTCGATTTTATTGATATTTACAGCATAAATCCTTTGAAAAAAACATCATACTTGTTTTAGGTTAACAAAATAAAGGTTA
This sequence comes from Perithous albicinctus, assembly GCA_964016905.1. NCBI lineage: Eukaryota > Metazoa > Arthropoda > Insecta > Hymenoptera > Ichneumonidae > Perithous > Perithous albicinctus. The sequence goes on from OZ024689.1 coordinate 19,053,592, forward strand.
AAAAATAATCATTAAAAATCAGGAGTGAGTTCTGGGTCACGTAAATAAAATTTCCAATGCTTGTTTGTTATAAAGGTTTATTGCAAAAACAACAAAAAGTCGCATTTTTAAAAATTAATTTTTAGTATAAATAATTTAAATTTATACTAAATTTTACACCATTTCCGTGACAACAATGCCCTGAGATAAAAGCCATAGAGATCATGTTATATATTTGGGGACTGAGACTCAATTCCATTTTAAGAAAGCGGATTTTTTTTTATACGTTACAAAACGGGAATCAAAAAATTGACAATTGTAATTATGAAAATGAAAAAAAAGCATTTAATTCAATATATAAAATTTGCAATTTTTTTTTTAGAAAAAATTATGTTTATTTGGTTGTACTAGCTATAACAAGTACACAGGCATAACGGAAATAGTCTTTTAATTTTTTTTTTTCATTTTCAAAGAATTTATGCTGTATATTACAATGAAATCGATAACGGCTAAAAGTAAATCATCAGATCCTTCATTATAGTCACCCTAATTATAAACAACAAGTCTGCAAAATAGAAGCTTGCAAAAAAAATTACGAAAATCCAAATTTCTATAAAATAAATTTTATCTACTTTCTCGATTTTGCCGAAATTCAGTATCAGACATTGACACACTCTATCTCTGATGCAAAAATTTAGAACAAATGATTTCATCCCGCACACGCATGAAAAGAAGAATTCACGAAAACAAAGCTTCCTCTAAGAGGAAATAAAAATACAGATGAGACTTGTTAAAAGATTCAATGTTTATTAAAAAAAAAAATAGTTTTTGTCTTCATTACGAAAAAAAGTAAATCCAACAAATACTACAACTAACATTTTTTCTTTTGTTTTTTTCTCCATTGTTAAAAAAGAGATTAGTGACCTTGACGAATTAACACAATTTTTAAAGCAAAAAAAGAAAACTCGTAAAACACAAACGGTTTCTTATTAAAATAACACGTGTATAATTGTTACTTTTTCAACAAAATTACTTTTTACAGGTTAATATGTTGTCCATAACCTTATATATGAACTTAAACCGTACTCGAGTTATAGCATTTTCAAAAAAATTACGAAAATTTAAAAATTCCATAAAAATCGAACAGCTTTTCCGATTGTACCTACATTTATCAAGAACTATTTAGCAAAATATCGTACATTTTATGAAAATTAAACCATTAACACTCTTTTTTTTTATTCAAAAAGTTATAAAATAAAAATGTCTCCATATATTTTGTCAAAAATTGCAACAATCGAAGACGGACTGCAGCTTCACTTGTGTGCAAAATTTCAGCTCAATCGGTTGAACCGTTTTTGAGTTATAGGTGATTGAAATTTCGAAGCCCTGCTCACACACACACGCACATACGGACATTTTTTCTAAGTCACTTTTCTCGATGTTTTGGACCATTCTAAGGGCCCTGACATGAGAATCTCGAAAACAATAATGTTCACGAAAACAAAGCTTCCTCCATGAGGAAGCAAGATGTATCAATTGACCGTAAACGTTTTCTTGTTTACGCAAATCCGACAGACGAATGCCTGGAGAAATGTTTTGAATGATTTTGGCTTTGTTGACGATCGCCGGAGGTATACGTCACCGAGCCATCTCCCCCTTACGGAAGATTCTGTAACGTTTAAGGACTGTCGAGCGTTAGGTTTGGAGGGGATAGACTGAGCGGGCCGTGCGGTGTGGTCGGAGAGAAATGTGCGATAGAGAAACGCCGCAACTGTTAGTGTAGGAAGTCCCGATCTCGAGCTACATAATTCTTTATTACTATATAACGGTAAAGTCTAAGTATCTGAAATTTTGCATAAGCTATTCCGAAGACATTGTTTACAGTTTGGAATTATTATATTCGCGCGCTTTCGTGCCAACTGTACTTGAAAAGATTAAAATATACCATGTGTTTTCACAATCTAATGCCATAAAGAAATATAGTGTTTAATAATGCAAAAATTGAGAAGAATATTTCTCGAAAACGGTGATGACAAACTTACTCAAACCTTTGCAGTTGGACGTATACTTGAAATATGTATATAATGTGAAAATAAATCAAAACTCTTTTTCTCACACTATAGACGGTAACGCTCGAGTGTCATGAGCCAAACTGGGGGGGGAACTCGAATACGACCGAAAGTCTCCGAATGCGCCAAAGCAGAAAGCAACTCAGTAGCCTCGCTGCCTCGGTGCGGTACGCTGTTGTGCGATCCGTGTTCCGTTTTTTTAAATAGCTATAACTTGTATATAGGCAAGATCGAGCCGGCCTACCGTCAACTCAACGTGTATATCAGTGCGCTCATCGATAAATTGGCAAATATTTGCCCAATTTCTTTTTTTAATTCATCGAAAAAGCACAGTCGACGCTTCACTAAAGCTTTGTGATTTCGTCGAAAAGAAAGAGTCTAAAAAAAAAAAAAACAAAATAGAAACGAAATATTACTCAATTAGATAATCGCCGATAAGCTTCCAAGTGTCAGTTGGACAATTTACGCGTGTGTAAATAAGTGTCTCCAAAGGCTGTGCGCGCACATTTGGATACTGATTTCACGATACCGTGACGGTAAGATATACAGACAGCAAAGCAATCCGCTATATGAAAAGAACATAAAAGCCTCGTATTATTCGAGGCTCTGCTCAGTGCTGTGTGAATGCAAGTGCGTACGGATGTACACAAGCGTGTGTATTATGTAACGAGGGAAAAGAGATTTCACCGGAAAGACAAAACCATTTTTTTTTCTTTCTCTCTCTCTCTATTAATGATGATTCCCAATTCCGACCTCGTTCCGCTGCCTAGTTGTGCCACGGGGTCGGCTTGTGTTTACTTCCTGCAGGTAGTTACAGCTCGTCCTTGCAAAAACTGATAACATCTTATGTTCGTTTTCGTGCGATTAGGCGGATGAAATGAGCTCATCCAAACGAATGTATCAATCGCGGCGCGTGAACCACTTTATTACCGTTACAACATAAAAGAAAAAGAAGAGGCTAGTCTACCTATTTTATGTACATGCCGCGGCTTAGCTATGCAGTGATTTATACCAACAAACAGACAACTCATCTACTTGTTATTATTTGCAAGTATTGTGCATTGCGTCAATTCGAAGAAATTTTGCACTGTCGCGACTTTTCTCAATTTTACAAATGCCGAGGCTGTTACATATATATATTAGGGTGGTTAAAAAAAATGTATTTTTTTTTCTGAATGCGAAATGTTTGTAGATTGTGAAAAAGTAATTTTTGCCAAATTTGGGTTATCTAAACATTTTTTTTACGTAGTGCTCAAGCGACATTTCGGTTTTTTTCTTCTATTTTTCAATGATAATAATGATATTAATTTTTTTTTTGCTCTTACTGCAGAAAGTATTAGTGGTTGATGGAACTGTAATTTGTTCAAAATTTTGACGCCCTAATAATTTTTTTAAAGCTGTTTCAAGTAATGTTTTTGCAATTTTGCTTCCTCATAGAGGAAGCTTTGTTTTCGTGATAAAATAATGTCGTAGAGTTTCATGCCAGGACGCTCAGAATGCTACAAAACGTCGAGAAAAGTGGTTTACAAAAAATATCCGGATGGATGTGTGTGTGTGTGGCCGGCATACAAAATTCAAACCTTCATATCTCAAGAACCGCTTTAACAATGGAGCTGAAATTTGGCACATATATGCGGCAGGTGGACAACTTTGTGAAATGTTTTTAAAACATTCAAAGATCTGTTTAAATTTTATTCAAATTTGCATTTTTCGAAAAATTTCCGTTCGCCCTCTAGCTGCAACAAATTTTTAGCTATCGAGATAAATAATTTTTGATAAATAAAGCTATGTCTAAGATTGTTTTGGTATTGAATTTGGGATAAATCGGCAAATAGGTTCGGTTTTTATGGGATTGAGAATTTTTCGAAAAATTTTCATTTTGTTCTAACTAACGTCAAATCTCATAAAATGAGCTGAAATTTTCTGCAGACGAAAAATAATACTCTGCACAGCTATGTACCAAATTTGGTGATTATCGCTAAAGGAGTTCGGATTTTATGGTATTTGGAATTTTTAAACAAATTTACGGTTTCCTCTAACTGAGGTTAACAGACACTAAATCAATTAAAATGTGAAAAGAGAGCAATATACGATATATAAACAGCATTTATTTATTAATTTAAAAGAAGGATGCAAAGTAGAGCTTTGCACATTGCCTGGTCATGATTTTTTAATATTTACAAACCTACTTAGAAACCAAAGTTTTAACTTGCATCCTTTTTTTTTTGTATTTTTAGCTAAGAATCATAAACTAATCAAATCTTTAGCAACAAAAGCCAAATTTTAGCTTTCCGTCGAAACAAAAATTGTAAATATTTAATGGACCTATAATTTCCTCAAAACTTTTAATGCTCTATAACATTTTTCAAGCTAGCTCAAGCGGTTTGTTTTCATTCCCTTGTACTTTCAGTTGAAATTCATGTCAAAAGAAAATCACTCAATTCACCTGTGCTGAATTAGCACAGATCCTCAAGATTTTGACTTTTGTTCCTAAAGATTTAATTACCTATCTCATGATTTCTAGCAAAAATACAAAAAAAATTGCAAAAACATTGCCATTAGAGGCAGTTTTAAAAAAAAATGTAGATCGCCAAAATGTTGAACAACAAGTTACAGTTCCATCAAGCACTAATACTTTCTATAGTGAGAACGAAAAAAAATGAATATCGAGAATATCATCGATAAATCGAAAAAAATCGAAATGTCGTTTTAGCACTATCTACAAAAATTTTAGACCACCCAAATTTTGGAAAAATGATTTTTTCACGATGTACTAACATTTTCCGTTGAAGCCCGTGAAAAAAAAATCGATTTTTTTACCAACCTAATGTACATATATATATATATCGACTTTGTCGTATATTTTAAAAACATAAGCCATTCCAGACATCAGCCACCCAAACAATTACTCAAATGTTTTTTTGTTATACATTTCATTAAAATCGGTTGAAGCATTTTGATTCGATCGAATTTTTAAGGTTTTGAGAAATGTACGTTATCACTCTAACTCGAACTAATTTCCATCCATCGCGCTGAAACTTGGCTCGAAATAGAGTGGCGGGACCTTTGATATTGAACTTAAATGAAATCGATAAAGTAGATTAGATTTTATAGAAATTCGCATTTTCGTAATTTTTTCGAACATGCTGTAACTTGAAAACGGTTCAACTGACTGGCATAAAATTACGAGTAAAGATTAAATAGAGTCTGTCAATGTTTAATACTAAAAGGCTGTGGCTAGCCGTACGTATACCGTACGAATAAAAGCGGCTTATTCGGACGAATAATATACGGTTATTCGTTCGGATAAAACTTATAAGGCTGTGTCCGCTTGTCCGACTATTGGCCAAATTCACTGCTTTTTTTAAAAGTACATTATTTTTCCGTCAAAAATCATCAAATTTTTTTTAAACTTTTTTTTGTCCAAATGTATTTTTTTTTTATTTTACTCTTTTTTTTTGTCAGAATCTAATAATTTTATACGGATAAAACTTATAAATCGTTTTAAAAACATATCCGGACGAATATTCGTATTTTATTCGTCCGGGTAATCCTGAAAATCGTTAAAAAACATATACGGACGAATATTCGTATTTTATTCGTCCGGGTAATTCTGAAAATCGTTAAAAAAACATATCCGGAGGAATATTCGTATTTTATTCGTCCGGGTAATTCTGAAAATCGTTAAAAAAATATATCCGGACGAATATTCGTATGTTATTCGTCCGGGTAGTCCTGAAAATCGTTACGAATAGTTACAGCATTGGTTTTAGTCCCAATCGTAATATTTAAGCTAACGCGCGTCTAACTGCAGCGCAAAGTATTCGGAGAGCACTAATTCTTCATTCGATATGTACTGGGCCTTGAGCGTCAGCTAGTACTGATAACTCTGGTACCAGTTCTACGCCAGGATAGTGCTATTCTGCTATTGGTACATATAGATAGTTGATCAAAAATTGATTTCGTTTTGATTAATACTTTTTCTGAGTGGATTAAATGTGGAGATTTGATGGGATAACCAGTTTAATTAATTATTTTCTTTATTTGAGAATTAAAGGTATTGTTGAATATTTTCTTCGTTGAAAATTGATTTCCATCCGTAAAAAAATTGAGTTTAACTGATCAAAGTTAACATGACCTGGTACAGTTTTAATATTTCGATTTTTTTTTTCAACGTAATTTTGTAAATAATTTTCCAAAATGATGGGCATGTGGAGATTTCAAAATTCGAATTTTTGTTTACCACGAACATCATTTTAATTAAGCAGAAAGTTTCAGACGAAAAAATTCGCGAGATTCTGAAAGCAGACAAGATTATCTACATACTAACGAAGCAGATGGAAAAACGTGGATTTCAGCCGTACGGATAAAAGAAATGTTCTGTGGCTTGTTTTTAACGATACGCTTAACATCTCTTAAATAAAATTTCTAATAAAGTAAATCCACTCTATCAGTTTCAATGAAAAAATTAAACTGCCAAATCTGAGGTCAGATAAATCGTCATTATGCCATCTCTTTTCGCCTGAAACAATAATAAAAAGCTGCACCTCGAGATCAATATTGCAAATAATTTAATGGACATCATTTTCGTTACCGTACAATATAGGCGCAGAACATTGCCCTTATACTACCTATAGGGCTTCGTGCGAATCTCATTAAAATGTCCTTAAACTTGAATCTAGATAAGAATATCCTTGGAAAAAAACTCATAGAAAAAATATCCGGAGGGAAATGACCCAGTGGAAAAAATATCCGAAGGAAATAAAACCCTCTTTAATAAAATCATGGAAAAAAATAATATCCTCAGAAAGAAAGATGCATATTGAAATATCCGAAAATATTAATTAAGGCAGTTTATCTCGGTAAACATATTTTTATTGTTTAAAAACAGCAGTATAAACAAACTGCAGTGGCGGGTTCCTACGGTAACACGGATAATCAAAATACCGACAAATTAAGACATCGATAAATCATAAGGACTACAAAATGCCGAATCAAATGAAATTTATAAGTACAATAAAAAAGAATGTGTTCTGGATAGGGGGCGGGGCTTCTCTCCCCCAACCCCCTGGCTTCGCCCCTCGACCCTGCCGGGGGCTGCGCCCTCTAACCCCCCTCGCTCGGCATCTTGGTTTGAGCTTACGTTAAAATTGGGGATCATAATTATAATTATGATTCAATCAGCACATATCAATGCGGTATTGCTGTCTTTTTCATCCACAAAACACACATACATCCACCTTAAGGGTATCATTTTCGTATTCTGACTCCTCAATGGCCCTGTATTTGTGCTTCCATATTATAACAAAAACGGTAAATGGTAAAAAAAAAATGGGATATGCTTTCCGAGGTCACTATTCCCATCAGTTATATTATTTACACGTGCTTTTTCCGGCGGATATTATGTCCATCGGATATTTTTTCTGTGGGTTTTTTTTTCAAGCATATTTTTGGCGGATGCCGTTTATAGTCATTCAAAAAAAAAAAAAAAAAAGGATCAACATTGTCTTTTTATAAATATTACTATATTTTTCTTATAACTCTTCTCCTAACATCTTATATATTTTTAAAAACGTAAATGACAAAAAGACTTTTTGTTACACTAAAATACAGATTCGTTATTTAACAAAACTATTATTTTCTTTTACAAAGAAAATATCCATTACGAAATATAAAAGTAACACGAAACATATAGCATTTACGAAAATATTTTTCTGCTGTATACAACGCTCTGTTGTATTTATAACTTTTGGATACAAAAAAAGAGAAAATAAATAACGAAATGTTTTTGTCAGGCGTTCTGTCTCGCGTAGCTCTGCCGAGTGCGGAGAGCTCGATTTATCTCTTGTTCAGCTTGAAACTCGATGACATTGCGCTCTATATTTTGTCTTGGATAGATTCGTTATCGCTTATCACTGCAAAGAAGCCTGTATGACTCGTCGGTTAATAATTCCATTAACAGAACTTATATACAACGATTCGTAAGCGTTGAACAAACAGACTGTTATCATCTTTTCAGAAAAAAAAATAAAAAAAAATAAAAATGTAACAGAAGATGTTGATAGGAGTAAGAAGGGGAAACGAGACGAAGACAAGATGATGAGGAGTTTCTCTGCATGGCAACGAGATCGTTGCGCTCGTCGTCCAACAGCTGATCGTGTGGTGCGCGCGTCTGCTGTTGGTTCGCAGCATCGCGGCCATGCCCCACGCGGATTTCTCTCGTATTCTGTTGCTCTTCGACCACCTCACAATATATTTCTCTCTTTCTATATATTGACGACTAAACAAGCACGAGCAGAAAGACGAAACTTTGTAAAAAAGCTCGATTGAAATCACGGCAGAGTTTAAACATGCGGCATGCAACGCGCTTCAGCATTGTTGCTAGGCCTATCCCCCTTCGCTTCTCTACGTTCAACTGCCTAAAATAGATTTTCATTTGTTTGGACGATTTAAAGCCTTTACAGCAGAGACCCTCACTCCGCGTGCTCCTTTCACGAACGCTTGATATATATGAGGCATTCCGCACGGATTGAACCACCCCTGTTTCGAGATGTCACAAAAAACGTTTATAATTTTTATAATTTCTTTGAGAGTCGTATTAGAATATCTGGAATATATATGAATTATTTTAGATTTTTCGAATCTTATATCTTGCCCAAAATTAAATACCGTTTTTTTATTTTGGCGTATTTTTACTTCCTCATAGAGGAAGCTTTGTTTTCGTGAAAATCTTTTTTTTTTCGAGATTTTCATGTCACGACACTTAGACCAAATTAGAGTGGTTCAAAACATCGAGATAAGTGATTTAGAAAAAATGTGTGTGCTGCAGGGTTTCGAAATTTCAATCACCTATAACTCAAAAACAGTTCAACCGATTGAACTGAAATTTGGCACACAAGTGAAGCAATTTTTGACAAAATGAATAGAGATATTTTGATTTTATAGCTTTTTGAATTTTTCGAGAAAAGTGCGTGAATGGTCTAACTTTCGTAAAATTTACGATATTTTTCGGAATAGTTCTTGATAAGTGTAGGTACATTTAATGTTGTTTGGTATTGAATTTGGCCGAAATCGGAAAAGGGGTTTCAATTGTATAGAGTTTTCAAACTTTCGTGTTTTTTTTTTGAAAATGCTATAAGTCGTTCATAAATAGTTAAGGTATTATAGAAATTTGCATTTTTTATAATCCATGACCGTAAGTATCAAAATTCAATATATCAAAATAATAATATTTAATTATTATGATTTAATTTTGTATTGTTGCATCTCTAATTACCAAAAATATGGACGTAACAAATTGGAAAGACTCATAATAAAAAAAAAAACGCTGCAAAGTAGAACTTTGCACATTGCTTCCTTAGTAAATTTTATTTTTCACAAAGCTTCCTCTGTGAGAAAGCCAAAATTAATAAATAAATTTCGTATTGGAAAATTGAATTTTGATGCTTACGGTCATGGAATATAAAAAAACAGCGATCCATTGACCAAACAAAATGTTCAAACATAAGATGTAGATATTTCAATGTAGTTTTCACTCAACAAATGTTCATAGCTACGCAGAATAAATTCCGTGCATTTTGTAGAAAAGTAAAGTTAAAAAAAAGAAAAGAATTATCGAGAGGCACAGTCTTGATTTTACTCCTAATTTGATCTAAACTTTGTTATTATGTATAGAAACTCTAAAAATATTGGCACAATGGCAAATTTATATCTTCAACAGGTTTAGTCGGGTTAATCCGTGATAAAAATTAACTCGATCTAATGATAATGATTATAAAAATAGTTCTCTGCATTTCACGTTGTTTGAGACTGTCAAAACATTTTCTAACATTCTTCTTTTAAAGACCCATTATTTAATTTGTTTACCTTTTATTTAACCTAAATAAAGACGAAAAAAAAAAATTTACAATGCAAAAATAAAAGATAAACAAATTATTATTAGAACGATTTAATTTGTTTAGCGATCCCGGCGAGACTTGTCGAAGATCTGAATTTACTGTCATGCCAATTTATTTTTTGTATTTTGTATTAAAAATAAATGAAAAAATTATCAAATTTGGAGGAAAATCAAAAGATCATTTCTCTCAGCAAAGGAAAATGTTTATTGCTCTCAAAAATGTGTGAAATTTATTCTCGGCAGCTATGAAAAATTTCCAGTAGAAACTACATTCAAAGTTCTACGTTTTATGTTAAAACATGTTGTTTGTACATTGAATCGTTTTTTTTTTTACATAGAGTGAATCGAAAAAACACAAAAATTGGTATTTAATTTTGAGTGAAATATAAGATAAGAAAATCTGAAGTGATTTGTACATATTCTACACAGTCTACATCACTAAGTGAAAAAAATGTTAAACTATTTTTGTGACATCTCGTAACAGGGGTGGCCCACTTCGTGCGGAATGCCTCATATCTATAACAGGCAGTGGGCGCATGCGTCTGTTAACCAGTCGATAGGACGCACCGAATGTGCTTCCAACTCTACCCCGAATACGCTACTGTGGCATCACATCTAGCGGCAACAGCAGCAACGTGTTGGGTGTAGTGAGACGAGATGACAAATAACCGGTTAAATAGCCGGATATTTATTCATTAACGTATATTGCTATGAACAATAATTTTATATCACGTATCAATGAAAAATAAATATTTCAGGAGGGATATACGATTCTCAATTAGAACGCTAAGATAGACGTAATTTTAGGGATTCTTTTCATTAGCTCCAATAAAATGAATGTTGACGAAAAAATGTCATAGAAAAATATTGGATTTGACTGTGCACACTGTAGCGTGCGTTTTTTGCTTCCTCATAGAGGAAGCTTTGTTTTCATGAAAAAAAAAAACTTTCGAGATTTTTATGTCAGGACACTTAAAATTGTCCAAAACGTCCGGAAAAGTGATCTAGAAAAAATATGCATGTATACAACTCCGAAAATTCGAACGCCGATAATTCAATAACGATTTTGTATATCGCGCTCAAATTTCGCACACAAGTGTAGCAGCAGACCCTCTTCAACTGTAGCAATTTTCTTCAAAATCTGTGCGAAAATTTCGATTGCATGTCGTTTTGAATTTTTTGAAAAAATTAGCTGGTCGCTCTAACTTTCGTAAAATTTAGTTTATTTTGCTAAATAGTTGGTTATAAGAGCAGGTGCACTCAATGTTGTTTGGTATTGAATTTGGCTCGAATCGGTAGAGTGGTTCAGATTTTATGGAATTTTGAATTTTTCAAAAAATTGATATTATCGCTCTATTGTAACTTTTGCAAAACTTGAGATAGCGAGCTCAAATTTTGTATATGAATGAAACAACATTCAGCCACTGTATATGTATAATGTAGTGACAAACGTTATGAAATTTGTGATTTTATGGAATGTTAAATTATTTTTTAATACGTTATCACATTTACTTTCGGAAACGCTGTAATAATAACGAAATAATAAGGAAAAACGAAAAGAGCTTATTAAAACAGCCCGTTTTTCTTATCTCAAATGGTAATAATTCTGTGTTCGCCCTACACTTTATTCGTATAATTTTTCGTCGTTTTAAAAAGAATTTCGACAACAATATCCTCCTATTTCGACAAAAATATCCTCCTAATAATGACTAATTTTCAGCACTCAAAATATTGCGAGGTTAGCTTGATTTGGTTGGCACGCTGTTTTCGGTCGCTTGACGAGAATCACCTCTTTCCCAAGTTTCACTCGCTGTAAACATTATTATCATTTTTATTATAGACCACTTAACTTACCTAGAAATAACTTTAAGCAGACCACTTTTTCCTTACATAGAAATACTTAGCATTCTTCAGTTTACAAGAACATCAATTTTTCCCCAAATATCTAATTTGCATGGTTGAAAAGTCTCACGAATCACGATTTTTAATGCTTTTTGTATGTTCCCCTATGTAAAACATAGCAGCTTTAAAAGCTTAATCAATATATTGGTATTGCAATATATTTCTGTACGTTTGAGCGTGCGCCGAGTTCAACGATACTAAGTATGTGCTTTTTTATGCTCGAACTAATATTTTTTTTTTCGGAGATTAATATGACTCAATTGGATTGCTAGAGCTACCTTAAAATATCGTATTAGTGGCCGTTCATTTTTGGCCAGCTAAGCGGCCGTGGTTGGCTAAGCCACTTTGGCCGGCCAAATCGGCGAGATGTTCATTAGCTGGGTTAGCCATCGTAGTCGGTTTGGCCGGCCAAAACTTACAGCCCTAATTCTGAATCTATAAGTAAATCTGGCTATAAAATGTGTAATTTTATATTTTTATTCGAGTTGCTGTAGAACTTTCTTTTCCTAAGCTGGCCTGTTTCTGGAAAATTGTTTTTTTTTTTTTTTTTTATGACAAGAAACATAAGTCTCGATGAACATCAGTTGAACCACAAAATTAAATGTTGTTTTGAATAACTCTGTAGTGGGGAGGTACAAGCAGCCTTGCGCGTCTGTCTGCCGCAAGATCCAATTAGAATCGACCGAATTACACTGGTGCGAGGCTGCTGTGCGTTCTGTTGCTGCAACGCGAGTTGAGAAGACGAGGTCGTGAAAACTTGGAAGCAGACCTCGTCTCAATTTGTATAGTATTTCATGAGCTTGTTATACAAGGTCTTGTGGGTCACCCGTGGACGCCTGGTGTATCAGAGGAGTAACAGCGCCCTAAGCCCAGCCCTATATAATTGATAATGTACGTCCAAGCACGTGATTGCCACGCAACTGTCTATCTCTGCGATACACAACAGCTTAGTGGAACAGCGCGCTACATAAAACAGCATTCGTACCAGAGATTAGGTTACCTTAATAGAATTAATATAATAATTTCAACATTACTTATGCCACTTTTGCTTCCTCATAGAAAAATCTGAAGAAAAACATGAGAATCTCGAAAATTTAAAAAAAAATGTGAAAACAAAGCTTCCTCTATGAGGAAGCTAAAAGTGACCAACATACTTTCTCCTACGATGAAAAAAAATTGAAATTTTGTCAACCTCATCGGGAGGTTGGCAAATGTTACTTTGGTTCAAAGAAATAGAGGTTGAGACCAATGCAGATCCTTTGCAATAATATAATGCATTTTTTTGGCTCAACTGTGGCATAAAGTTGAACTTTTAAATATATTTTCGCTCGCGTTATTCAGTATAGTCCTTTAATATACAAGCGAAATCAAAGCTTATTTTTTATTTAACAGAAATGCTACTTCATTTTTATTTTAGTTACTCACACATAGCGATAATACGAAGTTTATTCATTACGGTTTTTGAGGGTGGAGGGTTTAGCAATAATTATGAGAGCAATAGAAAAGAAAGTTATTTCGTAAATAATTGTAAAACCAACCAATCAAAGAATGGAATCCTTTGAATTTCTTGCTTGGCTTTTAGAGGTTGCAGCAAGCATATGAGAGGCAATAATCTGCTAGTATTATAAGAAGGCTTATTAGTGTGAATTAAATGTGGGAAACTAAACAAAGAATGACTATTTTACAATAGGTTCCCATCTATGATAGACCAGGTTCCCATAAGGCAAGCCTAAAAAACATAGGCTCGGAAAGAGAAAATATAATGTACCACCTCTGGTCGTATTAGTGGTAGGTATATAATATGGTTTCTCGAGCGAATCGAATCGATAACGAACGCAGAGAGTGGCCGGGTTATTAGAACGGTACTGATACGTACGCATCAGTGATCAAAGTGTATCGACCTGTTGGCACGTCGAACATCATCTACCAACCGTAACATGATATTTTATAAACCATCAGAACTTTATAGCCAAAGTTATGAAGCAATTTTTTTTTTTAAACACCGATTATCCACTGTTGAAAATGCATTACGTATGATATACGCCATTCTTTTTTTGATAAAATCTATTCAATTCCATCTGCGGTCCAAAGGATTTTTTATTTTGGTTTAAGGTGGGTCGGTCGTTACGTCACGTATAAGAAAAAAAGTCTTAATTAAATCTAAAGACGAAAAAACGACCAGGACGTACACAGAAAAACGAAAACTGTGAAATTTCGTCCATTATTCATCGTTTATTGGAGTGCGTTAAAACAGAACTATTGTTACATTGCGACACAGTAATATTAACAAATTATACGGACAACCAGATCAATCGGTTTGATTAATTGAATTACCAAAATCTGTTTAAACAGATGTATTCAACTGGCAAAAAAAGTTTGTGGTCAAGATCAATGTTCACATTGATCGCATTGCGATTACTGTATCATTGGTTCACTGAAAAATTTCAACCAATTTTGAGGATCGAACCTGGAATCCTACCTACCTATCTACCTACCTAACAACCTGACATGCTGTCACTAGGCTATCGGCGACTACAAAGTTTTGCATACATAATAGTTGCACCAAACTTATGTCTAGAGAAGTTATTTAAGCCACCGAAGATGCTTATTTATTAATTAGCATATAATTAATCCTGTTGGCACATTAAACTCGATTAATTTAACGGTGAACGAAATAATTTTAAAACATTTTTTTAATACTGAGAGGTGATCGATTGGCTCGCATGGCAAACTTTTTACAGTGCCCCAATGTAATTCGTGACGATCCAAACTGATCGAGCGTTTAATACTTTGTCACTATGTAATATTTGTAATACTATTAAAATGTTTGATTTACAAACATTGATTATTCAATAAGAGGTAAGATTTTAAACGTCACCGGTCCGCGCACATCAGAAGCGCCATCAAGATTCTACAAAAGTTAGGATATTCGCGTTCTTATTGATCTGTGGCTCGTTTACATCAAGGAGAGTTGGTGGAAATGACTCTTCAGTTGGTTACAGGATCGTGTAAAGATGAGTGTCATTTTTTTTTATTAATGACGTAGATAAAAGTGTAATTGTTGACAAAAGAGGTATGCTGCACGATGTGCATATCGAACAACTCACGAAATTGATAGAATTGTATTGTGGAATAAGAATGCAGTCAATTACTAGGCACTATCTGCAACGACCAGGTAGGATAGAGCGCCAATCGTGTGACGATAATAACATACAAACCTTCTCTGTAATCATAATAATCTTAATAACATACGAAATCTATTGTTCGGACGCGGAGCGCCCATACGCCTGTAATGATGATGATGATGATGATGATGATAATAATAATAATAAAATTGTAGTTGGGTCGGCATGAATGTAAGGATATTGGAATGTGAACACAAGTGAAATTTAAGAGTATCACGTTTTGCCCAGCGAGGCAGTATCGTCATGGTCAATATTAGATACAGCCTCCAATATCATTTTATATAGAGGATAAAGCGCTCAATTTTGCTGTCGTCAAAGCATTTGACCCCGTGTCCGATGAGAAATGAAAAAATAGTTCTATTTATAAACTTATGGACGTATAAGGTGTTAGATTGTCCTGATGGAAATATTAACACTAATAATCTATAAAATCATAATGATTCCAATGCAGTTATAAAAAAGTAGATTATTCGAAAATTTCCATGGAGGAATTATAAAACAATGATCACAAAATTACAATAATCGATTTAAACTAGCAGTTATGTGAGACATTTATATATACCAGCCAATCACAGCTGATTAAGACCTAGCGAATCCGCCCATCGTGAATCCCACAATGAATCCACCGTAAAACCCACCAGTGGGATTCTGCCGCGAGACCCACCGTTAATTTTGGCGGACCCACCTTGAAACCCACGTATGACTCGCAATTAACAGTTGGTTTACGTTAGCAAACCCACGACGGTTTGTGCAGGTAGGGAGACAGTATCAAATTAGTAATGATACGTATTTTGTTTGAAAAAAAATCAGGGATTCGATTTGTTTGCGATTCTCTTGTAAGCGTGTACGGGAAATTCGACAACGTCGGAATCTGGGCGGCAGTGATTCAGAGTCAAGTTGTGATTTACTGAAACTCCAACTGTAAAGCGATTCGACATAATATTCGACTAATATTCATAGACTGCAATCGGTATTAAAAACTATAATCAAAACTACTCGAAGCCGATTGATATTTAAGACAAAAGCAAATTCCGTTTCACGTCGGTCATCCTACAGAACAATGGATCCTAATTTACTTTTGTCTAAGAAATTAACGGGCTCTAACTAGAATGGATTAAAGTTTTTGATACCAATTGAGTGCGAGTTGGCAGGAGGGAGGATCTGCTATAACACGTTAAAAAATGTCGCCCTTCAACACAGCTTAACATACTATCATTAATAATATCGGTGGATAACGAATAGATTAAAAGTTATTAGCTTTGGTATTATGTCGAGGCCCGGCCTCCCCTTACTATACTTTATAACATTGTAGATATTTTAATGCTTAGATAATCCTCAGATAGGATATATTACAAAATACGTGTTAGCCGTGACTATGTCGCTAATCTGAATACTGAAAACCGAGTGAATTGCCGTTTGAAACGAGCTTGGTTTGGATCCCAAACCATTTCTCAGCTCTGACCAGCGCGCTTTACGAGCAATTTTCATTATCGCCGCCCATCTATTTTCGTTCTGACCGTCGTCATTGGCTACGAGTTGACTTTCCCGTGCCAACTCTGAGTCTCCCCGGGGATGAGACGGCTGACACAGGGTGCAACGTGCAAGGACACATTTGGATGTATGGTACACAAACTACACGTTTGTACCTATTATTTTAGTGACAGGAGGCAGAGTGGCTGTGCGAGAGCATATTCGACACGCTCGTGTTGCCACGACTATTGGCTCTACACGATAATACTATAATTAGGTTGAACCTGTAACGGTACGCGCGGTACTCGAAAGAATAGTTATGACGGTTTGACCATCGATTGCTCGTGCGGCTAGTGTTATTAGAAGATGTAGATATTAATCGCACGCGGCACTACGAATCAGTTGTGAAAAGAATCTTTGGGCGTGATCTCGAAAGGAAGATAGAAACTTGGTGTAATCGCTAGATCATCGACTCTCTCGAAAGCATCAAGAGGCGAGTCAAATGGACCACCTACTTTTGTTCCGGCCTGCGTCGATTGACCACTCGAGTTCTTCGGTACTCGTCTCACGACGCGGGTTCTACAAAAATCGACTCTACACAACAGCAATTCTTACACATGCCTCAATTTTATACGATCCCATCTCTACACAAGCATAAATTCAGCTCAACTCGATTTCTACACAGCCACCAAAAGTACTATCACGGGCCCCATTCACAACGACAAGACTCTGCTTAAGTTAATCTCTCCAATACTCTACAGAGACAAATCTCTCCACGGCAATACTCTGCATCGATACAAATCTATTATTAGGGATGTGCTATTTTTTCCCTTTCAAGATATACAGTTTTTTTTTTAGAAAGATGGAACTTGTACATTTTTGCAAAAGAAAATCGCAAGAAATGTACAATACCTTCAAGTAGCAGTAAAATCAAACAAAGCGTCGAATTTATAGACGTGAGATGTCACTTATAAATTTAGAAAATTCGAGGGACTTCGGTGCTTACAAGTTTGACACATTTGGAATAGATATATCAATGCATTTCTGTAGTAAAATGAAGCTAGTTCCAAGTGAC
Source organism: Perithous albicinctus (assembly GCA_964016905.1). NCBI lineage: Eukaryota > Metazoa > Arthropoda > Insecta > Hymenoptera > Ichneumonidae > Perithous > Perithous albicinctus. Next base: position 19,071,169 of record OZ024689.1, read on the forward strand.
GTTACCACTTACGACTTAAAACTCCACCCTACATATGATAAATATCAAAGAGGTTAACAATAAGATTGTAAAGTTTATGGAGATTGGCACATCCACTTTAGCTAAGGAGAGTCATGATGATGAGCCGCAGTGTAAAACAGCTTTTCGAGCATCAACAAGGTGCCACACATATCAGTCGAATGAATTAAACGAAAATTTAATGTTGGCGAAGATGTAAAGAGCCGGAAAGAGAAATCTGGCACTGTAGGTCGAGCGAGAAGCGTGTCAGGTGCCTACGCTCGTTCGTTTGGCCGCGATCCTTATTTACTTAAGGCTTCGAGAGACCCGGCCCTTTTTTCGAATATCGGGGGAATTGATAATACATACTTGTAGAAGCATTTTATTTTCATTTGTGGAAGTATCCTTGTCAGGAAAAATCCACACGAGTTTTTCTTTGCAGTTGAATGTGTATGTTTTATCTTCTTGTAATCATTATTTTAGAAAGATTTATTACCCGCATTCGTGGGGAAAGTCTTAAACAGGAGACGGACCCGTTTATTTTTTTAAAATAGGAACGGGAATGGTGTGTATGTGTACGGCACTTTATTGTAAAAAAAAATTCCTGAAAATTTGTCGCTCATGAACTTTTTACTGAAGGATAATCGTTCTTCAGATAAGTGAAAAAAAGCATAATTATTTGAACATGTGAAAGTGAATCAAAATAAAAAATCCACTGTAGATTTACTTTTACGCATTTTTATGTATATTTTTGAGTGAATATGCATGAAAATATAAAAACGTAAGATTAAAAAGAGGTTCAGGTCGTAAAATACGAAAGTCATGCTATAAAACTTAAAACCTTTAAATTACCTTTAAATAAAATAGTGAAATTCACTTTTTCCTGCACGAAACTCTAAAACTGATAATGAGTACTGAGCACTATTCACTAGCGGGTGATTCAATTAGCTTGGCTCTAGTCGCAGAAAGTGAAATTGAATTATGATTAGGGTCACGTACCAAAACTGTCGTCTGCTTACTGCTCAGGCAATAATTTGTATTTATGTTGGTATCCCTTTCTAGCTCGGATTAAAAACGTGTCATTTTTATACAAATTTGAAAGAAAAAAAATGATATATGGTTAAATAAAATAACATTTTGTAATGTATGAAATTTTTAAATCACGATAGACACCATTTTTTTCTTAATCGAAATACACACTTTAAAATTTGTATACAATCAGTTTTTTTCTGTTGAGTTGGTAAGAAATCCGCTTATTACTTAAAAAAAAATCTCTACTTTTTTAACGAATTTTTTACTATACTTGTCGGGACAAAAGAAAATGAAATGAAAATACGATTATGGAAAAGCTTGTTGTGAGAAGTACAGACAATTTTCTTGTTCTGTTTTTTTAATTTGGAAGATGGCAAATCTGTTGAAAATTTAGCTTTAGATTGAAAATTAAAATCATAATCTAAAATTTAATTTGACTTGATTACAAATTATATTAAGTTTTCATTAAAAAACGTAAACATTTCATGTTGAAATGCAAGAATTTTCTTCTGTAAATATTTTTTCTGTATATTTCTGTAAAATATTTTTCTGTAAATATCTTGATTTTTTTCCGTTCTTATTTTTGCCACACGTAAAACTGAAGTTGACCGGCAACTTGAATCTCAACGCCTAATATGGAAATTCCGGGTTCGGTTGAACGGAGCCACTTACTTTTTTTAGCAAAAGATATGAAGTACGTAAAGTAATACAATTATACATTCTCACTTATGCATATGTATATATATTCTGTTAAAAAATATTTTGTTGGATAAAACCGGATTTTCGGGAAAAAAATGTTACTATTACGGAGATAATTGTACCTTGTTAAAAAATGAGGGGCGTAACAGCACGAATTGTCTCACCCCAGATAACCGCATGCATGCTTCCAACAGCATTATTCTGGATTACCGACCAAAGTTAGAGGGTCGTATTAAGGGCAGGGCAACGATTTAGCAACACGAGTTGGATTATGTGTGAGCCAGACACGGGCTCTTGATACTAATGTATATTAAAGGAGGGCCTGTCTGTACAGTCTCCTTAAAAGTAGACTGAACAGATAACATTTTTATACTTCTCCGTAAAGGAAGGTTTGTTTCCGTGAACATTTTTTTTTCGAAATTTTCATCACAGGACACTCAAAATGCTGTAAAACATCGAAAAAAATGGTTTTCAGAAAATGTGTGTCTGTGTGTGTGCAAAATGCGAGATTTCATATGACAAGCATGTCACCTTCATCAATAGGGAAGCTTATTTATCAAATTCAGCTTTCGGATAGAGGAAGCTTTGTGTAAAATTGTGAGTTATAAAAAAGCGTTAATTTTTGGAAAAATTCAACCACAAGTAAAATTCGAACTGCTTTACCGATCAGCACCAAATTTGGTACGTAGCAGCGCTTAATATTCATTTTGATCTGTAGAAAATTTCAGTTAATTTGGTGAGATTTAACGTGAGTTGGAGTAAAATGAATTTTTTTTTCGAAATATTCAAAATCGCATAAAAACCGAACCTATTTGTCGATTCATTCCAAATTCAAGCTTTATTTGCAAAAAAACGAAAGCTAGAGAACATACAGACATTTTTCTAAAAATTCAAAATTGGAAAAAAAAAATTTTATGTTTGAATTTTTTTGAAAATGATCACAAGCAAAGATCTCCATTTGTACCTAAGTTTGAATTTTGTATGCCGGCCACACACAGACAATCACATACATACATTTTTTTTAAACCATTTTTTCTCGACGTTTTGGACCATTCTGAGGGTTCTGACATGAAAATCTCGAAAAAAAAATTTCACGAAAACAAAGCTTCCTCTATGTGGAAGAAAAAAACCTGAAGTCTCATTGCCCAGACTGTACCGAATGAACACAGAACTGAGAAGAGACTGGCTGCTGCGCTGTTGATGCGAGAACGGCGAACCGAGAGAGAAATGGGAAGCGTCAGAGCTGTATAGTATTTGCAGCAGCAGCAACAGCAACAGCAGGAGTAGTAGTAGTAGTAGTCGTAGTAGCAGTAGTTACAGAAACAGCAGCGGTAGTAGTAGTAATAGTTTATGGTGCCGTTGTAGTTTAGTAGTGGCGTTAGTGCTATAGGATAGTCCAACCTGCAGAAGGCGGAGCGTAGTGGGGGAAGATGGAGTGGCCCCGGGGCGTTTGGTGAGAGTGACGAGGAAAACGGATGACCCACTGCGTTCACCAGCCAGACGGTATCCTGTTTTGTATAGGATGCGCCAACTTATCTAGGACCTACTCCACAATATGAGACATTCTCTCTTAATTCACACACTATGATTTTTACAAGATATTTCACACAACAAGCCAAACAATACTACTACTACTACTTCAGAATATTTTCTCTATATTTGGCAATTTTTTTATCTTAAAGATTGAGGATTTGATCTTAAACGTTTATATTTTATAATGGAAATATTTTTGTAGATATTTTTAATGCAATATTATTTATATTTATAATTCCTCTTTTTATTTTCAACATTCTTTTTGACAAGACAATCAAATTAATTACGTTTGCCCTATGCCGGATATCTTCGATTTTCAAATTTACAGAATTTATGGGGATGTGTGTATCGGATAATCAGCAGTGTGGAAATCGTATATTTCAACAATCAGAAAATTTAGTTAAATGGCGATATCATGCAATTTTGAATAAAAATGGACATTTCTATTTTTGCTTCCACATAGAGAAACTTTTCTTTTCATGACAACATTTTTTTCGAGATTTTCATGCCAGTGTACGTCAAGTTTAACAGCAATCACTCGTCAAGAGTGTCGACCGAGTAATTTAAATCTTACGTTAATTCAAATTTTTTCTTTTTTCATGTGAGTAAAAATGTTTCCCTAAATTATTGAGAAAAATATTTGAAGGAGTGCACAGAATGTATACTCAAGTAAAATCGGGCTAATTATGAGAAATATTTGAGAGGGATACAAAAAAGTGAATAAATTAACTTAGAATGCTTCGCGTTTGAGAGCCAAAAATATATTTCTCCTACTTGCATATTCAACGTAAATGCCGATATTATACGTAAATATACATCTACATATGTAGACGTTCTCAAGGCGCACAATATTCTTCCCGTAGCTACTTATTCGACGCGGCGTTCTCGAATGCATCTGATGCATCAGAGTTACTTATGAATGTATGCGGGGAGCGACAAGAGACTTGTATATCGGCTTGAAGCTGTTGCAAGATTCTGCATCGCGTCCCTGTCGTGCTGGTGCGGAATCTCGTCCCACATATCGAACGAGCGTACGAACGAGAGAGGAACACCTGCTGTCGAGGCCGCGCGCGTGCAGAAACCAGAGATTAGAGAGTCTTGACTTTCGGCACCTGCCCGCATTACTATTATTACAAGTATATACTCACTGTTGACCATTTTAATAATATAGACTCTTCGACTAAAAAATTCACTTGTCGAGGAGTTTTCGAGTGCCTTCTTTAGATAATCGCAACACATATATAGAATCTTCTTGAGAAATTGTTTTTCTCGAAAAGAAACGTTTTTTTTTATGACAATAAAACTTTAACTTACACTCTAAAAACGAAGTGTGTTGTTCCCTATCTTTTAACATTATGACGCATTTTAATATACTTACAGCGTGTTGCTTTTGCATGGTAAGGGTAGCGAAAAATAACACGTTTTAGAATTACATGTTTTTAAGTAAAAAATGAAGACTAAAATTTAAATTTCACTACTTATGGAATACTTCAAACATAGATCTTTAAAACTACTTGTAACACAAGTGACTTGCTCGGTTGTCACATCTTCAGAAGCTTGATAAAATGTTGGATAATTGTTTCGAGCTGTCCAATATAGAGTGTTAAAAAACAAAACGGAATGATTTTTTTTGCTTTTTGTCAAACATCGGAACTCCATGTCTTCGTACTAAAGCAATGAAAATGATAGCAATAGGATGAAATCAAAGACTTATTCGAAGAAGTCACTTTCGCGACAATGACTTTTTGTTGATAGTTGTTTGCAAGAATTTACAAAGTCTTCGTCAGACAACTTGGAACTCGTGCGATCCTGAAAGATAAATTGACAAAACGACTTGTAACACAGGTGTGAAAACGTTGTGTGCTTGTTTCAAACCACCCAGTATAGAGCATATGGCCTGGGGTCCTTGGTCGAGATACCAGGGAGTCCTTTTGGTGTTGTGAGCAAAAGAGCAAGTGACTAGACGCTTGATCCGCAGGTAAAGGGCTCCTCGAGTCCGGTCCCAGGTCCCCTTCCTTCTTTTGTACAGCGGAGGGCTATCGATCCCTGCTTAATCCCCTGCTGGAGGGATTTTTCAGAGTCGGGCTAACACGCAGACATTCGAGCTTTCAACTCGACAGTCTGCATCGAGTCGTTCCTCTATTCTATTCTAGCTGTAACGAATTTCATATTCCGTAACGAATTTATCCAACAATTCATGAAAAACATTTCTTCGTCTTTGCTTGCAGATAAATTGCCAGAATCGAGGACCAAAGGGTATTGAACGCAAAGAAGAAAAAGGAAAATCTACGTCGAGACACCTATATAGAGACGTTGTGGTGGAAGAAAATCGAACGAGGAGCGACAGGTGACGAGGAAGATCAAAGAGAGTCCTAGATGCGAGGCAAAGGGAGAAGAACGAGATAGGCGAAAGGCCGCTCGTCGTATTATCCAAAAAAAAGTGTGGAAGGAAGGAATGGGTGCCGGGATGGGGAGGAGCGGCACGAGCGGCGGAGGTTTGCTCGAGTCACTACCCACGGGTACACCGCTTCATGTTGCGATGCTGGGCCTCGACAGCGCTGGAAAAACAACCGCTCTCTATCGTCTCAAGTTCGATCAGTACCTGAATACGGTGCCTACCATTGGATTCAATTGCGAGAGAGTTCGAGGCGGTATTGGAAAGGCAAAGGGTCAGTAAATCTTACCTATTATTATAAATAAAATTGTCTAAAGATTCTATTAAGGGCGGCTACAGTGACTTATGAAATTTCCATCTTCGTGAAGCAATTTTCACTAAAACCTGGCGTACTCTTTCTAGACTGTTTTCATTTAGAACTCCGCGAAATTCGCAACAACGCGCGCTCTACATTCATTTTTTTTGCTCGTAGTCTCAACTTATTTAAGAGTCGCATGTATTGTATTTTTATCACATTTGTTATACTAGAAGAAAGCAATTCCACACGGCAGAAGATCCGCGATTCAATTTGGCTGCCATAGATCGAACGCGCTGTGCACCCGATCCATATGGCTCTACAGCACCGTTTATGACAGACGACTGAAGTTGGCTATGCGCCATACCGACCAATCAAAAGATCTCCTAAACTGGTTTCATGATTTTGATACATTTCGAGATATTTAGGCCATGTCTTTTTTAAGAGGGGACCAGGGTTAGGCGGACTTCATTTGACATAAACAAAACGTTTCAATGCTTCAACTTGGTCCCGGTTTCAACGTGTCTGACGACACCGGCGACCAATCACAGGACGAATAAAATGACAACAATTAAATGTATCGAGCCAGCGACATATCGTGACACACCAACTTTTTAGACGAAGATTTCAATTGATTCTATGAATTATTTTCTAAAATATCCAGGAATAACGCAAAAGACTGCATGAGTTTCTAAAAATTTCTTGGGCAGCAGAATTTGTCGTATTGGCTTGAGGCTTTTTCAGGGCTTAGACTGAACCCTTATTTACAATTCCTACTATCGGATTATCCATATCAGTGGCGTAGATAGAATTTTAGTTCAGGGGCAAGGGAGGGGGGCAAACCTTATTGAGAAGTAAAGTCAACATATGAGGTATTTCACGGTTAATCGTCAAGGTCGTGACTCTCGTTTTGTTTCCTTTTGGGATGTTGTAGGGCAATATGAAAAAGCACTCTAAAATTTTTGTGGAAAATTTTTCTTTTCATAATCACCCAAAACTACGTCGACAATTTAAAATACGGATAACACAACTTTTTGAACGAAAGAATCGTTCGATATACGTATATTTGTGTCAGATATTCGGTGACACATGGATAATAGTCAAACGCGTAACTTGTGTTTCTTTTTTCATAATCAACACTTACAGTTAATTTTGTTTTTATAATTCTGATATAATAATTTTGAACGATTTTTACTATCGTTCATATTGGGTTGTCGTTCGTATAACTTAGACACGAAATAAACTAGGGCGAGGTCGAAAGCGACATGCTTACGACACGTGGCATGCCGTGCTGCAGATTCCTTGACACATTATTGAAGGCGATCAGATTTGACACTAAATTGACGGTGTTGACGCTGAATTTCCTTGCAACCAATCGTAGCACGAATTACAGTCTATAAGAATGGTTGCTTATTGGTAAAATTCAAATGAGCTCAACGTGGCTGACATATTGGATTTTAAATATGATGCGCAGAGAGAATTAGATCCCCTCCAGAAGTTGATGGACCAATAATGACGCGCGTTCAGATTCTTTAGACTAGTACGGAATTTACCACCAGATGTCATATCGTTTTACTTTTTGAAAAGAATTCATAAAAAAATAGAAGCGAGATTCGGCCCACTTTTCGTCCAAGTTTTAAAATATTGATATCTCATACAGGATTTTTGAATTTTTTTTTTTCAGAATTTTAAACTCTGTATGACAATAAATAAAATAAATAAAATAAATAAAATAAATAAAATAAATAAAATAAATAAAATAAATAAAATAAATAAAATAAATAAAATAAATAAAATAAATAAAATAAATAAAATAAATAAAATAAATAAAATAAATAAAATAAATAAAATAAATAAAATAAATAAAATAAATAAAATAAATAAAATAAATAAAATAAATAAAATAAATAAAATAAATAAAATAAATAAAATAAATAAAATAAATAAAATAAATAAAATAAATAAAATAAATAAAATAAATAAAATAAATAAAATAAATAAAATAAATAAAATAAATAAAATAAATAAAATAAATAAAATAAATAAAATAAATAAAATAAATAAAATAAATAAAATAAATAAAATAAAATGTTGAACTTTTTTTGCGTCATGCCTCATGTATATCAAGCACTATGATTTTGCGACTTTATAGAGTCTTTCAGTGACTTCAATGAAATACAATATTTTTCACTTTGTCACAGCATTCGAAATAAACCGGTTGACGGATTTTATCGGTTCAAATCCCATGTTACGACCAGAGAGTGCTTTATGGTTCGAGTATAGATTTTTTGGTGGCCCATGCAACAAAATTGTGAATAAAAATGTGTATTTTTAAAACATTGACCAAATAGTGCGCCACTACTAATCCCAGTTTCTACTGCGTCCAGAATTTCTTTACTGGAACCGAAAAACACTCTCCCATGAATTATAGGGGAACTGAAAAATTGTAATCTGTCGGCCAGTTTGATCCGAATGCTCTGAAAAGTGGAAAATATTGATTTTCATCTCATAGCATCATGTGCGCACTATATATAAAATTGCCAAATTATGTTGTTGGCTAGCGAAATAAGAGGCAGCAGCTCATCCCTTAATTAATTTATTTTATGAAATTTAAATACCAGCTTAAAGTCTGTGACAACCAAAAACAGTCTCATTTTCGTGAAATTTTGATTGAGAAAAAGTCCTAGGAAAATGTATGTTTCTTCATTTGCAGTACATATCTTTAATGTATTGTTAGAAGAATTTGAAAAATATTCATATTTGCCACGAATTAAATTAAATATTGCGAATTTCAATGGAATATCTTAAGCCGATATTTTTAAGGCTCAAGCTTCAAGTGGATGCCGAAAAAGATGAATTTTATTTTTTAACATCACAATGATTGTCCACCTTAATCCAGATATTGTACTCCGAAGATGCGTAGAAACGTGATTCAATTGTATTTTAGTTTTTTAAAATAGATACATTGCTCAAGAAATGTTTAAAAATAAATGCTTTTATGTTCGTCAACAGGCGTGAGCTTTCTGGTTTGGGATGTCGGTGGACAGGAAAAACTTCGACCCCTTTGGAAGTCGTACACAAGATGCACCGACGGTATTATATTTGTCGTCGATTCTTGCGACGCTGAGAGACTCGAGGAGGCGAAGATGGAACTCACCAGAACGGCGAGAAGTCCTGACAATGCTGGTGTGCCAATCCTTATTCTCGCCAACAAGCAAGATCTACCGGGTAAGTCAATTTCGCTGCAAACTCGTACATAATCAGAAATGGGAATCTCTATTTAATATTTACAAGCTTTGCCAAAAATCTCAAGTTGCTTTTCTTTGTTGAAAAGGAAAAAGTATTACGTTTATCGGTCACGGATGATGGTTTATAGTTTGTAAATTGGGAAAGTATTTAAAATATATATTTTCCATCAAGTACTATTCAGCTTTGAGTAGTTCACTTTTTCAAAATATGCAATATTAATTAAATGCTGACTTTGGTAATAAAAGAATGAATGCTTTGTTGGACCGACAGTTGCTTATATCTGTGCAAGAGTGGCCCCTCTGTCTAGAGACGTGAAAAACTTATAAAAGTCAAAGAATTTCATCTATCAGAGAAATCTTTAATTTTGTGACGGGCTATCCATACCTACAGGAAACAATCTTAATGCAATTTTTAATCATAGACGTACATTTACTTACTCGGCTACGCATTTCATCTGAGACATAACGGAGTATGTAACTTTTTACTGCTATTTAAAGTTTTTAGTAGGCTGCTCTTTATTTAGGGTGATTTCGTAATTTCCTGCGGACAAGGCGCGAAAAGTTTGCAAATAAATGAAACAAAAATTACGCGAAACTTGGAGATTAAGTCAAAGTACTGCCTCCAAGGCAGCGAATCCTCCCATTTAATTTCAATGGAAATACAGGCCCACTGCATTTTTTTTTCCTCTGTCTTAATAAGTGCTGTGAAAAATCTAAAATTTGGCGTTTGGAAATTTGGCTCTGTTAGTCATAGGTGTTTTACAAATAAAAAGGATGCAAAGTAGAGCTTTGCACATTGCTTCCTCATTATTTAAAAAAAAAATGTGATCTTAGTTTCCTCAGAGAGGAAGCTTCTGCAAAAAAAAATCCAAACATTCTTCGTTGTACTTAAGTTTATTCGTCTGCAAAGTCTCAGCGTGACTCCTTTAAATTCGATTCACTGGCAGCATGTGAAAATTGTAAAAAAAGGTATTGATGAATTTCGAACCCCTTTGCAAATTCGAACAAAATTCAATACACAGCAACCTTAGTCGCAACTGAACGCGTGTGCAATATTTCAGACCAAGAGCTTGAAATTTGCGACAGCAGCAGCAAGTACAAATTGTAACAACATTTCCAAAAAAATAAAATATTCATAACTTTTCATGCCCTCTGCCGATTTGAGGCAAATTCAATATCAAAAAACCTTTGCAGCAGTCATCCTTTTAACGTCCTTTTCGTCACATACACACACACACACATATATCCAGGCGCCGGCAAAAAATTGCATTTCTCGACGTTTTAGGCTATTTAAAGTACGTTGACATTAACGTTTCGATTTTTTTTTCACGTAAACATAGCTTCCTCTATGAGGAAGCCAAAAAAAAAACAATTTTCGTGAAAAAAGCTTTCACGAAAATTGAATATTCTTTATTTGTGACCCCTTTGTTCTATAACGATTTTTCATTGTTTTTGCCTTTTGCAGGTGCTAAAGAAGTGGGCGAGTTGGAGAAGCACCTGGGGGTGCTTGAATTAGCGGGTTCGCCAGGGAGTTCGTGCATAAGAGTGCAGCCAGCGTGCGCGATAACGGGTGAGGGTCTTCACGAGGGTTTGGACATTCTCTACCAGTTGATTCTGAAGCGCCGTAAGCTTGCCAAGCTGAATCGGAAACGGGCGAGGTAGGCCCGGGCCTCGGAGGACTGCACATGCGTCTTCTGATATTGTCCAAGAACGCCGACGGGCTTATTGTCACCGTCAAGAGTCTCGGGCTCGCTTAGCCCAATTCCCGACACAATCATCAATGAGACCAACTCCGAAGACGTTTCAAAGACGGAGACTCAAGAGTCAAGACTGATCTTCGACCAAGCTACAGGCGTCGTTGTTACCGCCGCACTCGTCGAATTAGCTTGCGACATACGCAAATAGACGAGAGAATTGCCTACAAATTTTTCGGAGTCTCTCCGAAAACGCCCGTGAATTGTCAACCTCGACAATTATGTTTTAAAAAAGAAATAAGAAACTCGGCGATCCATGGCACGGATCTACCCAGTATTCGAAAAAAAAACTTTGAGATCGCTGACTCTCATAGCTCTCTTTTCGTCGAAAGAGCAACGCGCCAAAGTGTAGTGACAAACGGAATCGTCGATTAGTCCGCCTGAGCGACAGCCGCGACCTCCGAATTCCTCGAGAAAAAATAAGTCGAACAAAAAAATGATTGAGAAATTTGTCCGAGGGCCACAATCGCCAAAGACAACGAGTTTAAACGCTTACGCGGGTGTGAATTGTTTTTGTCGCCTAAGTATCTTTTTAAAAAAAAGGAGAAAACGACAGATAAAGTGTGCGTGCGTCTCTGTAGGTCGAGGTACTTGCTTAGGAACTCACCCAGTAATCGCGTACTCGTGCCTATCCATTTTTTGCACCTTTATACCTTGCCGTATAATACAACAAACAAAAAGAAAAAAAAAAGAGCATAATGATACTCAGAGGCTTCTGAGTATTTAGCATTGAGAGTAGAGAGTACGTTTCTATATGAATGTGTGTTACGAGTGTAAACGAGTGATTTATGCTAGTCGACCGGACGATTTGGTAATGAAGATGAAGTAAATAAAACGAATATTATAGTATATTGTTAAGGACGGGGTCTCATGTAACTCGCTAAAGCAAGGCCGTTTTTTGGAACTTTTTTTTTCAAACAGTTCATTGGAAGTTTTTTTTTAACTTTAAGGATATTTTATTATACATTTAAAAAAATGGAATTTTTGTAACTCGTGCATGAAAAGCACGAAAAGCTTTTCGTGGCAATTTTGCGCGACGAAAGTGGCTCTTTTCGTGACAATTTCGCGCAACGAAAGTGGCTCTTTTCGTAGCAATGTCGAAAAGTTGTTTTGCGCATGCGCCGTACATTATTTTTCGTCCCTAGGGCAGGAACTTTTCTGCTCTGGGGACGATAAATTCTAACCACACTTATCACCGTTCCTCCCGCAAATACTGCCACCAAAAGCGCCTCTGTTGCTGCACTTGTTACAAAAAGTATCGTGCGTAACATGGGCCGAATTGGCGATTGCGGCTCGTGTGATTAAACCTGACACTCTTTTTACCTTCGTCCATCTTCTCAATTTTTTAATGATGTTCAACTAAAGTATAATTGATAAAAAGCAATTATAATTCCACATACGAACATTACTCTGTACCAAAAAAAAAAGTTCTATTTTTTCAAATCTGTGACAAAATAACCTGAAGGTTAAAAAAATATTCACTAGATTGTATATTTTTTTTTTTAATATTCGCAAGAATCACCTTGTTTTTAGGGAGCTACATAAGACATCCCCCTTAAATGAACAGGAGCGTGAAAAACGCGATAATTTGTAAATACGAGTAAAAGACCGAGCGCGCTCACTAGGCTCGGTGAGAGATTGTAGAGGACCCGTAAGTTACGTCGAGGCTCCACTCGGCTATTACAAATGAGAAAAAAAATTGTTAAATTCGTAAAGCCTAGGGATGATAATCGTCGTTTATTGTTAGAGAAATTGAATCGCATAAAGTGTTTATATCGAGGAAGGGAGGAAAAAGTATATATTCCGGCCTCGTTTCTGATCTGGAATGGCCATCATTCGAATGAAAATTGACTAATTGACTGTGGATTATTCTGTCAACGAAATATTATTATCCATTGGAAAAGAAAACACTGTAAGATGTTTTTTTATTATTGTAAGCGTTTAACATTTTTTTTGCAACAGTGTGCGTATAATTTGTTTTTACGCACTGTTTTTAGTGCGTAAAATGCTACTTTTCGGTACAATGTGCGCAAAATAAAAGACTCCCAAAAAGAAACCCCGCGAAAGGCGAAGATTTCCGTTGCTCGATTGAAGTTCCTCCCGGTGCTTTTTCTTTTTCTCAGACATTTGTTTGCTGAATTGTCTATATACGGTTATTTTTCCGATTAAGACTGGAGAATCATTTCTGAATATGTCTGTATGAATAATTATAATATCCGGATGATTGAAATATTACTTATCCGCGGTAACGAAAGAATCTAGAAATTAACAACATATAGTAGCTAACATTAAATCCGCAGGATTATGGACACATTTATAGTGTTTTAACCATTAAAATGATCGTGTGGTCAATGGGGGGCTTCTCCCCCATCACTAACCCCCCGGAAAGGGGCTCCGACCTTTTTTCAAATTTTCATCTGGAAAATAATAATAGGCACTAAAAACAGTACAAATTTTACACGCACTGTTACAAAAAATAGCGTATGCAACTCGTGCATACGTTTTACGCTCTTGTTGCATAATATACTATTATTTCTGCCCAATCATTCTTTATTTGAAAATATTTTAAGTGCTTCTTTATTCTAATGGCGCTCATTGGGTCTGTTTTTTTATTCTGCTGCATATCGAGACTTTACTTCCTTGTCACAAAAAGAACAAAGATTTACGCAAGAGGGCGTTAAAAAAGCACTACCACTGTGCTAATTAGAAGAAAAAAATTAAACGGTGTGGTGTTTGCCAAAATTTCAACGCATTTATAGCAGAATAATTTTTTGTATATATTGATTGTAATAAAAATATAGGTTTTGTAAAGTCGGAATATGCAGCAGCACGTTCGTCGACTTGTTTTCATATTTCTTTTATTCGTTTAGAAAATTTCAAATCGTTGAATGCATTTTCGGCGTAAATGCATTTTAGGTGTGGGGAAAATCACAAATCTTTACAAGTTTCACAACATCTCACAGCTGTAGTAAACTTGTGTGACAAGATAATTTGATGACGAAATTATTTTTAATTATTCCGCCTACGAAATATTATAATTGTTTTTTTATTTACAAAAAACAATTCCAAGTGATTTTTAATTCGAATGATGCTCATCCCTGTTCTTAACGTAGTTCTTTCTCACTTGTACTAGAGCGAATTGAGCCCTAGAGGTAAATAAACGAAAAAAAAACCTATTGGACATAATTGTTGTTTTTATATCAAACTGTCGTTCGAAAATTCTATTGTATACTATACTTGCCCTTGTTGTGTTTTTCTATTACATCTCGATATTTTATCTCGCGCTTTGATCGATAGATACCCTATTTATCTACGCGTACGATAGGTGTAATCATTATAAACGATAGCTACATGTATTATTGATTATTAAAGATGATTGTCATATACCACGTGCTTCCTCTGTTATACATACATATATATATATATATATATATTATACATGTAATCGCTTATTATTGTGCGATTCGTTGACATACCCGAGTGCAATTTTTTTTTAATAAATTCGATTCCGTTACGTTTTGATTCTAATTTTTATTTCTCAACCGCTGTTCACCTAATGGTTTGAAAAGGAAAAGCCGCAAAGTAGAACTTTGCACATTGCTTTCTCACTAAATGTCCTTTTTCACAAAGCTATCTCTATGAGGAAGTTTATTTATTAATTTTAGTTTCACCATAGAGGAAGCTTTGTGAAAAATGAAATTTAATAAGGAAGGAATGTGCAAAGTTCAACCTTGTAGCTTTTTTTTCAATTAGCAGTTTTTTTTTTCAATTTGTTACCTTCACCTTTTTGGTAGCTAGAGGTGCAACAACACAAAATGAAATCACAATAATTAAATATTAGTTTCTCCTCTACTTGCAAAATTTTGTATATATCCATCGTGTCGTTCTGAAGTTATCGGCAATTTAATTTTGGTACTTATGGTTATTGAATGTAAAAAATGATAATTTCTATAAAATCTTAACCACTTTACGCTTTGTGCAAAATTTTAGGTAAGATATTTAAACCATTCTCGAATTATAGCATTTTCAAAAAAAATACGATAATTTAAAAACTCCATAAAAATCGAACCGCTTTCCCTACCAACACTGATGATTGTGCGGTCGGTTTGCGACTTTGGCGGTCCCTCGAGTCAAGCATAAATTTCGTGCTGCCGTTACTTGGATGGATAATCGTTTAGTCGTACATTGACTGGCACATCAACAAGCGAGCGGGAGGTATTTTTTTTGGGCCTTTGGTGTTTACACTTGAGTAACATTGTTACTTTCGTGTATCCACCGAAGAATCAGAGAAAAATAGTATTGTCTGTATCGGCACGAGTTTTCCGCAGTTTCCCCGTGCCCACGGCGAATGCGGTACAGTGTAACTAAGTCGGCGGAGGATGCATCGGAAATTCAGTTAGCTTAGCGAAGGGTGGGTAGGGAGTGATAGGAGGAAGGGCAGGAAGGGTCGTAGAAACCTGAGAAGGTATGCGCAACATGGGAAATAAAAATCTAAAAATCTAAAAATCTAAAAATCTAAAAATCTAAAAATCTAAAAATCTAAAAATCCAAAAATCCAAAAATCTAAAAATGCTGCTTCACTTATGTGTTAAATTTCAGTTCAATCGGTTGAACTGTTTTTGAGTTATAGGCGCCTCAAATTTTGAAGCTCAGCGCGCACACACATACACACACTTGCGAATATTTTTTTCTAAATCACTTTTCTCAATGTTTTGGACCATTCTAAGTGCCCTGGCATGAAAATCTCGAAAATAAAAATTTCACGCAAGCAAAGTTTCCTCTATGACGAAGCAAAAAATGTATTGTTTTATGGTTGAGGGAACGGAATTGTTCATCGTCGAGCTCAATAAGCTCATATCCGGTGCGCCACAGCACGACGACAATAAATACGTTTCCGGCGAATGCTTTCCGGTAACTCACTACGAGCTCCGGATCTCACGGCTAAAGCCTGTGAGTCGGAACAAACTGTTGCAAAGATGAATGCTCTATGATTTTTTTTTCGCAGTGATTTTATATTAACTTCGATTGACTTTGTCTGGTATTTCGTTGAGAAAATTTGCTTCACGCTTCCCGACTTGTCTGAGGTCTAATAAACGATCGTAATTTGTGAAAAATATTCACTTATTATAAAAATACATACACTAATTTAACTACACTAATTTTACATGGTATGCAGAACATAAATGTCTACGTAAATATTCGTATAAATTACGAAACTAAATGAATTAAAAATAAATATGTTTCGAATTTTTATAAATGTGAAAATAAATGCAATTCAACCTGAATATTTGATTCTGTCCTGAATTATGAACTCAGTGGAAATCTGAAACTATTTACAAAGTCGTAGAATTTACCATTTACAAAAGTGTCGTAATCTTATATGTCATATCGAAATTTCGTTGAATAAGCGAAGCGCTATTCGAGTGAAAGATTCATTTGTAAAATTTTGTTGCGTGATGCAGTTTTTAATCTCTTAAAATAATATACTATCTGGCTCAATTCCTTATGCGAGAGAATTAAAAAAAAAAAAAAAAAAAAAAAAAATTGGCTTGCGACGGGCGTTAAATTGTCGAGCGGAAGAGGAGCATGCAAGCAAGTGAGTTCTGTTACTTTGTGGGCGAGCAGCGACCTTAGATCGCTCCTTCTATAGAGATCTTGACGAGACGCTCTCCCTCCCGGGCTTCCTCGTGAGTGAGCCGACAGTCTGGTTGCATCGGTGCTCACTCTCCGCGCCTGGCTTAACAGTCTAATGTACTGTTGCTGCCCTGCAGCATACTTATAGGCTAGTCACGTTCACCTACTGACCAGTGTGTAGTCGCTGCTATTGGTTTTACATTTTACTCGATATCTCTCGTAAAAGATGTCTTATTTATTTTTATAAATTACTAGCTCATACGCGCTCTTACCCCGTTGATGTTACATTATTTTATTAAATTTTCTTTTTTTGCAACTGTACATTTTTCTCTGAAACGAATTATCAGTTAACAGAAATTTAAAAAAGGCTGCAAAGTAGAACTTTGCACATTGCTTCCACATGAAATTTCATTTTTCACAAAGCCACCTCTATGAGGAAGTTTAATTATTAACTTTGGCTTTCTCGTAGAGGAAGCTTTGTGAAAACTGAGATGAGGAATCAACGAGCAAACTTCTACTTCACGTGATTTTTCATTTTAATTAGCATTTTTTAAATGTATATTTTAAAAATATCTGTATATTTTTGGTAGTTGCTTCTATAATAACACAAATTAAAAATTAAAAATGTATTATCTATAAAAAAAAAAAATTATGTTACACATATGACAACGAAAATTACGTAATTAATATCGTTGCATCATATTTGCAATACCGTAAAAAATATAAAATCTCGAAAAAAAAAAACTTCACAAAAACAAAGCTTCCTCTATATGAGAAAGCAAAAATGTGCAAGTTAATGTTCGTGACTAAAAGTTTTTATGCGTACACTGGTATATTAAATTTAATGCAAAATTATGACACGAATGTACTACAGTAAAATTTGATGAAATTATACAAATTGATATACGTTTTTGTAATTCTATTTGCAGTTTTGTAGGACGAAAGTGGCTCTTTTCGTAGCGATTTAGAAAAGTCATATTACGTTTCATGCAATTTTCTTTACAGTGAAGAGGTACGGACAGAGAGGTAGTTTGAAAGGTAGAGGTAATGTAGTAGCATCAAAGATAGGGGCAGAGACAGAGGCAGACAGGTAAAAATCGACAAGCAGAGGTAGAGGTGTGAAAACTCTGAATATTTAAATAATAAAGAAATGTAAAATCAATGGGGTAGTTAATTTTTTACTGCATTTCTTTTTTAACCGGATATACAGAATAGAACGTCGCATATGTATTGCTTCTTCATTGTTTTTTCCTTTTTTTTTTTTCTACAAAAAAGCAAAAAGGTTCGTAAAAAACTGATTAGTAATATAATTTCTCATTGTCTGTTTGGTTGTAATTAGCATCTATAGTCGCACCTTGCACAGGTAGAATATCCAGAAAGATGTATGAAACAATCTGTTATATATTCCGTTATACGAGGTGCGTACTCGATCGAAGTGGAATTGCCGATGCGATCGCAATGTCGAGTGACCGACTCTCAGGGAAAATTATACGAGTATATACGGTTATATTAGCTCAGAGAGACCGGATAGAAGCTCTTGCTCGGTCTTTGCTCTTGACTCACTGGTCGCACGTGCCATTCATACACCGTCGGTTAGTCGCGTTGATTCATTCAAGTGGAGAATCCGGTCTCGGCACAGATTACTATACGCAGTTGTTAAGATAGCTCACGTTCGAGAAGCAACGGTACGGCCTCGGCCGCCGGACCGTTGTTCATCGAAGGCATCATCTTCACTTCTCGCTTCATCTCCGCGCTCACTCAGTAACACAATTTCTTCAATTGCCGGACACTGGTGAGCCATAGTGTGATCTTCAGTAGGGTGCTCCTTGATAGGGCTGTCGACGAATTTTGATCACTCCGGCCACTAGAAAGCTTTCAAATAAGTCAAAATAAATCTGTGTGAAATGTCAGAGTTATAGTTCAGTGGGAAAGCATGCCACTCATTTCGTTTTCTTCGTTACCTTCCACAATCTTCATCTATTTTCGAAATTTTATCAACTCAATTTTCATTACAAGACGTAAAGAAGTCCCTGTGAACACGACATATGCTAAAAAAGTCATGCTGCCTTTTTTATTTCTGATCATTTCTGATCCAAAAATTTTGCAAAATTTTGGATCAGAAATTTTGCAACATATTGAAACTCTCTTTTGATACAGAAAGTGAAGAACTATTTTGTGTTTCCCATCAGTTGTTCAGCTCCTCTTATCAACGCAAGCAAGCGGTCGCAGGATTTCTTCAATTGCTGAACAGTACTTGAGCGTTATGGAATCATGTATTGCCTTGTTACGTATTCATACGGTTAAAAAGCAATCGCTTAATATAAATCTCGAGATAGGGAGGAAGAGACAGCAAGAGGGAAAGCTACATAAAAAAAGTTCCGGCGTTCTTTGACGCGATGAGTAACGAGGCGGATGAATAGAGAGCAACGAAAGAGACACAGCCGGATAAGCCAGACTCCCTGCTCATGAAGCTCGAAGGTAAAAAGACGATACACTCGACCTCGCTCTCCGACGGATTGCAAGTTAGCGGGGGCGGTTTTGCCTCTTGGAGGGTTCTGGGCGAACGCACTGAGTACAGCCTCCGCACTCTTCAGTATAGTCTGCTATCGAACCTCGCGGCCCGTGTTGCCATGGGGATTATTTCTCCTCGCCTCTTTACCACTGTGCTTCTTCTCTCCCTGCACCCGCGTAAACGCAATCAGCGATTGCTCGACGCCTGTTCAGAAGTCGAAATTATTGGTAGACGAAAAAAAAGTCGTCTAGACGTCGATGTGTTTCCGTTTACTTTTCTTCTTAATTTAATTACTGCGCTACGCACTACAGATTAAAGCATCTAAAACGGTAACTGATTAATGCAAATTACGGCTTGGTTTATTGAGTTTTTTTTTTTTAAGAATATGATGTGTCATTTTGCTTCCTCATAGAGGAAGCTTTGTTATGATGAACATTTGTTTTTCGAGATTTTCATGAAAATGTTTTGGGAATGTCCCAAAACGTCTAGAAAACCTATTCAGAAAAAAATTTGCGGAAATGTGTGTGTGTGTGAGTATGTGTGTATGTGTGTGTTAGGCCTCCAAAATTCAAATCCCCATAACTCGAGGATGATTAGACCGATCGGGCTGAAATTTGGCATACAAGTAGAGTGGTTGGACAATTTCTCATTTTTCAATTTTCATTTCTCAATGGCCTCTGTGTTTAGGACAATTTACAAAATAATTGGGACTCTCGTTGAAATTTTACGAGACTTTGAATTTTTCGAAAAAGTTTGTTCGCGCTCTAGTTGCCACAAATATTGAGTTATGGGGCTAAAAAAATTTCCAGTCGTAGACAAACATCAAAAACGATGGATGAGTTCGAATACGGTGAGGATCGGTTGAAAAATACGATTTTTATGACATTTTGAATTAAAAAAAAAAGTGTGTTTGCGTTATAACTGCCGCAAATTTCAAGGTGTCGGGTTGAAATTTTTTTTTTTATCGTAAAAATTGGTAAGATTAGAATTTGTTTAAGAATTTTTAAAATATAACCATTCAAACGTACGGCCTTGCTTCTATTTCACGTTCATCTCAATCCGCTACACTCATTTTGGAAAAACTAGTCTCAAGCAGAACTGAGAATGATTTGGGAATATTTGACCTATCGGTTCTCTTCTAAAAGTGCGCAAAGTGCAAAAACAAATAGATAATTTTGAAGGTTGGTTACCGTTACAAGTATTCTTTAGCCAGATAGCGAAAAAGTCATTTTTTAAATTGTTTTTAATAGCATATTTTTCTTCAAAATAATACTAATAGTTTCCAAGTATATGGGACATTTCACCTGATTTCGACCTGGGTCTGACCTGGATCCGCAATTTTTTATATCATTGACAAAGCTCTAAAAAGCAATAATTAAACAAAAAATTACTCATTTTTAATTACCTATGATTTTTTTAAACAAATTATAGAATGACAGATTTTTTAAATCTGAAGAAATTCTGAAAACCCTTTTTTCGAAAATAAGAATAGCAGGATATGCCAAAATTAAAAAACGAATCCATCATATAATTCTGTCTAATCGGTTGAGTCGGTACAAAAATCGTTCTTGATGTTGTCTCTCTTGTCGGCATTATTCTCTCTGGCACGTTCGTGAAATTCGCTTGCGGTTCCTTGCTTCTTTTTCAAAGTAAGATCAAAGCCGTCCGGAAATTGTGTCTCGAAGGATTCCGGATCGTCGAGTTTGCAGTAATTCGTGAAGAATTCAAGAAACAACCTGTGATCGTCGTTTGGTTGTGCCGGCTGCGACGGCGTTGCTTTCGCTTTTGACTCGATCGCAGCTAAACGCGATACAGGCTGACGTTTTCTTGGTTTCGGTGCTTCCATTATTCGCTCCAGCGCGGCCAACAGCCGATGCATCAATTCAAACTGCGGAAATAAAAAAGAAAATATTTATGTAGGGATGTAAAAAAAGGATGCAAAGTCAACGATGCTAAATTTTGTACATATCTTCGGCGCTAATTGGCACATATTTTCGTCACGAAATATGATAAATAAAATAGGAAAGCGATGTACCTTTCTAGCAGCCTCTTCGGCGTGTTTCATGGCTTTCATCTCCTGTCTGAAACCTTCCTTCTCACATACTCTGACGATCTCGTGGGGCAGATTGTCCAGCTGCATGTTGAGATCTTCGTAAGTTTTTTCAATGGCACGCATCATTGAGTAGGTATCGAGGTTGGCGTAATTTGGTCCAATGCAACTCTCGTAAGTATCCTCGATGAACACCCGCAAATGTAGGACTGGTTCTGAGCACACAAGCTCGCGGAAAACTCCGTAAAGCAAATTGTTGGCATAATTTTCCAAGCTCTCTGCTCTTTCCTCTTCCAAACAAATGCTGGACTGTTAAGTGGAATTCAGTGATTAATCAACTTATTAAAGACGTGTTCAATAAGCTTATATATGGGGCATTCCACCCAGTTTCGATCTGGTTTTGACCTCGACCTCTCCGATTTGGCTCATTATTTTTTGTAGGCTTAGTTGGACCCTCAACTTCACCATTTTTTTTTTACTGCAATTTTTTTAAATATTTTTTTAAAGTGACATGTCGAATGGCATAATTTAAAAATCTGAAAAAATTCTGAAAAATACTTTGTTCAATAACAAAATTGTCTAGCTTATAGCCAAAGTGGGGAAGATTTTTCTTTTTACAGTTTTTAAGCTTCTTTTATTTTAAAAAATTATAAAAAAATAGAAAAAGTCATTAATCTACTGCAGGCGTTTCGTCAAATGTTTGTTTATGTAAAACCGGATTTTTCAGAATTTTTTTCCAGATTTTTAGGAATTTTTTCAGATTATTCCGAATAAGCTAGAATATTTTGATATTCAATAGAGTATTTTTCAGAATTTTTAAATTATTCATTACACACCAAAAATGTTCTTTAGTCCAGAACACTTTCGAGATATTCTAATATTGTCGAACAAAAAACCGATCAATTAAAAATATTTTTTAAAAGAAACAGATTAATCTAAATTAAAATAAATATAAATCATTTTGAAACTATTGCAAAATTTTGAGATCCCGTTTTGAGATTACAATGAAAATGAAAATCCAATGTCAACATTTTTTTTAAAGCTTACGATTTTTCACTTAGCAGTACATTTTTATATTTTTTAAAAATTTCTAGTCTTTATATCCACTATAAATTTTTTAGAAAAGAGGTTTTTTTTTAAAACTCGGAAATTGGACTGATACGCGCAATATACTGAATTGAAAATCCGAGTTGAATTAATTATACGATGTGTGCTTGCAGACCTCGAGCCCGGAAAGTGCCTCCTCGATTTCACTCATCTCTCGCTTGATGAGAGTCTCGGTCTTCGTTATGTTTGAAGTCATATCGGCCATCGGGCCAGCCAGCGACTCCAGATGAATCAGGGCATTGAGATTCTGAAGTTCCATTGATCTGAAGACTCGTACGAGCTCGTGAGGATCTTTGAAGTAGATCTCTGGTGTATGAGCTTCCGCAATGTCCCTTTCAAACATCTCTGCAACGACAGCGGCGTACACGGATTTTTTTGTATTATTCTCGAGTGTTCGTTCTTTGAAGCGATACATTGCAAATATTAATCACATATTTGAGATTCGTTGAAATGTACATGAAATCTAAAAGAACGTGCTTTCCAGGAGTTATATTTTAATCGTTAATTTCAAATTTTAGTTAGTTAAAAAAAAAACGGATGCAAAGTAGAACTTACACATTGCATCTTCATTATTTTAGAATTTTTTTAAGACTTTACTTATCGTTACATTCAAAGAATCTACAGCAATAATAAATAACAATCTAACACGAATAATATTATCATATTTTAGGATTTACAGATCATGAGGAACCTTTGTTTTGAGCTACAATGGACTAACAGTTTTTAAGAAAAATTTGCAATTTTTCTACGAGTTACACAGAAAAATCTATATGATATAAAAATCGATATGAAGGATGCGAGTACGTTTTACCTATTAAGGTCTCGAGAGAAGCAAGACTATCCGGGGTTTTGTGTCGTCCTAAAAGGTCGTTGACCTTTGCTGATCTGATACTGGCACCTGAGGGCGATCGATGAATCCAATCGTGCTCCAGACGCCAAGATGTTGGTGATATTTGGTATAAAAATTTTTGGCACATCTTCACGGTTCGCCACATCTCTTCCAAAGAATAGACCTCAAGACGAGCTTGACCAACCTCTTTCAACAATTCTTCACGTTTCGTAATTACCGCGTATGTCGACTTTACCTCATCCTCAGCTTTTCCCATTATCGCCATACTCTCCTCGTGATCTTTCGACAAAAACTCCTCGAAACCATTTACGTAGCTTCTGTATTTGCGCTGAAAAAAGAATGCAATTTTTTTGTTTCCATGCCTACGGGGGTCTTCGTCTCCTTATGCTCATATCCTAAAGAGGAAGCGTTTATGCAAACGAAGGTATAAAAAAAATGAGAAAAAAAATTTGCAAGCTTCTAGTTTGCAGACTTGTTTATGGCTAAGTGTACATTATTATTGTGCACACCCAAGTTCATATAACACGAACTTTTTTAAGTGTAATTGTCACTTCTGTACAGCCTTATTTCGCGCGCAAAAATGCTGTACAGACCTTAATTGTATTTTTTTGTAGAAATATTGCATAAAATTCAATTGTAAATATCCTTTTAATACACAACACTATTGTGCACTATTTTTTTGTGCACAGCCTCTCGGCGAAGAGAGTATTTCCCGGCCACAATTTTAAAAAAGTACTTTTGGGTACAATATCACTATGCACAGAAACGCTTGTGCTCAACATTTTTTAAATCGAGACAGATTTGCTACCGAGGTTTAGGAAACACTGTTATGCACAACTTGGTTGGGCACGAGGATGCTGTTTATTGAATATCAAAAATATTTAATTTTGTAAGATTGGAATTAGATCAAGGAATTATTTACATTGTTTCTGAAACATTCTGCATTCAACAAGTATTGCTTCACTTCCAGCAAGTTAGAAAGAACCTAAATAGTATTGGGATGTTGAAGCAATTTTTGAAAATTCAATAAAGAATACCTTGAATAAAAAAATCAACTACAATTTCATCTTCCACTCACGAGTAAAACTGGACATTAAAACCATTTTGTATTGAATTATTTTTTCGCAGATTTTTAAATTATGGCATTCGATATATCAGTTTAAAAGAATATTTAAAAAAAATGTGCATAGTTCGGAAAAATCTGAAAAAAAATCTTAAAACCCCGGTTTTACATAAATAAACATTTGACCAATCGCCTGTAGTAAATTAATTATTTTTTCTATTTCTTAATAATTTTTTAAATAAAAAAAGCTTAAAAACTGTAAGAAGAAAAATCTTTTCCACTTTGACTACAAGTCAGATAATTTTGTTATTGAACGAAGTATTTTTCAGTCAGTTCAAAGCAATTTTACATTCTCGTCATTTTTTTCAAAACAATTACAAAGTCGAACCTTACACATACAAACGTTGCTTCATTATTTTGTTTTTTTTTTTTTGTTATTTAGCCAAAACTAAACAACGTACTTTATAATGGAGGAGAGTTTGCGACAGGCCAAAAAATGAAGAAGCAATGTGCAAGGTTCGACTTTGCAACCTTTTTTAAATAGCAAATATTTTTCGTTACATATTGAAGAAAACGATGAAGCGCTATAAAGTAGCATGCAACTAAGCGCAACGCCAACTGCAACAGTCCGCCAGACTGAATCCCTGCGGTACCTTTATGTTTTCATGCCTGCGGTATTCCTCAGCGAATTGCTGATCGATCTGGATACAACTGTCACGTTCCTCGCCAATGAGAAGTCGGGTTCTCAGCACCCGACGGGCATCCTCAATGTACCGTTGCCTCGAGAATCTTCCTCCGATGGTTATACGTCCCTTAAGTTCGGTAAAGTAACGCCGATCGATATCCGTCATCGCGGTTGCTTTGTCCAGATCCTTGTGAATCTCTGCTTCTTTCATTTCGACTTCGACGTCCAACTATCGTTATACATGGTGAGGCACACAAAGTGTTACAGAGCAATAGCACTCAAACTTTTGATCATGTCCAAAAATGTTTCAGACAAAAGTTTCAGTGTTCGAGAAGGCCGTCATACTGGACCACCCTTATTTTTTTTATTGCTGGACACGCTGAAGCTACGTCAAGGTCCACTCCACTTTTTTAAATGGAACCATATTTTTTTTTGATGACATTGTGGTCCCTGAATTCGTCTTGAAATCGGTATGATTTTTTTTCGATGACATTGGTCATCGAAAAAAAAATATATTACGAATGAAAAAAGTAGTCTTCGAAAAAAAATACATTACGAATGAAAAAAGTAGTCTTCGAAAAAAAAATACATTACGAATGAAAAAAGTAGTCTTCGAAAAAAAAAATACATTACGAATGAAAAAAGTAGTCTTCGAAAAAAAAATACATTACGAATGAAAAAAGTAGTCTTCGAAAAAAAAAATACATTACGAATGAAAAAAGTAGTCCTCGAAAAAAAAAATACATTACGAATGAAAAAAGTAGTCTTCGAAAAAAAAAATACATTACGAATGAAAAAAGTAGTCTTCGAAAAAAAAAATACATCACGAATGAAA
Source organism: Perithous albicinctus (assembly GCA_964016905.1). Lineage (NCBI taxonomy): Eukaryota > Metazoa > Arthropoda > Insecta > Hymenoptera > Ichneumonidae > Perithous > Perithous albicinctus. Next base: position 19,096,858 of record OZ024689.1, read on the forward strand.
AAAGTAGTCTTCGAAAAAAAAATACATTACGAATGAAAAAAGTAGTCTTCGGGATGATTCCAAACTTACGCGCAATCTTCGAAGAATGTCTCTTGCTTGAGAATGTAGATTCTTCCGCGCGTCTCTCGAGCCGCTTTTTCTTTTGGATATCATCTGACGCTGCCATCCTTTCAACCACTGATGATACGCGAACATGTGACTCTTCGGTGGGAGATTGAAAGGCGATTGTTCCTCATTTACGTTTCTCGGCTTGCCCATATATTCGTGACCGCTTGTAAAGTAGTACTGCGTTCTATTCAAACAGCAGAGTATAGGTGTTTTTAGGTTTTTACAGGATTATATTCTCTCTCACTCTCTCTAAATGTATATTTATATGGGGCAGTCCACCCCGTTTCGACCTGGATTTCACCTCGACCTCTCCGATTTGGCTCATACATTTTTTTTAGACTGAGTTGGATCCTCAAGTTCACAATTTTTTTTTTTTTTTCATTGCATTTTTTTTTAATATAGTTTAGTGAATGTCGAATGTCATCATTTTAAAATTTCGAAAAATTTCTGAAAAATACTTTGTTCAATAACAAAATTATCTAGCTTATAGCCAAAGTGGGGAGGATTATTCTTCTTTCAGTTTTTAAGCTTTTTTATTTAAAAAATTATTAAAAAATGGGAAAAAGGTCAATCTAGCATGGGCAACTCGTCAAATGTTTCTGTATATGAAATCGTATTTTCAAAAAAAATTACGGATTTTTTAAAGATTTTATTCTTTTTGGATTTTTTTATACGCAGAGAGAAGGATTTAGAAAAAATTATACAACGTCGATGGGAAAAAATGTTTAGCAAGGTGCCTGAACTATTATCTTGAGAAAAAAAGTCTGGGAACTTTGCTTGTCCTTTTTCATTTATCTTTCAACGGATTTTTTCAAAAAAATTTTGAAAAAATAAAAAAAAAATTAATATTATATCTTATAGTCGTCCACCAACAATTTTGAATTCAAAAGTGTTTAATATATAAATAATATATAAATAGTTTAATGTACATAAATGTTTCACATATCATCCATAGTAGATTGACTATTTTTTCTATTTTTTTATAATTTTTTAGATAAAAAATGCTTTAAAAACTATAAGAAGAAAAATCTTGCGTACTTTGGCAATATGCTAGAAAATTTTGATATTAAATAGAGTATTTTTCAGAATTTTTTCAGATTTTTAAGTTACGGCATTCGGTATGTCACTTTAAAAAAATATTTTAAAAAAATGTGCATAGTTCAGAAAAATCTGAAAAAATTCCTAAAAATCTGAAAAAAAATCTTAAAAACCCGGTTTTACATAAATAAACATTTGGCCAATGGCCTGTAGTAAAATACTTATTTTTTCTATTTCTTAATAACTTTTTAAATAAAAGAAGCTTAAAAACTATAAGAAGAAAAATCTTCCCCACTTTGACTACAAGTCAGATAATTTTATTATTGACCAAAGTATTTTTCAGATTTTTAAATTATGGCATTCGATATGTCACTTTAAAAATATATTAAAAAAGAAAAAAATTTGTGCAGTTGAGAATCCAACTAAGCCTACAAAAAATTATGAGCCAAATCGGAGAGGTTGATGTAAAATCCAGGTCGAAACGGGTGGATTGTCCCATATAGATATATTTATATACGAGCAACTCTGTCGATTTACCTTGGAAGAGTTCGCCGATGAAAAATCATCTCCTCGGTCGTTGGATATTGTATCGGCGATTTGGGCCGAACCGGAAGTTTCCATTTTTTATCGATTTTTCGCAATCTGGAAAAACTCCGTGACACGGATTCACTCATAGTCTTTCGCGTGACAAAGTTCCTACTGTCGTTCCTGCTGTCAAAGTGATCCAACAACTGTTTTGCCCTCTGAAGGGACGTCGAATTGAGGGGATTCAACTTCCCTTAGCAACCCAATCTTTGTTTGCCATGCGTGTGGTAGGCATGGGATTCTCTTCGACTCGCAACACAGTAAAAACGAAACTAAAATTCGGGGGGCTTTTCACGAAAAGCTTTTATCTCCACAAACGTCCCCGATATTGTTGTGGTTTTTTTATTTGTCAAAATTTGGAAATTCATTGTTTAACAAAAAAAAAAGCTGCAAAGTAAATCTTTGCACATTGCTTCCTCATTAAATTTCATTTTTCACAATACTATACCTCTATGAGGAAGTTTATTTATTAATGTTGGCCTCCTCACAGAGGAAACTCTGTGAAAAATTTAATAAGGAAGAAATTTTTTTTTAAATTAGCAGTTTTTCCAATTTTTGACTTCCACATTTTTGGTAGTTGGAGGTGCAACAACACAAAATGAAATCACAATAATTAAATATTAGTTTCTACTCTACTTGCGTGCCAAATTTTATATGTATCCATCGTGTCGTTCTGAAGTTATGGGCAATTGAATTTTGGTACTTACGGTGATCGAATATAAAAAATGCAAATTTCTACAAAATCTTAATTACTTTATGAATTTTGCTTAAATTTAGTATTAAACATCAACGCATTCTATTTAAGAATTATACAAAATTTAAGATCAGTTACTTAAATCGTTCTCGAGTTATAGCATTTTCAAAAAAGTTACGAAAATACGAATTTCTATAAAATCTTAACTACCTTATCGATTTCTCTATTTAAGTTTCATGCAGAATTTCAAATTAATTATTTAAATATAAAAAAACGACGGGGGCCGTGAAAAAGGCACATTTTCGTTTTTTGGAGTTGTCAATATGATTCTAAGATATTACATATTAAATAAAAAATCATAAAGTTGGCATATTCCGGCAGAAATTTTTTAAAATTTGAAATGTTGTATATCTATTGAAACCACTGAAACTGATTTTTAGACATCTTGTGCGATTTTTTTACTCATACAACGTCTTTCTGCCAGAAAATTTCAGGGAAAGTGCGAGTTTTCTGTGAAATTGGCCGCATAGTTTGCCCACAAAAATATTTAAAATTACTCTGAAACTCGAAATTCTTTTAAAAAACATTAAAATCACTCATTGTTCAAAAATATATTTTTAAACTGTTTCCTCGAACCTCAAATATTTTAGGGATTTATTATATATTTTTATATACATTACAATGGATATTATTATTATTATTATGTAGCCACGACTGGAACAGAATACAAATTTGAAATAGAAAACATTGGAAGAATTTTGCATGAGAACAATATAGGTATGAAAAATAATAAATATATAAAAATAATAAATAATATATGAAAATAGGTATTCGGCAAATCCTACATTGTCCAAGAAAATCGGAGTTTTCTGATAAAAAAAATTGCACATTATCTGCAAACATGTACTATTGGCACGATCATCAGCATGAGTAGATTTTAGAGAGAACTCGTATTTTCTTTTAATTTACTCTATCAGAACAAAAGTGAGAAAGAGTTTTCCAAATTTTTTTGCAAAATACTCTGAATTTCTCTGATAAATTATGACCGCTCGAGATTATGCGGAAAAAATGGCAAAGATATTTAAAAAATAGTAGTGAAGCTCGGAGAAAAATGTCGGAAAATCTCTGACAACCACTGAATCGATCGGGTTATCGTTTCTCAGACAAATAGCCAGAGAAATATTTTCACCGGGGCATCCGGTCTGAATTTCTTACAAATCATTATCATTCTCGTGCAAATTCTACGAACATTGCGCAAGTGTGAATGAATTAATAAGCCGATAGAGAGTCGAAAGAAATCTCAACAGTTAGCATCGCAGATATATAGCGCGGTCGTTCTAGATTCGGGCTTCGAGTCTGTTGTTCGAAACGTGAGAAAGAAAGGAAGTGTACGGAGGAAGCGTTTTTGAGGTCTGAGTAGTACGCGGTTCAGAAGCTAGCTCGCAAAGCCACTTTCATTGTAGTCCATACCGTCTGGCTCGAAGGTGCAAGCAGACCCGGCTTATCATCCAAACACTACCGCTACTCTTACCTGAACCCATTTTATTTATAAAATTTCCTTCTTCACTATTAATCTATATTATTTATTAAAATTAAACGGTGGCTGTAATATACTTGTGTGATTGCGAGTGTTGTGTCAACAAACACCTCAACGTAAGTATATATTAATAATTTTTTTAATAATTATAACGCATTATTAACATTCAAAACTATTAGTGAAAACTAAAGAAAAGGTTGCAATGAATTTTCGCATTGCTTTCTCATTTTTTTCCCTTTCGTACGCAAAGCGTATGAGAAAGTACTTTGGTCAACGTTGGCCTCCTCATTGAGGAAGCTTTATCGATCATTTATCTATCATATACTTTTGAGGCAAAACACGTCAACCACCCCAATTTTTCATGCCAACAAAACGTCCTCAAATTTATTCAGGATGTTGTTTTGGCTGAAGGAAAAGTGTAGGAATATTTTCAGATTTTTTATTGCATATTCCAGCTATTAAAAATGTCTGTAGATAATCGTTATTTATTTTTTAACGCCAATACTGTGGCTCACACAAAAATTTCATAACAACATCAAATTTTGGATTTTCAGCGTACTTTCCAACAACATTTTTTGTAAAATTCTCCGATTTTATTTTGTGCTACTTTTCAATTAAATAAAGATGCCACTTTTTTTTCCTCCGTAACGACATTTTCGGTTTAGCTGAAATTTGCACGTTTTGTTCTTGAACGATGGAACATTGTGGTAATCTAATGTGTAATTGCTCTCTGGGTTCAGGAAGGCTGAGAATGTCTATGGAAAATATTCTGAAGCCCGCATTATATTTTTTTATTATGTAATTCTTGTTTTTTGTATTAGATTATCGCGATGTTTGAGCGGTCGAAAAGCTGTAACTCTGAAGCGAAATTGCCGCCCATCGTCGCCAATTTTTCTTAAGATTCTAGGGAGTTCAACGAAGAAAATGTGAAATTTTCAACTAAATCGGAAATGCCGTTTCGGAGAGAAGGAAAGTGGCAACTTTATTTAATTGAAAAATAGCATAAAATGAAATCGTAGAATTTTACTAAAAATGTTGTTGAAAAGTATGCTGAAAATTGAAAATTTGATGTTCTTTATATGATGTTATTTATATTTATATTTTGCTTCCTCAAAGAGGAAGCTTCGTTTCCGTGAAAATTTTATTTACTTCGAGGTCTTCATGTCAAGACCCTCAGAATGGTCCAAAACGCCGTGAAAAGTGGTTTAGAAAAAATGTCTGCATGTATGTTTGTGTCTGCGTATGTGCAGATTTCCTTGTTAGCACATGAGAAACCAAAAACTTGATCAACATCGTAGAGGAAGCTTTGTAAAAAAAAAAAAAAAAAAAACTTTGTCAAAGATACAAAATAATGAGGGATCAAAATCTGCAAGGTTTTTTTTACAAAGTTTTACGGATCAATTGACCGAAATGAAGAGTGATTTGTATTACAACATCTGTCCAAACACAAAAAAGTTTTTATTAACGATTAACAATAATAACAATAATATTAACTAATTAATGGCAAATAATTTCGGGGAGATACATTTTTGTTCGATTTATTCTCGAGTTGAAATTTAGTCCCTTCATTCACCCTACATTTAGGATAAGCCGAGTGCTTAAAAAAATTTTAAAAAAAGATACATGGTCTTCCAAAAAGTGTCTTCCTTCTAAAAAATTGGTGCTTCTAAAAAATTGGTGGATCAAAAGATCGCAGACGTAATTACCGTTTTATTCGTGCTGTGATTGGTCGCCGATGTCGTCACATATGCGGAGCCAAGTTTACGTATTGAATTTTTTTGTTAATGTCAAATGTCAAAACTGATAAAAGGATCGTAACTGAGGGTTTTCTTGATCTACGAAATACACCATCTGGCGCCATAGGTTCAGATTTGAGCATCTTCTATTAGAAATTATGGACGGAAGTTGGGGTTGGGGTCATCTGGACCCCTAGTAAGTCCACTAAAGTTAACGCCATTCACAATTATTATTTAACGCACTAAACTTTACTGAAACGATTACAATAATGTGGCGCTGATTTGACTATTATAACAAGCTCAAACCCTCTTAAAACTTGCTTCTCAAACAAGAACTAAATTTGAGAAGTTCGTCAGCTAAAATCCAAAGTACAACGTAGCATTTTTATTTCTACAAAAATCGAAAGTTTTTGAAATTAAGACAGATGATAAAGAAAACAAAAATCCAAATTTAATACTTTAGCAAAAAAAAAGACAATTTAGACAATTTTCGATTTATAATATATCCGAAAGACATTTGTTTTTTCGTTGAACGTGAAAAATGTTTAGGCGATTTTTTTTATACGAGTTACATGACGGTTTTATGCATAAATCGAGTGTGTTTATTTTATTACAGTTTCAATATTTCGTGCTTAGTTTGCAACGAAATAAAAATTCTATCGCAGTCGAAATATCGAAACAAATAACACTAGACATTTCTTTACAATTTGTATTAGATTCGCAATGTTGTATAGAAGAAATATTTTTCTACACACAACGTGAAAGATTTATGAATTATAATTGTTAGACCGATAATATAAAGCTTTTAGGCACAGAACGTGTGGTAAATTTTCAAAAAATTTAAAAGCATTCCTCTTTGTTTTCAACGAAACAAAAAGACTATTGATGCAATGGGCCAACCCTTTTCATAATCTTTTTAAGTTGACAATATTTTTGCGTGAGAATCGGTACGCGATAAACAGCCAAGTTTTTTTTACTTCGAATAAGAGAAGGAAAAACACACGCGGACAACACACTTGGCGATAAAAGGGGGACAGGGGATTTACGATAGCTGCGGGAGATATCCAAACAATAGAACAATAGTCGAATGGTCCAGCACGTTTTGCCAAAGAATACATAGCGCTAAAACGGTCGACTCCTGAATTTGCGAGCCGATGAGATTGCCATAAACGTGTCCGGAATTTCTCAATCCCCTTATCTGCATAACTATCCGACCGTGTACCAAGAAAAATGTGCAAAAAAGTGTAACACATCATCGACCGATGGATACACTATTATTTTCACGTATTTTCCTTTTACTGCGAATTCTTAGACAATTACCTATAAACTAAAACAATTTTATTAAAAATTTTATAAAAATTCCTATCATTTCCGTAGATGATTAGTGAATACCATTATTGCAAAATCATTTGTCATCAAGTACCGTAATCCCGTCACATAGATTTTCGAAAATTATTAATGAATTATACTATATTTTATATTACACTATAGAGGGTATTTTCAATTGTGTAAAGACGTGATAAAAAGTGGAGAAATAATTCATTTAATTGGGCCCATGAAGGCAGTAATCGAAAGAGGAAAATTACCAACAAATCGGCAAGTCTTACAATTATTTTTTCATAATCATAATCAAGTTCGCTTTGCTATTCGAAACAGTGCAAGTGAAACTATAGAAGTCCAAAAAAAATTGGAGTCTAGTCGGAATTTCAATTGGGCCAATATTTTATTTGAAAATTGGAAAAACTTCATTTGACTTGGCAAAATTTAAAAAAAGCACTCGTTATTCAAGTATGAATAACGTTGTTTTTCATGAATAACGTTGAATTTTAACACTGGATTTTTAACAGTGTATACCGGCCACTACAACGCAGTTCCGATTCTACACCGTCACCTACTCATAAACCAATCAACCTGCGTCGACATGCCGAAATTTTGAGCGACGCACGTTGATTAATTTGTGAGTTCGTGATCTTGTAGAATCGGGACTGCAGCGAATTTGCGGTGTATTAATTTTGCCTGTGTAGAGTATTGTCGTGGAGAGTTCTGCCTGTATAGAGTATTTCCGTGGAGTGTTTTGACTACGCAGATAGTATTGCCGTAGAAAGTTTCACTCATCTAGAGTATTACCATGGATAGTTTAGCTTGTGAAGAGTCTTGCCTTTGTGAATCTGTCCCGTGACAATTTTGGCGGTCTATGTAGAAATGGAGTTGCCGTAAATTGGGACAAATGTAGAATTGGGACAAATGTAGAATTGGGGCAAGTGTAGGATTGGGACAAGTGTAGAATTGGGACAACGTGTAGGATTGGGACAAAGTGTAGGATTGGGACAAGTGTAGAATTGGGACAAAGTGTAGGATTGGGACAAGTGTAGAATTGGGACAAGTCTATAGAATCGCTGTTGTTCAAAGCATTGGTGTACGTTGGTGTTATTGGAGCGTTGTTCTGTAGAACCGCTGTATTGCCAAAAAATCTGTTGCTGATTCTTCAGTGGAAAATGCGGCAAAGAATTGATTAAAATCGGTGCTTCTAAGTTAGGAGCGAAAAATAGGCGCGTTAGACGGTAATTGTGGCGGGCCGGACGACGAATACACATACTCGAAAGCGTGCACGAAAAGTTTCCTCGTTTTCACCGACGACGTTCGACCGTCTCGGCGACTAAGCAAACGAAGGAAGACGCGCATTCATGCTCTGTTTCAGCGACTGTGAACCCGAGGAGTTTCTACAGGAAGCATGAAGCGCGCGCGCGGTTGCCTGAATCGCGCACGTGCTGCCCGATCAAAAGACCATATACTGCTTTCGCAGCTCTGAGTGCGTGCAAGTGTCACTTTTGCGCTGATATATACTTCTTCCTAAAAAGAAAAAAAAAAGAAAAAAAAAAAGAAAAATTGCCTCTGTCGTCTCGTGCGAAATTTAATTGTAATTCGCTTAATTCGTCGGACATCCGCTTGCGGAAAGTCTCGCGGAGTAGCTATCAGTTGCAACGACTAGCGCGTATATGCTGTATAGTAATATCGTGGCAGCACACTTGAAACTTTCTACTCAATCATATCCAGTGTTATTAAACCTTCAATGAAAAATCAGTGTGTAGGTGAGAATCTTTTTAATACCAATTATGAGTTATAAATATAATGTATTCCTAGTGAACTCGGTAAAAATCGTTAACTCCAGCACCTTCCGATCGCCCCCAATATGTTTTATCTTATGATTTAGGCTCAAACCCTGGTGAAACTATTTTCCACAATTATACTCGAAAAAAAAATGAAGAAACTTTTTTTAAATATGAAAAGACATTTGAAGATATAAAATCTGAAAATAATTCACTCAGCTGTGGCTAGAACATTTTTTTTTTTTTCGTCGATTCCACCGATATTATTTCTGTTTTCTGATGAGAAAGTTATGTTTTTGCAAAGAACAATTTTAAATAATGTACAATTTATAAAATGAAAAATAATTCCACCGATATTACTTCTGTTTTCTCATAAGAAAGTTATACTTTTGCAAAGAACAATTTAAAAAAATGTACAATTTATAAAATGAGAGAATGAATATTCAGAGATAGTCGGATCTCGTAAAGATATAAGAAATTCTGAAGAAAACGACATATTTTCTCTAAATTCGTCAATTTTGTTTCCATCTGAATGAAAAATATGGACTACCTAACAGATTTAAGATTTAAATTATTATTCGTACTTAAACACAGGTTTCATAAAAAAAAATACAACAGTTGCAATTTGCAACTCTAAAAAAAATCATATTTAATCAACTACAGCGTTCATTTATTTTCATTGCATTAAAATTCATTCATTGCAAAATAAATATACTTTTCAAACGGGACGTTGCAACTACTATTACAGTTCTATAGTTGATAGTCTTCAGTTTTCAAGATTCTTATTTTATTTTATTTTGCGAAATATAAAGTAAAATAACGTATAAATAAGTGAAAGAATATAAGTTTTGCTGATTTTCCTGACTTTTTGCCTTAACTTTCACTGTAATTCGTGAAATTCAAATGTCGACATCCGAGCATAGTTGTATTTCTAACGATTCAATTCAACTTATTTGAGGATGAAAAATAAGAATTGAAACATATTTTATCACATTTCTACAACGTTGATTGACTAACAGGTTTTACATTTGACTAGGTATTATAATATCTATCATCTGCTAAGTAATTCGATACTCAATTAATTTTTTAATTTCTTTATAAATTATTTCCGTAAACTGATGTGTGAGGCACGCATAAATCAAAAGATTTAAAAGCCGAGGAGAATGGGTGTTATGTTTTTTTTTTCTCGCACCGCAGGAAATGGCAGGAGGTTGGCGATTAATCATCGCTTCTTTACTAACGATGATATCATCTTCATCGATAGTATTGGTGCTGTCGACGTCGGTTGGAAAACTCGACAGGTGTGGCGGCAGATTGGAGCGTGCTCTTGATGCTCTTCAAAGAGATTCCCCACGAAGGAACAGACTCGAGGAGGAAGAGGCCGGTATCGTTTATCAGCAGAAACTCATATCAGCGCCTCTTGAGATGACAGTGTCCCGTATCGCCGTCAAGGTGTGAAATCTCTACCATCTGTAAAATAAGAATATTGCTGTTGCTACATAATAACAGTACATTTTCATTTCATGTACGGTTTGAATTGAATTTTTTATTTTTATTTCTGTACTAATTACTATTATTATGATTATTGAACAAATTGAAATGTAAACCGCACAAATCGAAGGAATATTTAACAACGTATTTGTTTACCCAAAAGTTCATAATTTTGGTTGTTAAAAATATATATATGGGGCGTTCCATGCCAACTCGACCAACGGCCGAACCTCATCTTGTCCAATCTGAGTCGCGATATTTTATAAAATAAAAGTCGCGACTTAAAAAATTCATGTAGAATTTTTATCAGTTTTTTTTTTAATTAAGTTTTTTAATTATGAATAATTTGTGATGAATATACATTTTTAAAACTATTTAAAGCTAAGCAAAAAAACGCCTCAGTTTAAAGATCCGAAAAAAAATCTGGAAAATACTACGATAAAAAACGAAGTTTTTGGTCCGTAAGCGAAAGTGGACCAAAAATGTCTTCAAGCTATTTTATATTTTATACAAAAAAATTAATTTTCGCATTATTATTCTTCAAGAAACTATTTCACTTTCTGTTCGATATCTTTTTACTGTGCTTTTGAAAAATATTCAAAAAAATCTTTTACTACGCTTTTGAAAAATATACACGTTCGGCAACAACATCGTGACGTCATAGCCCTGGTTGGGCGAACTCGAGTATTTCTGACGTGTTTAAATAAACGATTTCCCGCGTGAATCTTAAGGCCGCTATAACTTTGAGTATATCTAACATATTTTTTTGATAAAAAAATGATTTCTAACAACATATATCCACTATTGAATTGTAATATTAAAAAAAAAAATTGCAAAGTAGAACTTTGCAGATTTCTTCCTTGTTAATTTCGATTTTTCACAAAGCCAGCTCCATGAGGAATATTAATTTTTTGAAAAATTCAAACTCACGTAAAATTCGAACTGCTTTATCCGATCATCACCAAATTTGGTACGTAGCAGTGTTTAATATTGTTATTCGGCTGAAAAAATGAATTTTTTCGAGAAATTCAAACTCTCACAAAAACCGAACCAATTTGTCGATTCATTCGAAATTCAATACCGATCCTCCTTTAACGTAGCTTTATCTGTAAAAAAATATTTAGCTCTATAGCGACAAATTTGCGAAAGCTAGATAACATACAGACATTTTTCTAAAAATTCAAAATTCAGTAAAAAATAATCTCATGTTTGAATTTTTTTGAAAATGATCATCCACGTGTGTTCCAAATTTCGGCTCGATTGATAAAGCTTTTTTCTAAACCACTTTTATCAGCGTTTTTAATTTTTTTTTTTAATTTTATGAAAACAACGCTTCCTATCCTTTCTATGAGGAAGCAAAATTGATGAAAAAAGCGAATTATGATATAATTGCAGCTCCCGCAAGACTCACGAAATCACGGAGGTCTCTGGGCCCGGGTGGAGCAATGTTCCTACGAGCCGACCAACAATGCTCTCGAAACCCGTGTTATGTTCAATGACCTGACGGTTTCGGGCGTAGTGGCGCTTCAACCAAGAGGAGACTATCGTGCCCCTATAGCCGGCGAATCCTGTCGAATGAGTTTGCGACTTCGACGAGCTGGAATTGAGTTCTACACGAGTCCCATCGCTCGCGCTCGTGGTCAGATGAGAATCAGGACTGAATCCAGCTTTCTGGAACCAAGATTCGCCTCGATCTATGCATATGGCTGTCGACCCACACGTGCAGACAAACAGATCAAGAGACACGATAAGTGGCATCAGCATCAACAACATCAGGTACAAAGCTACGGTAACAATTATATCTCATTACATGTAGTCACATTTTTTTTTTAAATATCGCATTACTGAAAATTAAGGGAATTGTTTCACTGGGTCGTATACTGGAAATGGGATTATTTTACAGGTTCAACATCGCAGAAGAGTAATAATCAGACACTGTAATAAGATCCAAATAATTTGATTTTTTAATCTACTAAATGTTTGTACTTGTTAGTGTGACATCACAGTTAATGTGACATCACACATTTCGTAAAATTTTTAAAATCCCGTAAAATCAAAATGCTTAAACTGATTACTATGAAATAAATACCATAGAAACATCAATCTGCACTGTGTACGGCAAAAAAATGAGATTTTTTAGATTTTAAGAATAACCCATATAAACAGCTACTGATTACTTTAAACTGTTAATAAAAAAAGAAATATTTGTATCAGATTCCAGTGATTACCGCATCGGCTGATGAGACTTACGAGCCTCCGGAACCGCGGCAGATAGCCGCCCTAACAAAAGAAGAGGACATAACAATAGCGAACGAGAGTACAAGAGCTCGAGAGCTTCACGAGTCCGACGCTCGATTGGGTATCTGGCGAAAAAACGTGTGGGTAACGAAAATTCCCCGACGAAGAAAACGTAGAAGGTCCATTGACGATCTCGCTGAGAATTCTAACTCCACGATTGCCTCGAGTATCGAAAACTCAGCGATCATCACGCCCGCGGATTTTGTTCGGGCTCTCGCAAAGAGAGCAGCAGCGAATCTTCACTCGGTGAACGCAACGTCAGACTCAAATAATCTCAACAATAGCGTTGCCGATTTAAAAGCTCTCGACAACGACACCAACAATGCCAGCACGACGAATATAAAAACGAGTCTCAAGAGGGAGACAACGCTCTCGCAACTTCTTTATTTTCCTGTTGAAGGCCGTGAAACCCGAGATCTCCTTGAGGGTAATTTCGATCAAACGTTATCGGATCAGGACGAAGGTCGAAGAGATCACTGGCAGTCAAAGGAAAGCATTTCTAACGAGATGGAAGACGTTTTTCTGCGAGGAGCCAGTCAAGCTCTTACTAGATACATCGAACGCGAACTCCATCCCGCGATCAAGGAGACTCTTATGTTATCGATGGGTTACACCATCAGCTACGGATAACATTCGTCTTTTAGAGTAGTATAATATTTATTAATTACTATAGTTCATTGTACACTAAATGACCAAAAAATTCAATCGCTGCATAATGAAGTTTCAGAAATAAATGAAATTTCTCTGAAACGAATACGAAATTCACTCAACGCATTCAGAAACTGTTTTTTACATCTCTGCGTATTTCTTTATTTTTTTTCATCTTTGTGCTTTAAGTACAAATGCGTTTTTTGACGTTTCTTTGACAATCGGTGACTTTTGTAGTAAAAATGTGGTGTACATGTATTTATGAGTCAGTAACGGGCTGACCGGACTCTGTGGTGACAAAAGTTTTTAAGATTCGTTATAACTAATCCCCAATGACTCGAAAAAAAACCAGTGAAATTACAAGTAAAGCCACCGCTATGAGGAAGCGTGTTGATTAATTTTGGCTTTCTCATTTAGAGGAAGCTTTGTCAAAGATACAAAATAATGAGGAAACAATTTGCAAGGTTCTACTTTGTAGCCTTGTTTATATACTGTGTACATCAGCTGCACTTAAAAAGCCAAAAAAATTGACAAATGTATTTAATTATTATTTTTGAAAATTTCATATTAAATACTAAATATGAACCCTTTGTTGGATTCTCACCAAATTCAGTATCACGCAACGACAAATCTATTCAAGGTGTATTCAAAATTTTGGATCAGTTGTTTGAACCGTTCTCGAGTTATAGCGGTTTCAAAAAAATTACGAAAATTCAAGTTTCTATAAAATCTTTACTACTTTATCGATTTCGCCTACATTTAGTTTAGTTAAACATTAGTACACTCTGTTCAATTTTTATGCAAAGTTTTAGATCCGTTATTTGAAACGCCCTCGAGTTTTACCATTTAAAAAAAATACGAAAATTTCAAAACTCCATAAAATCCGAACAGCTTTACCGATCTTGTCGAAATTCAATACCAAACAGCATTGAACGTATGTTTAGTTGTGAAGAACTATTTAGCTGTATCGACGAACTTTTACGAAAGTTGGAGTGGCCACGTCATTTTTCAATCCACTTTTTTCAATTTTAATTAATTTTAGTCAACTAACAAAAGATTGTTAGTTTGTTGCGAAAATTCAGCACTGCGAATCAAAGCCGTTCTAGAGTTACAGACGTTTGAATATCGCAGGGCTACTGCAAATGTAATTTCTGCATGTTTTGGCAAATATTAAATACATTGAAATTGGAAGGTTGAAAGATATATGTTCACTGTCATACAGCTTCTTAGGACAGGAAAGAAAATACATAAAAATGGACTACATTTTTCTACTGCGTAATGATTTTTCAAAAATACATTACAATTTGTTACATTTTTCAGAATCATGACAATTATTTCTTAAACGTAATATCTACGAACCTCAGTTAACGACCTGAGAAGTAAAGAAAAGATATTTAGAGTCTGTTTTGACTTTCGTAAGAAACAAACGTTTACATTTTTTACTTCCATCCATTGATTAGCAAATACAAATGGCTTATTTGCATAGCTGTCAGTATCATTGTTACCGTAGTCACTGTAACAACGTTTATTTAATTCAATAACGCGTAATTAATTTTCAAAAATTAATGTATCTCATTAATGTTTCTACTTAACGAAATTCTATTTCCTCAACTGCATTGTCTACGAATTTCAGTCAACGCTTAAAGGTGTAAAAAAAACGGTTTCGCAAATGTTTTGACCAATAAAAAAAATTATATTTCTTCTTGTATTGAGCAATTACTATAAATTACTTTTTTGGCGTCAGCTTAATTAACAATCAGTCTCGTATAGCCCGCAGAATCAAAAGTACTTGTTCATAGGCTGTAAAATGCAGAGCAGTCGTTGCAGCAGCTTTTATTTGGCTAGGTACTAAACCTTTGAATAAACCTTTGAAACCTTCTTCTCTCGCAGTCGTCACGATACAATCGATCAGTCCCCGGCATGAAAAAAATTTACCAAATCCTATGCGACCGTGCTCGAAGCCCTGAATCTGCAAGCGCTTTCTTGCGAGATCGAAGGGATAAACTAATGTTTTGGACAACAGACCGGAGCTGCTACCGGCTATCATTGAATTGCTGAACTTAGTTTCAGAGTCCAGTGAAATTCTCTTGTACGCGTTGGTAAATATGTTGTAGAAAGTGAACTGCAGACCAGCGTGTGGCGCTATTTGAATAAGCGTTGGCAGCAATCCACGAAAGAAGGACTTCGGCGATTCCGTCTTGAGCATAGTTCTGCGAAAGAAAGATTTTCTCATTATAATTTTGTAAAAGAGAGAGATTTTTAATCGACGTTGCGACAGAGACAAAAACTTGAAAAACCTACTTTAATTAACTTTGAAGGGACATAATTATAATTGGTTAATTAATTAAGAATTAAACTGTAAAATTAAAGAACCGACAATGATGGTTGTGCGACTTCGGTGGTCCCCCGAGTTAAGCAACATTTCGTGCTGCCAATACTTGGATGGGTGACCAATTAGCCGTGCATCGACTGACACATCAACAAGCGAGCGGGAGACCTTTTTTCTAAGCCTTTTGTGTTTACACTTAAGTAACGTTGTTATTTTCGTGTATACACTGTGTATACACCAAAAAATTTCGTTTTATATCGTTGTATTTTTCAGATTCTTTTCGGATTCTTACATTGGCGCATTTTTCGTTTAGCTTCAAATATTTATAATTAAAAAACTTAATTAAAAAAAAATCTTTAAAATATTCTAGATGTATTTTTTACGTCGAAGAATAACATAAAAAGTCGCGAACCAGATTGGGCAAAGTGAGGATCGGCCGTTGGTCGAATTGGCATGGAATGCCAATATTACATTTTCAATCCTCGAATAAAATAGAAAATAACTTATCGCTGCTTCTCTCAAAGCGAAGTCTCAGGCGATCAAACTTATGGAGTGTTATAAAATCAATAAATACCATTTTGTCTTTAGTACAATGAAGTACACTTTAAACTTGGTTTTGTCATAGGTATATTTTTGTGTGGGAAGCTGCAGTATATTATCATCAATTAGAGTTATACTCGAACATGGAAAACGAAATATTCATTGAGTTAATTGAAAAAATCGTTATACCCTGATTTAATTTATAAACAATTTCCTACGAGCTGGTTTAGAAAAATATTTGCAATAGAAGTTCCTCTTCTGTAGGAAAGCTTGAGTAGTCTGAAATCTATTTAGGATTCAGTAAATTCCAGTGTGATGTTCACGACTTTAATTTGTTGTAACTGTATTTCAAGATTTTGTCCCGTCCAAGTTATAATAAATAAATAAATTCTACGTACACATAAGTATGTATAATTCCTCTATAAATCCGATTATTCGAAGACTGCGCCACCAGTCTAGTCCTGACTGTATCAAATGGAAATGAGAAGATAGTTGCTATACTCCCAGCGGCAGCTCCAGCCACAAAATCAACCGATTTCTTCCATCCCGGGATCACCGGAATGGTGTCAACGAATTTCTTGATCTCAACGTATGAGTAAAACTATGAAATACAAAAATAAAAGTTGAGATATAACACAATAAAACAGAATTAATAAATTTACTGATACAGAGAGTATTTTTTTACTTTAATTGATTTTCGTAATTACTATAGAAATAATAAATTAAATTCACGTTATACATTTTCAATTTACATAGCTACTTTACTTGCAATACTTATTTTCTTGTCTTCATCAAAACATTGTTGTTTGTGTACAGTAGGATGATAATCTCTATTTAGTTATTCTCAGGATGACCCAATAATTATATTCTTTGTTGTCACTAAAACAGAGTTCGGCATTAATCATTACTTAATTAATATTTTTAGCCCTTCTGAAGAATTTTTCTAATTTGTTGAAAAAAAAAAACGCAAATGTCGTTTGATTTGTCCCCGTTTCAACTATAATTTACGAAATAAGAAAAATAATATTTAGAGGATGTCATAAAAATATAAGAAATCCTGAAGTATAATATTTTCTTCTAATTCATCAAACTTTCCCCATCTGAGTCACATTTTCTCAGACAATGTGCTGACTGAGAACAGAGCATCAATAGTGAAGTAATTTTCATATTTTTCCAGACTCTTTGCATGTTTCCCCAGCGAATAATACATTCTGGAACTATCTGAGATTGATAAAAAATTAAAAATCCTGAATTATCATATTTTCTCAGAGAAGATTCTTCAAATATGAAACATACTGACGTAACTTTCATGGTTTTTCCAGACTCTTAGTACATTTTTTCCAGCGAATCATACATTTTTTAAACTTAAAAAAAAATTGTTTATTTCTGATTCGCATCCCAAAATCTTAATAAAATATTAGAAATTTCTGGGAAATATTGAAAAAAATATGAGCATGTTTTGTGAGAAATTCTGGGAAATATTTTTACCAGGGCATGATTAAAAATTATTTTCTCATTTTTCTTAGGCAACTTGTTGCCTTCAAGTTTTTCCAGTTTTTTGATCAAAATAATATCTAACAAGAACCAGCAAAATGTTACATCTTTTTCTCTCTGGAATATTTTGAAAAATTGTCTGGAAACGAAAGAGTAGTTTGGGAATCTCAGAGTCAGCATTCCATAGCAACCCTGATGTTGAACATTTGTAAGACAATTGCTAAATACTTTATAAATAACTTGTGCTATTGCAGAGTCTATTTATGACAACAAAGAATAGTGTAATGTGGTGAATTTAGGAATAACAAGAAATATAGAAGTGTAAATATTGCTATCTTGGCAAAGAAAGGTGAGATTCGAAACCAGACATTGAAAAAATTGATATTTCACCTGGCCTGTTCCATAGAGTATGGAAAGAAATTGTGCCGGGATGTGTCCCTTCCATAGTGCGGATATTCCTTCCTCTTTGACTATAACTGTAGTTGCATGGAATAGAGATTTGTATTTGCTAGTACGTTGGTGGCTTATAGGTTCCACCTGAAGCTGAGCATAAAGCATAAACATCTAAGTTATATGACGTATCACGACTAAGATTAAGTATTTTGATACCTGAAACCTTATTTTCACAACATCCAGTGGTTGGCAGATTAACCTCGTAATAAAACCACTGGCTCCTCCAGCCACAGCGTGATTCCAATTTTCTTCGCCGGATTTTTCTCCCAATCCCATATTCTCGCCTTTTTCATTCTATCCACAGCAGTGTCAACAATCATTTGCCGATCTACATGACGCTACGACCTACGACATTATTGCAATGGATATTGTTGTTATTATCATTCTTGCTCTTTCCGCTTGATGTCCGTTTCACGTTTCACTCTACGCAACGTTCAACGTTCAAGCCAATCGGCGGCTTCCTTTCTGGATTGGGGCTTCAAGAGCAACCGATTGGCTATATCGCAATGTTTACAAAAGTACGAAGTAGTTGGGTTTAAAAACCTTTTTCTCTTCTCACGGAATACATTAATCTTGCATTGAAGTTTATTAACAAAGGGATATTATGGAAACATCGGAAGGGCTATCACAGCTTGATTTTCGTCGAGAAAGACTGCCACGCGGTGAGGGAAGTAGACACTTCTCGCGCTAGTGCGATAAAGTTGTATACGAAGGTCGTCGCGAGAAGCTTTGTCTCAACTCGTATGATTGCAACACTCGTCAAGAAAAAGTTTAATCGCACTCGTGCCGTAATATATACTATCGTGCCGCGTGGTGCGGGAAGTCGGCACTTCTCGCACCGCGTGGTAGTTCTTACATTTTGACGTGTAATATCATTGACTGCAGAATTTCTCTGTATTATTATTTACTTTAATACTACAGACCGGTGTTATGAAGACGTGAGATACCAAATGTGTATTTTATCATTGTCATATTCTGAACTATAGTTAGACTCACTCTAGTCGACTACTTGAATATTTTTGTATCGTCGGTATAGTTTTAAAAAATGAGAAACGCAACGAGTTTCCAAGGTACCGTTATGCGAATGTAGCGGATATGCATACGGAGCTGAAAGGCTAGTAATATAGAGTACGACAAGCGCCAGCGCATCCAAGTTTTGCTTAATCAACAGTATGAATTGTTTTAGGAAGTATTTTATTCGTGTTATGTTTTGGTTTTTAACAAGTGACGCCTTTCCCACAAAGCATTTCCAATTTCGAGTTCCAAATGTGGTTCGGCCAGCAGTACCCGATGCAGGTAAGCTTCGTATATAATCATTATTACTTTTTTAAGGGGAGGAAGTCTTGTCAAATTGTCACGTATATTCATCGAGTACTAATATCTCACTCACTTGACCGCTAAGTATTATTTGGAAAATTGGTAAAAAAAAACTGTGTTTTTGACTTATCAAACAAAGAATTTATGCTTGGCGGCGGAAGCATGCGGATAATGCGGGTCATCTACAAAAGGTTTTTCTTTGTCTTTACAGTCACTACACCTTTGAAAGAGAGCCAGTGGGCCAAATGTTGGGAGATCTCTCTTTCTAAATGTTGGAATAGCTGTGCTTGAGGTAAATCCTTACAGCATGAGTATAGCTTTCTCTTTTTCTTTTATTGTTCTATAAATAGGTAAAAATATAATTTATTCAAGAAAATTATTTTGTATATAATCATTGAAAGTTACGGCCTTGATTCATTTTTATCTCTATCTCAAATCGCTACGGACATTTTAAAAAGACCAGTCTCAAATGCAACTGAGAATTATTTGGGAATATTTCGCCGGTTCTACCGGTTCTCTTTCGAAGGTGCTTAGAGTGTCCATTTTTTTAAATTTGCATTTGACCGCTATTACCGACATATTTTTGCCCCATAGCAACAATAAAATATAAAAATACTAGTGGCCAAGTGAGATTCTTGTTAATAATGATCAACTTCGCGTACCCGAATATACGTACCCGGTATTAAGCGCAGTACGAACTTACAGTTTGCATGATATTTTTTGCAGTTAAAACATCGCTCGAGTATCTGAGGGAATTGCAACATTCGTTTCAAGATCCGGAAGTTAGGCCTGGTTTGTTTCAAGGCGACATGGCTATGAGTAATGAGGTATACTTATGCTTCCATTTTTTTACACCTGTTTTACGAAACTTTGTAATTCTTTTTTTTAAACAACGAGAAAGCAATATGCAAAGTTCTGGTTTCCATCCTTTTTAAGGAAATTTAAAAGTATGTTATATTTATTTATCATATCTTGCTCATCACTTTTAATTCACAATCTTTTAAAAATAAAACGTTCATCAAGATTAAAGTACAATTGTGAATATAAAAACGTAATGTTTCATGAAATTCAGATCATGCTGCCGATTTTCACCAAATGTACGAATGGTGAAAAAAAAAAGCTAAATTGAATTCTTTACCCTGATTTTCTCAGTATTTTAGTCACTGGCGTGTGGGTCTACGCTGGGACGTATTTCCCGAGAAACTTTGGGAAAACGGGACCATTCCTTATGTAATAAGTCCTTTATACAGTGAGTCATTTATAAACTACCTACTGGTCGGCCGTTAAGCATTCATTACTCTGCTATAAATTAATAATTACAGATACAGCGGACTACATTACGATTTACAAAGCTATATCGTACATTAATCACATGACGTGCGTTAATTTTATTCCATGGGATGAAATCGCAAGAGACTTTTTGTTAATCTGGCCGATCAAATATCCAGCAGGGTAAACAATATTAAAACTATGAAAATAATAAGAAATGTAATATTATTTTATACTTGAAACAGTGCAGCGCCCCATTATTTTGTCGACTCACTCTAATTGGTTTATTTGTCTCGTAAAGTGGAGGTAAAATATTTGGACATCTTATTGAAAAAAAAAAATAAAATCCTGCGAACATGTGTATTTATACAGGGTGTCCACTTTATCAAAAAAAAGTTTCCTACAAAAGTTGTTAGTTTTGCCATGACGAATTTTTTGGTAAAAAAAATCATAGTTGCATTTTAAAAAAACATGTCGACCGTCGCAATTCCGGCACTTTTAATGTTGGACCATCTTTTATTTTTTTTTTTCGAATCCTAAAAGCTTTTCATTATACTCAATACTTGATCGGGGCAGTATTTTTTTAGATAAATCAACTGGAAGATTAAAATGAGACACTCTGTATGTATAAGAACTTAATTAAAGAATACAATTAACAACCGCGTTTGTTTTCTTTTTTTCCATTAAAATGTTTGGATAATTTACTATCAACTATTTAATCCATGTGAAACTAATAATCAATATTAAATCATTTATGGAGTGAGTTATAGAGATAATTGCAACTTAATCAGATATAAGTGTGTTTAATAGTGAGATAACAGTATTTTTCAATAGAGCTAAAGAAAAGTGAAGTTTTCGATAGCTGTAACTTGCGAAGACCACACTTTCGCGATGTCATACTGGAAATATTCGTTCAACACTAGAGAGAAAAATTTTGTCTCCCTAGTGTTAAAATGTATTATTTCATTAAATGGAAGATGCTGGTCATTTGTTGGAAAATTCGGTGGAGTTCAGCTCCTTTCGCTTCAACCACCGGACAACAGTGGTCCCAATTGTTTAGGCGACGAGGGAAGAGCTATACACGAATTGATGCACGCATTGGGAATATTTCATGAGCAAAGTCGTGCTGATCGTGACACATTCGTTAAAGTTAACGAGGAAAACGTAATGCCACGTAAGAAAATATTACATTTTCACAAATAGTTTCAATACTGATGACAGTATTGAGCGAAAAATTATGCAGATTTTCTTCAAAAATTTCCAATAATTGCTCATAATTTCTGCATATTTTGAGCCATTTTGAGACTGAATCGCAGGTTCTTGGAATGGTTCTTGGATGAGAGATGATAAGAGACCTGTAAGAAATCTGAGATTATCTCAAATTTTGGCTCAGAAATATTCTTCACCTTATTCATGAAAATGTAAAAAATTAAAAAAAATAAAAATGTCAACATCATTATGAAAAATTAAAATGTATTGACATTAGAATGTAATTAATGGCATTAGAATAAATTAAATGAAATTCCGGAGGTCTTTTGGCACCTGATAAAATATGTCTCAATCGAAGACAATATTTCATAGAAAATATGACTTTTTTTTCAGAATACTTCACATGTAAATTATCTCCGATTATCTCAATATCTCAAATTTTTAATTCTCCAAATCCGCGAAAACTGAAGAATTTGGAAAAAAGAGATATTATTGAAGAATTATTGAGAAAATTTCAATACGTGATATTCTAACAAAATTTCTGAGAAATGCCATGTAACTTTGTTCTACCAGGGTCTAATAGATTTTTAATTACTTTTAAAACTGCAATTAAACATATTTTTCATATTTTTGTTGTTTTATTACAGAATACCTGACAAATTTCGACAAGCAATCGCTGGAAAATACGACTTTCAGTTACGAGTATGATTACGAAAGTATAATGCATTATGGAAGTCATTACTTCAGCGTAAGTCCGGATAAACCGACGCTTGTTTCAACGATACCGGGTGCAACATTCGGTCAGCGGAGAGCAATGTCCAAAACCGATTGCTTAAAAGTCAACGACCTGTACGGTTGTCTAAAAAAATTCTCGGATTCCCAGAGATGGTACAATATATGCGCTACTTTGGGTATCTGATTATAAGAGAAATAACGGCGTGGGATTCATTGCGTCTAATGCCACGAGTGATGGGCATTGATTTCTTGGGAATGGCCAAACTTCGTCGTCCCCTTCTGTTCCACAAACTCGGTTCCAATAATCTTCGACCAACGATTCTAGACTATGTCCCCATGGGCTCTCCAATATCAATCTGATTGTTCCCTCGTCCGGAACAGGCGGATCACTTCCAATACCGAGCGTGTCGAACTTTGGCGAAAAATTCTCCTGATAGAATAAAACAATTAATGTCAATGCACTATGAGCATATGAATCATTACAAAGATGAGCGTCATTTTACTTCTAAATAGAATTTATCACTACTTTTTAAGTTTTATTATCAATTTTTGAACAAAAATTATCGACTTACATACATCATTTTTGTCATTGTTTTTTCTAGTATATTTTACAAAAGAATGCCGGCATTTAGATTTCACGTATTTTTAAAGGCTTTTACCCCTTTTTGGGAAAACAAATTTTGAAGAAATGCAAAGAAAGATTTCTTACGTAGTGGTTTTCTAAAAAGTAACTGAATTGTCAAAAAATGTCTTATGTAGGAATAATAGTCACTTTTTATACTACCTAATTTTGTAATAAAAAAATCTCTAATTTAAAAGAATCGACCGTTTCCCATTTCTGAATATTGCATGTTTTTCCTATCAGTTTATTCTGCGCTTACCCAACTTATCGCTCTTGAGCCGCGAAACTCATTGCATAAGCTGTACAATTCGTCGACAACTCGATAGTACATGTATTTCACATTCTCAAATGTCTCGTCGTCAGTACATTTGGGGCTATCATTAACTTTTAAAGATTCATAAATCCCATCAATCTTCCTCGCGTACCACTTGCTAAACATTCTCTGGTCGACGTTAATTGCCACAGGAAAACACTTGGAAACTCCAAGAAACTGTGGCTTCGCGCTTATGAAATGTGAGCACATTTCAAATATCTTATTCTCCGCGGCTTCCAACAGATGAACAATGTAATCCGGATAAACGAACAAGAGCCCAGTCACCTCGTGAGCAAAATGCTGACTTGCGTAGCGATGAAAAAACTTCAGAGTTCCCTCGCTGGAAAATGTTACAGTCGCGCAGAATAGAAATCTGCACAGATCAGATTTTTCTCCAGAGCGAACAA
Source organism: Perithous albicinctus (assembly GCA_964016905.1). NCBI lineage: Eukaryota > Metazoa > Arthropoda > Insecta > Hymenoptera > Ichneumonidae > Perithous > Perithous albicinctus. Next base: position 19,120,788 of record OZ024689.1, read on the forward strand.
AATCGAGAACCGAGTATCTTCGGAGCTCGTCCATCGCTCGTTTGATCAATACTTTGCATTACTTGCGACCCTATTGCGCGACGATCCAGCCAGTTAAATATACAAGGTTTTGGCAGTATTTTTCTCGATACTCCAAAGGAAACGCGTACGGACAAATATTTTTTTTAATCTGAAAAGTAGTACACATCTACACTGAGAGAAGAGTTTATCCACTACAACAATTGGGGTGAAAATAATCAACTATATCGACGATGGTCATGGTAAAAGGATCCGATTGGTGTATAATACACTATATATGGAATACTTTTTTTCATTCATATACTATTTTGCTTCCTCACAGAGGAATCTTTGTTATGGTGAAATTTTTTTTTTCGAGATTTTCTCGGAAGCAAAATGCAAATTCATTTGCACCTTTTTTCATCTATAATTGTCAAGAAGTACTAAGTAATTATGTTAATTGGCAGTAATTAGTCACCATTTATTATGTTGAAATTGTTTTGAAGTTTTCTGATGTTCAAGTATTTTTTCTATTAAAAGCCAACGCTATATTGAGGCGATTAAATGTTCATTGGACACCAATAGAGGAACTTTTTATTCAAATATACATTTATTAACTATTAATAATTCATTGTTTGGGCCAAATTAGGAGTTCAAGTATACGTTTATGGACTGTTAATAAACCATTATTTGTTCCAATTATAAGGATCAAATAAGTGATTTATTAATTATAAAAAAATATTCACTTCACCATATTTAACATTACTATTTGTTAATAGTTAACAAATCCTGGAATCTACAAATAAATTCTTCCCTCAGTGTACCCGGATCTAAAAAAAATGAGCATTACATCTTGGTCAAATTTAAACATAGAACGCAAGAATTAAAAATAAAAATATTGCCAATTAGGAAAAAATGAATCAACCCATGCATTTTTGCGTCCTTAATGAAGTAAAATGCAAACACAATCAATGATTTTTATTTATTTTTTATTTATTTCTGTTTCTTTTTTGTACAGTGTACGGTACATTCAAAAACGAGACACAAGTTTCGTTGGATTGTTGCACACGGTACATAAAAAAAAAGAGCTACGATAGTTTAAACAGAATAGTTTTCAAATGTCATAAGATCATTGGCATGACCCGTCAGATCAGTTGTACCTTGCTTTGGTCAGACGCTTTTGGGATTCACAATTCTTCATTAATCGCTCGTTGGCGCGCATTTTTTAAATTAAAAACAGAAGAAAAGAAATGAAAAAAAAATAATAATAATAATAAAATAAAATAAAGAAAAAAATCTACAATTATGACCTGAAGCGATACTGACCATTCCAGAATCGTGGAATGAATACTGAAGTTTTCAATGGTCCATGCCTCGTGTGGCTCTTAAATATCAAACGATGCTTGACAGATTAAAATATAGGTCGAGGGAGACGCGAGGCACAACGCCAGGGGTTATTTCGTATCGCAATTAAAATTGCAAAATATCACGAGATGCCTATTTACTGCAGCAATAAATAATGTAAAAATTTGTTTGTTTTTTTTTCCGCGAGACAGACTTACATTTTGACGCTGTCGTCGTTTATAATGCGATTTTTTTGTTAAGTAAAAGCGAAATACCCGATTCACGAAAAAAATGTTTAGGGATCGTCATGAATCACCGTGCTTGCTGTGTGCTGTTTTACTTTTTTTGTTTCTCTCTAGTCTCCCTCTAGTTCTGCGCTCGACCCATATTTCAAGGAGCATCGTTCATAAGTAGAGTATTAAAGGAACTTGTGACATGTCACCATTAGTTTTGTTGTTGTAGTTTACCTAAGAATGATCTAAATCCGGCTTAGAGTCGACCACTGGGTCTAGACGTAACAAAAGCTAAGAATTATAAATAAGAATTGTTTTAATAGCTGGCCAAGCAATTGACAGATGAATATTGGATAAGATCTACATCGGAGACGTTTTGGTTTTTTCTTCTTTTTCTCTTTTTTTTTGTTTTTTTTTCTTTTTCGCAATCTAATCACAATTTTTGCTTATGATCGGTCGTAAGTTACGCGTCCCCAAGAGTTCATATTCCGCTCAGTTATTCGGCCAATCGGTGTATCATTGAATCAACTATAACTGTTGAATCCATTGCTTCGGCCACTGTCGAAACGCTTGTGCACACCAGAAAAGTTGTTTTCCCGTCCGCGTCCACCTCCGTAACCACCACCTCCCCAACGGCCTGAAACGAGATAAATCAAGCGACTGTTAAGCTCACCGTCCTAAAATACGACTATTCGGGATTGCTAATAGAATGAAAAAAAATGAAGTATTGAAAATGAATAAAATAATTAACTATATAATTGTTTAAAAGAAGAAATAAGTGAAGACTATTGATTTCGAGTCAAAATATGTGTTTGTATTTTGAATTGCGAATACAACATTTACACCTACTTCCTTCGACGTTTACTTTTTCAAAAATGAATTAAAAGAAAGCGGTGAATACCAAACTATCAAGGATTTCGGAGTTGAACCTACGTATTTTATAGTCCAACTATTTAATAAAGATTTACTTTAAATTAGCATTAAAAAAACAAAGGAATAATTTGGAATTGAAACATTAACCACGTTTTCATGTTATTAGCGGCAAAACGCTATCTAGAGTCGCAGTAACGATTCGTGATCATCGTGCATTTTCAAAAGTGGAAAAAGAATGAAAAAAATATATAAAAAGATTTGCACCATATTCTAGTTTCGCAAAACAATCTAGTTCCCTCACCATTATTATATACAAAAAAATATTTCTGCCAAATAACCATGTAATATTTTGCAAACACTAGGCTTTGTTGAATTTTTTTTAATTTCGCTCGACACTAGCAGCAACCGTTGTTTGTAACGCCGAACAGTTTGTGAAAATCTGCTCTTTTTTGTGACAAAGAGCCTCGATGAGCAATCAACTACAAAATTAAGCGTTTTATTTTACGAAATATTAACAAAAATTCCATCTGTAACGAACGTTCACATACGCAATTGCTTTATTCTCTTCAACATCTTCAAATTCTGAATTATGATACGAAAAAATAAAACTTTCAACTATTTCCAAATTTTGAAAATCATTCTATGATGTTGTAACGTAAAATAAAAAAATATGTATTGTAAAACAGGTGAATTTTACATATTCGTCGTGTTAGAAAGCACCGTGGAATAAAATAAACATCGCTTCTGCGCAAATTATTTCAAATTGTCGCCTCTTTTCTTTCGTATTTTCTGCGAACTACAACAGATAATGCTAGATAGTAAAATAAGGAACACTCACTTCGTCCACCATAGCCTCCACCGCCACCGCCTCCCCTCGCAGCGAGTTCCGACAATTTCGGATTGATGACTTGATTGGCCTCCTGTAGAACATTGATGAGGTCCTTAGCTTGTCGGCCGTTTTGTGGGGTGAAAAAGGCGTAGCTCGTTCCGGTGCATTGGGATCGTCCAGTCCTTCCGATTCTATGGATGTAATCCTCGGAAGACGACGGATAATCGAAGTTGATCACGTACTTGACGTCATCAACGTCTGAGGAGATAAATTTGTTATAAAGTCGTTGTAACGCTGTGCTTTAACATGCCTTGGCACAGATTGGGATGCTGAGTGAGACGCGTACGAATGGTGGCATGGCGCTTTAAAAACTTTTAAACATTTCATATCCATCTGAATGAAAATCGCACATCGAGACTGCGAATATTATCATCAGAGGCCAAAAAATTCATTTTAACAAAGGTTAAATATAAAAAAAAAAAAAAAAAAAAATCCCAAGAATAAACAGCCTTACAGCAATACTCATTTACAGAGAATGAGACGCGTTTTTTCTTTAAAATACGGTGAGGGGCTACGCGTCGTAGATTGGTAATAATGTTTGTTGTTAGTATAGCCGATTTTACAAAAACATTATTAACTTTATTATTACGTATATTCGGTGAACTCGTCGCAAAAAAATGAAACCAAAAAAAGATGTATATATATTTTAGGCAGCTTTCACCCAAATCATACACTGTGAATGTGAAATTTTCGCCAAAAATCTCGTCAGAAATATTATGGCGAAGTATATAAAAAGAAGAAAAAAGCATTTAACACCGGTTCAGCGAGAGAATTGTAGGTTTTACAATTATATAAAAGTAGACCTTTTTGAGATATCGAATAATACTAGAAAAGCTCGTGTGTATATGAATGTGTGGTAGCTGCGTCATGATAAATACAAACCCTGTTACCGCTGAACATTGCATTCATCATCTGATGCGAGCGGAAAACAAAGTCGCTTTTCCCGGGGATGTGATATTTTCTTGAATGCAAAAGTTCAGTTCGCACAATGCTTCCTGTCCTATACATCCCCATCGAGTAGCGATAGTAGCAAAATCAATACGATTGTTGTCCGCACCGGGTGAACATTGGCTATGGTGAGTGTTTTTTTTTGTTTGTTTGTTCAATTTTTTTTTTTCGCGGCTGAAGCAATTTCAGCCTTTATTTCCCACAGCCAACGAGCGTAACAGTACCCGCGCACCACCCTACTACTTACGTGGTACACAGGCTGTACACAGAGGCACATTAAGTACATGTAAAGCGCACGATTTTGTCAATCGCGCATGTACATTCGTCTATATATCACTTGCATATATAGCTCTTTTTCTAGAGCACAGACAGTGAGTGAGCCATGTTTCATATCGTTCGATCGTTTGCTCATTGCGCACTCAACACAATCTGTGCACCATGTGCCTCTGAAACAAAGGACAACCAGACTGATTAACATAAATTATCAGATGCCCACACTTAACTTCTAAATTACCCGTTTTACGTCACAAAATCTCCGTATTTTTAATCAATTCTCTTTCTCAATACTTCGACACAAGCTTCTTCACTTTAAACCGTCTTAGCTCTAGGAACTAACACATTGGAAATAGACTGCATTAGCGATCATCGTCATTAGGGCTGTTACGCATTTCTTACGTCGAAAATACTTTCCATATTCAGGAAGAAAATTATAAGAAAAGTTATTGTTTTTTTTTTAATCATGTATTAGTGAAAAACTAGAAACTCAAGTGTTTCTCGAAGAAAATGTAACGTTGAAAAACCATTTAAAAAAAATATTTTTAAAGAATTCTATATGATAAACAAACAATTTTTGTAATAATTTCATTCAAGGTTTCTTTGTTTTCCATATGCGTAACAACCCTGATTATCTTATATTCAATCTAGGGCTCTGCGAGTTCACGATTACACGGCAAGTTAAAATATCTTTTCAATTTCAAATGTTGGTCTAAATTACGTATTTTTCATAATGGTAATTCTTATTTTATTATTTACAAAATGAAATTATAACAAAAAATAATTGGGAATCGAAAGATGTTCTTTGTCCGTATTGGCAATAACATAGTTTTCTTATTCAATAAAATAGCCGGTTCTTAAAATTATATTAAATTAAAGAACATAATTATAAATAAGAACAAAGAAAATCTTTATTTTTGTTTTAATGGAGTTTGTTTTTAATTTTGAGTTTTTCCTCATAGAAAATAAGATTTTGAAAAGAATGTACTCGACGCGAATAAGGAGAAAGATGCCGTCTGGCACATTCGAGAACTCGCAGACTCCTTCTATAATGCTAATATATTTAATTCGTAACCATCTTCCTTTAACCCACCAAACCCTGCTAATTAGTCTTTTCTCAGGTCTCGTGTCCAATTCTTCCAAGATAATAATCAATATAAAATTGCCCCTTGTACAAGTTTTAAAATGATCCATGTGAAATTTTCTGTAGCAAGTAAGCTAACTAATGCCTTCTATTGCGTGTATCAAGCTTATGCAAAGTTTGAGAATATCCAGACCACAAATACAGGCTCTCTCGCTCCGGCGGACGAGCTCGAGCGCCAGAGGTGTAACACTTTTGTAGACTAATAATTCGGCGCTCTACCAGGCTTCCCAGTTTTCCAGCTGCATCTTCACCAAGTCTTGTGAAAAAGAAAGAAAAAAAAAAAAAAAAAACTCGTACGCCGAGCCAGATGAGATATTATCACGAGAATCCAATATTTTTTCGTCACCAAGTTTTAAATAGTGAGGCATCATTTCATATAACCAGTCTGTGCTACATCGCCACCCTTCCTAATTTTACCACAAAAGAATTTTTTTTTCTTTCTAGTGTTTTGTTTCACGACTATCACGATACGTAATAAAATATTATGATAAAGTTTACGCGAATAATGGATAAATGCATGATTAATTCTGTGCGGAACTCACCCAGTCCACGGGCAGCCACGTCCGTTGCTACGAGTATCGAACCCTTCTTGTTCCTAAATTCTGTAATAGATGAAAAAAATAACAATAAAATACATATTTTAAGCAGTTTAACTACATTATTTCGAACTTTTAAGGCGAGTCGAAACATGTACAACGTAACACGAATATGAGGGAGATAGCTGCTATTTCCCGGATGCCGCCACTCACAGACTACTGTTATTTGGAAGAGCAATAAAAAAAACTACCGGAAGCAGAATTATGAATACTTGACGTCGAGTCGCTACCGCGAATCTTGATGACATCTTGATTTTTCTTCATACATTATAGTGTTTTTCCCTCACTCTGCCGTGAATACCGTTACTTATATCTCTCTTGCGCGTGGATTAATTTTTTCAATCGCAGAAAACACTATAAAAAGATTCCATGCGATCGACTGTTCGTAACGGTGTTCTAATAACATTCAAAAATTCTCAAATCCGAATACAACGAATTGTAGGATTTTAATAATAGATAATAGATTTCTATTATTTATTTCTAAATAATAGAAATCTTCTAATTTACTCAGAGCAAATTAATATTTTATGTGGTGGAAGCGTTTTTCTTTTTCTCGAATAGTCTTCGAGTATTACAGTATTTGAAATCGGTTCTGAGCTCGGGATGAAAGTGAGATTGGAAGGTTTTTGATTTTCTTTTAATTTAAAGGTGAGGTATTAAAAGGCTGTGCTTACCTCTGAGAACATAGTCGCGCTCCTGCTGAGATTTATCACCGTGCATGCATACTGCGGGCCAGCCATAGCGACGAATGTTCCGTGTGATGTTCTCTACTTTTTTCTTCGTTTCAACGAAAATTATCGTCTTTCCTCCATCCTCATTTACGTTACCAATTTCTTGGAGGAGAGTTCCCAATCTGTAACAATCGAGAGTGTTTGCTTTAATGCTTTGAACCTCTGACTAGTTTAAATTTTCTTAAATTTTGATTATTGATTCAGTTCTTCTTAGAGGATAAATATGTGGTGATAATCACAAAAAATCATAGAATTTTATCATCATGATAGAGGCGAGATCCGGTCCCTACAGTCTTATTAAAAATGTTATTCTAACATTACGTCAATTAAATAAAGAATACATTTTTCCGTATTTCTTTTTGGTAACAATTCACATATTTTGAGGTTTAGTCGAATTAATCGTTAGAAATTGCGAAAAAAAAGAGATGGTAAATATTCAAATAAATCGTTATGAACTTTGAGCGCAAAGGAAACTAAATTTTACAGATAAATCAGGTGCAATATGCTGTTAACAAACTTTAAACAGGAACTCTTTAAAAAGTACAATGTGTAATAAGTAAAAATGTTGGGAAAATTCTTACTTGGCTTCCTTCTCGTGTTCCTGACACACATCAATAATCTGAAGAATATTGTGATTGGCGGACAATGTCAGAGATCCAATATTGAGTTGCGTATAATCAGTAAGATACTCCTCAGCCAAATTTCTGACTTCTTTGGGCCACGTTGCTGACCACATGAGAACCTGTCTGTCGGGTCTGATCTGTTCAATGATTTTTCGTATTTGTGGTTCGAATCCCATGTCCAACATACGATCAGCTTCGTCCAGTACTAGATATGTGCATCTGCGTAGATTAGTGGTGCCGCGTTCGAGAAAATCGATTAGACGACCAGGTGTAGCAATTACTATTTCCACTCCGCGTTCGAGATCCCTCGCTTGGCTGCCTTTGGGCGCACCGCCGAAAACGCAGGTGTTTCGTACGTAAGAGAGCGAGCCAAAGTCATTAGCAACGGTTTGAATTTGTTGGGCGAGTTCACGAGTCGGGGCGAGGACGAGCGCGATCGGTCCGTCGCCACGGTTGAGCGCCTGTTGGCTGTTGATGTGAACAATAGCGGGTAAAATGTATCCCAATGTTTTTCCAGAACCAGTTTGCGCTATTCCAACCATATTACGTCCAGACATAGCAATCGGCCATCCTTGAGCCTGAATTGCCGTTGGCTCGGAGAATCCTTGTTTCCTTATACCCTGCATAACGTAATCGGGAAAGTTGCCCTCCTCAAAATACTGAATGGGATTTGGAAGTTTGTCGCCTTTCAGAGTGATCTGTTTCTCCTCGCGAAAGGTATCGACCTCTCTGGGATGACGCGCCGAAACATTCGGATGCGGCACATAGAAATCTTTCTTGAAGGGTTTGAGATTCTCATAGTCCCAATTTGGCTTCCTCAGACTTCCTCCCGCACCACCGCCACGAGAATTGCTTCGTCCCATCGCTCCGCCGCCTCCACCGCCGCCGCTACTGCCACGACTCGCGAACCGACCTCCGCCCCCACCACCACTCGCTCCGCCCGAACTTCCGTAGCCATTTCGCTGACCACCACCTCGGCTACCACCTCCTGCACCGCTGCTACGATATCCACCGGATGAACCTCCGTAAGTCCTGCGAATTTTTCAAAATCGTTTCCTTGTCAAAGCGGCAGCGGTTTTTTCTAATTATACCATTGTTTTGACTGTTCTTTTAATATTTTTTTTTTTTCGAGGATTTTAGCTTGAAACTCTTTTATATTAATCTGCAGCTCATATTATCTGCATTTCATATTAATCTGCACAATATTCATAATATTTTTTCTTTTCAATCAAGTTCAGCATAAAAGGTTTCTGAACAAAAATTTCTTATGCAAGCTCTGTGCATATTCATTTCTCAAATATATTTAACAATATATTTTTAGGAGTGGGCTGCAGACCAAAGGCATGAAGAGAACAAAAGCGTGATATAAAAAAAAGATTACAAAAACAACCAAATGATATCAGGAGTAATTAAGGCGTAAAATTTAGGTAGTAGATGAAATAATGTAGTGAACATTGAGAGACGGATCCAGACATATATGTGTGGACACCGAAGGCATAGTTCACAACCTTTGATCTTCCTCGCACAAGCATTCATGCTCTATCGAAGTACGAGATAGAGTCATGCCAAAATGAGAGGTTCAAATTCGGTTACAACAATTTATGTTATAAGTAATTAAATAAATGCTAAATATAAATCAAATCTTTGTCCATTTTAAAAACACCATTAAATCATAATAGTTTTGATTAGATGGGGATAGCTTGAAATTATAAATATTCAGTAATTATTTTTTCATGTTTTTAAGACTTGGATAAGAGTTTTCTTAAACAAAATATATCATTGAGTCTTGAAAAGGTGGAAAAAAATGTAAATGTATCAAATGTTACAGCAGTTCTAAACATGTGATTTACGCCGTTTGGATAATTGCCTAAAAAACTGTCTTCCAAATTTTTGCCGGCAGTTTTCAATTTTCACAAACGTAAATTGCAAGTGATAAATTTTACCCAAAATACCCTTCATAATTAACTTTATATAAATTACATTTCTTAAACAGTACTTAACTGGAGTGCATTAATTTTGAAAATGTGCTAAAGATGTATTCAATTTGACATAATTATCAACAATCAATCTATCAAAGTGTGCATTTAGAATAATAAATTATATTGATGCAGCATTTGAGAATTGATTTGAAATACTAAATCAGATTAAATGATCGCTTGAAATAAAGAAAATAGGAAATGGCTTATATATTGAAGGTCAACATATGAATCAATATTTACAAAATTTCTTATTGTGAAAAGTAATTAAAATTGATGAATTAAGTGAATATTGTTGGGCATTTTCTCAACTCGGACAACATTGTTTCTAACAAAATATTTCCTTTATGCTACTTAAAGTGCAAAAAGTTTGTAATATATCATCACACTGTAATTCAGAATAAACAATGCAAACTTCTAAACGTAAAAAAAGTTTTATATATTCCAGAGCAAAAAAGATACCATCTTTTTATAAAAGTACAAAGTATCAAATTTTACCGGAAGTACCCTTCAACGTAGAATAAAAAAAGAAGCTAATTATGTGCAATTAATTCCAAAAATATGCTAAAAACCATGAAATTGAAGGTAAATCTGAGCGAAGTATAATCGGACTTCCGGAACTATTATTGGATCGAAAAAAATATTAAAAATTCGTTTGAAATTAATTTCGAACGATTGTTTCGAGAAAATAAACGAGAATTTTACCAAATATCTCAATAAAACATTCCACGTAATTTCAATATCGTGAAAAAAAAATTGAAATGAACAAAGTAATTCGAAGCCAATCAAGTAAATTAAGTTACAATAGTTGCAAATTTCGAAATTTTCGAGAACGAAAAGGTGCTAAAAATGATGGGATTCAATGTCACTTCCTAAAGCACAAACGACGTCAAGTTGTAAACTAGCATAATAATCGTTTGAAGTTTTACCACGCGATCGTAATATCTCTCCAAAGTGAATTGGAATGCTTAGGTTTTACCGGAAGTAGCCTTCAATAATATTCTAATAAGATTTGTTTTTTTTTTTAAATATGTAACCGGAGTAATTTATTGTGAATCGTAAAAGCGTGCTTGACAAAAAAGGAATTGTAATGAAGAGTTTTCGTCGTTTAATGAGAAACTCGTACTTCCGGAATAATTATCAACCGTCAATCTAAGGAACGTGCGCAATTCTAACGAATGAGTAACGCCTAAGAAACGTAACGTATAAATGTTGACCCGATGACGCTTTGATATTCTCCCCGATGGCGTGGTTCAATAAAGTAGCGCCTGCGTGTGCGAAATATCCGTAATGGCGGGCGACTCATGGCCAAGGCCACACGATGCTCAGATTAATTTCCATTTTCCAACAATATATCGAATTTGTCACGCGTAAGCGACACTCATGTTGCATCACCAACAACAGTAGCAACATTTTACAACTATTAAACACCGATGATAGACATTTACTTACATGATTGTGTTGTAGTTTTGTGTGCTTTTCAGTCCCTTGAATCAGTTGTGTTGGATGTTTCAAGATTTGGCTTGATTCAGTTGTTTAGCGGCTTAGATCTCTGCAAGGAATTACGACAATCAGACACAACGATCGAACGATAGTTTGTATAATTTGACGACAATCTTTCGGCAATATATTTCGAATCGTTGGAAAATGGTGGATAATAAGAGTACGAGAATTTTGGATAATTTTAACGGACACACGACTTACCCGTGCCGCTTGTAGGGACGGAAAGAACGATGCGGGACGATGCCGGATGTGACTCACACCAAACGTCACGGCAATGGTGGGGATTTCTTGCGCACAAACATTGATGCGTTCACTGCGCAGTATCCGCTCGAATAATGATTTTTTTCTCTCGGCCAATCGTTATAACGGAGCTCCACCTTTTCAAAGCTAAGAGCCAATCGCTTGCGAAGCCGCTCGATCATTCAATACATTTCTTGCTATTAACATATAGAGCTTTCATAGACGATGGAAGCTTTAAGTATATGAATTTATCGTATGTCATTACGGGAACGGCTGTTTCAACATTTTTCCCACAGTTACTTTTATAATTTTCAATGCCCAAACACCATTATTTTCGCTTGCTAATCTGTAGCAGCTGCTCGCGTTATGCGTTCACTCTTCACTTCCGGTTTTATCTTGGCTGTGATTGGTTGCGCATGCGCAAACACTTGCCGCGGATTTCAAAGGAGTTTTCTTAATTTAGCAAATTAATATAGAGAACACCCCTACTTTTGCCTGTGCTTATCAATAAATCATCATCTAATGGTATATTTTTCATTCAACTTTATTTTTCTTTTACTTTCGAGGTTTATGTATCTTTTTTTGTAACAAAAAATATCAGCTTATTGCTCAAACTATTATTCATTTTGATTAGTGTCGTTTTTTAAAAAATTAATCGTTGTTTCTTTTTGTATATTAAACCATTCCGAAGAAAAAATTCGCTCAATCATGTAATAAATCGTTTCGAGATACAAATTCCGTACTTTTTATTTCTCGTGGAATTTTGTCGTTATTTTATTTTATTTTATCTCATAATCATCGGTATTGAATAAGTTCCATTTGTTTGAAATGTTATGAAAAATTGAGAATGTGGCTAATTCGCATGAACTTTAATCAGAAAAACACAATGTTGTTGTTGTTTTTTTTTTTCTTTTTTTTTCAAAAACGAATTATTGATTTTGTAGCAATTTGAATTTTTCAATTTATATCCACATCTAATTTTGAAATATTCGATGGATCGATATTGATGATGGATTATAAATTTAAATATAATACAACTATAGATGTATCTAAGATATACTGTAACGCATTTTTGGTGTGAATTAAATCATTGCATTTTTATATTTATGATTGTCAGGACATGTAAAGAAAATGACTTGTAGCTCGTAAATCTTTTAAGCAATTGATCTAAATTTGTTATACCGCAAGTTTTCGAACATTAATCACAATTAATTTAAAAATATTTTTTAAAGAACTTTGTATTTGTAATTTCTCAAATAAAAATGCGTTAAACTCCAATACCTACCTACTTTTTATTTCCTCATGTCATAAATTATATAGATTAGAAAGAAAAAAATGTTTTGACACGAACGAGTGACATACATATTTATTTAAATCTGTGAAGGGACAAGAATGCTATGTTATTGCCACAAAGATTATCGAAATTTAGTTGAAATAACTTTTACAAATTTTATTTTATCAGGAATTTAGTGCTCATTGAGTTATTTGTTACAATATTAATAAATCGAGAAAGTTAAGACATTTGCGATATTTAAGTCTTGGAATTTGAATGCGAAATAAAATGCTTGTATTGTAATACTAGAGACCTTGGGTTTCAGAATTAATCCTGGAATAAGGTCAATTCGGGTAATTGTGATGAATGAGGATATGTATTTATAGACCACATTACTTTTTATTATTTTTCACTGTATATGTTAAGATGTATAATAATTATTAGGTAGGTAGCGGCAATGAAATGGTCAATGATGTTTTAGTTTTTTCTTTTCTCTTTTCGACGTTTTGACTCCTATCCGAGTCTTCTTCAGGATGTTTTTATTTGAGCACTGTAACATTTTTTTATATAATTTTGAGTAACATTGTTTTTTTCCTCCCTCTCTACTTACATGTAATATTATGTGCGCATAAATAATTTCGATAGTTAGTGTCTTTTCTTATGATGTTTTTGTCTTATTTTTACTTAAATCATTTTTAATTATATAATTTTGTATCTCTGTAATTACTTTAAAATAAATCCACTTATTTTGTGTGGTTTTATCTTACTTCATTGTCTTTTTGATAATCTTATTGCTATATTTTTGTCATGTATGTTATTTTTAATTTGTTTCTTTTCTTTTTGTACAAATTACTACAATCAACAGTTAAGATGTATATTTGCTTTTCTGCCTGTAAACGAGTATTACTGGAAAATAGTTTAATGCAATATTATTAAAATCGGCGAGGGACACCTTCCTAGTAATTTTAAACATATAATCCTTATTGAACTCCCGCATGTGCTCACTTACTAAATATTTTAAGTTTTTATATTCCCAGCATCGTCGAATACAACTCGTTGAAAGATTCATTTACGACACTAACATCAAGATCAACTATGTAATTTTCTGGGTAGATTCGGCATCTTGTTTAACAGTGAATTATTAATCATCCTAATATAGATCATTTAGATTCAGTGGCTGCGGGGCATCCCTACATCTTACCTTTCAAAAGAGTGTAACTCTACGTGGTTACAGTAGTTGTTGATCATCATTCTGAATTTCGCTAATTACTCTAAAATATTATTCTAGATAAATGAGTGAAGCTGGAATTGTAGGATAGGATTATGAGGTTTATAAAGAGAAAAGATATATACAATTGCCATATGTTTATCATTTTATTTTCTATCGTAATACTGTATAACATACAAGAAATGCACTTTAGTGAAACCTACAGAAGAGAACTTGAATGTAGAGCAGTATTCCTTATTGTTTGTCGTCCAACTGTCTTACTTCCGGGGGTTTTAGTATTATTAACGAGTTTGTCTCCTTCTAGTTACTTCGAAAAATGATAATTGTGTTATTAATGAGACTACGTAGGGCAATAAGAGTTTCTTTCTTAAATGGTTTTCAAAGGGGCACAAACCGCCTCTTATTTTTTTTTCTTTTTTTTCTTTTTTTTTTCTTTGTAGTTCTCAGCGAGGGCTGCGGCTGTTATATTCATATTACCACGTACACATTGCTAAATATCACGTTGTTCTCTCTCTCTCTCTCTCTCTCTCTTTCTCTCTCTCTCTCTCTCTCTCTCCCTCAAATTATGTCATGGTCAAAAAATAAATAGGCTCCTTCACAATAATTATCTTTCTTTCTCTCATTTCTTTGTTTTTCATGTAAAAACTAGGGTGTCACTGGAATAAACACTCGGCTAACGACCAGGGAACAGTGTTATCGGTACTCTCTTTTTCTCGCATATCGTAAACTAGTATCAAATATAAAAACTTATTCAAGCTTGTTAAGTTTCACACGTTACAATACCTTGCTTTTTTTATACTCATTTTTTCTTTTAATATACTTATAATATCACTTCTCAACAGTTTGATTGTATTGAGCAAATTATTGGCTGCTCAAAAATGGTGAAGGCCTCTTTGAAAAAACGATCCTTCGTGTCCAGTTTCCCCGAGAGTAACGAGCGATAGTGTGTGAATTCCGTTTCAACACACACACTCAACGTCGTTTTTTTTTTTTCCTTTTTTTCTTTACTAGGGATGAGACGTAATTGTCGAGAACGCCCATTTTTTGGAAAAAGAGGTTTTTCAATGTATCAAATACCGTTTTTTCACAATAAACGGATTAATACACAAGTGATATTATAACAATTTTGACTAGATTCTAGTATTATCGGTTCCCAATAGTCGCGTTAGACGGTGTGTTAAGAAAACATTGTTTTGCGGCCTCGAAATATTTTCTATTTCTTTTTTTCTCTTTAATCAGATAAATTAGGTGGAGCTAAATCGGCGCGCATTATTCGTGCGAAAACGGTGGCAGCAACTGATGATCGCGATCAAATAGTCGCGTCTTTCTGTCCGGAAGTTAATTCTCGCCCTATTCCATAGACATTGGATTCGAATACTTTGAAGCCTAAACGGTATGCACTATTCCTACGGGAACAACGCATGGCTCGCGCTTCATTAATCCAAAATACCATATTGTAATTTTTTTTTTTTACTTCAGAGATACAGAGAGAGTACTTGTAGAACAGACCTCAAAAAAAAAAAAAAAAAAAAAAAAAGGATACTAAATTTCCTTAGAGTTCACGTTAAAAAGGAATCGCGAGACACGGTGTACACATAAGTAGATAATTAATACTAACACAGTAAAGAATATTTTGTCGCACGATACAGGTACTACTTTTCGAATGTATTTCTTTTTTTTTATTTTTTATTTTTTTTTTCAATTTAAATATTTCAATGAACAGGGCCAATGTTTCGGGCTCGCTGTTGTGTCTATAGTGTGTCACACACGCACGAGAAAGGTAGGAGTTTGTTTAATATATAGCAGCACAAGATACAATCGTCGCACTGCTGCGAGTATTTGTATGAAAAGCCGGATCTATTTCTCTCAGCAAACATGTTTTCAACCTTCATTCAAGTAGTTTTGTTTTAATCGGAAAATTGAGATGCTGTCCAATCTAAGATTGTCTGCCATGACCTTTGATCATCCAAATCTCCACTATAAGAGCAATGTCTCCAAAAGAAATAATTACATATCGAGTTCTTTTTTTTTTTTTTTGTCTATGCCGATGCTGTGGTAGGAGAAGATTTATTTTCTCGCGAATAAAAGAAAAAGAAAAAAAAAATAGCAGAAATTGAATAACCGAGTTGGTCAGACGTTTTATCTTTCTTTTGACGTGAAAATTGTACAAGACGAAAGTGTTCCCGTTATCGAACTAACGCAATTAGTTTACAGCCTTGTCCCGTGATCACGACGGCATTCATCGAATCATAGTATAAAATATAGTGTTGTAATTATTAACATACAAGTCGAGTAATATTTATTAATTACGTGAACGTGTGGGTTTTACTCGTCGCTGCTAAACTCGTATTATAAATTGGCGAAAGATTCAGTCTTGTATAAAGGAGATAATATTCATTAACATTACAAGTATGCGTATTTACGTTTAGAAGTAATTAAAAAATTTTATGTACGCGATATCACAGCGCTCAGCATAATTATTTGAAGGTACTCGAGTTTCATTAGCAATTGTCAACCTCGTTGGACATTTATGAATCAACTTACACCGGCTTACTGAGACCCGACATAACGCCCACACCATTTTTTTTTTTTTCATTGTTTCGTTTCTTTCTTTTTTTTTCTTGTTTTATCTCTTTTTGCTCTTTTATTCGAGAATAGAAATAGAAGACCAATGCTCTCGAAGTAGCGTCAGATGGAAAATTGCATTTTTTTACGATGCCATTTTGCAGCTGGCAGCTTCGTTTGTTAACTTCTCAGGGGAAGGGGAAAATACTATTTTTCGGTGAGCACGCCTATCTTTCTCATTAGTTCGCAACACGCTAATCGCACTGTCGTTTTTTTTTCGTGTGGTGTGAGTGTGAGTGTGTGTGAGTGTGTATGTATATGTGTTTGTGTTTTTGTAAGAGTGTCATGTGTTTCATTTAGTGTTAATGATGGGGACACTGCGTTTTTTTGGCATACACGATGCGTTATTTTAAATTTGTTTCTTTTCAGATACGACCACCGCCGACCAGCTTGTCAGCATTAATGTGTTTTTTAATTTTCAATTACTTATTTTTAAAAATAATTTTCAGCTACAGCTATTATAGTGTATACCCCTAACGATCGGTGTACAATAAGAATATTGGTTTAGCAGAGGTTCTCGTCGTTGCCCCATTTATTTTTATTTTTATTTTTTTTAACGTGTTTCAAACGGTTGGGCCTATACCATTGGGAGACTCACGAAATAATTGCCTTAATTTTAATCAACGTTTTCATTTCCTCCTCGTTTTTAATCCTCCTTCTTGCCCAATCGACAGCAGGATATTTGCATCGAGATAACATGATATGATATACCACATATATAAAATTGATGAGATACGTTCCCTATTTTAACCATGTTGCACGATAGAACAGTGGGTTTCTATGCGCTACATATTACATATCACAGAACTACGCGTAAGCCCGCTATCGATACGACAATGCTGACCAATGCTTTCGACTCAATTACTCTCAAATATTACAATTAATAAAACCGAGAAAAAAAACTCAAATTTGACCACAAATTTAGCTGAAACAATTGAAACACCTGGAACAAAAAGTTTTTTCGCACACAGGTGTATTAAAATGAATATATCTAGAATGCAATTTAAATTGTATTTAATTTTACTCCATTTATGTATTAAATTCAGTAAGCCGGAAGCGATTCTGAGAGCGCGACACCGACAAAAAAAATCCATCTCGGTTGCTCTTAGAAATTTTACTTAAATCTTCAAATTGAGAAAAAGGAGAAATCCGACCACCGACTTCGGTCCAAAACTTGCAACACCTGTACAGAAAGTTTTCTTGCATTTAGGTGGTTTTAATTTCAATTACAAAAGTGCAATTATTAAATACTTTAATACAATAAGATTTGCTTCTATTAATTTGGTGTTACTAGATTCGAATATTAAATACAAATCCAGATTTCGTAAAAAAAAAAATATCGACTGTTAAGTTATGAAGGAAATTTGAATAACGAGTCTGAGAGCGTATTTTGTTTCCAGTATTTCGGCCGTGGCGTTTCCCACATATTACGATTATATCAGCGTCGAATGACGAGAAACCCGTGGCCAACATCGGAATATTCGATAGCGGAAGTACACAAATGTGCGGGAGCCTCCAGACTTTTCGACGCTCGGTACTATTGAATCACTCTCTCATTCGCAAGGTATTTTGCTTATTTCTTTTTCTTTTCTTTTCCAAATTCCTCTACTCCCCAAAAATAGCGTCGATCGAGACGCGAGGAATTGGTAAATCGGGCGGCGATCAGAGAGGATAAATTCCGAACAACAGGGGACGGACGTATCGATCGGTGGATTACCCGTGAGACAAAAACGATTGCAAATGCCTTAGAAAGAGACTACAAACGTTTCAAGGAACCGCATTAGTAGCGTCGCCGCGTCAAGAGACGCAACGTTCGCTGTACACAATTCTACGTAATAAAATAAACGAATACTACGAATGATATAAAGAAAACAAAAATATAGTGAAGTATTAAATGTTTTCTCGATGGGATAGTCAGCGGTTGAGCCTTCAGCTTGCCCACGCTTTTAACGAGGATAAATCGACGAGAGCCGACGTAGACGAATCCGAGTAAAGCGAGTCGAGTGCGCGAGTTATTGAAGAAAAATCGAGCGTCGCCGTGCTCGAGGAATTCTTTCGTGAAGTGAAAAAAAAGGAAAGTAAAAAAAAAAAAATATCCTCGAGGATAACATTTTAGGAGGGCAGCGAAGGGGGACACGTTGTTTGTGATACGCGGACGCTCGATTAAAACTGGAGGCTCGCCCGGAGTGATGCTCGAAACTGTGTAGATACCTCCAACAAGTAGCAAAAAGTTACCGTTAATTTAATAAAAAGGAAAAAAAAAATCACCCCTCGTGAAAATATTAATCGCTACATTTTTTCCAAGTATCTACGCGAGCTCGAAACGCAACTTGCGCGCGCGCACGACTGCTAGCCTCGTATGTACCATGTAGTTAATAGCGTTTCGTATTTTTTTCTCTTCCTTGTTTTTTTTTTTAAATATAGTAATTAGCAGTAGCGGTAGAATAGTAGCGGTAGAATAGTAGTCGTAGTAATAGTAGTATCATATGCAGCTTATAAACATTTATGTATATTATAACAACCTAGACTCATACCGTTTTGTTATTACTTGTTTTTTTCTTTTAACTTGTTTACTGAACGTAAAAGTGATCAAATGTATTGTTTATTTACCGCCGCGTATTGAACTAAGAAAAGAAAACAGTTACGATTTCAGGGGGAAATTCGATTCGCAGCCAGCCTGCACGTGCCTGCACGACGGCGTGCAAAGCGAGGCCACTCGGTGGCCAGTTGCATAAATATCAAACAACATTGTTTCAATATTATTTTCATTCGTTGGTCTATCAACAAATTACGCTTCTTTGTTTCCCTCATTTTCCTTCCATACAAAAATAAGATACCGAGCTTCGCTCTGTGATGCACAGCCATGTGACTACGCGCCTGATTTATTTTTCACGTTAGTCTCACCCTCTCTCTCTCTCTTTCTCTTTCTCTCTTTCTCTCCCCTCCCTCCCTCTCTCTTTCAAACCCCATTTATAGATTATTTTTCATGTATTTTTATTTATTTTGCCAGGCGACTTGTCAGCACTCGGCTGCTCTACCGTTTTAATTAGCTGCGTCGGGCAACCTGTTGTGAAGCTTCGATAACCACGAATATCGTGCGAATTCGTGTGACACAAATTCGAGTTTTTCCGTCTCATTTAACGGTATGTGTCAAATCCCATTTACTTCAATCAATTTTCACTTTTATTTTCTTTTTAATAACCATTGGGCGCACGGCTTAATTTTTATGCAAAAGGCCTGGGTTTACTTTTTTTTTTCTTCATGGAGCGTCGCCTGCGTATGCGCGATAAACATAAAAATAAATCATAAATTATTAAACTAACCCACCCCACCCTCCCCTACCCCCTTCCATATGTTTCGTGCATTTCAGAAAAGCATACAGGTAGTTTACATAGTTATCGCAAGGAGATTACTATTCAAATACCATATGGATCATGACCATCTTTAACTACATTGGTGGCCATTACCAAATATTGTTTTTTTTTTTAATTATTATTATATCAATATACCCTCACTATTAAGCTATCGCTACATCAAGACTCGGCTGGAATGTGCCCTATTTCTCTCTCTCTCTCTCTTTCCGATAAACAGCGCTTCAAAATGGCGGCAGTATCGCCCCCGCAGAATTGTATATAAATTCGACAAAATTCTCCGGTTGTCTAGAAAGTAGATAGGCCTTTCTACGACGTTAATCTTTCTTCACGCGCTTATAAGTCGTTCGTCAACCCTCTATAATCGTCTTTTTTCCCTTATCGTTTACACCCGATTCTCATAAAGGGCACTTCGACTAATTTCGCATCATTCCAGACAAGTTACAATCAATAAAGAAAAATTAAAGTTTAAACAAACGTTGAATTATTACATTAAGAACATATTGAAAAATATCGCAAAGCTCCAAATATGCTCGCGACAAAAAACGTGGTTTTCTTATCTTCTTCCATCTTTAAATATATTTTCCTTGGAGCGCGGGTTAAATAGGGACTCGAATTTTTCTTATTCATTTGTTTTTTTTTTTGTTTTTTTTTTTTGTTTTTTGTTTTTTCTCGTTTTCTTGAGTTACTTAACACACGTCCCTACTGATTTACCTCGTGTGAAGCGTCACTGCTGTACGGGCGTCGGCGGATATTGATAGGCGTAGGGCGGGACCGCTTGGAACTGTCCGTAACCCATTGATTGATAGGCACAGGCATTGGCCGCTGGTGGTGGCCGATTTGTTTGGAAGAATTTGTTATTTACGAGGCTCTGGATACTCGAATCGGTATGTCCACCGGATGGCATCATGAACGGCGGTGGGATTGAATACATTCCTTGTCCATTGGGGCTGGCGCCATATGCGCCGCCATTTTGTCGATTAATACGATTTCCTTGATAACCAGTGCGTCCTTGATATCTCGGAGCTCCGCCAGCACTTTGTTGATATCCGTTTGGACAATTGTTGCCATTGGCCTGGTATCCGCCAGCAGCGCCGTTCGCATAACCGTTTGTCTGTCTTTGCTGATGTTGTTGTTGCTGCTGCTGCTGTTGTTGCTGCTGCTGCTGTTGCTGTTGCTGTTGATGATGTTGCTGAATCTGCTGATGTTGCTGTGACTGCTGGTGATAACCGTTTTGATAGTTATTCTGGCGATTCATGTAGCCGTTGGGTTGACGCATCATGCCACGATCGTGCATTGGATTGTGTTGATTGTGCTGATTTTGCCAGCCACTTGCGCCGGTTGGGCTTGAATTGTTTCTCGGGCTACCGTTCGAATTATTGTCCTTTGTTGAACGCGCGTTGCTCCAGCGTTGACGACCTTTACCGAATTGGCTTCGTTGGGAGTTGGCTAATTCAGCAAGCTGTGGATTTATCACCTGGCCGGCTTCCTCCAATACGGATATCAATTCCTTTGCTTGCCGAGCGTTGTTCGGTGTGAAATAAGCATAAGCCGTTCCTGCGCTTTGACAACGACCCGTTCTTCCTATCCTGTGAATGTAATCCTCGGAACTGTTCGGATAATCGAAGTTAACGACGTATTTTACGTCTTCGACGTCGAGACCACGAGCTGCGACATCAGTTGCCACGAGAATAGCAGTTTTCCCGTTACGAAACTCGGAAAGAACGTAGTCACGTTCCGGCTGTGATTTGTCACCGTGAATCGAGATTACCGACCAACCGTCGTGCTTTATGGCTTTTGTTATCTCGTCCACTTTCTTCTTCGTTTCAACAAAGATAATCGTTTTGTTGCCGCGTTCGCAACCGATTTCTCGAAGGAGGTTCGAGAGCTTTGATTCTTTCTCGTGCTCTTGACAGATTTCAATTATCTGGCGGATATTATGATTTGCCGCGAGTGTCAACGAGCCTATGTTTATCTGGATGTAATCGGTGAGGAAATCTTCGGCCAATGCTTGTACCTCCTTTGGCCAGGTTGCTGACCACATCAACACCTGACGGTCCGGTCTTATCTGTTCTATTATCTTTCGGATTTGCGGCTCGAATCCCATGTCCAGCATACGATCGGCTTCGTCGAGCACGAGATAAGTACATCTACGCAAATTCGTTGTACCCTTCTCGAGGAAATCGATTAACCGACCTGGTGTGGCTATGCAGATCTCTACGCCATGCTCCAAATCCCGAGCCTGTGGACCTTTTGGCGAACCTCCGAATATACACGTATTTCGGATACGAGACGATGAACCAAAGTCACGAGCAACACTCTGGATCTGTTGAGCCAACTCTCGGGTTGGCGCGAGTACTAACACTATCGGTCCCTCGCCACGGCTCAGTCGGGGCTGGTTGTTTATGTGCACTGTTGCCGGTAGGATGTACTGCAAATTTGTTTACACGTTTTATCAGTATTTGTCTCCACTATCATTAAGTCGTGATTGATGTAAAATTTTATGAGAATCTCTCAGGTAATTAAAATGGTATCAGAATTACTTTTTTTTATGTTTTTATTGTAACTGTTTATTCGCTGGTTTGTACAAATATCGTGCCGATAAACTAGTGCGTGCGTTATTTAAACAACCCTGCAAATTAGATCTTTGCAAATTGCTTCATCATTACACTTTATGCCTTTAATATAGAAACCTCTATGAAGAAGTCAAAATTGATCCATGTACTTATTCTCAAAGGCATACAAATAGTGAGGAAGCAAGTTGCAAGGCCTTACATTGCAGGTTTTCTCTTGCACTAGTATTTCATTCCAAGATATAAAGAGCTTAGAAAAAAATAAAAGTCGTACGTTACTAAGAAGAAAAATCTGAATAAATTCAGACAGTATCTTAATTAGCAATGAAAACTAGCTATTTATGAGATATATCCGAGAGTCAGAATACAAATCACTAAATTGACAGAGAAGGCCCCATATGGAAATATGGATTTTTATCAATGTAAAGTTTTTAATGCCTTATAAAGAATTGTTTTTTTTTGTGTGGTATCTTTTTTCAATTACGATTTCTTTTTGCAGTAATGATTGATTTATACTGTTGTAAAATTGGCTTACATTTGTAAAAAAAAGTCAGTATATCATAACGTGTTTAAAAAAATGGATTATTAATTTGCCCATGGATGTATAAGAAATTGGAATATAAATGAAAAGATAAAAATACTCACAGCAAGAGTTTTTCCAGATCCCGTCTGCGCAATGCCCACCATGTCGCGTCCGCTAAGAGCGATGGGCCAGCCTTGAGCCTGAATCGCTGTTGGTTCCTGAAAGCCCTGCTTGCGAATTTCTTGCATCACATACTCGGGAAAATTACTTTCCTCGAACGCCTGTATGGGAAACGGTGTGTTGTTGCCCTTGACAGTGATTTCCTTGCCAGCATGATACTTGGTCACCTCCTCGGAGGTACGACCCCTCACGTTGGCGTGTGGCATATACAAATTTTTCGTTATCACAGGGAGCGACGTCATGTCCCAGTTTGGTTTCTTCAATTGATCGCCAGGACACTTTTTTTGGTTTTGCTTCTTCAGCACGTAGTTGTTGTGATTTTGTTGCTGACTGTTCCAGTAGGTTTCACTCCCGTTCCTGTTGCCATATTCCCTGTTCCCCCTGGGTCTGTAACTGACACAGATCCCATCTTAAACCAATGCCCCTTGCCAGTTTGGCACAAATCCGCGCTCTTAGCTATTTTTATACTGCCAAAAATCAAGCTTCATCCAACAGTTTGTTGTTCTGTCTCTGCTACCTACTTTCAAGTGGGTAGCAAAGACAGAAACCTCAAAGGGAGAATTCTACGACTTTTTTTTTTACTTTTAGAAAGCTTTTATAACATTTTTTATTTAAAAATAAACAATTTATTTATGGAAGTCTACTTAAAGGATGTTTGAGTCATTTGTGCTAAGATGAATAATATGTTGTGCATTCTGGATATTTTATAGTTGCAGTTATGCACAATGTTTGCACTTGTATTTTTGTTATAGTTTGATTAATGAAAATTATAGAAACTCCTAAAAAGAACATCAAATTGTTTAACAATTACGCAAAAGTTAGATTAATTTATTAAGAAATTAAATAGTAGTAAAAGATATTCACCTTTCATTCTACTGTACGCTGCTGATATGATTTAAATTATACATAAATTTATTACTGCAATGAAATATTTCTAGTTTTACCTGAGGGTCTGTAAAGCACTAATAGGTAATGTAGTTTCTTCGCGAAAAGTCTATTTTTGTTATCTTTATTTCAAAGTCCAAACAACAACTTACAGTATTTGTGTAAGAATTATTGGAAACGTGTACTGTAGAGTGGTACATTTTTCAATATTATTTTTAGTTTTACCAAGCAACCCTGAAAAAGTGTTCTCTATGGAAAAAAAAAATCCTCGTAAAAATATCGATGAGACCAAAAATATTTAGAAGTCTCGACGGAATTTTATTTTCCTCTTTTAACTTCGTAAAAATTCTTAAGTGTATTAGGGTGTGTAAAAAAAATAGTTACTTTTTTTCGATCAGCTGCCCAATTAATTTTTCGTTTTCACACTCAGACTAAGCCATGTAAAATTAGAGAGCCGGCGAAAGAGTATTCGATTGACCATTTGATTAACATGTACATCAACTCAACTTTTACATTTAATCTCTTGTCACGACATCTAAATATTTTCCGATATCACTACTTTTTTTAACAAGATTTTTTTTTGTTCGGCACAGTTTTTCTGCGATAAATACTCCACATTACACCATCGGTCGAGATTGCGTCTCTCCCCGAATACATGATTTTTTTTTGCATTTGCAATTAGTTTGAACTCTTAAACTGCCACGCAATAATAACCTGTTGCAGGGATATCCAGCAACCCGTCTACACATCAAATACAAAAAATGTAAACATATTCATGAGAATATTCAGAAAGAAAATTTAAAAACTAGATAATTAAAAAATAAAAATTTGGTCGCGAATTTTAAACATTTTTTGACGTCCTTGACGATTTATGTGAATTTGTTTTTCTTCATAAACAGTTTTTAGGGGTTCTCGAAAAATTAAATTCCATATATTTTGCGTAATGAAAAAATGCTGAAAAGAACTATGAGGAACAGGGTTGGGCAGTACTTAAGGTACATAGTACTTGTGTGGCACTTCAAGTAAAATTATATATTTCAATGAAATATGGAAAAAATATTGAAAATTCTCGGGACTATGATTTTTTTTAGCGAATACGTCTTTTTTGCGTTTTCATCTTTTTATGCATTTTTTATTAACATGCCATTTTATTTTTTATAAATAAATTTCTCGTACATCATCTAGAATGTTCAAAGCATGTTCCGCAATTTTTTGAAACACTTCGGACGGATAGTTTGGTCACAATACATTTTTGAAAACTGACTCGGTAGAATCGACCCAATGTTGTGACCACCGTTATTGAATTTCGAGGTGTTACCACGAAGGGTTAAAATTTGGAAGAAAATTGGAATTTCAGTACAAATTCGTTGTAAACTGGAAATTTAGTAAAATTTAGTCGAATACAATAAAAAAAATTACGTTATTTTTTTTTAATTTTCGACAAATTTTTATTTTATAATTTGTCTACAAATATTCTACATCGGGAATAACGATTTTGTTATATGCTAAAAAAAAAAGACGTTCTTTTGATGAAATCTACTTATTGCTACAACGCAAGTATGTAAAATCTCTCACTCGTAATTGTTAATAAGAGTGTTCTCATCGCGTCAAACAAATTTTGAAACACAAATTTTGTTGCCACAACAAATATTTTTGTTACAGCAACAAGTAATTTTCGATGAACGTTTTACGTATCAGATGAAACAAATTTATTTTTCGCCACATAGATCTGAATCAAATTCACTTTTCAGTCTACTCTAATACTCTCTTGCCTGCTTAAGTCTCAATACAGACTTTCACTTGGAAATTGAATTTGGTTTTTGCATTAATTTAAAAATCAGAATTATTTTAATAAAAGTAATTGGGAAATCTGAATATCATTGCGTATTGTATTATTTTCCAAATAAAATCTTGCTCTGAAATATTTCACTTTGTAAGCATTTTTCTTGCAACAGATTTTTTTTTCTCTTTACTCAACGAAAAATGCAAATATTTTTAAATATTATTTAAATATTTAAATATTTTTTGTACTGGACATACTTGATAAGTACTTTAAGTATGTAGTACTTGAAGTATGCAGTATTTGATAACACATAAAGCACCTGGTACTTCAAGTACTTGGCCCAGCTATGATGTGGAACATATTTATTGTTAGAAAGTAGCATCTCTATAGAGTCCATCTTACCCAAGATTTCAAAGAAATATAAAAGCGTAAAGCATGCAAAGATTTCTTTATATTCTGCTACTAATCTCAGTACATTATTATTATAAGACTATATTCAAGTATTAGAAATTCAAGGTCATGCTCATATTGTACTTAACATTTTCATATCTTTTTTTGCTCAAACAATGGTTTAAAAAAATATATAAAAATGGTATGTCGAAGTCAAAGCAACATGCAATACTGCATTATAAAAGACACCTTAATGTGGATCTTAGATTTTTAGATATTTCATGAAATGGAAAATTTCTTTAGCTACCGAGTGAGACAAGAATGACTAGAGATTAATTGATTATCACCGGAATGTATGCTGTGCAAAAAATTTGCCCAACATCCACCACTATAACTTTACTAGATCATTAAACAAAAGAAAATGTATTACTCTGAAGTCTTTGTTTTCCAAGCACTTTATACTTTTATGTATATGTCAATAAAAAATGTACTAATAATCGAAATATTCGTTTTCAGCTACTGTAACATTAAAAAAAAAAGAAAAAAAAAGCTTATCATTCCAGAATTCAAGATGTTGTATGGAATGAAAAATCTTTCGAACAATCATTTTTCACACAAGCAATACCAGGGTAACTGATTGTCTTCATTTTATTTTTGACTTTGGTTAAAAAACATATATTAAAATATTAAATTTCAGCAAAAAATATTATGTCATACATGATACAACTCAATTCCAGAATTTATAGTATTTTATTGAAGAAACAAATTCTTCATAGAACTATATTAGACAAAATAGACAGATTATTGTAGTTTTTTACTCAATCCTTTTTGCTCAAACCTTTGCTTCAAATGATATATTAAAATGTGACTCATGAGTGAAAGCAAACTCGCATCATTTAAGATGCTTTATCTATCTAGAATATAAATAACCCTAGAAAAAAAAACCTGATTGTTGTGATCTTGGTAAAATGTTAATTTAAAAGTATATCAAAGTATTTTGAGGAAAAGTGATATTGCCTTGTATATATTACCTCAACCTAAAACCCAGAATTATAAATATATTACTAATGTCACGACTGGTTATTAGATATCTTACAGGACACAGGGTAAATGTATTTTTTTTTCTTTTGAAATATTTGGGGTATATTTTTGAATGATTTGAAACCAATTTAGGAGGTGAAGCGATTAAAACAAAAAGTGAGAGGAACCTTATACATAAAGGTCTTTAAGTGGACTCAAATTGAATTTTAATCGCTTCACCCCCTAAATTGGTTTCGAAAAATTAAAAAACACCCCAGATTTCTTCAATATAACAAAATATATACTCTTTATTCAATTAAAAGATAGATTGAAAAGGCAAAGGGATATTGGAAATAATTACAGTTGCCAAAAGAGTTACTGTAGTTAGCGTACAAATAACTAAATGTGATAATGGAATGAACATAATTATAAGAAAATACTGTATCAGCGATAGCTGGAAATGTAAAAGGTCGAAGAGACCATATGCAGGAATAAAGAATATATATATATATATATATATACTCTATTCATAGTGGTTGAGGTTTCCCTATTTAAAATACATGTGATTTTGAGCTTCTTTTGGCATAAATTTTGTTCAGTCTAATTTAGTACATAAAAATCATAAAATTATTGGATACCTTGTTCAAGCATATTGTTATTAGCAAAAAAAAAGTACCTGCTTTTTGAATAATATATAAAAAAAAAACAATTATCACAATTTCGGAACGAACATTTTAAATACATTTTTTTCAATTTTGAAATACTTGGGGTGTTTTTTTGAATGATTTAAAACTAATTTAGGAAGTGAAGCAATTAAAATTTGAAATAATCCTAATGTACATTAGTGACCTGGAATCAATAAATTATTATCATAATCTGCCTCTACTCTCTATCATTATTAGTCTAACCCAACTTTCTTAAACATAGTCTTAAAAAATTCGTTACTAACTTGACTAGAAGCTCAAATATCCTTGGTAATTAAACAAAAACTTGACTCATAGTGTCACTGGTAAGTTTGATCCAAAAGTCTTTCTTCGACATTTTCTATTATCTTGAACAAAGTCAGCATTCTAGACATGCAAAACTGCTAAACATTCCCAGTAGTATAGAAACTGCAAGAAACATATAGATATAGATATCTAACACAGCATGTATATTCAAGGAAAAAAAAATGAATATACAATAATGACCTATAGGAACCAAGTACACAGGTCCAACACAAACCTTGGTTTTAAAATAAATCAAAATATTATCATGAACAAAAGTAGAATCCAATTTTCCAAGATACAAGTATGTCAGAATTTAAGATATTTCATCAAATAAAAACAAAATTACAGAAGTCTGTAAGATACAAATCACTATTCATGGATTATTGACATTTATCTCAAAAACTAATTTACATATATATGACTTACAAGTCAAAGAAGGATACAAGACATATCAATGTATCCTAGAATTTGATGTATTTAATAAAATAATGAATCTTTCGGAGAGCTATTACATATTAATAAACCAAAGATCAACCAACTGTTGTCATAATGTAAGGCATTTTTATCAACAGAGCTGACTTTTTTTTTTCAAAATAATTTCTGTTTTATTTTTTGTAAATTTGAAACTTTATTTTGCTCTTAACTTTATACAACTGTTATCTAAGAAAAATGGGAATAGTGGACAAAATATATTTGTAGGGATAAAAAAAAAAGGTTTTTGAAAAGTTACAGTGGTGCATCTACAAATCTAGCATCAATCACAGTGAACGTTCTCAAGCACACAAAAGTGTGTTAAAAAAATTCATTGCTAACTTGATTAGAAACTGAAATCTCGTTGATAATTAAAGAAAAAGCTTGACCGATTGTGTCACTGATAAGTTTGATAATTGCTTCCTCAAGATTTTCGATACTGCACAAAGCCAGCATGCTCAACATAGAAAAACTATTAATCAGTAGTGTTGAAAGCACAAGAAACGACATAGATATATCTAATACATCGCAGTGTGTAGAGTAAAGAAGATCGATCTACAAAATGGCCGGTAGCGGTCGGGGCGCAGAGGTCCTACACAACTCGCAAGGCATTATCGACCGTGTCTCTGCTACCTGAACTGAGAGAGAGAGAGAACACAAGTCCACCTCTGCTCATCTGCCAAACGGCCAAAAGAAAAAAAAGAAAGAAGAAACAACGAAAATGAACTATCAAATTTTTTGGTAGAAATATATATACTCACGAATTTTGATTGGAGTATCCGTTACTGTACATCTTGTGTGTAGTACAGCGTCGCGCAGCTTCTTTTTACACGACCTATTCGTTCTCTGTCCGTCTCTCTGTCTCTCTCTCTGTCTCTTTCTCACCACTTAGAAACGGTGTTAGCCTGTACCAATCAAACCTATAGGAAGAACGAAACGCGTTTTTGCTTTTTTTTTCTTCTTTTTCTTTCGTATATTCACGATGTTTATTCCGACGAATTATCGTTTCAACGTGTTAAAAGAGATTGGGATTTGAAAAAAATGTTTGAATTGGAATGAAATTTCAAGGAGAAGTTAGGGAATTTGTAACATTAAACTTACCCTGAGCGACCCGGCGAACAGAGCTACAATGGCTGACAGGCACTGGGAAGACGGAAACGGGCAACTGGGCAACGTTACCGTTCAGAACCCCATCACGTGAGCTTTCCAGAATGTTCACGTGACTTGGAGCAGCCAGTAGAAAACGCTCCGATACGTGACGTCCTACAACATTCGACCAATCACAGCGCTTAGGCTAAAATCGATCCTCTGGCTTTCGCTTTCTCTTCTTCTTTTTTTTTCTCGCACTCTCTCGCTCTATATGCTGCCTTGCGCAGATAGCACCAGTCGCGCATATAGCATACAGACACCGGGTTATATGTATGCCTGTAGCGCGAATTCCTAATATATAGCAACTCTTATATCTACTACTACCATTATTACTGTAAGTGTATTTAATAATATCGTATGTATACCCTTTCGCGTACATGGAGACGTAGTACATAATGTAGCAATAGCGTGTTAGGCGCTTGACGACGATAAGAAGAACCCTTTTGTATATTATCGTAATTTTGATGATACGGGAATGATGCGAGACGCGAAACTGTAGAAAAATTGCTGCTTTTATCACCTAATTGGCCTTCCTATCGTCTCCTAGCTCACGCTTCTGATAGGTCTCATTGGCAATGTACTTTTGGGTAACCTTGACATATGGAAATCAAAATTGTCTAAGTATTTTAGGCATTACATATTTTTTTAGTTTCGTTTATTTTTGCTTATTTATTTATTTACTCTTTTTTTTCCACTGTATTGTCTCTTAAATGTGCCATAATTATGTTGTGTTGGTTCTCAAGGGACAATGTCCTAGAGTCTTGTTCTCACTAAATAATAATAATAACGATAATAATAATACACTATTCTTTTAAAAAGTCAACTTCACACTGCCTACTATAGTGAGAAATAATTTTTTAAAATATTTGCACCTGGTTGCACCTACAAATTGTTTTCTAAAAAAACAAATTTACGAAACCATACAAAAATTGACTATCAACTTTTTGCAAAGGTTGAAATGTATTTGTGGGAATATATTTTCTTAAGTTCGTATTTTTAAGAACGATTCTAACTTTGTGCAAAATATTATAAAATTACGCTGTTGCGTTCTTTGTTACTATTTTACTTCCTCGTAGAGAAAGCTTTGTTATGATGCATTTTTTTTTTCGAGATTTTCATTTGAGCATACTCGGAATCACCCAAAACGTCGAAAAAAGTGGTTAAAAAAAAAACCGCCCGTATAACAGTGTGTGTGCGCGTGTGTATGCGGGTGCGAGCGTGCGTGCATGTGTGTGTGTGCGTGCGTGCGTTCCCAGTATCGAACATCCAATCCTCGATATCTCCCGAAAGATACGAGGGTTCGAGCTAAAATTTTGCAGATAAGTTAAGTACCAACTCCTCTTTAATTACACTTCCGTACTGAAGGCGAGTCTACAGTCACACAAGCTAAAAAAAGGTTTTTCCAATCCCCCGTTCAGAAAAGTGAGCTTTTCCCAAGCTGTCGATCGCGAAAACCGCACTTTCCCGACGAATGAAAAATGTCATTCAACACAGTCGAGAAAAACTTTGATTTAGCTCCTGTTTTCACTTTCACTCCTGTTTATACTGAACATTCCTTAATGTTATTAGGAGTGCGCAAAAATGTTAGTTCATTGTTTCAATATTTTTGTATATAACTATAGGAAATTGAAAAATTCAAAATTCTCTAAAATCTGAACCTCGTACAGATTGTGACGATTGTCTTCGTTTATGTAGAAAACTTCAACCGGCCAATTCAAGTTTTGCGAAAATAGTGTAATAACGTCAATTTTTCGAAAAATTCAAAGCCTCGAAAGAAAGCAACGTGAATACCAGCAGTCACATAAAGATTGTGAAAGAAAAGATTTAAGTTAATTCGTAATTATAATTCGAAAAATTCGTACAAAGTTATGGCATCCCCTTTCTTTTCTCATTATTTCGAATTTTAACAATCGATTTCTGAGAAATAATATAAGAATACCCAATTTTTTATTTTTTTATGAACCGACTGTTTATTTAAAAAAACAATAAATAAAAAGTAAAATAATATCTATTTTAAGCGAAAGGTGTTTATCCCGTGTCGTTTGTATTTATTCTAGAAATTCACAAACCGGACGAATACATCCGGCAAAAGTATTTGAACAAGTGAATTTTATTCTCCTACGAGAATGAAGTTGAAAATAAGCTGAGAATCTAAAAAACTGTACTTTTTTTGTACGTCTGCAAATAAATCACAGATTAGTTTTCTTTGCAAAGGTCCGCAAAGCTGAATCGATGACTTATTATAGCTGCTGGAACATTCGCCGGTGCAGACTGGACTCTCGTCTCTCGAAAAATCGATAGAGCAGGGTGGTTCAGGACACGTAGAATATTCGCGAACTCTCGCGCAGTCGTATATATGTATATATAAAAATAAACATACCGTAGGGTTTGTTATAACATTCAAATATGTGAATGTTCAACAAATTTTATTTGTTACAATTGCATTAAATACTGTACATTAATGAATTCGTTTACAATTAAATGTAAATACAGAGGAATGGATAGCCAGTTGGATACTAGACAATTAATATTCCGTTGTTATGAGCTAAAATAGACTTTTTTTTTAATCGAGCGTTCATGACATCAATGTTGCAAATGGAGAAAAATGTGTATCCGTGTGTGCCTGTGTCACGCGAGAACTTCGAGTGTGATGTAAGCATCAATGACGAGACGTTCGTCAGTCGCTCCATCGATTTCAACAAATTGTCATACGGGATGTAATGGATATCCATTCAACACAGTACTGTGTATGTTTGTCGTCTTGCTGGTCAATGGATTATCGCCATCGGAAAATGGTCGCCGACAGTCCACGGAAGATCATCTCTCGCTGCTCCAGTAGCTTTTCCCAATTACTTCTGCAAACAACATTTTTTACATTTAAAATATTTCAAAATCACAGTAAGAAGCCCTATCGAGGAAATTCATAGAATAAAAAACAGACGATTTATCGAGTTTTCTCGTACAGAACATATTCATATAAGTTTTTCTCGTTTTGTTTGGAGCACTAATCTCTAATCCCTCAGGTAATGGAGACTTTCTGCTGATCAAAAATATACTTGGGGATTTTTTTCTTTTTGACAACAGCTCGAACACATAATTAAGTCTTTTCTTGGTATCTATCGACGTGAAATTATTTTACAGACACTTGAGTTATAAAAAAAAAAGAAATTTAATTTTTCTAATCGTGCATTAACGACACTAAAGCACGAAAGTTATGTACTTTTGTACATAACCTTTAGATTTTTAACTAACAGATTTTTTTTTATGTAAACCTCACAATTATTGTTAATAATTGTATAATCGTAAAAACTCGAAATTTGTCACGTGATCGAGAAACGTAACGCCATTGGTGTTGTAATGTCACGTTGTTACATTCAATTGGCACAAAAATTGGAGACTGATTGGATCGAAATGGTTGCAAATTGTTAATAATTTTATATTTTGACCAAATACCCAGTGCGATCTGTGGAAAAGGTTTCGTGAAAGCAAATTCAAATAATTTCTCAAAAATAGACAAGTGTATGGTGTTTGAGTTTTTCCGTACTTATGATCGTTTCATCGCTCCAGAAATACGTTGTACCAAAGCTTCATTGCAAATTTAATCATTTTTCTATAAATAACTGCTCGTGAAGGAATGAAATGGTTACGAAATTAAGTTAAATATTTGATCACGAATTATTTGAAGAGCCTGTCGTGAGAGCTACGGAGATGCGGTTATAAGATATGTTCAATTGAAACGGGAGAGAGATCTCAGTACCCTGAAATGTCGAGTCCGTCCTGAACATAGAGTTCAAAGCAAAACATATTCAACGACTTTAGTTATTAATGAATCAACGGCCAAAATCATAGACTTTCTATACTTTCGTTAATATTGAAAAAAAAACATGAATACAAAAGCATTTTTATTTAAAACATGCATATAAACTTTGAAACAGACAGAAAAAAAATGTACGTTTATAAAAACCCAATTTTTTTTTAAACCAGAAATATAGATTTTTGCCAAAAAAGGTTTTATCGAATAACGAAAACATATTTATTTTTTCAACTATATTTCGAACGTATGAAAAAAATTGACATTCTAAACAAGTGAAGTTTGAGAAAACATTCAAAATATTAACTTTTTTGGTAACGATTTAGCAAGAAACGAAATTGTATCGTCCTGAATAAAATACAGCACTTGCAAAAGTTTTACGGACTGAATTTCGGCTAAATTTTAACCAGAATGTTCCAATTGTCTTTAAAAAAATCGGTGCGTCATTAATCAACCGATTTTTAACTTTATTTGATTTAAGTTTTTACGAGTTTTTACGATCCTCTATCTTTACACTCCTTTTCATTATATTTCCTATTTTTCACATATTATAACAAAAAGCCTCGTGAAAAAAGTGTACTTGCATTTTTTTACTTGCAATCAATTTTCCAAAAAGGTACGATTTTTTAACTTGCGTTTGACGGTTTAAGCTAATCATCGATTCCACAAATCACTTAAATTATCCTCCTTTAGTAAATAAGAATAACTACTAGTATACAAGTAACATTCAGCGATTCAGGTAATTCTGCCGCAAACGTAATCCAATCTGTTACACATAAATTTTTTGTTGTATTGTTAGAAAAGTGTCAAGGCTATTTACCGGTCATTTGAAATAATAATTAAATATATACATTATATATGTCATATCAAAACTCAGACTTCTACATAGAAGAATGTAGAAGTCTGTGTTTTTAACAAATACACATTGTCCTAAGTGTGGTTAGGTTTTTAAACGTCGATACTTCAGTCAAGTAAATATTAAAAATCATTATTTTTTACAAAAACGCCAGCGTAAAGTACAAATTTTTGTTTATGCTATTATAATTAATTTTTCGGCGAAAAATTTATTTTTTTATATCATTTTATAGTCGCTAGAATTCATAATCCCTGCGTAGCGGCAGAACTACCTTAAATAAACTCTACATTTGTCTATTAGCAAATAAACGTAGATAAACGTAACTTAGAATCTAATTATTTTGGATAAAGCCTCATCTTTTGATTTTTTTGCCATAATAAATCTTTAGTTCAGCTCCATCAATACCACGGTCTTTGTGAAAACGCATACAAAGAATTTTTCAATTTTGGCTTCAAAAGTTGGATTTCGAAGTTTTCGTAGCAAATATGCAAATCGTATTGAAATCTTTGTACGGAAGAGGAAAAAAAATTTAAGTATTATTTTAATTTTTGCGTTGTTAAGCAAAAACTTTGAAAAGAATAATTATTTTCGACCGTTGAAAGAATATATCTATCTTGAAAAAAGTTTAATGTCTAGCCCCGCGTTTTTCAATCATCGATGATTCTCGACGAATGTGATTTTTTAAATTCATCGTTTTAAATGTGATTTAGCTTTGAACGGCTCTTTGCAGTGAGGACAACCACACCAACGTATTTTACTTGTGATTAACATATTCATTCAATGTATCATCTTGTCATGCATAATGATTTATTATTGCAGGAAACTATTTGTTATGTTTATTGTTGATATTTATTAACGGTTAAACACCGATTTTTCATTCTCTCTTGTTTATATCAAAGTTATTTCTTGACTATACGAAGTTGGTACCTGCGATCAGGACACTTAATTATCAATTGATTCCGGTTAAAGTGAATCAAAATATTTGTATTTCGATATATTTCTGTAATTTTGAGCGTACGCTGAGTCCATCAATACCAAATATGTACTTTTTTATGCTTGAACAAATTTTTTTGTTCGAAACCGTCAATTGACTCAACTGGACCGCTCCAACCTCCTTAAGCAGCATTTCGTACTGCCGTTACTTAGATGGGTGGCATTTTTTCTGGGCCTTTGGTGTTTACACTTAAGTAACATTGTTATTTTCGCATATACAGCGAAGAATCAGAGAAATATAGTGCCGCCTGTACCGGCACGGGTTTTCCGCAGCTTCCCCGTACCCACGGTGAGTCGGCTGCGGACGCATCGGAAGGTAGGTTAACTTAGCGAAGTGCGCGTAGGGAGTGATAGGAGGAAGGGTGGGAAGAGTCGTAGAAACCCGAGAGGGTGTACGCTGGATCATGGGATATAAAAATCTAAAAAAGAAAAAAATCCCCTACAAGCACTGAAATATAGTAATACTGGAACGTTCGCCGGATGCTAAAAACGTGTTGCCAGCTTCACGTGACCCCCAATTCTTCATGGACAGTCCCGCGCAACATTTTGTCTCTCTAGAGACTTAACCTCATTGCTTAACCTGTGCTTAACCTCAAAATGAAATCGGCCTCCATTCAGTCTTGCACGATTTTACAATACAACTTTTCACCATTGGCACTTTTTAAGTAAAAATAATTTAAGCTTTAATTGTGAATTTTCATGAATTCAATTTAGTTGCGTCTTACTTTTTTATTAACAAGAATAAACTTTCTTGTTGGACAGTCCAAACGATGCGTGCGCAGTATGTAAACAAGGATGGAAATATTCTGTTCAGTGGTAAAAAAGACACGGTACTCCACTCATCAATCCACCTCTCTTGCTGGCAAACTCATGATGAGTGTTAGAAAAAGACAGATCCTACTCAATTTTCTGTCCTTGTCGGCCACACCTTCTCAGGCAGCGTCGCCTTAAGGCGAGCGTTCCGGTATTACTATATTTCAGTGGCTACAAGGGAGGGAAGTGTGACGTAGAATAATATTTTTCGTTCGATTTCGCTAAAAAAACAAACACTTTTCGTGTGTGCAACTCACAAGGACCGAGAAATAGCTCATTTTTAACTTATGACGAGTACGCATGCGTAATACGGTTTTCATTAGTCCCGCCGGGTAGTAACGGACCGATTTACTTCCTAGGGAGTAATGAAAACGGATTGCGCATGCGTTGCGTCATTGGTAAAAAATGAGCGGTTTTTGGCCCACATCACGGCCACGAAATGAGGCTATTTTTGCGGAGTCGGAAGAAAAAAATATTACTTAAGTGTAGACACTAAATGCTCGGAAAAAGTGAAGTTCGAAAGAAAATAATCCGAACAACATATTCAGATTATTTTTTGTATTCCGCTTAAGTTTGCAGAAGACTTGCCTGCGCGATTATTAACGGGACTACGACTCCGAGAATAACTGCGGCTGTAGCTTCGTTTGCTACCCCGTCCATTGCGTTCCCTGCTGAAACTTCGACTTCGACTTCTCGAAAAGCTTCGTTCCCTTCCACCGCCGCGTCCACCGCCGCCACCTCGTCCTCCTCGCCATTTATTTCGTCCACCGCCTAGAATATAAAAAATTAATTTCATTAAATCTATCACCATAAAGAGCATGAAATTTAAAGATGTCTCACATAAACATTTTCAAAAGTGTTATTTGGATAGAATTTCGGTACTTCGCAACAAGACGAAACGTATTTTTAAAAAATTGCAACGTTTAAAAATATGAAGGGATCGTTGCAAAAGTTACACCAAACAAAGTGGTTGCGATGCCCTACTTGTGTGCCAAAAAAGGGCTCGATCGATTGAGGCGTTATCGAGATAAAGCTTTTTCAATAATTACAGGCTTAAGTTCGATCTTAAATTCAATCTTAATTTCAACCGTAAGTTCCATCTCAAGTTCAATCTTAAGATCGAAAATTTGATCGTAAGAACATTGACTCTAGATAATAGTAATAATGAAAAAATATTATTAAGAAATCAATTAAAAGCAAAGTATTTAAAGAGATTTTCAAAAAAAGTTTTTTTTCTGATGAAATTAATTACCTAATTTTTCCGAATACATATTTCGTTTAAGAATTTTCTCTTTTAATACTTGGCGTCATGTCGCTACCGCAACTCTTGATAAAATCTGTTTTAAAAAAACGAGGCTTTTCGGAAATGTAAGAAAATTCTTGAAAAGCAGCAAACCCCTTATTTATGTACTATTGTATTATTATTATTATTATTATTATTATTATTACTACTGTTAGTCCAAATCTATATTCCTAGTAATTTTTAGATACAGTAGAACGTCGATTATTCGAACTAATGGGCACTGATTACCGTTCGAATAATCGAAAATTCGAATTACCGAACAGCAATATTCCATATCATTTTGCCGAATATCGTGATATTGCCGATCTTCATTTGACGGAATCGTCAAATTGCCAAAATTTAATAATGTGGCAGTGTTAAACTCAATAATGCGGCATGATTAAGATTCATTGAAACATGACGGGTGACAAATTTTATGACAATTTCAATTTTTTCTTAAATGTCTATAAACACTCTAACACTTGTAAATTCTGAGATATTTGGCTGTAATTTTCTACGTCATTTCACATTTCTACGTCATTGATTATCAAAGATGAATTTTGTATAAGAAACGATCGCTATATTGGTAAGTTTCGCTGAAAAATGGCCATAACTTCACCTATCATAACAGAATTTTTGCGAATAAAAGGTAGCAGCGGAGAAGCAATGCTGCAATTTCAATTTCCGCCTTCTTATTTTGTCACGAAGTGCTCAAAACCTATACAAATAAATAATGTTTATTGTTAGTCACAACTCTGGTCTAAATCAAGAACCGCCTGAATTTCCACATTGTCGATCTTCCTATGCAGAAAGATCTTAAAATACTCGAATTCATTCTTAATGCATTAATTCAATTATTTGACATGGACCAGAGTTATGACTTGCCAAATTCCCATCTGACAGCAAAAAAATATCGAACCACGAAGCGTGACTAAAACTGCTAATCAAATAAATTATTAGTTGAAAATGTATATGTGAGACATAATTAATTCTTGAAATTAAACTCATCATACGAGTTACTCACCGCCACGATGACGTCCGCCGAAACCTCCATTTCTATTATCAGCGAGTTCAAGCAATTTCGGGTTTATCACTTGATTTGCTTCCTTAAGTACTTGAATCAAGTCGTTGGCTTTGTTCGAATTATTCGGAGTGAAGAATGTGTAAGCTGTGCCGGTCTTCTGCCTGCGGCCTGTACGGCCGATTCGATGAACGTAGTCTTCGGAACACGATGGGTAGTCAAAGTTGATAACAAACTTGACATCCTCGACGTCTGAAATATTCACGAAGAATGAGCGAACGATTTGGGCTGTGGAGGGGAGACTCGATAAGATTTTTTTTTCTTTTCAAAGAGCAGTGCTTCGAGGATATATGTATTGTATGTATTTAACACTGCAAGAGTACTATCGTTATTCATCAAGATACGGTCAAAGCTTCGTTACAATTCTAACTACTGGCAAGTATGCACTTTGAGAGCAATTTAACTAGAGGTAAATCGAAATAATTGAAAATAAATTTTAGCCAACCGGGAACAATACTGCTTCGGATTTTTTTTTAGATGAACTTTGGATGATGAGCATCAATAAGAGACGAAGCTTTTTTTTTTGTTTTTTTTACTCGATAGTGTCCTCTACTCGACATAAACGTTAGTGTAACGATGTGGAAAAAAAGAGGATATAAATAAATAAAGTGGGAGGAGAGATTTTCGCGGTTTTGAGGAACTTGAAGCTAGAAGGAAGGGAAAGCGAAGGATTTGAATCTGCATTCAGAGAAATCACAGCATGCTCGGCAACTGTTATGTGACAATTATTAATTGTTAGTCTGAACGGATATTTTTATATGTACTTTTTCCATTACCGTAAATATAGAAATAATCGAACGGACTGAAAGTCAATAGTTGGCAGGCTTACCACGATTTCTCTAAGTGCGCAGTTACTCGGCGCTAAGAATTTCTCTGACGCTCGATAGCTTACCTTAAGACAACAATAAACTATACGAAGTTTAATGTAATTGACATTTATGCAGCATTTTATTGAACACAAAGTATAGTTGAAAAGATATTTTTTACTGAAAGATGACGGCGAAAAAGATAATTTTTTAATCTTGTGAATTTTTGCAGCATGAACAGCTCACCAATCATTTAAGAACCCTGCTGAATTAAAAAATTTGAAAAATAAAGAATAAAAAAAATGAAACTCTGCCGAATAAGTATTTAAAATATTTTTATAACATTCAAGAAATTCAGGACATTATTTAAGTCTGAAGAGTGCTGCGCATCGAGAACTGTGATTTTTATCATTATCAAAATGTGCGTGCGGATATTATAAATATTGATCATATCATATGGAACAATTGCACTTTCATCTTAAATACGCACTTTTGTGCTTTTATTTCTCGAGATTATTTGAGTATCATTAGACTCGAGATACATGTTCCATTTGCTCTGCACATATATTCATACCAAACCAATGCCTAAGGAATTATTTTAGTGTATGTGTGAAGCGAAAACTCTAGCGTTTAGCAATATTTCCATAGATATTGGATCCGTCTATGAATGCACATAACGAATAACACAATTAAAATATACCCAGATAGACAGACGGCACGAAACGGACGCAGAAGGCTTCATTATTTGCAGCAAGTGCCACGATTCTCGACACATGCTGCAAATGTGCCGAGAATCGCATCAGCGTCTGTTTCGTGCTACTCCTACTGGGTAATTTTTACTGAAAGAGTTTAAGATTTTTTTCCCCCTCAAATTTGGCGATTTTGCCAACAGAAACAATTGAATGATGATTTTGTTTAAATATTGCTGATGAATTAAATGATTGAGAGTAATTCTTATGACGCCGGGTAACGAAAAGTTAAGAACAAAAAATAATAATAATGGAAGCGAGGAGCAGGAAAGATTTGATTAATAGGATGTCAACTAGCAGTGATATACGTAATATAATAAGTAATAAATATATAAAATTAGGCAGTGGGCGAGTGTCGCTAGCAACGTACGGGCAGGGCCTGGCTGTTTGCGCTCGCTCCAGCTACAGCCTCCGCCGCTCCGTTGCTAAATGGGCCCTTTCAGAGGCTCTGGCATCCGCTAGCATGCCACCACCTCTTTGGAAGGCTGACGGGGATCACTTTTAGCTCGAGTGGCCAGTGGAAGGGACTCTATTCTGGCAACAACGAGACTCGGCCAACCCTGGTGGCGTACAGCGTAGCGTAGGACCGAGATATCCGGTACACGTAGGCAGATAAACCCGTAGGACCCGATTAAGACCGGACTGGCCCATCAGGCAATTGACGATTAGAGGCACGCGCAGCAGCCACCGCAGACAATGCAAACCAGTGCACCACCGAACAAAGAGGCGGCGGGGCACCCCCATATGCTTTGCATTACCCGACGTGGGCCTGCGCGCAATGTGCCTCTGCAATCCAAACAAACATCCAGCCGCGTTAGCTACACAGTTTTACCACCTTATTCAAGTCTTCTCTTACAACCTAATTCTTACGATCTAGCATAATATATATCACAACCTTCAACGTCACCCCGGACTTCAAACTTTTCGCACTTTCACGCAATAAAAACACTACGAGTTATCTCGCCTTTTTTTCAATTGTATTCGACAAACGAAAAGATACCTTAAGGAGGATGTGTCACTTTACAATCAGGAGAATGAAATTGTCAAACAAATTTCAAAGTCGTGCAATAACTTTGAAAATAAGTGTGGTTGATGTATCAGCATATTTGAAAATTTTCACCATGTTTTATGACCATACGACATTTCATTTTCGATCATTTTTTTTTCCATCAACGATATCCGGGCAGCCGTTAAATGTATAAACCTTTTTGAAAGATGAAAATACTTGTTTTTTATTGCCGTTTTGAAAACTATTACTTGAATTTATTTTGGTTGTTAAAAATCGATGTGCGAATATTTTTTTTTAGTTTTCATGATGTTTGATGCTGAGGGTTAGTGGCTGTTTTATTTTTATCTTGATCTTTAAGTTTGTCAAAATGAGAACAAATTTTTAGTCATGGGATTTTATGGAGAACTTAACGGTTTTTGAGATATAATTCTTTGAAAAATCTCGAGAGGCTGTCCGTCAGCTTTCGCTCTTACAATGACTGTATGTGTTTCACAAGGCTTGATACTTTTCTCACAAAACTACTATGAAGCCCGCGTTACTTAATCCCATGTTTGCGTTCTTTACTTATTTCATCATGTGACATCACTTTTCAAGAGATTTTTTATTTACAAATTTGACAGTGGTTTTTGGACTAGTGCATTTTTGTATCTAAAGTTATTGTAATTGATATTTATAACACCTTTACAGAGGTTTTTTTTTATTATTCTGGATTTTCTAACTCTTTTTTTTTTTCTCTCAAATTTGGAGAAATATTGTTATGACATGACAATCTTCTTCATATTACATTTGATCTCATGTTGGTAGTCGGCCAGAACATGGCATAATGTACCACAAATAATAAAAAAAACTTTTTTTGAAAGATAAATCTAGAAAAATCTTCACTTGCCATGTACTTCAAAACCAAAAATATGCCTTCAAAAAAAGTGTAAAAAAAAAAGTTTCAGTCCGATAGCTGGTAATTTGTTCGAGTTAGAGTAGACATTTTTCAAAACCTTAAAAATTCCATAAAATCAAAATGTTTCGATTTTTATAAAATATAGACCAATGAGACATTTGGCCTTACTGTATACCGCACACAGTTTGAGATGATTCAATTGATTAGTTCCCGAGTTATGGCGATATGAATTTCAGCCCCTCTATCACACACGCACATACATAAATACATACGGACATTTTTTCTACAGATTTTTTTCTGAGACAAAAAAAATGTCTCATGAAACCAAAGCTTCCTCTACGAGGAAGCAAAATATTCGCAGATCGTTGTTTAACAACTAAAATAAATTAAAACCGTTTTTTTCGAAACGGTAGAAAAAAAATCAAGAATTTTCATCTTTAAAAAATATATATACAACTAACGCTTGCCCAGATATCATTCACAGGAAAAATAAAATAAATAGAATTGAAAACAAAATGTCGTAGGGTCATAAAACTTGATGAACCTTTTCGAACATGCTAATACATCAAACATACTTATTTTCGGAATTATTGCACGGAAAATTTGAGTAGCTATCATAGAATGTCTCATATATAAAATCGTGTAACTTGTTAAAAATTAAATATTTTCATAAGTGCCATTTTTCTTTTGTAATTCTGTTTATTGATGCTAATGTTTTTTTTTTCATTTTCAACTGGTCATACAGTTCTAGTTGAACCGATGGACCAAGTGAACTTTCCGGTCTCATTTTCTTTCTATGACCTTTTAATTGAAGATATTTTTCTTTATGCCATAACTTTTTTAAACCAATTTTCTTGTAACTGCTGTTTAAGATCTTCAAATGGAAGTTCTTGTGTTCGGACGCAATTTTCTAATGAAGAAAATAAGATCTTACAAGGTCAATTTAGTCACTCAGACCATTCTCTACAACAAAATGAAAATGATAAAAGTAGATAACAATTTGCAGAGATAAACTGTAGTACAAAAGAAAAAATGTCCCTTATCAACATTTCTGTGCTTAACAATTGGTATTTTTTTATCAAGACGATTTTATTTTTAAAAGTTTCAGATGACTCAGTCCCCTTAAGTAAGTTGGAGCAACAATATAAAGTAGTAAAATCAGTGCTCTATTTTTTTTAAACAACTTCTTCAATTCTTTACAGTATATTGCCTGGTTTGGAGAACTACGGTTGATCAGATATTAGTATGCCACTGTCGTGTTGTTTTTCAAAGCACGTCTGTAAATGTGTTTATATATTAAGAGCACATGATACTGTGCAAGCTATCCTTTAGAACAGTCAATGAAACAACTAATAATTGTAGAAATGCTATGAAAAATTTAGCACTGATTTGAGTAGTATGAGGCGCTCCTCTATCCTTAAGCAAAATAAGCTGTCAATAAAGCTGTAACGACGACACGGCTGATAATTGAAACGAAGACCCTTGTATATTGCCATTGAAAAAAAAAGTTTAGTTTGTCATTGATATTGAGGAAAGGCTCGGGCGAATCTTGCAAAAATGTAATCTTATTAATATTTCATGTTTGTTTGGAGGTCACACATCTTACTGTATATAGAATTATTGATATAGATATTGTCAGACGTTATTTCTATACAGGGTGTCCCATTTTAATCTTCCAGTTGATTTATCTCGTAAAATACTGCCCAGATCAAGTATTGAGTATAATGAATCTTTTAGAGTTCGAAGGGGGACGTTAAAAAAAAATTAAGAATTGGTCTAACATTCCAAATGCCGGAGCTACAACGGCCAAACACTGCAACGCCAAAGTCATGGTTCCATTTAAAAAAAAAAACATGTTGGCCGTAGTAACTCCGCCATTTTTAATGTTGGACCAATTTTTAAGTTTTTTTTCGACGTTCCCCATCGAACCCTAAAAACTTCTTTATACAAAATACTTGATCTGGGCAGTATTTTTCGAGATAAATCAACTGGAAGATTAAAATGGGACACTGTATATTAAAAAAAAAGTTGGTTCGTTAACCGGTATTATAAAAAAATGTCTCGCCTATTAATAAATCGCCGCAACTTAACACGAGTCTTTCCTCAACTTTCACGAACTCGAAGAATCTACATACTTTCAATCCGAAGTTAATAAAAAATCTACATGATCGCAAGGGTATTCAAATTAGTATTTATAAGTATGAATAATTGTATAGTATTACAAAAGATTGCGACTACTCACCAAGTCCACGAGCGGCTACGTCAGTTGCCACTAGTATAGGGGCTTTGCCCGACCTGAAATCTAAAAATTGTTTAATTGTTAGATTGAAAAAGATTCCTAGAAAAAAAGGAACGAGAATTAAGATATTTTTAATTGACCAGAGACGGACATTGCCTTTTCAC
The DNA here is from genome assembly GCA_964016905.1 of Perithous albicinctus. Classification (NCBI taxonomy): domain Eukaryota; kingdom Metazoa; phylum Arthropoda; class Insecta; order Hymenoptera; family Ichneumonidae; genus Perithous; species Perithous albicinctus. The sequence goes on from OZ024689.1 coordinate 19,165,316, forward strand.
CGCTGCCTTCAAATCCTAGTGATTTCAAAAACAGAAGTCACTTTATTTTAAGGCCAAAACAAGAAAACTTTATTCACCATTTTTTTTCCTAACAAAACGACAAAATTTAATTTTTTTGGGGATTGCAGTATTTTACATTAACAGTTCGACCTGAAAATTCAATTACATTTTGCAAATACGATCAACATTGTTTTCTCCAAAAGGAAAGTTGGTTTTTGTTAAAAAAAAAAAAAAAAACATCGAGGCTTTTATCACGGTTTTAATGCCACGAGATTTTAATGGATGGCTTAAACTATCGTATTAAAATTTGATGAGCATGTGGAGCAGTTAATCCTAGAGCCAATTAATTGTGGACAATTTAACTTACCCTGCAATACCCAATCTCTTTCTTGCTGCGTTTTATCGCCGTGGATGCAAACTGCCGGCCATCCGTCCCGCTTCATTTTTCTCGTGATTTCATCGACCCTGCGTTTCGTCTCTATAAACACGATAGTTTTGTTCTCCTGTTCTGCCATGATTTCTTTCAAAAGTGTGCTCAATCTGCGAGAGAAAAAAAGCGTTTTAGTGTGCAATATGTAAAAAGATGCATCAATTTGACTTAGACGACAATTTCTGACATACTTGTTTTCCTTTTCGTAATCCTGGCATACGTCGATGATCTGTAAGATATTGTGATTCGCGGCTAGTTGTAACGATCCTACATTGATCTGAGCGTAATCCTTAAGGAAATCTTCAGCGAGGTTTTTCACCTCTTTCGGCCAAGTTGCTGACCACATCAATGTTTGTCTATCAGGTCTAATTTGTTCAATTATCTTTCGTATTTGTGGCTCAAATCCCATGTCCAACATTCTGTCGGCCTCGTCGAGTACCAAATACGTACAACGCTTGAGATTCGTTCTGGCGGACTCGAGAAAATCGAGGAGTCTGCCGGGCGTAGCAATTACAATCTCCACACCACCGTCAAGATCACGAGCTTGCGCACCCTTCGGCGCACCACCGTAAAGACAGGTATTTCGTATACCAGACGTGTGACCAAAATCGTCGGCTACCTGTTGGATCTGCTGGGCGAGCTCTCTGGTCGGTGCTAAAACCAGCGCCACTGGTCCGTCCTTACGGCACAGTTTTGGCTGACTATTTATATGGACGATTGCCGGTAATATATAGGATAACGTTTTTCCGGAGCCGGTAGACGCTATTCCAACCATGTCACGTCCGCTCAAAGCTATTGGCCAACCTTGGGCTTGAATTGGTGTCGGCTCTTTAAAACCCTGTCGCCTAAAAATACAACGAATTACAGTTTAAAAGAAATACGCACCGCTTAAACTATACATCAATTTTTGTATCAGACAAAAATAAAAAAACATCAGTAAAGCTTATTTTTTGTCGTTAAAGGCTTGCGGTTACTGAAAAAACTAAACTGGTGAAATAATTTCACAGAATTCTTCGGAATTTTAGGTACGATAGAATGACCTTTTCTTAGTCGTGTTCCTAAAATATGCAGAAAAGGGCGCAAATCTATGGAAATGAGGATAATTCAGATAAATTCTTTAGAAATTGATGTAATTGTGAAAGGACCTGTGAGAAAATTTGAGAAACTATAGGACATGATCCTTTTGCAGAATATCGTAGTTTTTCATCGACATTAATGTAACGGTCCCTTATTCTTAGCTCCGGGATTTTTTTTAAATATTCGCCCTAAGATCAACGGTACATGACATTTCGCCCGACTGTAACAATATTCAAAATTACTTACTTAATTTCCTTGATAACGTAATCAGGAAATCCTGCTTCGTCGAAAGTCAATACCGGATTCGGTATATTCGATCCGCGGAGAGTAATCTCTTTGTCGCTTCTGTACTGTTCTATTGCCCGGGGATCTCTGTTGTGGACCACGTCGCTTGGCACGTAGAAGTCTTTTTTAAAAGGCTCCAATCGACTCAGATCCCATCGGGGTTTTCTCAGGTTTGCTCCTGGTTGATTGCGACTGCCTCTGCCGCCACCCATACCTCTATCTCGGACGGGGCCGCTACTACCCCAGCCTCTCCTCTCGCGTGGTGAGCGACTACGGGAACGACTCCGGGATCTGCGTCTCCTATCCCGATCTCGACTGCGGCTGATAACAATTTAACATATAACATTAAAGTTTATACGAAATAAATTCTTTTGCATTGTAAATTAACAATCATACCATAGTTTAAAAACAAAAAATTTTCTTCTGTAAACATTGTTATTTGAAGGGTTTCATTAGAGCTCGCAGAAAAAATGTATTCAAGAAATATTGTTCCGCTTCACATCCTCATAGAGGAAGCATTTATTTTCATTATTTTTTTTGGTTTTTTTCTTAAAGATTTTCATGTTAGAACTCTCAAAATGGTCTGAAATGTCGAAAAAAGCGATTCAGCCAAATTGTCCGGATGTGTATCTGTGTGAGATGAAAGGCCTAACATTTATATTACCATAACTCGTGAACTATTCAACAGAATCAGCTCAAATTTGATGTAGAGTTCTGGCTAATCTTTATTTGGTACAAATTTTATAAAAATCTCTTCATGCATTTAATTTTTAAGAGATTTCTGAAATTTAAAAAAATGGAAAAATGAATTTTCTAATAACTCAAAAAATGACAGGTCAAAAAATGACAGGTCCCATGTATTCTGAGGAGGCGATTATGAAGTATGTCAAAATTACAAGTTTTTCGATTGTAGTGAAATTTTTGACCGTGCGAAACGGGATTGACTGCCTCATCTATAAAAAACATAGCACGAGCTGCCACTTATCAAGATTGAGCTAAAATTACAAAGTTGATTAAAAAAAACTTTTCGTAAATCTATGCCTGTGGATTTATCAGTATAAATAGAGGAATTTTTCTCTAAGTTCATTGTTCTTATTTTTATTTTCCTCATAGAAGAAACTTTGCTTTTATGAATATTTTCTTTACTTCAAAATTTTTATGTCAGTATATTAAAAGTGGTCTAAAGCGTTGAGAAAAGTTATTTAGAATAGTGTCACGTGAGTATTATGTATGAGCTAGAATCCATGCTACCGTAACTCGAGAACTGCTCAACATTAAACATGATGTTGCAGCTTTTTGATTATATCAGATGTTATGAGATTAATTGCATTTTTTAAGGATTAATCTGACTATGCCTGTTAAAGACATAAATCAGCCGGTATCAATTTCTTTGTAGTTTGTACAGATAATAAAATTTGATCAAGTTTGGGAGAAAATCAAGATCGGCCGCTAAAAAAATCGCGTTATCTCCCTGAAAAAATGTTTCATTTATTCTGTACAGTTATGAGTTTTTTTTTTTAGTGGAAACTAAATTTATTGGAAGATTTAAAATTAATGTTAAAAAATATTTTTTTTGTAGAATGGATTGCTTTTTATATAAATTGGTATTTATTTCTGGGTGAAATGTAAGATTACAAAGTGAGAAATAAGTTGTAAACTTGATCTTTTTTCTTGTGATATCTTATAACGGGATTGGCCCACTTGATGCGGAATGAGTTTCAAAAGAATTGTAGAATGTATTTGATTTTTCAGATTTCTGGAAATGCTTGAAAAATTGTGAATTCTGTTTTTTTCTACACTTAATGTTTTCTACATCATTAAGTGTAGAAAACAGAATTTACAACTTTTCAAGCATTTGAAAAAAAAAAGAAGACAGTGTCAGTGTCCAAGGGTCATTATATTTATACATAATATTTAAGATCCAAGACAAGAGTTAGGACGATACTCTTTTATTGAGTATCAAGGCATTGAGTTATAAAAGTAATAGGAGAAAGAAAAAAGCCTGTATCTCTATTATTTGCAGTGTGTAAGAAGAAGGTAGTTGGGAGTAAAATAAGAAGACGCACAGCGAAACGCGGGCGATATGGCGACAGTCGCGCATCAGCGGAACGCATCGCACAGTGTTGAACCCGTCACAAACACTAATTACTAATTACCCTGTTTCTCACGTTTTTCTTTCAAATTAGCCATTATTGTGAAGATGACGAGTGAGAAAAATCGAACGAGTGCTTTTTGCAAGGAAATAAGTATTGTGGCGTGGCGTAATGCATACGAAAATAGAGTTGGCCTCGCGCGAATGATGCACGGACGGAGCCGAATCGAGGGATGGTTCGCTAATTTAAAAATCTTGCTATGTACATAATAAATCGTTTAAGCTTACCTTCGATATCTACCCATAGTTAAATCTTACGTGTAACACCGTTTAGCAGCGATTATATCAAATATACTACGATGATTGAACTCGTACAAGTGTCGCGAGGCAAAATATAAGAAAACTCTGTGATGGAGCTGCTTATAGAGAAGCGAGGGCTCAGTGCCGAGTGAATTTGGCCCTTGTTAGGTCGCCGAGTCGTGTAATGGTGTACTCGTCACATGCGCGTATTCGCTCTCCGAATGACGCCGCGTAACTTGCGTATCGTGTAACTTCCAGCGGCCAATCACGCCACCGGATAACTTTTCCGACAGACGGTATAATGGAATCCTAGCTTCGTCATTGGCTATACAAATTTCGCGTAACTTTTGTCAGCCAATCAGGATGACGGTGTTACATTCTCGACCACTGAAATATGGATATACTGGAATCCGTACGCTGAATTCGGAGGTGATGCCGAGAGCGACGCTCTGCCTCTCACTCACTCTGGAATGAGATTTGTCCTTTTCGCATTGTACTGCGCATGTGGTGTATAAGCCCAGCAAAAATTTTGTGACACCGACATTTTCGACGAATTAAAACATGTACGCGATTTGTGAGTGATGCGTTTCATTCGTTCACTGAACATTAGATATTAGATTTTCAGCAACGATGTCCACATGCTGCGTAAAGTCTTATAAAACTTTTCGGACACCATCATTTATCATGCAGGTTATGTTCTCGGCCGTGTAGTCAGGTCTAGGAACTCTAGAGGTGGGGGTATCCCGCTTTTTCATGCTGAAACGTGAGGTTCCTGAATCAACCGATAGAGGCGCATGTTGAAAAGGGTTATGCACTGAAATATATTAACACCGGAACGCTCGCCGTAAGGCGACGCTGCCTGAGAAGGCGCTGCTAACAAGGCCAGAAAATCGAGTGGGGTCTGTCTTTGTCTAACACTCCTCATGAGATTGCCAGCAAGAGAGGTGGTTTTTGATGAGTAGATTTCAGTCTCTTTTTTACCACTGAATTGAATATTTCCATCCTTGTTTATATTCTGCGCACGCATCATTGGGACCGGCCAGCAAGAAAGTTTATTCCCATTAATAAAAACGTGAGACGCAACTAAATTGAATTCATAAAAACTCGCAATTAAAACTTATATTATTTTTACTTAAAAAGTTCCAATGGCAAAAAGTTGTATTGTAGAATCGTGCCAGGCTGAAAGGAGGCCGAGTTCAGTTGGAGGTTAAGCACAGGTTAATTTCAATTGATTCTGTCAGAGGTTAACAGAGGTCCTTGCCGGGTAGCGCGGGCATTTTAAACCGTGACCAGAAGTTGTGGGAGATAGCCACGGTGCGGCGCTCGCCGCACTAGTCGAGACGCTTCTAAGTAACATCGTTCTGAAATTTTACGGTAAATAATAACAGAAAAATGCTGCAGTTGATAATATTAAACATTACAATACGCTAAAAAATAATACCCGAACAAATGATAATATTAAATGACGTAATAACACAATGAGAAACAACACCGCAGAGTAACTGTATATTATTCGCAAAAAATTTGTAATAGAATAACTTCCACAAAATATCTAAATCCAATTGTAGGAACATGGATCACCAAAGTAGCAAGATTAGTGATGGGGTCTTGGGTGAAGCCCTGGTGACGGCCAGAGGAGCGAAGCCCCCCACCTAAACGATAAACACTAATTCTAAAAAATATTCGGGGTCATAGAAATCATAATTTGACTGAATTTTATTCATATAAAACCAAACGAGTTTTTTCGTTGTTTTATTCTTTTTTTTTATCCTACTTTTTTCCCTATGCCATTGTTGTATTGTTCAGAATTCTTTGGTTATTATGTGGTTGGTTATTGTTATCTTTAAGTTATTTTCTTGCGTGTGTGTTATTTACTCGCGTGATTTTTTTATGTGATATTTAGTTTCATGAAAGCAACAAATACAAAGCCTGAGAAATTTCGTATTTGTTTTTTCGATTAAACGAACACAATAGGTTTATTTGTTTACATTGGCCAGAGGAGCTCAGAGTTCTCTGATCGCGTTCGTTTATCCCGGAAGCACTATAGTTCCCTCTGGCGGTTCGGGTTTCAGCAGCGAGCACTTTCTGCAGAGATCTCATCTCTGTTTTCTGCTCCTGCTCAGCCAAAATAACCCAATTCGTTATACGTGTAATCACCGGTAATCAAGTAATACTGAATAGAATAAAAAAAAATTCACTCTTATTCCATTCAGCATTAATTTATAACGGTACGACGCACTTGACTACTCCCTGCTGAAACCCGACCGATCTATAGTGCTTCCGGGATGAACGAACACAATCAACAGAGATGATTCTGGCCGTGCAAACGAAAAAACCTTATCTCGGCATTTAATGAGCGCTCGGCGTTTTATTTGCGGTAGAAAGAAACAGATCTAATGTGAGTCAACGATCACGGGCGATCGCCAACGCTACGACACATCCGGTTTGCGAATTTCTTTTTATAGCAATAATTGTAAGCTTCGTTTTTATTTTCAATAGTAGAGTAGCCACATTTTATGTACATTACACATATGAAATTAAACAAGATAAGGGCGGGACTCGTGTGTGAGGTACGAGGAGAGCACGACTCTCGCGTTGGGAACACCGTGGCAAAGTAAATTGGGTTGTCGCACAACGATAATTCTGTCATAATCGTGGTGTGTATGAAATTCAGTACTTTTTTTCATTGCAGAATTCAGTCGGCGCACTTGTTTGAATTTATCCTCGTGTGTAGGTATGCTTAGCTTCGAGGTGCTAAACTGCTGTTGCCTGGAGCTACAGACATTTCGCCTCCTTGTGTGCTGTCGCGCTGCGGGCACTGCGAAACAAGAAAATTCCTAAGATAATTTTGTGATAGGACCAAGTTTTTATTTGATTATCAGTAGAAAAGAGATTTATGTCGTTTATCAGCCTTTGTGAACATTGAGGGTTCAAATTTTTTTTTCTGGTAGTTGAAACTCTTCTAAATGCAAATGCAAAGTTTCAAACTGGATTATCGACTAAAGTGCCGAGAAAATGTATTTAAAAAAGATTATTCTGTATAAAATATGAAAAAGACACATGATCGAACTATTTTCGCGTGAATCTAACGTTGAACATATCATTGCTATGCGGAAGTTACAGATAATCGGATGTCTCTAGGGCCAGTGTGTTCAATTCGACGAGTTGTCGCTCGGCAGCATAAACTCCAATGGCAACCGGCGCCGGAGTTCGAACGACCCGACTTCTGGCGGTGACAACATTTTCCATCCACTTTTTTGTTTTGTTTTATCATATGCTTGTCATATTGCTTAATCCTCAAATTGCCAAAATTCAATTATGCGGCATTGTCAAACTCAATAATGTGGCATTATTAAATTTCAGGAATTTGAGAATTCGGCCAAATTCTATGTAAAACGGTGTATATTGACGTCAAAAGAACCACTTTTATAAGTTTAATAAAAGAATTTAAAAAAAAAAACTTTTTTTTACACACCCTAAAGTAAATACGGAAGAACTAACTTAAAGATAGTAGCAACTGTAACCTGCGTATTTTTCCAGTATAAACTGGAAAAATACGCAGGATAGAAAATAGTGCTTGTACTTAGCCGGGTACCCGAGACCTGACGTACATGAATCTCGTGAACGCAACGTTTGCGAACTAACCGCAACTCCGCGAATCAGGAACTTACGGGTGCCCGGATAAGTTCGAGCATTATGTTGTGAAAAATGAGGGTAATATGCAACAAGGAACATTTGATAAATTTACAATTACCTTGACGCGAATTTGATGTTTCAGTATAGCCGCCCGTAGTATAAGCATTCTCGTGCGTCTCTGATACTCCTTGCCGATGCTGATACACTTTTCAAAAGTGGTGCTACGTTGATCGACATCTTTGGCATACAAAATCTTGTTGTGCGAGTCAATGCGCGCTTGAATTTGTCCCTCGAGTATCAATTGCATAAGTTCATCCTCGAGCGCCGCGACGCTTCTGTTGAAGGCAACGGCCATGCGTCTCATGTCGGCGCTAAGATACGGACTGAAGTATTGTATCAGCGCGCGATTTCGTATTTGCGTGTACAAGAGATTCACATGTGGCGCTATGTACATATCCAAAAGAATATTATCCTTAATCTCATCAAGTAACTTCAAGCACGACGCGTACTTGGATTCGTAAAATTTGAAAATAATGTCTCTGAGCTGTGGCTCGAGTTCCAGGAAGAGTTTGAAGGAACTGCTGAAGATGACTTGCTTTTGCAATTCGTGTCTATCGAAAGTCGCCAAGGCACAAAGACCTCCGTAGAGGGCGACGTTACCGGGCGAAAGGAGCTCGGGATAGTCGCAATAATCCAACGAAGCATCCAAGAAACGCTTCGCAGCTATTTTGTATTTTCTCATAGCTAAAGCCGCGAGTCCCGAAGCTACTTTCAGCTTTGTTAGCACGAACTGATTGTAATCTTTGCCCAAAAGTCCCGGAGCGTTTTCGGCTTTTGCTACGAAAGTTAAAACGTGCGTCCAGTTTTGTAGATAGACGGAGACCTTGATTACGTTAAGGCACATAGTTACGATGTGCTTGCCGCTGGTGCAGTAATCGCGACCGCGCGAATAGCATTTTAAAGCATTCGCCAAATCGCCGCAATCCAAGTAATGATCGCCAAGATCGTCGTGACCTCTTCTTATGCTCTCCTTTATCGAATTACTGCGATAATTCTTCAGATCGGTATCCAATTTTTCCAACTTTAAGGCCGCTTTCTTCGATCGCGATTCCACCCATATCTGATCGATTGTTGGGATATCCTGAGACGTCGATTGAGCCGCTATGTCTGGTAAACCTGGACTACCTATGGCGTGCTGCAGTTTTTTGTGCAGTATTTGGTAAAGTGACACGTTGTACGTTGTCATTACGTACGCTATTGCCATTTTTAGGGCTTCCACTCGCAGACTTGGACAGTGATCCGCTATGTAGATCAGCCTGTACAATTTCGCGAGGCCCGTGTAACTGTTGGCGTACACTTCCAAATCCTGTATAAATTCCATTACACATTATTATTTCTTTGTTTATCGCTTATCACTAATGTTTCAGTAATACATGGTAATCAACTGAACGGAGAATTAATAAATAAATTTTGAAAAGACTTTACCAACAAGACAATCGATTTTTACAAATTTATCAATTATTAATTTCGATAAATTTGTAACTTTTTTTTTAGATTCATGTCTTAAGATAAATAGGTAAGAATTTGTTATTGTTATTACCGGTATCTGACTTTTAAGGTTCAGCTTAGTATTTTATGATTTTAATCTCTTAAATGACAGTTTGAAATATTGGTAAAAATAGGTCTGTAAATTTCATCAATTTGGACAAATGTGTAAAATCAATCCAAATTTTGATTTTTAATTCAGGTAATAATTAAAAATGATTAGGATAGATTTTTAAATTTGATTAGGTTTGAATGAGATAAAATTTATGCCCATAAATGGATCAGCAATTCCTTGCTGTTATTATTGTAGGTATTTTAGAATTTAAGGTTTAACTTGCTAGTCTTTGATTTTACATTTTGTTCTCAATTGTAAACAATGTAAAAACAGGCTTTTTAAGATCATTAATTTTTTTCAATTCGTCAGGAAAAAGTTAATGCTGAATAAACAATAACTAAGAACCTGTTGTAGTTATCTATATAGTTACCTACTGTTTTCAGATTCAGAACCTAATTACTAATAACAATGATTAGATGTTTCAATTGTATTGATTTTGAAAAATCCATAGGATCAAATTTATATCGAAAAATAAGTGAAGCAAGTCCCTGCCATTAGTATAGGAGGTATCTGATCGTAAAGATTAAATTTTCTTGCACATTCTTGATTACCTACTTACATTTGTGGTAAGAATAAAACTATCTAATATTACAGTTTTTCCCAATTTTACAAATTCAAAGTTGTTTTCTTTTTTGGAATCTGTGTATTTTGTCTTTACTTTAAAGAATCGAACAGAGGAGACAGAAAAAACCTTGTTAAAATTGTCTTTTTTAAATAATTCTTCTCTTCTAATATTAGTGATAATTTGATCATTGATCATTATACATCAATACGTAAGAACTAACTCACGCTCCTTAAGAGAAGCAAATATAAAGCAAAAGCCAACAAAAGAGAACATAAGAGAATATAACGAGAACCCCAAAGACTCCTAAAGAACCTATAATAGTGGTTAAGGACCTACTACTGCTTGTTAGAAATTTTTAAGGCTTCTTTAGGATTCTTTTAGATTCTTGTTGCATTCTTGTTCCATTGAATTAATTTCCTGCTTGCTTTTTGCTTTATATTCTCCTTAAGAAAAACTAAATTCTTTTGTTTGTATAACGGTTGAAAATTACAAAAAGCTGTGGTAGCATATAATTAGGAAACTACCAAAGAAGCAATAAAATATTGAGGGACAGGTGATGTCTCACCAGTGTTGGATTTTCGACTATATATGGCTCTTCCTCTGTGTTGTCATTGTCTTCAGGTGGAGCATCGACTTGCATGGGCTCCACCGCATTGTGCTGTACGAATGAAAACATTGTCTCTCCGTGCACCTACCGACAGTTCTTGGTGCAGTCACTTGACAATTTCTTCAGCCTTATTTTACTATAAAACGAAGAGGATCCTCTCAACGTCGAAACCAGTCACAAAACCTGTCAAGACTAACCCTATTATTGCATATAATCCGCGAATTTTCTATTTCTTTTTAACAATTTTTATTTTTTAATTTTTTTTGTTATGTTTTCAAACATCGTGTGTTACCTGATATATCATCATCTTACGTACTACGGCATTCCGTTATCTTGTTCACTAGTTCTTTTCAATGAAATCCTCGATAATTGTCTCAATTTTTCGTTACTATTCCCAAACGAGTATCGTCGAGATCCGTAATGAAATGGATTCCACCAATTCCAATAGAACTACCATGCGCTACGGTCGACCATTGCGTGAACCGCAGAAGCGCCGCCACTAACCTCGCGAAACTTGTATTTCGCGAGACAATCTAGAGTTGCTGCTAGTAGTGTTGGAAATTTACTAGTAAATTATCTTATTCACCAATAAATCTATTCGTTTGCACGGCCCGAGGAGCTCTAGTTTAAACGCCAGAGGGGGTTCTGTGTGCCATTTGAGTTCCTCGAAATATCTTTGTTGCATATAATAGAATTTGAGAAAATGTATAAGGTGTTTCGTTCGAAACCCAGTTGCTCAATTATTTATCGCGATTTTTTATTAACAATATAAGTTGTTGTTTTTTCCACTTAGAATATTTTTTTTGCATAGTCCTGTCAATTTTGAGTCGAAAAGGTGCCATACAGTTTTACTCTACCACCAATAGATCCGGAGCAATAAGTTTTTGAAAATTGCAATTAAACAAAAATTGCTCTACTTAAAAAATTAGTAGCTTCGAAAATATCGGTCGTAGACAAAAATTGAAAAGAACTTTATTTAGCCAAATAAACTGAGGAAAATATGAAAAAAAATGCTAACACCTGCAGAACCAAAAGTAATTATTTATGGAGAATCGCGACGGCATTTTTTTTCTCATGCCATACGACACACTCGGTTGTTCTCTCCGGCCGGCAAGATAAAATTTCGTACGCGACAGATAATTATGGTCGGCGTAACAACTTTATGGAATTTGACAGATTTTTTCTTGCCAGGTATAAATGTGTGAGGTGAATGTTTGAAAAACCGGTTCTTCAATATGTTATAAACAAAAGTTTATTAATATTATCGAAAAATATTAGCGGTTAATTTACCGATCAATTATTTTTCTTAGCATATTCTTATCGATCAATATATTGGCTACTCTACCGGTAAGTTTGGTTAACAAACCGAAGTCTCAATTGAAATTCGTAAAATTGCTAATTGTTGAAGAGACCACCAGTGATGGCAATGATACACCGGTGGGAATTTCTTCGTCGAATGCTAAACTCCTGATTTTGGTTTTTCTACTCTCTCTTGGAAAAACGGTTTTGAGTATCGTAGAGCCGGAAGTTTAGTCCCATTTCTACAATAATTTCGCGTAATATCTCGAAGTTTGAGTCCTACTTATCAGAAGGTTTGGGAAAAATTAGGTTCCTAAATTTTGAAAGTGGTGGGAGAAGTTACATTATACAACTGATATTTACCCGGTTCGTTACCGACACTGCGACTCACACCACCACTACTGCTTCACGGTAGCCCGATGTTGACGATTTATTCCGAAAAATACATCATTTTGTTATAACATTCTGTAATTTCTGTGAAAGATTGTCGGAAATCCATAAAAATGCCGACTTACGAGATGCCCTTGTTGATTCGTGTCATGACTCGGGTGAGTTTTTAAAAGATTTTTCTTTTCAAATAAGAGGTTATCCCACCGAGATATTAAATTTTCTTATCAATAATAAACCATGTCTTTTTTTTAAATACGCGTTGGTATATTGGGAGGCCAGAGTTGAAGCTAACCGAAGATTCTGTTTCAGCCTGAAGCTGTGACAACGTTAAAAAGAATCTCATCAGTGATTTTTAGCAGAGGTGGTTTTATTAGAAAAATAGACAATCTTGGGCAACAGCCGATGCCCTTCAAGATGAGAAACCACGGACACCTTTATCGGGAAGCAAGGTATCTAATTTAATATTAATAGTCAAGACAGTTTTTTCTTTATAGAAAAAAATAATACATCGCTAGGATAGTTACAAAATAAATCATATTTTTATTTTCAACAAGTGGTCAAAAATTTTCTTGCTTTTAATATTTAAAAAAGTATCCGCAAATGGAATTGCTGAATTAAAAATATTTAGAGATCAACCTATTAAAATTATTCACTTTCTTCTAAATCAAAACAAGGACGCAAAGGAAAACTTTGCACATTGCTTCCTCATTAATATGTGTTTTTCAGAAAGCCGTCTCAATGAGGAAGGTTTATTTACTAATTTTGACTTCCTCATAGAGAAAACTTTGTGAAAAATGAAAATTAATGAGGAAGCAATTTAGAAAATTCTACTTTGCATAATTTTTATAGGTTTTTCATATTATCAAAAAAACATGATTAAATACACCTTGATAATTGTGAATTAAAAACAAAAATATTTATTTCAATAGTATTAAGCAACATCTAAATATATCTTGTATTACTTTATTTCCTTTAGAGACAGTTCTTTGACACTTAAAGCAAGAAATATTGAGATGGTGGATGGATAATAGAAATATACCTCATTTTTGAGTTATACGATAACTAATGGTTGTACAATTTTCAGCTATTTTCTTTTCCAATTTGATGTTCCTCCACGTACTTTAAAAGATATAAACGAGGAGTACGCTCTTGATGTTGATATCATTAGAAATCAAATATACAAGATGGACAATGAGCCCTGCCCACCCTGCACATTAGAAGACGAGCTTTTACCCCCTCCTTACAGGTATGATTATATTATTCACAGCTGTGATCAGCATTTAAAATAATTAACTGTCTAATATAACTTTCATTTATTAAAGTAAAATGTATGTATAGTTTCATCACCATTGATAATTTCTTATTTGAACAAAAAATTATTTTCAACATATTTTTATTGGAATATTCTCCATTCCTGGCTAATCTTATATCTATGTGTGCCGATTTTATGTTGAAATATTTCTTAAGTACCAGTAGTATATTCCCTGTTACGTTTTCCAGAGTTCAAATTACATATTCTAAGCATAATAGCTGTTTAGAGCGAGATAAAGAAGGTCAATTGCTTCAGATTAGTAAAGTTTCATATGTTACCTCATCTACAATTTTTGGTACTTTGCAATTCGGTTCTGAAGAATAACTTGCATGATTGCATATTTTCTTAATATAAAAGATAGGCTAATTAAAAAAACGTTATGTTTTCATTTGCCCAATTAACTGATTGGGTATAGTCTACAATTTCCAATCTATGACATTAGTAAATTCTACTTAAATAGATTTTTTGAAAATTGAATGCTCAACAAAAATAAGATTTAACAAATGTTGTGGTAAAACTGCTAAATGTTTTACCGTAATACTTGAAATACGGTAAAATTTTATATCAATATAACTTTCAAATGGTTGGAATCAGGGATTTTTTGCAAAGAATCTTTTGTGTAGAGCGTTACATTTTCTATACAGCCATGCTGTAAAATTACTTATTACAGTTGTCATTAAAGAGGTATAAAAGTCTAAATACGCAAAAATGTATTTCCCATGTTATTTAAATAGGAAATTACAAATTGTGTGAGTCACCTCTAAATATTATTATTTAAAGTTTTCCTTTGGTGAGCATTCTTTTTTTGCACTGAAGTAACTACTCAACCAGTTAGTTGGGCAGCAAAAATATAACGTTTTTTTAAATCACCCTAATAAAAAAAGAAACTCGTCCAATTGACACATTAATGCTAATTTGAAAAATATGTCTTTTCGCCCAGTTTTTAAAAAGAATCAATTATAGTATCAGCCCAATTATGGTGAGTGATGGATCATTTTGTTTATTGAAATAAGCTTTATCGAAAGATATTATTATTCACTACTGAGATGGTTCGATAGTATTAGTGGCTTAAAAGTTACAAACATTTGTTTCCCTAATGCTGGACAAACAAGCGGTTATAACTTTTAAACGACTAACACTATAAAAGCATATTGTCGGAGAATTGACATACCATCTTCCAATAAACAGAATGAGCTATTACTAGTCATAATGGGACCAATATTGTAATTTATTCTTCTTATAAGCTGTACGAAAAAACGGCTCGATGGATTTACAAAAGTATTGACAGCAATTTTCGATCAAGCATATATTTTTTCCAGTTATTTCCAAGAGTAATCTCATTTTGAATACATTTTTATGGAACTACGAACTAGCTATTGTACGGTCTAACCGTTTATTAATTAAAGCCGTTTATTTTACTCAGTAGACAACACACTGATATATCTAAGCGACTAATGCTACAAAATATGTAGGCGGTTAATTTTTAGAGCCGGTTTCGAGAAACCGAATCAACCATCTCGAATTAAAATTAGAAAAGAATAACGTCATATTTTTGGAAAAGACCCCAAGAAAAATATATCAACATTTAGTTTTCCACAAATTTTTCCATGAGATGTTTTAAATAAAATTGAATGAGTTAGCCCATGCATTAAGTCACTTCCATGTAATGATTATTAAGGTGGACAATGGGGTAAAGTTAAGTCAATCAGGTATCAAGATGTCAAAAATGGTTTTAACACGTTTTAAAGGACAATCTAGTGTGAACTAAGGTGAATCTACATTAATGAGTTCCCAGTTAATACAGAAAATAATGTATAACAATGAATTTACGGTAACCGTCAATTATTTCCCTCACTAAGTCTCCCGGACAGAAATTCTTCGGACAATATTTTCATAGCATAAAATCCCCTCGGATGAAATCCCCCCGGTAGGTGTAGAGTAATAGGGAAGTGGTTCAAATAATTCAGCTAATGAACAAAATTTTCTTTAATGACTGCAACATAAATTCTTCCAATAACTCTTTGCCCCAATTTTTCTGATGTAAACGAACGTAAAGCAGTGACGAAGACGGTCGGTGAGGGGGTTCCGGGGGCGCCCCCCTGGCGTAGTCGATTTCCTTGGCAAAGGGTGGGGGGGGGGGGGGGGGGGGGGTTCATTTATATAGATGCGAGAACAAATTACTACTACGTCTACGAAACAAATTTTTTAAATTCTATTTATGAATTGAATTTGATTCGGCATTTTCTGGTCGGTATGTTGATTTGTTGATGTTTTAACTTGTCGGTGTAACCAGAGGGACCCGGTTCTACCGTTTGGTTATGTGCTGTTTTTAAATAATGAAAATATTTTTAGCGTTTTAAACTGTCAAAATTGATGTTTTCCGGGTATGTCAATTGGCATCTTTTTCCAAATATATTTTTTTTTTGCATGGTTTCCTTATCCGGTGATATTATTTCCTTCGGCCTGGACATTTTTCCACCGATATTTTTTTTGTTCTTTTTTTCCGTGGGTTTTTTTCCCACGGATATTCTTTCCTAGATACATTGTCGCGGATTTATATAACAGAGGTCATTGATCTGCAACGGATTTCCTTACTTTTCTTTACTGTATTTACTTTTCTTTATTTTGCTGTATATTTACTTTAGTTTTTCGTTGAATTTTTTGCGGGAGGATTTTGAAACTAAACATCTTTTAAAAAACGAAATGAGATCTTACTAGTTAACATCGAACTAAAATCTCCAATTTGACTTTAATAAAAATCCCTAAAAATATGTCCATGAATTTATTGGCTGAAATCAAGTCATTTTTCTTTAAATTCATTGTTAGACATTAATCAGGACGTCTTCAAACCAGATGTTGCATCTTATTGTTAGTTCACATCAGTTTTTACTTTAAAACATGTACAAACAGTTTTTTAAATCGTAGTACTCGACTGTACCGCAAATACTACCTTAAATCAACTATGCGATACATAAATTAACTAACTAACTAATGTTTTAAAAGTGACATTACTCATCTCTGCCGATCATGCCGCACAAAATTGCGCAGTCTTTATAACTCATGATATTTTCAGACCTGACGTGAAGATACTGCTGCGTTTGGCCAAGAAACAGAAAAAGGACAAATACAAATTTAAATACAACTCTGGTCTGAACTATTATCCCTTCCAGAGATAGTTATAAGTATCCTCCAGGTGCACTTTTAACTTGTAGCTTACGAGTGTGTACATTTGTCGAAATAAAACTTATTCACAAAAATCCGTTGCATTTTCTTTATTAACGCAATAATGTTGTTACACATTAGCGAAAGAAGGTGAGTTATATCTTGTTTCGTTTTGTTTTTTTTTTTTCTGTAACCATCAAAAAGGTTTGTACAAAATACAGTAAACATTTTCATATTCTTCATAATCTTATAATATTAATAATACAAATAATATAATCATAATACACATGTGCAACATGTTATGCTCTGTTTTTCCGCGGAATATATCTTTTCGAATAGATAGACAGCGTTGATTTACAACGTTTTGTGAGCTACAGCAACAGCGGTAGAATCTATGTAGTTCTACGACCTGTGTCGTTAATAACATTGCCACTGCAGCGTAGCGCGTTTTGATTGATTTACCTCATAATTGATTTCATTCAAAGATAATTTTTTCGTCAGTTACATTCGATAACTGTTGTTTTTTGTTCTTTTGAAATTATAAATCCTACCGTCCATGATCGATATATCGACCTGTCGAAAGTTTTGTTGGAATGGCAGTCACCGAAAGTCTAGATAGTTCGAAAACTATGTGCCTTATTACCCGCGATGAGCAAAATTCGAATGGACAAGTATGAGAAACAAATTTTATTATAAGTAATTATGACTAATTATTGTGGATAATAAAAAAAAATGTTACGCTGTCACAATAATGATAAATAGTTAAAGTAATTCTTTAAAAAGAAATTTCGTAGGCCTTAGAAACCGTAATCATTTAGCGACAATAATTATACAAAATACTTTTTCATTCGAATGTTGTTCATTCCCGGTTATTACTTAATTCTCGCAAATACCTGTGGACCCTTATTGACTCTTTCTATTTCATTGACTCCTATTTCGGAAAACGCTTCGTGAATTTTTGTTGTTTTTAAAATCTTTTTTGTTAATTATTAACGCATAGCATAGAATATATTTGAATTTCTTGACAACGAATTCTCATAATCTTGCCGTAGAGTGCGTTTCGCGTAATTACGGTAATTATGAGATAGAGTTATGGGGAGGAAAGTTGAAGGAGATTTTGTAGGCTGATTCGAGATGATAAAGGTTTGTGAGGGTAAGACAAATGAAATTTTACATATGTCGAGTGTTTCCAAAGTTGATGCCACTCTGGTTGGCTCCCTTGTTGCTACCGTATTGTAAACTTATCACACCCTGACCAGCCCTGAGCTGTTCATCCGTGAAGTTACGGACGTTCTTGTCGGCTTCCTTGGGACCGATGCTCGGCTTTCCATAGTTGCTAGCCTTTCGTCCGAGGGATTGCAGGCATATTACCACGGAATTCAGATTCTGCCTTTCCCATAGATCGACCGTCTGGAATGTTTCTTGGGGCGGTACACCCTGAGCTCGGGCTGCTTCCAGGAAAGCGTTTATGTTCTCCATGCACTTGAAGGTCGAAGGCTTTAGATTCACCTTCTTCACGGAGCCCTCTTTAATGTCGTTCACCAGTCTGACGACACAATATTATCATTATAAAATCGTCAAATGCCGAAAATAAAGATTTGATAAATCAACTGCTTTTATAACCGGTAATGGATTTAAAGTTCTTTTTTTTTCTTTTAATAAATTAACTCTTGAGTATTTGTTAATCGTTTCAACACAATTGTCGAAATAAAAGAAACGACAACATTTCTTCTTGTGATACTATTGATTTGAAGTAAAAAAAATAGGCAATTAAGCTGCACAAAATGTATAGAACAAACAATATCATTTTGCAATTACTTGGTCTCGACAAAATTTATAGTGATCTATATCAATTTGATGAGGTTTAAATGCTACTTAAAAAAAAAAATAGAATACCCAAAAAATGTTTTGTCATTCCTTTCTTTAAGTGGCTCCGTGGCCTTAAGGATAATTTTTAAAAAATATAGAAAATAGCTAACTAATTCTGTGGGATAAATAGTTAAAAAAAATTATTACTCTTTATTTTCTACGCGATAAAATGAATGTTGATATTTTTAATTTTTTGTTTTCATTCTTTTTTTAAAGTTCTCTTATCGCAAAGTATTCAAATTTTAAACCAATAAAATTTGTCTGGTAATTACTTATCTGGGAGTATACCAAACGTCGAACATATTTTGAATATTTTAATAATGATTTGAGAATTTTGTAGAATAAAAATGCAATATGTTTTATAACATTTTTTTTTGTTCGTGTTAATCGAATGGTATGCCGCACCTGCAGAGAAGAGTTCCGTCTTTAAGCGTATCATAGAAATTATCCATATCTCCGCTAGTATTGATATTTTCCCCCGTTATCGTCTTTATCCATTCCAAGCATTCTTGAGCAAGCTCCTCGCTGTACTTGCTGTTTATCTGTAAACAAAAAGATAGTGCATTTGATTCAAGGCATTGAAAATCACAGGCTGATACATAACAGGCCGATAAATGATGGTTGAGCTTCGATCTCGTCCTACATTACATATCTCACAATTTAACTAATGATCGATTAATAGATAAATGAGACGTGCTGACTGTTTTTAGTTTTAAAAAACTAGGTTAAACTTTTGTATAGATAAGAATATCGTAACAGTGTTTTGATAACATAAAAAATCCGCAGTTCCGAATATACAAAGTTGTGGGAGTTCCATTCTTTTAATAGAAAATATTGGAGCAGACGGAATTTTTTTATACAATTTTCTTCGGATGAAGAAAATAAAATTAGCATTTTTACTGAAATAGATGAAAATATGTTTTATTAATTGAAGGGGCGCCTTCAATTAATAAAACATCGTTATAGTATTGCTGTTTGTTTAACATGTCTTTTTCTTTTCTTTTGCAATATGCTTGAAATTACGACACATCATTGAGAAATCAACGATGTTTTTCAACAATTCATGAAAACAGTATTCCGAGTGGAAATTTAATCGGACTGGAATGTGGCCGATATCGGGCCAACGGATATGGTGTACATGTGGCACTGACCCGAAGTCGAATCATATCCTGATCAGGCTCTGCTAAGGTCCGGTTCAGGACCGCGTTGCAACCTGATCAGGCTCTGATAAAGCCCTGTTCAGGGGGCTTTTCCTTGCCTGATCCCGTAAGGCGGTTTAAAAAAATATCGTAAATATTTTATACATAACGCAATATTATTTTCGAATTTTCCTGAAGTATTTTCTTATCAATAATAAGAGTAATATAATATAATAATATATTTTTCTAATAGAAAAATATAATTAGAAAAAAAGTGGCCCTGCAGAAAATAATAATTAGAAATCGAGTGTTCTGTAATTGGTCGATTGTGATTTTTTTTTAAATATCGGTAAAATTATTTTATTAATATGACTGCATAACGATTGGTTGTAAAGGATACTTGTTGAAATTAATGACTCAATTTAAAAAAGAAAAATTAAAAAAAATGTATTCATCTGAAATACATATTTATTACGTTGGAATATATTTACTATTCAATAGAAACGAAATCATTTACTTGAAATGAATATAGGACTCTATTAAAACAGCAGTCGGATAATAAAATTTGTTTTTGGCGACTATAGGATAGATTTAGTTCGATCAACTAGATTTTTTCTCGGTGCATAAAAAACTTGCATAAAAAGTAGACTCGAAGCTTGTTGACGAGTTTGCGAGCTCATAAAAACTTGTATATCAGTTTACGCGCGATCGCACCTATAGGGTTACGGTGTGTGTATGCTTTTTATTAATTATCCCACAGGCTTCAAAGTAGCGCATCCTGCTGGCCCCGCTCTGCCTCGCTGTTGCTGCCGAGAGCAAGCGTATCACGTTCCCCGAGTCATCGACCCTCGACTCTCTCCCGTTCGAGTTGACGGTTGGCCCAGCCACACACATGCACACATGCGCGCACACACACACACACACACACACATATATTAATTTATTTAAAAAATAAAAATGGGTTTCACTTTTGATTAAATTCGAATTCGATATAATTTCGTTTTCTACTATAATTTAAATAAAATAAGTCGGTACCAATATCCGGTGTTTTTCACCATCAACACATGAATTTTTATATTCATTTTGCTATAAATTTCGATCAAAATTATGCAATTAAATTTGAACGAATGTTCTTTTTATAGGCCATAAAAAACGCATATTTTCATTTTTTTTTTACTCTAGACAGCGTAAACCGTTTCCGAGATATAAATGTCTTAGTGAAAAGTAGTAAGCAATTAAAAAGTTCTGCAAAGCACTGCTACGAAAAGAGCCACTTTCGTCCCGCAAAACTGCCACGAAAAGCGGGGCTTTTCATGCACGAGTTACAAAAAAATAATTTTACAAAAATTGAAAAACTGAAAACTGAAAATGTAGCTTAATTGATTAACAAATTGGGTAAACAAAAAATTGTGAAATAATTAAATAACCATACGCTTATCATAATCGCGGCGATTTTCACATCTAATGATAAACAAATGTCCTGACATGAAAAACTCGAAAAATAGATGTCATGAAAATAAAGCTTCCTCTATGAGGAAGCAAAAAAATTCAATTAAACATCTATATGTATATGTATATTAGGGTGTGTTGAAGTTTTAGTAATTTTAAGACTTCCAGTCAGATATGGATATATTATAACTAAACGAACATGGAATATAAATTTCAGCTCAATCGGTTAATACTTAGAGGTCGCTCAAAACACATTTGTTTTTGCCATTTAAGTAACATGTAAAATACTTTACCATTTTTGTCGATGTGAATAACAATTTTACAGCTTCTGAAGAACTCATTTTAAAGGGTATTAAATGGGCATTAATACTAGTATATTGCTTTACAAATACCAAAATTGGATCTTTGAATAAACGACGTTGTATTTGGAAAAAAAAGAAAAAAAATGAAAACCTGATCATAAATTTCGAATATTTCTACCAATTTTAAAGTTACGAAGTCTTGGTGGCACTATTTAAAGAAGACAAAGCGAGCCTTAAATCTATGCTCAGCCTTCTGCTCAAAATTTATTGATGGAGCCCTTTAAGGCCTTAGGAACCGAAAAATATATACTGGCAATGAAAATTTCGGCACACCTTGACATAAATATTCTTTCTATTAGCATATCTTTGTATATACAATAGGGGGGCTCTGCCCCACTTCGCGCGTCAACCCTAATTCATCATTACTTATTAAAAAAATATTTCTTCGCTGCCATATTCATAATGGAGATATGGTCCATAATAAGGACATAGTCTATACTTGAAACACGGTCCTACCCTACTTAAGTTAAATCTACCTAACTTAACATTACGCAACCTAACCCTACAGAAGTTAATCCCGTTTAACCTAACCCAACCAAACGTAATCCTACTTAACCTAGTCTACCTAACTTAATCCTCTCTAATACACTGGCTAATTTAATCTTACCTAACTTAAAACCTTAACTAACTTAGTCCTACCGAACTTAATTATATCTAACTGAACCCAATCTAATTTAATCCTACCTAACTTAATCCCATCTAACTGAACCCAATCTAATTTAATCCTACCTAACTTAATCCCATCTAACTGAACCCAATCTCATTTAATCCTACCTAACTTAATCCCATCTAACTGAACCCAATCTCATTTAATCCTACCTAACTTAATCCTATCTAACTGAACCCAATCTAATTTATTCCTACCTAACTTAATCCCATCTAACCGAACCCAATCTAATTTAATCCTACCTAACTTAATCCCATCTAACTGAACCCAATCTCATTTAATCCTACCTAACTTAATCCTATCTAACTGAACCCAATCTAATTTATTCCTACCTAACTTAATCCCATCTAACCGAACCCAATCTAATTTAATCCTACCTAACTTAATCCCATCTAACTGAACCCAATCTCATTTAATCCTACCTATCTTAATCCTATCTAACTGAACCCAATCTAATTTAATCCTACCTAACTTAATCCGCGCGCTCACATTGCAATAATCAGGTCGCTATTGAGCTATGTTAACGCTATGGTAACAGTTGGTATGCCCCGTGAGGGACTTAGAAAAATTCGTGCATGTGTGTGTGTGTGTGTGTGTGTGTGTGTGTGTGTGGGACCCATGAGAGTCTTATAAAAAATCGAACCTGCAGGGACATTTTGACATGGAATACCCTAATATAATATATCCTACACACCGGCGTCAAGATCTTTTTATGATATAGAGAGATATATCTATATGTAAATCCGCTTAGAGTTGAGGCACATGCGATTCCAACATATTATAATATAGACCCATGCAAATAAGTAGTCGTTGAGAATAAATAATTACTAGAGCGAAAGTTCGGTATATTCTCATCAGGGGATATTCACATAACAAGTGGATGAAAGAATTCTCCAATGGAAGATGAGTTTTTCACATAATCGGCAACCCCAGTTAAACGAAACAATGATAAGATCGAGGAATGGCAACGCCACGGGAGATTTACTTTGAGCATCGTTCAGAGTTCCCATGCTCTCAGGAGGCCTCTGAGGTTCACTTTCACCTACAGACGGTGGACGAGCGCGGAATGCAGGAAGCGCATATCCTTCGTTTCGTATGTCTCACGGCGCGCAACCGATTTGTATAATGCAACAATTTTTTCTTTTTCTTTTTTAGGACAGGAATAAAAATGTTTCGCTCTTTGAGTTATAATCATTTTCAGAAGGTGGGAAAAACATGTTCTCAATATTTTTCGTTGTATTTGTACTGTTATTGTTTTTCTAATGGAGAAAACGTTATTGTAAAAAAAATTTTTTGCGATTTTCATGTTACGACACTCAGAATGTTCTAAATCATCGATAAAAGTGGTTTAGAAAAAATGTGTGTGTGTGTATGTGGCCGGCATGCAAAATTCAAACTTAGATACCTGAAGAACTGTTTTATCAATCGAGCTGAAACTTGGAACACACATGGGGCAGTTTCAATTCAATTTTGAATTGTCAGAAAAAATGTCTGTATGTTCTCTAACTTCCGCAAATTTGTAGCTACCGATTTACATTTTTTTTTTACAAATTTTTTTAAAGCTATGCTAAAGGAGGATCGGTATTCATTTTGAATCTACAAATAAGTTCGGTTTTTATGGAATTTAGAATTTAAAAAAAAATCATTTTGCTCTCACATTAAATCTCACCGAATGAATTGGAATTTTCTACAGAAGAAAAATAACATTCAGCACTGCTACGTACCGAATTTCATGATGATCGGTAAAGCGGTTCGTAGTTTAGATGATTTTGAATTTTCCCAAAAATTGTTGTTGTCGATCTGGCTTTCGCAAAACTTAAGCAAGTAAGCCGAAAATTTGCACACAATAAAAATATGATGCAACGATGTTTGTACCGGTGATTCGAAGTCATATGTAACGTAGTTGGTTTTTTTTATTCTACATTTTTTATTTCTAATCCCATTCTAATGCCCGTAAATATCAATATTCAATTACCCATAACTCTCAAACGAAACGATGTACAGAGCTGAAATTTTGCACACGAGTGGTGTACTAACTCATCTTGAGTTAGTGAAATTTCTTGCAAGATATATCAACACATACAGATTTGACAGAATTTTTTAATATTCGAAAAATTGCGAGTGGGCTGGATTAATTTTTTTGTGTTAGATCTATCTACCAACTCTTGAGTTTCTGTGATTTCGTACAAAAATACACACACACACGCAACGAAATTTAAAAAACGCTTCCTGATTAGTTTCTATTTTCACATGGCTCTCTCTATGAGGAAGCCGAGAATAATAAATAAGCTTTCGCATAGAGGTGGGTTTGTGAAAATAGAAACTAATCAGGAAGCAATGTGCAAAATTCTACTTTGCATCCTTTTTTAAATTGCAGTGATTTGTGAAAAAACTTTTTATTAAATGTACAGAAATGTTAGATTTTTCTTTAACGTTAATAAATAAATCTTGCAGAGTCAGTTCAGTCTATCGGTTCAACCGGAATTCTACGACAAATGTAAAATGAAAAATATATTTCCAGCAATGAGCTGAATTACAAGTTTATGAAAATGTTAAATTTTCCTTCTTCATGAAATGTTCATTCTTAAAGTAGCAACATATCTTATGTGCAATATTGAAATATAATTTTATTTTCATAATTTTCAGATTATACATTTCCATTAGCTTGAGTCGAAAGATGCATTGAGCGATTTACAGATGATATGAAAAATTCGAAACGATGCGCTGGCTGAGAGGAGCCCATTGTGTCGAAAATGTTGCCGGGCCAGAAGATCGCGTACCTACGACGCAACGTATATATACCTAAACTTGTTTTTTGAGGGGCCCCTCACGCATACCCGAGAGCGAGGCCGTTGTCCTTCTACCAGCGGGTCAGGACAACTCAGACTGTCTTGGTACCTAGAGTACCGAAAACCGAGACGGGTACAGGCTCTTTATAATAATTATTATAACTGGGGTGCACTCGCGTTTTATGGTGGTACAGATATTTCAAGCATAACTGTAAAAGAGAATTGATTTATAGGTTTTGAAGAGGGGGGAAAAAAATTATTGAGGGTCCTAGCTACGGAGTAGAATTCGTTGACGATACTGTGGCTTGAAAGAAGCTTGTAATAAGCTGTATTGCTAGTCGGGATTAAAGCCTAACCGACTTTATTTATTGCATTGAAAAAATCCGTTCGAAATTTTCTCTTTTGTACTTTGTCATATGTTTTTATATTATTATTCAGTGAACACGTTTTATTACGGCAATATATCATGCACGTTAAAATTTGGGAGAAAAACGTTTTTTTCTTTAGAGATGAACGAAATTTTTCAGTTCGACGTCGGGAAGGTGAGATTTTCGCAAGCAACAGCTTGCGAAATAATACTTTTCGTTGCAAGGACGAAAAAAACTTTCTGCAATGAGAAAGTGAGCTTGGAGGCGAGTGTTGCAATCACACGAGTCAAGAAGACGTTTTTCGCATGAGTATCCAACGAAATTTTAACGTTTTACTTCAGAACGTGTGTAAATGTGGTTTGACGGAGACTCGAAATGTCTGCAAAACCGCGCTTTACATATGGAGTGAAATAAAGTGCACTTTTCTACATGGAGGACAGAAGACAATATTATTTTTGTGATATGTAATTTATTCTGCAATACATTACAGAATAAAAAATATTTTTGTTCTACTTCCACAAGGTTCTACTTTGCAGACTTATTTGAGCTCGAAAGACATTTTTCTTTTTTTGAATAATAACATTTTATGTCATAAAATTTAAACTGTTCAATCGATTTGCGTCAATTTTTGCTTCCTTATAGAGGAAGCTTTGTTTTCGTGAAAAAAATTTTCTGTTGAGATTTTCATGTCAGCATACTCAGAATGGTCTAAAACGTCGAGAAAAGTGGTTTAGAAAAAGGATGTATGTAGGCAAGTGTCTCTTTGGTATAAATTTCATAAAAATCGATTGAAGCATTTCGATTTTATGGCGTTTTTAAGCTTTTGAAAAACGTCTGTAAACACTCGAACAAATTTCCAGCTATCGGGCTGAAACTTGGTATAAAACATTATCGGGGTCGTGCGACTTTTCGTACTGAATTTGGGCGAAATCGATGAAGTACTTCAGATTTTATAGAAAATGTTTTCTGAAAATGTTATAACTTGTCAACGGTTCAAGTAACTAATCTTAAATTTTGTATAAAACTTAAACAGAGTGTGTAAATGTTTGATAATAAATTTGGGCAAAATCGATAAAGTACTTAAAATTTTATAGAAATTTGCATTTTCGTATTTTTTTTGAAAATGCTATAACTTGAGAACAGTTTTAGTAACCAATCCTGAATTTTGTATAAAACTTAAACAGAGTGTG
Source organism: Perithous albicinctus (assembly GCA_964016905.1). Classification (NCBI taxonomy): domain Eukaryota; kingdom Metazoa; phylum Arthropoda; class Insecta; order Hymenoptera; family Ichneumonidae; genus Perithous; species Perithous albicinctus. The sequence goes on from OZ024689.1 coordinate 19,191,964, forward strand.
TCAATGTTTGATAGTGAATTTGGCCAAAATTAATAAAATAGTTATGATTTTACAGAAACTCACATTTTCCAATTTTTTAAAATGCTATAACTCCGGAACGGTTCAAGTAACTGATCCAGAATAATTGGATAGAATGCATCGTTGTTTCATATTGAATTTCGAGAGAATCAGACAAAGATCTAATATTTCACAGATTTTTTTTTGAAAATTCAACTATTACCCACAGGTCTTTCAAAATGTCCTGATATTTTGAACATTGAATGTCAATAACTTATAAAAAGATTGATTATATAAAAATATATAATAAAAACATTCTCTAATATTCAATAATTTATATTATTATTGAAAACAAGGCTGTAAAATTGGACATTACACATTGCTAATTTATTTTCCACCTTTCACAAAGCTTCCTCTATGAGGAAGCCAAAATTGGCGATCACATTACCGTGTAGAGGTGGTGAAAGGTGGAAAATGAGGAAGCAATGTGCAAAGCCAAACTTTGCACCCTTTTTTACTTAAACCTTGTTCCAGGGTCGTCCATATGTGAACCGAATTTGAATCCTGCATCTCGCAATTTGCACAAGTGCGCGTACGAGATTTAAAAAAAGAATTTGAAACAATTAAGTATCAAATTGTTCAAGCTGTTCAAATTTTATAACATTTCTTATTTTTTGAAAAATGTCTTTCGCGTACTATAGCTTGCACAAATTACGAGATACAAGGTTCAAATTTCCTTCACATATACACTATCATGGAACAAGGTTTCACTACAAATTGGACGCAGATCGGTCGAGTGGTTTCAATTTTGTGATACTTTGATTTATTTTTCAAAAACAAGTTGTGAACGCGATTACTTTTTAAAAAATATGGATTCGGATAAAAATACTGGTTTCTTCGTTTTTACATTGAAAAAAGATTATATCTCAATAACGACTGCGTTTGACATCACTCCGTATCAGCACAAAAGAATTTTTTTAAAACTTCATATTTTGAGTTTTTAAAAATGATTTTGCGATTAATGGTTGCTTACATATCGTCGATACAATATAAAAAAAAAAAACAAATAAATTAAAATAAATCGTATGTAAGGATGAGTGCATGCTTCAAAGCGTTAAGGGCTTTAAAACAGAGTCGAAGCGACCAGCAGTAAAGAAATTGCGCTTGCAGGGCTTCTCGAACTCGACACAATGTTTCTTCATTCCGGCGCTCGATCAATTATGGCTGAATGCAACTCGGGGCTTTAGGAGTTGTCGCTCTTCTAATCCCGACTGGATATGGTGCTGTTCGATCGAATAAGAGTGTCAATGATCCGCCATCGAGATCGATCGCCAATTTGTTAAGAAGCATTTCGACTTATCGAGAAAGTAGAACGCCCTTGAAGAATTCTGGTGAACCCCTCCACGACTAAGTAGTCATCAAAGAGGGTATTAAGCCACGTGAGAAAAAAAATATATATATATGTAACGACAAATGTACCTCAGGTTTTATTTTCAGTTCTATCCTTAAAAGTCGAATTCATCGAGAAAATCGGGAACGCAACTGCGACCATCAACATACGCAGAAGTAATAGCGACACAAAATCGTTGACCCACTTAATGTAAGGTCGCTGCCGGTTGCGCAATATATGCGTCTCTCTCCCTCGTATTGCGACCCATCTCGAACGTGTACAGCCGTTAAAAACACGCGTACACATACAAGGCGTTCTCTGTCAAATCAGCTACTTTTTTTTTACCATCTTAGATTTATCTCATAATTATTCACATTTCACTAATTCTTGATAGTAGCCTTTTTTTCTGATTTCCCAAACGAACAGGTGAAAAAAATGTTGTATTTTTTTTAGCTCGACATATCTCAAAAAGTATAAGGCAGAGGAACATTTAGTCTCACCATTGAAGTTGTAATTTAATATGAGCTTTTCAATGACATTTCATTTAAATAAATTTAACGACCTGACAAATGTTGATCTTTCAGCAATTATTGTAAAGACATTTTTTTTTTCGTTCAAGAGAAACTACTTTTACACTGCTGTTAAATTGACAAAATCTTAGTACGTATGTGTGGATTCAATCACACTGAAAATATACTATTTAAACTATAAGTAACCTGTATTTTTCGACAATTAAAACTTAGCGTTCTGTGAATTACAGAGCAAAATAAAAGCGGCTAAATGCATTCAGAATATTGGTCAAAAAGTTAGTCGGTCCCAATTAGTTCGGATAATCGACGTTCTACTGTGCCATTTTTTCTACTGTACCAAATTTTGTGGTTTCTACAAAAATCCGTGTAAATTCTTCAAAATTTTGTGAACATTTAAAAGTATTTGGTCGAAAATACACTTAGATTGATTATTTTAATCAACATTTTTTTTTTCAGTCCGAATTGAAAATTAAAGTATAATTACTATCCCTTCCGTAAAAAAAAAAATTCTGAAGATACTCCGTCCATAGGGCGAAACATAAAAAATGGAATTTCAAAGAAAACCCCACGAGGCCTTCCTTCGCAGATGCTCCTTCTCTTTATTCATTCACGGCCACCGTATCAAAAATCAGGTACATTAAATTTCGTGCAATTTTGTTTCATAGTGGAGAGACAATTGCAGAGAGCAAATGTGAGATTGCAAAGGCAAATGTGGATATGCAATGTCACAGATATTGTTACAAAAATTCGTACGTAAGACATTCCTGGAGACTACATCGCGTTCGAGCATTTATTTTCATCGAAGTTGATCGGAGCAGGACTCGACGTATTGATTCGCTGGTTTGGAGGCAATTACACTAGCCACTAGACCACAGTACCGGTTAATTTTTTAATTACAAAGTATTGGCATATATCGGAGATTTAATCGTTTTTCTCTAACATCTCTTGTTTAGGCTACTTAGCATTGACCACTGCTGCTCCGAAACAGATCACTCGAGATGAAAATTTCAGACGGGTTATAGTTTTGGTATTAAATGATCTAGTACTTGCAATTTAGGATACAAATTATTTGAACAAAAGGCGAAAAAATTGGGTATCAAAAAAATGACTATCCAAAGTGAAAGTATTGATTCTAAGTTAAAAAAAAAATATTCCCTTGCGTCGATATTTAAAATTGCAACGAAAAAAAAATTTTCTTTCAAGGACTGTTTTATTAACTCTAAAAGAAGTTTGCCGAATTAAAGTGGTTGAGTTGACATAGAATGCTTCATATACAGGTATAACATATATGAGCCAGCCGTTGTGTATCGTCCACGCGTAACGTCGCCCAGCAGTGCAACCCTATAGCACGAGGTAACTCGCTATACGATATTGAGCTTGAAACTCGCGCGAATCTTGCGCGAACCCGATTTTATTCTCTCGTGAAGGTTGCTCGCCACAAGTTTCTCGCTTGTCCTTATACGGTGTTGAGAGCCGAGCGAACGCGAACGAGTCCTGGGAGATAACCGCAGCGGCTCACCGGGCGCTCCTTGTGCTCGGCGCGAGTTAGCTGGTGCGCTTGTTGCACGTGATCGTCGCGCTTCTTCTATTCGTTGCGAGTATAAGAACCGGCTCTCGCCGGGTCTTATATCTACCACCGACGTGTATTATAATGTCTCGTCAGCTATATACATCAAGTGGTATAATATGATTAAAAAATTGGAAGAAAGTGCTACAGCACTTTCCTCTTTCGTTGACCAATACAAGTGCATTGCGTCTTTTGCGCTATTTAGCAACGATAGGAGGGATGTTTAAGATTTTAGATCTGTGGAGCTTTTCCTGAGACAATTGCACTGTACTTGGTACAAGGAAATTGGGTGATTCAGAACTTCAAAAGAATATGTGTTTCTCGAATGCGGCTGGACGCCTGACAGTTCATAAGGTTCTTATGGGGTCTGGCTATTGGGGCTGAAGGTCGGGCCAGGTTGAAAAAAAAAGATGCGGGGTTCCTATATGGAATCCCACATGAGATTATGTATGGAAAGTTCACGAAAATCAAACAGGTATAAAATGTATATGATCATCGCATCGAATGCCCATACGTACGGATTCCTATGGGATTTTTGGACAAAGAACTCATGTTGGTTTTCAGTATAGAAAAAATACCCCCGGAAAAAAGGGGGATAAAAAATAAGGAAAGAACCCTAAAAGAACCTAAAGAACCCTAAAAAACCCTCGGGGGTTTTTTTTCTGCCTACCGATGATTTTTGTCTGTTTCCAGGGGTATTTTTTCCGCCTGCCGGTTTTTCATGGGTTTCTATCGTTTATAACAACCAAGCGAAGATTTTAGGGGAGTTTAGATATTGGTAGAGACAATGCTCTGACAAAGTATCGAATAGAGAAAATCACTGAGGATCGAACCAGGATTATTCTGGTATAAAATAAGAGCGTAGGTACTGTGATAATGTCACCTATATATTTCTCTCATTCGAATCGTCTTCTTATGTGCAGTACAGTGCAGAGTTGTCAAACCACGACACCCATATGCATTCCCACATGGGTTTTTTTTCACCCATAACGTCAATACGGTTGCCCTGTAGGCTCCAAAGTGAAAAATTTAATTGCAGACAGTCCCATATAGTTTTCTTCATGGACCACTCCATGAAGGTCATTTCTCCCTGTGTCGCCCACATGGGGTCCGCATAGGATTCATTTAACCCCATGATACTACATATAGTTTCCGTTGTAGGTTACCGTATGGGACGTTCTATCTCATACAGCAGCCTCATTTAGTTTCCTTCGAGGGTTACCATAGGACCCAACATGGCCTGCAAAAATTTTCAGTTATCGGTTTCTTATTTTTACATGCTAGGCAGCAACATTGTAACCCTGGGTGAACTCGGATGTATCGAATTTATTGAATACTTTTCGTACAAAAAAGTATTCATAAATCCATACGTCAACTATCCAATGATGATATTCTTTAATTTATGAGAAAACGTAATTTGCATATGAAAATTATGGTATTGACACCTGCATAATAATTCTAGTGTGTATCAATAAAAATTACAATTCACACCATAAACTTTGTACAAACAATACTCACTGCCTTCAAATACCATAATAATTGTAAGTATTTTCCAAATTATTCTCGTATCAAACTGAATAATTTGTATTCATTTATCTTCATGAAGAAACACACTACTATTGAAAGATTGTCACATAGTATACGTCGGTAGGGAAGCATGTCGCACTATATGTACAACGTACAAAACTTAGTAGTGAAATAATGTTTTTAGTACATCATTATATTACTCGTTACGTTCTTCAATGACGTAAACACTAAATTGGATAAATTATGGAAAACGTACCAAAAAATAGGAAATTAATGGGCTATAAAAATGTGACAATGAAGCCAGGTCTCCCCTAATAAGGGCATGTTTTAATTTGCAAAATAAAATAATGTCCTTGGTGCAATACGACTCCCTGAAACTTCCAGCAATATTTTTTTTGTAAAGTGGCCCACGTTAATGACTAAAGATATGCTTTTCTGGTTTCTATAGATTCGATCTGTAGAGCCACTTGTATGGTAAGCAATTCGAGAATAATATTCTAGCTGGACTTTGGGCCCCGATGATCGCTCGAAGAGCCGAATATACAGTACGATGACATAAGGAAGGAGTTATGCGCGTGATGCCGTGAGTCACAACAGTGTTGGATATCGTGTTAGTGCGAGTAAGGGGGAACCCAGGGACGCGTCAAGGTTCCCCCGTATTCGGTAGAATTGGCTCTCCTCGTCGGCTGCTCATTCACTCGACTAAAGCATAGTTCTTCTGCTCTTTTTCTCTCAGCTTTGATTCACCGTCTGCGGTTTATTAGACTGGCGGCGCGTGCTCTGGAATTCCAGCCAACAATGCCATGTACACTATCAAATCTTCATTTCTGGCCATGGCCAGTGTACCCAACGATAAATATTCGTCCGACGTTGGGCGAAGCTTCAAGGCCTTATTTAAATACTAATTGCCATAGAAACTTGAAAAAAAAAGGAAGCAAAGTGGATACGTAAATATTGTATAAATATTTCTCATATTTCAGATAAACACCTCTATGAGGTTCGACACTATAAATTTCGAAAAATTAAAAAGTTACGTTCACTAAATCTGCGTTTGCAGACGTTCGACTAAATTGTTAATTAGTACAACTGAGAAATTAATCAATAATTACTAGAATCGGTTGATCAAAATATGTTTGAGATAACCAACATTTCTGTTGGCACTTTAATCGTGTCGAACGTCGACAAATGGTAATTTAATACATGCAATTACTTTTTTTCTCAGTGTACATGTTGAGCCATTTTGCCTCGTAGAGAAAATTGAGTGAAAAATGGAAAATCATGAAGAAGCAATGTGCAAGATTCCACTTTCTATGCTTGCTTTTAAACAAATGATTGAATCCAAAGTTTTACGAAATTTGAGTGGCTAATAAATAAAAAATTGATGAAATTTCTATGAAATCTCATCACTTCAACGCATGTAAGAAAAGAAATCTGGACAATAACGAGTACTGTGGCCAATTTTCAGATTATTTGCTCAATTCATTCTGAAGTTACAGGATTTTTATTTTGAAAATTATAGTAATCTTGAATTAAAAAATGCAATGTTCCATAGAATTGATTTTCGGCAAATTTGATATGAACCAGTTCTTAGCTTTATCAAGTATGTATACAAAGATTTACACTTTGGTCCGATTCTTACACTTTTTAAAATTATAGCAATGAAAACTTACTTATAGGAAATTTGAAAAGTTAAAACCCCACAAAATTGTTCTTGTTATTCTCAAGATATACACAGTTTCATTCTGGAGGCCCATAACACATACATAAACAGGTATTGTGTATGACGGACACCTCAGTTTTGCGAAAGCTGGGGTGAAATAAATCCAAAAAAGGATTTATACATTTTCTAAAATGTTAGTAAAGTTCTATTCAGACCCAGACCACCCAAAATCAGTTCCATGTATTTATGCGAGCAGAAAAAAGTAAAAACACGTTTTACTCTATATTTACTTTATAAGGCCAACATCTTAAGTTCGAACTTACGACTGGAAATTCGATCTTTAGGCAGTTTAAAATCGTGACATCACAATCTCGATTTTTTAATAAAATCAAAGTTTCCTCTATGTATTATTAGAATAAAGAGAAAAGTTAAGCGTGGATAAGAATTTGACGGAAGAGCCAGAGCAGCTTCTACACCGGAAGCTGCTCTCTCCCATTGCGTGCCGCATTATCACAGCGCAAAAAGTCCGAGGGACCGAGTGATTTCCTCGTGCAGTGAAGTATGATTCTATTTTTAGAACGTGAACAAACACGGCCTTCTTCTTCGATACTTCAACGCCCCCTTCCTATATATCCTCCTTAACTGGGCTCTCTGGTGAGCGCAACGTTATAACAGCCACATTTCTTCGCCTCAGTGGCCGTTATTGCTCTTCAGGAAAAGAAAAATTCGCTAACGCAAACGGTTTACAAGCGTGCAGGAAGCAGTAATGCCTTAACAGCAAAATTCCAGTAGGTGCGATAAGAAGGCGTTGCGGTTCATATCTGTGCTGATGGTCTGGACGGGGACTCGGCGACTACATAGTTTATTGGCTAGATGGCTCGTGTTGGTCTATATAGCTTGAGCGACAGCACTCATCTTCCCCTCAACGCAACGAATTCGTGGTTTCCTCGACCGAGCGGATGATGGAATATGCACGCGTATAGTATTATAGCTTATATGTTGCAACGGAGCTATGTACGCTTCACCACTTTGCCCAAGACATTCGTTGCACGTTGCAGGCATCAAACGAAGAAAAATAATCAGAGGGTCTCTCCTGGGAACTCATGAAGGACTGCTATCTCGTAAGTCTGGAAATTGAGTACTTGAATGTTGTAGTATCAGGAGCAGTAGGGATGGGAAAGTATCCGTCTGGATACTTTCAAATATAAAGCATTCGATACCAATTCAGATAGTCAAATGAGGAAATAAGAAATCAAACAAACCGCCTCACTAAAGAGTGAAAAAAGCTTCCACGGTTTATCCATCCAATGCGTTAATGTTACTAATATTTGTTAAAGCCTGAATGAATAAAATAAAATTAGGAATTACAAAAATATTTAGAACGGCCATTATTCCGACATTTCTAAAATAGCGAGTCGATGAAAAATCGATATTTCAGAATTCGAGTCCTCGAACATTCGAATCAACATTCGCGATAGTGGCTCGTCGTCAAGTATTAAAAAAAAAAATTAAATTGAATGAAAAACTAATATATATTATTTATTTATATCTTTGTCTCGCAATTTTTATTTAAATTGCGAGACAAAAATGTCGAGCTGTAACAATAGGGGATGATATTCATATACTTATATATTCGTATTTCGTTTCCATATTCTGGTTATCCGAGATATTACGTGATGTACATTTTCAATTTCAGAAAAATTGAACAATTTACGTTATTCGAATATATATTTTCTGCATTCAAAGTCGAGACATTTTAAATATGTATTTTCGAATAAATTATTACTCGAAAATACATATTTGCAAAACCGTGCGACCATACAAAACAAAAATATGAAAACTTATTAGAAAAATTGGTGCAGTTGAATTTGAGTAAATAAATGTTGAATATTTTCCGTAGTAATATAGATAGTAATCTATTCCAAGAATCGCCAGTTCTCTGAACAATCTGTTCCATTATACTTATCGCGACAACTTGAAAAAAAAATTAAATTTTTTGCCTTATCGTCATTAGCTGGGTACGCCTTTAAAGTACAGAGCAGATCATTAAGTTCTCATTATTTCCTCTCTTGAGTTGATGCTTCTGTTTAGAGGAAAACATAATTACCAGCCATTAAATATATTCATTATTACAAAGCAGAATGATTAGCTTTCTCCTTCTACGTATTGTCTCCGATATAATATGCAGACGCTGCTCCGACGACGTCGTATCACATCGAAACTCCCAACGGTATCGTGTTCTTCGGTTCACCTACGCTCCTTACGTGGTAACTGCATAGAACGCTCCAACTTCGTCCCCAACGTCATGAGCTTGACAATGTAACTGACGTGACCGTTAACTCCCGATTCTCTTGTGAAAGTACCAAGGGGGACAGAGTAATAGATAGACGTATGGTTAACAGTAATTGTAGTAGTAGCAGTAGTAGCAGTAGTAGTAGTAGGATTGTAGTAGTATTTAGTTGATCCAGCTAAATCAATAATATATTTTATTGAAACCGTTCAATATCGTAAATTCGAAGCGATAACAGTTGTCAGATCTGTGATCCGTTAATATTTCATTATTGACTCCATAGCTTGCGTTATCTATTGGCTTAAATAGCATAGGAACATCGACTAGATTAAAAAAAACGTTATGTTTTTTTTGTCCAACTAACTGGTTGAGAAGTTACTTTGGTGCTAAACAGAAAGCTAGGAGAGCTCTAAATATACCTTTGGCGAGATTTTTTTTTTTGGAGTAATTTGTGACGCAATTTGTAATTTCCCATTTAAACATGGGAAATGCGGTTTTGCGTATTCAGAATTTTATACTCCTTAATGACAACTGTAATAAGTAATTATGTAGCATGTGTCTATAGAAAAATTAACGATCTACGAAAAAGTTCGGTCGCAAAAAATTCCTAAAGCCAATCATTTGAAAGTTATGTTTATATTAATTTTTCCACAACATTCCTTAAAACTTTATTGTAGAGCATTAAATTCTCAACAAATGGACTCTTGAGAAGAATTTGAGAAGAAAGAAACCAATGTCATAGAAATGAGAAAAAATATGCGAACAAGTGAATTATTATATTCAGATATTTATTTACGTTTGACTAAACGGCGCTGTCCCAGTTGAAATAATAAAATATCTTGCATCAGTATTCGTTTTTGTAAAAAAAAAGTCACTCAAGCTTTGAGTTGAATTTTTAAAAATCTTTTGTACTCTTCGTTTGTCATGAAACTAGGAAAGAGGAAAATATATTCTTTAAAAAAAAACGTGATAAGAGAAAAATATCGAAAATTGAATTTAGTGTATGTAAGGTAAAATATTTATTTAGAAAGCGAATTGAAAAACAAGAATTTTCGTTGTTACTAAAATACAATACGATTTGCAGTAGAGAAGGAAAATAAACAAAATATCAATAGTATTACATTTTATGTAAATGATGTATTAATGCCTTGAAAGGCATAGAAATCTGCCATTAATAAATAATTCACCCAGCTTCGAGTTGAAGGAGAGATTACGATTTCCAGAACGCCGAAAGTTGACCTTGCATTCTTCAATGATAATCAGGTCAAAATAAAAACTTTTTCAAGAATAAACGAATTTCTATTTCAGCCTGGTTTGGAAGATCCAGATCCGATTATTCATACAAAACCGATTGAGACAATTTTAGTTTTTTCCAGAATAGACTGGCTGACCTAAAGTTCTTCAGGTTCTTTAGGTTCAGATAAGTTCTTTTCATAGCCATTTATTAGGTTTCTTACATTAGTTTAGTTTAGATTCTCCAGGTTCTGATAGGCTCTTTTAGGTTCTATTTTTTATTGCTAGTCTCTAAGTTTATTGTCAAAACATGTTTTTAATGAGTAATACATGAAAGGACCTGTATCTTCCAACCCAGGACAACATTGCAATTTTTTAATTCTTGAGAAAGTGTTCATTTTGGTCTACATATGAAGAATCCAAGGTCAAATTTGGACGCCACGGAAAAAGCGGAATACTGCCTAGACGAATTACCGAAAAAAAAACTTTTGTTCCGTTCTGTACTGAAAAACGCGGAGTATTTGCGTAGCCTTGTCAGGCAGACTCTCGCGAGAACGGAGGGGCCCTTCTTTTTCCGAGCGAGTCTTTGGCTCCTCCCCCACGCGGGCCCACCTTTCAAGATTCTCCGCAAAACTCGCGAGAGTCCCCGAGAGAGCGAAAAAATGCTGTTGCGCACGGCTATCGCCCGAGCGGCCTAGCAGCTGTTGCCTCTTAACGTGACCCGCATTTTTCCACGAGCAGTTGCACATATCGTTCGTTAAATCAGCATTATACCATGCGCGTTTTATACAACACTCTTTGATCGATACTGCCCGAGTCTTGAAAGCCATCGCTACTAGTCGCTTCGTAAATACGAGATTCTTTTGTCTTCGCGTGAAATTCCGTTGATGACAACATAGAGGAACGCACATTGACCGGAGAAGAATCGATTGATAATTGCTAATCACAAATGTGTTGAAACTTCAGTAAATATGATAGTTCGTGTCCTATCGATGAGATTGAATGGGCAATCTTGATAAGAAATGCTCAGTAAGCTTGCCAACTACTAAAAACAGAGTTCTCATCTCTCCATTACCATTGAATCTACTTTGTTTGTTTTTTCCTTAAATATATAACCTGATTTATTTTTTTTAATCCTATCGAATATAATAATTTACGAATAATACTCTGTTATCTGTCTGGATAAGATTGGAAAATCGTGTAAGAACGTACCGGGAGGAATAATATACAGTTATTCGTCCGAAGCAGACTCGAAAATCGATGAAGAACGTATTCGGACGAATAATGATAATATCCGGACGATTTAAATGCTATCATTTGTCCAGGAAAATAAAAGAAACTGAAAAAAAGCAACATATTGTACCAACGTTATTTCCGCATGGTTATGTGTATATTCATAATTTTTAACAATCAAAGAAGATTGTGTGGCGGATGGAGTTCTCCCCCCACCCCCCTTCTCCTTTGCTCAGTTGCCATATTCATTCCATAACATCGAGAACATAATATTGGAGGGAGTGTTCAAGTTACTAGATTAAATGTACATGGGCCGAGTAATATATAGTTATTCGTTCGGGTAAACATAAAAATCTATATGCATATTTATCTGGGTAAATCTGAAAATCGTAAAGCGCAGGGGGTTGGGGGGGGGGGGACAATTGTATTGAAAAAGAAATCGTCGTATTGTATCGAAAAAAAAGTGGAATGAATGTAATTAAAAAGGAAACAATAAAAAAGTCAACAGCCGGACGAATAAAACCTAGTTATTCATCCGGTCATCGAACGGGCAGACACTACGATTCTTATAACCGTTATCTATTATAAATATGAAACGACATTTAGATATATAAAAACTGACAATAATTCACTGTTAGCTGTGGCTACAGCATTTTCTATGTATCACAGGTTTTTTGAGAATTTCTCCGATTTTTTAAATATATTATATATTTTTATACATATTTTCATGTATATTTTAGACACTGTTTTATTTTTCTATTTTTATATCTTTAAATGACTTTTCATATTTTTAAAAGTTTTTTCACATTAAAAAAAAAGGTTTTCGATTTTTTTTTCGTGAAAAACTGCGAATAAAGAAATAGAAGCAAATGTCAGCCCACCCTGGATCTCGGATTAACATTTTTTACATCCGATATGGGATTTTTGGGAATTTTTCCAGATTCTTAAATTCGGGCTAAAAATATTTTCATTGAAAATTTCGACAATAAATCGGAGAAAAAAATTCGAGCTCATTTTACAGTTGGGAGAATAATACAAAAAATTGTGGGCGAAATCTGAGAGGTCGAGGGTCAAATCCAGGTCAAATCGGTATGGAATGCCCCATATATCTATATCTTTGTTTTTAAAATAAAATCTAATTCTTACTAATATGGCACAATATTTAATAAAAATCTTTATCTATGAAGTAAGTGAATAAATATTAAGAGTAGGAATGCAACGTTTTAGAACTGTATCTGAAGTAATTTTCCAATGTTTACGGGGTGAAGCGAATGTATAAAGGGGAAGAGGAGGGTTTTAGCCGGGCTCACTAGGTCAAACTGGAGCCGGAAAAGCAGGGCGAGATTGAGAGGGTGGAGTAGGTCAGGGGTGGTTTCTACTATACGTGGCGAGGGATGCTGACGTTTAATAATTTTGAATGCAAGCGAAACTCGAAACTCTCATCGAGTTACTTGTTTTCCTTTGTTGCCAGTAAACGACTGAAGCGATAACAATGAGAGTGTTGCGGTAATTGAATGATGACACTGCTATCTCATAGAACTCGAAACAATGTTTGAGATAAACAGAAAATAAGTGAGGGAAAAAAATCGGCAGAGGTTTGTAATTTGCTCACCTTGCGCTGTGCCTCAGCCGCGAAACCTGACTTGGTAGCTCTGTTGCAAGCCATCTTTCTTTTATTATAATATAATATATATTATTATTTGTTTCCTTATATCTGTGAGGATAATAATCACAATCTCTGGTTGGAGTGAGTCTCGCTTATTATTCGTATCGTCCTTAACAAAGAAAAACAACAACGGTTTATCGAGGAACCGTGTGTATGTGTGTGTTTATCACGATGAATCTTAGTACTTGTTCACTGTACGAAAGACGGTTGTCGACTGACCGTCATCGACAGACGCTCGCGATCGGTTGCCGCGCGGCTTTCGACCCGACACGACGACATGACAACTCGATTTTAGTTCCGTGAGATGCGCGAGAGCCAGGCAGACGGTGCCACTGTCGCTACCTTTTATTTTGACCACGGATTCTTTTATTATCTAGAAGACAACACAACATGATCGAGATCTTTTACTTAGCTATCAAGTCGAGTGAAATAATTTTTTTTAATCTAAAAATTAGATAAGATCGTGATGTTGAAATTCATTTTATCATTATTTTCTTATTAAAATCATGATTTTATTTTTTGTCATTTTTATAACAAGAAGTTGAATTTAGTACAATTTACGAATTAAGAATTAAGAAAAAAACAATTTAAGCAGCATTGCATTTAAAAAATGTAATGACAAGGTAGTAGTTACAGTTCTGATTCCAGCTTATAAATAATATGCTGAAATGAATTTCTTGTTGCTGTAATATAAAATAAAATAAAATAATAATAATAATGGCTTTAAACAGACAAGAAATGTTAAAAGTGATTCCAACATATTTTTTATAATTACAATCATATTTTCACTTTTTAAAAAAATTTTTGTTTTCTCATGACGAATTTTTCTTTTTATAATTATTTTCGAGATTTTCATGTCATTATACTCAAAATGGTCTAAAACGTCGAGTATTTGCGTATATGGGCGTGTGATAGAGGGACTAAAATTAAAAAAAAAAATTTCTGTTTTTAAGATTTTACGGCAATTTGGCAAATTGGATTATTTGCAAAATTTATTGCATGAACCCTAAAGAGCTGATTTTTTAAAATTGCAGTAGAAGGACATTCTTTCAAAAAAATGAGAGTAAAATAAATTCAAATGTAAAAGAAAAAGGAAAAAATTAAGACCAACTTTCGTAATTGATTGTATTTCGTATGATTAATTCGTACAAATGGAAAGTCCTCGAATATAGAATGTTAAAATCGTTACTTATTGCCCCATCCCCAAAGTCCCTTGACGAATCCAGTAAGTCCAGCTTGTCCACCTGCCTTTCCTTGATTTCCGAGTTTCTCCGTAAGATCCGGAAACTCGACCATATTAAAAGCAAGATCAAAGAACAACGGTTTGCAGGGAATGCTCAGCATAGGTGGTGGAAGATTATAGACATTTGGTTGCTTCGTCAACAGCGAGGGGTCCTCTCGATACTCATGTAGGCGTTCGACAAGTGGTTTCTTGCTCCTGGTGTGTTTTACCGTGCCGGAATCTTCATCCTGTCCTTCTTCGAGAACGCTATGCGCGTGTACCGCATATTGGGCTCCTTCAATTGATGACTCCAACTTTCCAAGATCCTGTTTAAGCTGATCTGGTAAAGCGGAAGCGTTTTTCAAAGCGTCTTTCGTGTGTCGAAGCGATCGTTGATAGAGCGCCATGGCTTCGCGCCAGCGATGCAAGTTTGCGAGAGATTGAGCCATGTAAAAGCAACGGAAAGCGCGATATCCTTTGGTCTTAACGTCTTGCTCTTCCAAGTAAGCTTCGTCGTCCTGAAGCTGCGACATTTCGACCAAATTATGCAAAGCCGCTTCGTACAGACGAACAATGTCTTGAGGCTTCGCTTTAGCTGATTCTTCAGCTATTTTCACGAGAGCAAGATTACGCTCGAGAGTTCTCGAAAGTCTGATGTATTGAAGATAAGCAATTAAGTGCTGAACCTGCCCCGCTTTGTCCACGTCGCGATTTTTAAGTTCGCTCTTAAAGGATTCGCGTACCGCTGCGATTACATCCTTACAGTCGATCAGATGCGCCTCCAGAAGATCGATCTTCGCCTGAGTTGTCGTGGCCTTCATGAGAGTTTGATTTAGCTGGGAATCTGCAATCAGCAAACCTGCGGCACGAGGTGGAACTACACCGCACGATTTTCCACGCCAGGTTACTTCCTCCGTGTTGGCTTGCTTCTCTCGTGTCTGAGCTATTAGAGAGTCTAAGCTGGCAAGTAGCTCGCCACTCAGCTGTCCTCGCATCTGCATCAGATCGTCGATAGCTGAGGTATCGCCCACGTTGTAAGCGCAGTATCTCAAACTCGGGGCAAGCTCCTCGACGCGAGCTTTGTATATTATTTGCTCGGACTCTGGAAGAGCTGCAGCTAACTCGCCATAGACTACCTGAGCTTTCTTCAGATTGGCCATTGCGTCTTTCCAGAGCTGGAGCTCAAACTCCAATGAACCGTGCATCCAGGCGACGTACGCTTGAGCCTCCAATTTTGTTCTCGCGTCGCAATTGACATTCTACACAAAAAAGACATTGCGATATTAATAATAGTTATTACACGTAAACGATTATGTTTTACTTATGTTTATTGACTGTTTCGACAACGTAAAAAGACTGCACAATGAGTGACAAATCCGTATCTTACTCTGACGAAATATCATTTGTAAGTTCCTGGTAAATTTTCTTTGCCATCTTATACTTTTGTTTGTCACGTAATTAACAATTCTATTTTATACTTCTGATTGTACACTAAAGTTAACCGGTACGATCATGAAGTACAATATGAAAATCAAACAAGACAGTAAATATCCTCAAATTTTGGGTTAAAAGAAATTAAACCCTACAGTTGACTATTCATGTGTCATTTTTTCATACTCTGAAAATATTCTGAGGTTTTTAGCAAAAATTTTCATTTTATCGAAAATAATAATAAAAATTAGTATTATTATTTCAGATAAATATTTGAACCAGGGTAGACGTGCATTGAAAATTAAATTGTTAAACGCAGACTGACGATGAAACTCACTTCAATTATTTCCTGGAGTTGTAAGGCATAAGTCGCAGCCTTCCTCAGTTTAGAAACAAGATGATACTTCTTTCTTGGTTCGGTATTAGATTCAATGCGAAGTTGCATGGCATAACTCCAGGCACGCTCGGCCATAGTTAGTGGAATTTGAAGAAATTTGTCATCAATGACCATAGCGAAGGTGATGTTTCGCTTTTTAAAGTGGCGACGATCGCCCTGCGGCACCTTGAGTACTTTCCTCAATCTGCGCAATCTTCTGGAGCAGTATCCTCTATAACGTTGGTAGTCGCCATGGCGAAGACCATGCTGTTGCTGGGCCTCCTTGATTATTTTCAAGACTTAAAACATTCGTCAAGGAAATACATATTAAGAAATAATAAGAAATAATTCGGTTCATCTCCGAAGCGAAAGAGTGACATATGGAATTTTCGAATGCGACCTTTTTCCTTGCAACTTCTTGCAATTTTGCCAGTAAAAAAAGGATACTCTCTAGCGAATAAAGCTTGTTCTCCTTGGGGATTACAGGATCCTTGCTTTCCACATCTTCGGAACCGAGTTCCGAACTTTTCTCATCAACCACCATGACTTTTTCAGCTCGTCAAACAAATATCACACTACCTATGAAGCAAAACCAGCAGCCAGGAACTCACCATCGATGTGTCGAGAAATTGCCAATGAGTCAAATTTTCAGGTTTCACTTTTTATCTTGGCGTTGGCAAGCGCTACCTGAGCGAACGATCGCCGAATCAGTCACACGTTTTTGATTCGTCGAGTATGTATAGTTGTAGGGTGCCGGCACATGGAGCAGCGTACTTTGCGTACCGCGTAACTTGCTCCAGCTAATCACAAATCGTCGTTAGTTTTCCGTTAGTACGCGATTCGCTGACCCCGGCAGAGATGAATAGAACCTCTGCGCTCAGCCTCCTTATTTTCATCTCTGATTCTAGTCTCCATGAGTTTAGCTCTTTTAAAACTCCATTTCCCGGCTACAATGGTGTCACCCATGGTACAAAACCGTAAATAATTGAACAACAATTACATTTAATTTACTCGATATTCTGTGAAATGCCGTCGGTACAGTAGCACGCCAATACATGAGAAAGTCCAAGAATTTTTGAGCTTTCTCAATTCGCTTTAATACAAAAACAATTTTGAGGTTAGTTAACCTCACCATTCGTAGTTATAGTGTTTTGGGAAGAGATCACATAAACAAGTAATATTAGTCTTTAAAAGAGTATGCAAACACTTGTCTTATATATTTTTTTCTAATACACAGATGAAGGCAGTTGTCACGATAAAATAATGACAATGGCTCATTCACAAATATATTTACTGCTCAAGCGCTCTACCTGCGTACTTAGTTTTATCGGAAATGGTAATTGCCAAAAAACCAGTCAACCTCTGGCATTTGTCATTGCAAAGCGTTTCATCAGAACGACTCAAGGACATCTGGATATAAACAAAACAAAGAAAGCTATCGCAGTTCTCAGCTTTGATAGGGCCGAAAAGAAGGAGAAAGAAACCTTTCTTGATATTTTGCACTTGTATGAAACGCAAGAGCCTATGAGAAGAGGACACGTAGAGTTTATAAAAGCTGCTATGAATTACATGGATGAATTTGGTGTCAGCAATGATCTTGAAGTCTACAAAAAGCTCATGGATGTTTTACCAAAGGGAAAATTCATTTCTAATTCTCCGATGCAAGCGGACTTCATGTATTATCCTAGGCAGCAACAGACAATAATAGATCTGCTTGAGAAGATGGAGAATAATGGGGTCATAGGTGATATAGAAATGGAGCAAATTTTGTTGAATATCTTTGGTCAACATGGCATTCCTTTACGGAAATTTTGGCGAATGATGTATTGGATGCCTAAATTCCGATATTTAAATCCCTGGCCGACACCACAACCCATACCCACCGATGCTCTGGTACTCGCGCGGTTGGCTGTTGAGAAAATGACGAGCGTCGACCCCCAGAGCGAGGTTACGGTCTTTGAGACTGATAGCGTCGAT
Source organism: Perithous albicinctus (assembly GCA_964016905.1). Lineage (NCBI taxonomy): Eukaryota > Metazoa > Arthropoda > Insecta > Hymenoptera > Ichneumonidae > Perithous > Perithous albicinctus. Next base: position 19,210,063 of record OZ024689.1, read on the forward strand.
GATTCCATCGATAAAACATGGATTGTATCTGGAATCAGCCCCGATCAACAGGAGCTGCTTAAGAAGCATCCATCTGATGTTGCCTGCTATGTTGAGGGGCCTTTCAAAATATGGGTCGGGGACAAACCTGTGGATTATTTTCTTCTTAGAGCTGAGCCCAGCGAACGTCCTCTAGACGACGACTTTGACGAGGACGGTACTAAAATTTGTTGCTTTACTCAGGCAGTCTGAATTTGTAGATTTAGTAACTAATATTAAATTGAAGGGTAGGATATTAAAAAAAGTTGCAAAGTAGAACTTTGCACATCCTCATTAATTTCCATTTTTCATAAAGCCATCTCTATGAGGAAGCTTATTTATTATCTTGCGCTTCCTCACACCTGTGTAAAAAATGGAAATTAGTGCGGAAGCAATGTGCAAAGTTCTACTTTGTCACTTTTTCATTTGAATAAGCAGTAAAAAAAAAACAACAGCTGATGATATTCAAGTTTTATGTAAAATTTTGGATCAGTTGCTTAAACCGTTCTCGAGTTACAGCGTTTTCGAAAAAATTACGAAAATTCAAATTTCGATGAAACTTGAACTGCTTTATCAATTTTACCCAAATTCAATATCAAAGGTCGCACCACCCCGATAAAGTTTTATTCCAAGTTTCAGCCCGATAGCTGGATATTTGTTCGAGTTAGTGTTCACAGACATTTCTCAAAAATTCAATAAAATCAAAATGTTTCAATCGATTTTTATAAAATGTATACCAATGAGACACGTGACTGTGTTGTATATGGCACAAAAATTTGAGATGATTCGGTTGAGTAGTTCCCGAGTTATAGCAATACGAATTAGAGCCCCTCTATCACATACATAAACACACATACATACGTTCGGACTCTTTTTCTAAACCACTTTTTTCGACGTTTTTGACCATTCTGAGTATGCTGACATGAAATTCTCGAAAACAAACATTTTCACGAAATCAAAGCTTCATCTATGAGGAAGCAAAAAGGTCGAATCCAAATAAAATTTTAATGAGAGATCCGGTTCCAATTAAACTTGCAACAATGGAAGGGTAGCACAACGACACTTTGGCAAACCAAATTTAGCCACATTACCGAAAACAAAGCTTTCTTTATAAGAAAGCAAAATGAAACCCCGAAACCTAAATTCTGTTGGTCCGTTTGATAGAAAACTGGGACAAGTGCCATTTCGCAAGGTCATGAAAAACAATAGTGTCATAAATAAAACATTTTTACACTTTTAAGGGTTCACTTCAACTTTGAGATGATATCTAATTTAAGGTGAATGTTAATCGTAGGTCTATCGACTGTAGGCGAAATAACGGGTGTAACTTTTTCTTATTAGTATGAATTACATTGAACAACCTTTTAGCTTAATTATTGTAATCAGGCAGAAAAATTCCTAGATCCGAGTATAAAATAATATAGAGCTTCCATGTTTAGAAAATTGAGAATACAAAAAAGTTTGATTATTTGAACTGATGAAAAAAATACAATACGTTTTATGATTGCACCTGGAAAAAACGTATGGTCGATTCTACACTGTGAATAATATTTTTATATTTACTACATCAATAAATAATATAACAAACAAGTAAATTATGTCAGGCGTTACTACTCGTATAGTAGAACTGACAGTGTTCTGCATTTTATCACATTAATATTTCTCAGTGTGCACATACAACTGGAAATTCGTGTCAAAGACAGTAAAAATTTACAAAATCGCGTCTCTGACACATTTCTTTTAATTTCTTAAAAAAAAATCCACTTTTCTCAACATTTTTCACGTTACGCAAAGTCCCCTTATGAGGAAGTATGTTGATCAACTTCGGCCAAAATGAAAAATTACGATGAAGCTATGAGCAAGGTGTTACTTCGCTACTTTTTTTTTACATTTGTGGGTCAATTCTTCTGTATTTCTGACAAGCTTCATTCCAGAATTTTAATAAAAATCTGATCGGTTCACATATATATTGACGAAACTTTCAATAGATAAGAAGTTTTTACTGTTTTATTTGCAGTACAATAACATTGCACTGTAATTTTTATTGTATTGTAATTATTAGTACAATAACATCAATTTTTCGAAAAAAATTTTTTAGATAATAGTTTTTCTTTCTAAAAAGTTGGTGAAACAAAAGATGCTGTGATTGGTCGCCAATGTCGGCAAATACACGAGGCCAAGTTCACGTATCGAATCTTTTTGTTGGTGGAATAAAAAAAACGAAAAAAGGCACTTTTAAAGTAACCACAAACGTTTCTGATAAAGTAGGGCTATGAATAACATGTAAAAATCTTTATTTTCCAGACGTAACGAAAATCGAAGTACTATTTTGGGATAAACCAAAATCTGCAGTGAGTACCCTTCGCTCGGTTCACGAGCAAGAAGACGCGACGATCTTCTCCGTTTGTGCGACGGGCACATCGAGCAAAGACTCTCTGCTTTCGTGGATCCGATGCTTGCAGCGAACGAATCCGATACTAGAAAAAATACCCATACTTTTCAAACTGACGAAGCAAATTCAAGATCAAGAACAGATCGCGTCAGGGTCCGATAAAGATGACGCAAATAATAGAACTGTAAAAAAAATTGGCGACAATTGATAATTGAATGTAAAATTATATAATTTTTTGTATATAAATACTATTCTGTAGTGGAACGAAAGACATGCATTTGGTAACATGATTTTCGTGTCCTTTCACCTCGCGTGCTTAGCTGCGTTATACTTAACGCACACCCCGTATAAAATACGAGTTGAGAGCGTTGCGCACTCAATATCCGATCAACTTTCGAGTCCCGCGACAGTATCAAATGCGCGTTTCGTTGGAACGGTTCTCGACGATCGACTCCGGCCGATGAACTCGTGTGAAGCGCATAATCAAATACTTAAAAACACATTTACCGAGTGTTGCGCCTGGGTTATCATTTACTTATTACATAACAAATATAATAAATTCTTCCTAGCTGTTAACAGGGCTTTAGTAGCAGATACCAAATAAAGATCTATTCTTCGTATATTATCATGTCGTTATCAAGAAGTGAGTACAGTAAAATAATGAAGATGTACAAAAATTCAATGACTTTTAACAGATTGTATATTTACAAGATTTCAGTTTACCATGGATGCAAATTCGAAAATTGACTTCTACCGGCTTACCCGATATGCCTGAGTGCAAGTATAGTCCGTCCGCTTACGACGTACGTTTCATATTCCAGAATATTAGTACATTTTATTAATTAACTTTTTCGCTCCCATTTCAAAAAGACTTTTTGTGCCCTTGGTCCACACTTCGAAAGTTGAAACGCCAAAAAGTTGGGTATGTCGTAAATATTTTGTTCGTATACTGATTTCCGTACGAGAAGTGAAGTAAAGTAATGTACCCCCAATCCCCCACAGGGACTTCACCCCTAGACCCCACCGAGGCTTGGCCTCTGGAACATCTATCAGGGTCTGCGCCCCCGGACTCGCCACTATATTTTCATTGGAGGACGTTTTGCTCGCGCGTTTAGTATTTTTTGAGAATTTCGATTGGGGAAATGTTTGCCGAGAGGAATTTCGTCCGTTTGTTTTTTTTTTGTAATTTTTTTGGGAGGATTTCGTCCGGGGAAATATGGACCGAAGGGTCCATATAGGAGGTTGTGGTTCTGAGGAAGCAAAAAGGTATAAAATTGGGATTAAAAATGTAAAAAAAAATGGCAACAATCAGTATACTCTATGGTTTCGTGGAGTTACAATCCGATCGGTGACCATAAGGTCTATACGAGTGAATTGTTTACTTAAAAAATGAGCCATGTGTAATTAGTTACAAATAGTTACTAATTCAATAATCGATGTGATATTGAAGGGAGCTGATTACGAGTTGGTAAAAGAATCCCGCAAGAAACACGTGTCACCGAGACACAAGCCGCTTTACAAAACACCTTTGCTGATTCACGAGGGTCGTAATCAGTGGCTATGGGATCATACAGGACGGAGATATCTCGATATGTTTGGAGGTATCGTGACGGTATCCGTCGGTCACTGCCATCCGTAAGTAGCTCGAAGTCGTTTAACTAGCAGCAGTAAAGAAAGTAAAGAAAAAGAAGTTGATAAGAAATACAGGATAAATACCGTTTCTTAAAGAGGTCCGGCCGATGAGCTCGCTTTTACTTGACCTCCGAGGTCATCGCTTATTATCAAAAACCTTTTTGTTCCGCGGGATTGTATTATGCATTCTCATCACTGAAACGAACATTTTAATGTCTCTTGTGCATCAGTAATCGCTCGTGGAACTTTCCTTTTTTAAACATTTATTCATGTACAACAATGTGAATAAATGTCTTCTGTAAGGAAATTATTGAATCTGAAAGGTTGTAATGAATTATTAAAAGTCTTGTACTCTATAACGAGTAAAGTAAAGATCTTTAGATGAATAATCAAATTTTAATTATCTTTGTTGATAATATTTATATTAACAAATGAAGGAACGATTTATTAAGCATTTTTTTATTATTAAAAATAAGTATTTGTGATTATTGGTTTTTATCCATTGATTATTTTGGACAAATAAATTGGCTAAAAATCAAGTTGGTAGCTCTAAACTTTTAAATTCAATTATACAACTTTGAACTGCCAATGTTTTTCTACAAAATATATTGTGCAGAAAAATATCTTCAATTGGCTATTTAAATTATTTAATTTCTTTTTATGAGGATCACTGAATTTGTAGCGCAAATGAAGTTCAATTTTTTTAGTTATATATATTCTATTATAAATCTAACTTTTTTCATAGAATAACCAGTTTATAATTCTAGATTTTGATAATATTCTTATTAATAAACATTGAAGAAATATATCGTTATACATTAGAGCGTGTCTTTTAAATGTTTGAATTTTTGAATTATCCGAAAAAAAAAAAAATTTAAATGTATGTAGGAAAATATTCTGAACTTGCAGAAAAGTCGTTGCAGCTGCATCCTCGCAACTAAGCAGACTCGGTCACACAACATCCATCTACATGCATTCGCAATTTTATGAATACGTTGAAAAGTTGAGAAAAAAATTACCGGAAAGTCTGAGTGTCTTTTACATGGTAAACAGCGGCTCGGAAGCGACTGATTTAGCTTTATTAATGGCAAGGCTCTACACTGGAGCACAGGATATCATATCGTTGCAGAATTGTTACCACGGAGCTAGCCATGGATCAGCACCAACAACAGCGATTTCCACCTGGAGATATCCACTTCCTCAACCTCCTGGTTACATTCACGTTAGTATAACTTTGTAAATCAAAAGCTTGGGTTATATTCACACCCTTGGAAGCGTATATTTTGATTGTCTATTTGAAGTGTAAGAAAAGTCTAAACGTGTTATGAGTTTTTACATTTGTAGAATGTATGAGGAAACCAAAATTGATCAACAATACTTCTTCGTAGAGGTAGCTTTACAAAAATTGAAAAACAATACTCTTTACTGCAGGCAATGATTCAATTCTGCCCAGCGCAAGTAACGAATACCGTACTTCACATGCGTATATTCATAATTATTTTAAAAGTAGAACTTAACACTTATTGTTAGCAGAAAAAGCTGTAGAAACATTTTTTGGAATCTTGGTACGCGAATGACCTGACTGTCCCAAAGTCTCCTTAAGACGATGTGCTACACCTTTCTGTCGTTTCCTCTCGCACCACTGCAATTGCCAATGGTCCCATTTCACTTGCAATCATTGTGCTTGGTCGGTGTAGCGCATCACCTTAACTTTGGTGTTACCAACAGGAGTTTCTTAATCCTTAATCCAAATATTTCGATGTCTGCAGATAAACAATTCACTCCTAAATTATCTTAACTAATGAAACTATTTTAGGTAATGAATCCCGACGTGTACCAGGGTCTTTGGGGTGGCTCTAACTGCCGTGATTCTCCCGTCCTCTGCCATGGAAGAACTTGCGAATGTGGGCAAAACGTTTGCGAAGCTTCAGAGAAATATTACGAGCAGTTTAAAAACACGTTTAAATACAGTTTGCCTAGTAATGGAAGAATAGCTGGATTCATTGCTGAGAGCATTCAAGTGAGTATACATTTGAAATTTCAGTCCGGTATCTCTTAATTAGCGTTAATTGAAGTTATAGCGCGAAAATTTGAAGAAGAAGGGAAATTTGCACTCACTCGTCAAAAGTTAATCATATATATAGAATTATGTATAGAATATAATAATGTTTTCCGGGTATGTATGTCAATATAGGGCGTTGGAGGTGCAGTTCAATACCCAAAGTCGTATATGAGCAAAGTTTACGAACTTGTACGAGCAAACGGTGGTCTCTGTATAGCCGACGAAGTGCAGACTGGATTCGGTAGAATGGGCGACCATTTCTGGGGCTTCGAATGCCACGGGGTTCAACCGGATATCGTAACAATGGCCAAAGGCATTGGCAATGGGTTTCCCATGGGAGCTGTTGCTACAACCCCAACTATTGCCGCTGTACTAGATAAAGCTCTGCATTTCAATACATTCGGCGGCAATCCTGTCGCTTGCGCCGTAGGTTCGGCAGTCCTTGATGTAAGTTGTAGTTTTTATTAATACCGCACGGGTAAATGGTCCTTGAAACAGTGTTCCTCGGAAATAGGCTGTAACATAATCACATTAAAAAATAAAAACAGAGTGTTGTACGGTGTTAGATATTTTATGACCATTAGAGAATCTAAAGAACGAACTAATTAAATGAAATGTCCGAAAAACAACTTTTATTACTTTTAAAAAAATGTAAAATCTTATCTGTCTCAATTTGTTTTTCCACACTCTTAAACATTTCTATTTGATTCAAGATGTCTTATTTGCATCGGTATAAATGTATTACTAGGTAAATAAGCTCACATATTACAGTCCTTGGTTTAACGTTACACCACCATTTATACAGAAAATTTCAGCCAGGTGTTTCGTAATTTGCCCGTGCGCGAACGACAGATTATTAAAAAATAAAAAATGCCATAAATTCTTACCGCTCTGACAGATTTGCTCTAAATTTGTAAACAAACCTTGTTCTAGGAGAATCGAGATATGAACCACATTTTATAAAAAAAACTTGTTCACGTTAGTCGAACGTGTGCTTGTGAAACCGCCGAACGATAACATTTGTTATCCACAATGAGCGAATATATTTGTTTCAGGTAATAGAGGAAGAAGCTCTTCAAGAGAACACTTCGACTGTTGGTACTTATTTGCTTCATCGTCTCAGCACACTTATGCTCGAGTATTCGAACATAGTCGGCGACGTTCGGGGCAAAGGTCTCATGATTGGCGTTGAATTCGTGAGCGATCAAGTTACGAGGACACCCTTGTCCACCGAGCATATGCTCGAAATCTTCGAGGATATCAAAAACCTGGGCGTTCTCGTTGGCATTGGAGGCCGTTACTCTAACGTAAGCTCTTGACGTCATTTTTCAGCCGACACTGGGGCTTGACAATACCCACCAATTTCATGCTGCCTGGCTAAACGGACGTTCTTTCAGGTATTGAGAATTAAACCACCAATGTGCATCACCAAAACTGACGCTGACTTCACTGTTGAGGTGATAAAGAAAGCTCTGGAACGATTTCGGGATAAACATCTAACGGACAAGGAGTCCGTGTTTTTCGGGGCAGTCTGAAAAACTTTATATTAAGAATGAATTACAAATGCATTTATAATTCAAAGTTCGATTTGACTAGAATTAAAGTACATTGGACGAGAAAAAAAACCATCGCTTCCTCATAATTTTTTAATTTTCACAAAGCTACCTCTACGAGGAAGTATCAATTTCGACTTCCTCATAGCGGAAGCTTTATACAAAAAATAATAAAAAATTCTCTGAAATATGAACTCTATTGAATTCTATTCAAATTTTATGCAAACATTTCGATCAGCTGCTTGAACCATTCTCGAGTTATAGCATTTCCAAAAAAATACGAAAATGCTAATTTCTGTAAAATCTTTACTACTTTATCGACTTCGCCTAAATTTACTATTAAAAAATGACGCACGCTATTTAAGTTTTATGGAAAATAGAAATGTGTTCATAGGGTAAACAACAGATTGTAAAAGATCAAATCTATAGAACATCCACGCAGTTAATACATCGATCGACTTGAAACAATCACAATGGTCGTCCCACAATAAAATCGGCAAATGACGGCAGATCTTTCATACAAAAAAACGTTATTATTATCGCAAATTCATCACTATTGATGTTTCTTTGGGGTTAAAGATACATGCTGTAATCCAAATCACTCTCTATGAATGTTATTTAATTTTAAGGAAACTTTAGAAATCTCGGGAAATACATACTTTGTGAAGTCAAATGTATCAAACGAAAGGGATAATCAACTTTTATTGTCGATTATGTCACAACAATCAAATTACAGTTTTTATATGTGCACCGGAATGTGCATCGCAGATTTTTAAAATTCGATTGACATATTTTACTATGTTTCCTTTGTGAAAAATATTCAAATAAATGGTTTACATAGTGTCACAGTGTGATCCACACCGCAGGAAACTTTTTGCACTTGTGCTCCAATTGCAACCTGAAAAATAATGTATAAATTAAGTTTTTGATTACAATTAAAACTGTAAACACTGCATTAACCCTTTTCAGGTCTCTGGGATAGGGTTTCCCGTACCCTCTGCAGCCAATCCAAAAATTACTTTTCGATCAGTACTCCGAGCAAAAATAGTTGCGGGACATGAATAGATTATTCATAAAAGGGTAGGTATTTTCAGTGTGCGTTAACAAGTCAGAATCTATTTTTTTTAATCAGCCGGTTTTCGCGACGCAGGGAATGTGATCATTTTAACTAAAACCGAGAAAAAATTGCGTATGCAAGACGGGAGGGTGCAATTTTTTTTGTATGCACAATTACTTTAAAAAAATGGATTTTCTTGCCATTTTGGCCATTTTTGTACCATAAATTTTCACTGTGCATGGCCAGAATGCAACCTACAAAATGTCATCGATTTCTGAGCATACCAGGAATTATGACCTTCAAAGGGTTAATTAACATATAGATGTCTACAGTAATATCGTAGATTTTTACCTTTAAGGGAAAGAATTGATCGTCGCGGTGTCCAAGACCGAGCGATCCGAATTTATTTCGACCCCACATGTACAGATCACCCATATTGGTAACAGCTCCAAGATGACTGATTCCACAATAAATTTTAGATACCTGATGAATCGATCATTAGATGAAAATTAGTCATTTCAATATTAGCGATATGAAAGAAAATATACTTAATGACGTTATGTGATTTACCCGGACGTTTTTTTCGTAAGCATTTAATCCGAATAAAGTAGCGGGTACCAAAGTTGGCTTGTCAATTTTACGGGCTTCCGGTCCAAAACCAAGAATTCCATATCCCCAAACATAAACGTTTCCAGCACCTAAAATAATGTAGGTTTTAATGCATTTTGTCTTCATAAGAAAATAATCTGCATAATAATGAAATACATATTTTGAAAATCGATTGGATAATCACACCGACATTCAGACACTCACAAACACTTACGGGCACTTACGTACGCTCAGTCAGATACTTCACTCACAAGCCTGGGAGTATAATAACGAGACTTAGAAAAATTAGGCCAAAGGTGTCCAATAAGGGGTTACAAAAACTAGGGTTGAGGATGGTCTCATAGGAGGACAGTGCTTGGGGAAGGAGGGAGGACTTGTAAAAAATCGGGGCTGAGTGTGGTCTTATAGGGGGTCTTCTAGAAATAAGGGTTTGGGAGGTCTCATTCGAAGATTTAGAAAAATCAGGATCTGGAGGCTACTACAGACGATGTAAAAAAATGCAAGGTCGCGGAGCGCCCGAGGCGCAATATATTGCTAGTTTGAATGTAAGAAACGCACTGTTAAGTAGCATGCAAAAGCTTCCGCCTGCGGCAATATCCACAATGTGTCCCAATTCCTGAACACCTTCGATTTCCGTTGCGATGTTTACTTGATGGGTATCACTCTTTACCAGAAGCTGACCGTACTCCGAGTTGCCCCAGCCGAATACCTTGCCCTTATCTTGAAACAAAAAAGGTCTTAAATGGCGCAATCGAAACACGTGACTCTCTCATCCTATTTTAATTAGGGTGAAGTTGTTATCGTGAAATGACTAGGGCGAAGTTATGAACGATATAGACACATATGTTGGAATTTCGTAAAATAATGGTAATCTCCGATCTTCACTAAAATTGCCTTTCGTCACATAAAAAAAATACATGTTACAAAGTGCGTCACGTCATGAGCTCGTATGATATATTGATTTATTATGAATGTTGATGAGATGCATACATGAGATACAATTACGCTCTTTTACGTAATGGGACAGAAGAAATATTAATTGTTTCGCTCAAATGGGTGAAACTCACCACTCAGGGCCAAGACGCAATCGGCAGCACAAGCAACTTTGATGATGTGTTGCCCAGCCAAATCACCTTTAACCAGAGTCGGTTGACTTTCGTTTTCATAATGGGCAAGACCCGTTTGTCCATCTGCTCCCCAGCCAAAAGTATACACTTGACCCTTTTCTGTCAAAAGAATGCTGCACAACTAATTATATAAAAGAAACTGTTATAGTATGCAATATAAACCACTTGTAGGGTAGATGTATCAATTCTGGTTCTTTTTAACTCGAATTAGGCAATGAACGCAGTCGTTATTTAGTATAATCAGATTCTCAAAAACATTACTGCACAGTAATAAAAATTTGTGTCCTCGCTATCGGCGAGGACACAAGTAGTCGCTAGTATTTTTAAAATATGAAAGAAAATATACATGAAATCTGTATCTGACAATTTTTTTTCAATTTTTTCTGATCTCAGATTTTTTTCAAGATCACCTTTCTTACTTTATGATAAATCGATAAAGTCTTTCTGAACGCTCGGTTTAAGTAATTTAATTCGAATGTTATCAACATCTACTAAAAAAGGTTGCAAAGTAAAACTTGGCACATTGTTTCCTCATTATTTATATATTTTTACAAAGCTACCTTTACGAGGAAAAATGTTGATCAATTTCGGCTTCTTCCTAGAGGAAGTTTTGTAAAAAAAAAAATTCTCTGGATTATGAACTGCTTGTTGGATGCGCACCAAATTCAGTATCAAATAACGATACATTATATTCAAGCTTTATGCAAAATTTTGAATCAGCTGCTTGAAACGTTCTCCAGTTATAGCATTAAAACAAAATGACGAAAATGCAAATATCCATAAAATCTTAACTTATTTATCGATTTCGTCTAAACTTAGTATTAAACATGAAACATTCTGAGTTTCCTCACAAAAATCTCGTGATTAAAACTCGAAAAAAAATTTTTTTTAGGAAAACAAAGCTTCCTCTATGGACCATCTACCCTACATATACAACAGTTGTCGAGAAAATACCTGTGATCTTGGCCTGCAGTGACAGCAGTTATCCTCTGACCCTTTACGTTTGGTATATGATGTACGACTCTACTTTGGGTGTAATCTTCATTGTCTATTATCGGCCTTCCGCATTGTCCGTATCCGTTGTTGCCCAGCGTGTATACGCCCTCATTCGTTAATACTAGCAAGTGAGCTCGTCCTGCAGCTAAGCCAACAACTCGAGGCGAAGGTCCCTGCAGGGGTAGACTTATCGGTCTAGGTACCGGTATCACACCATCTGGATATTTACGATCCGATTCGTGTATTCCTAAGCATATAATTATTGTCAATATGGGACTAAGGAGTTGAAAATCATATAAGACGATCATCAAAACTATTTTCCGAATTTATATTACATTTTGCTTCCTTATAGTGGAAGCTTTGTTTACATGAACAAACTTTTTTTCGAGATTTTAATGTCAGGACACTTAGAATGGTCCAAAACGTAGAGAAAAGTGGTATAGAAAAAATGTCCGTGTGTGTGTAGGGCTTCGAAAATTCAATCACCTCTTACTCAGTAACCGTTCGAGTGGTGTGCACAGATATATTGTTCATTATACCTTGCTGATATCGAGTCAAATTGAATTCAAAGCTTTACTACATAAATCAGTAAGTTTATTTTTATAATTTCTTAAATTCTCTTTTCATTCGACAAAAATGAAAACGGTGTTTTAGTGAAGTTTTATTCATACCAATTGAAAATAATGATTCAAATCGTTATTTAAAAAGCTGAGTATGAGGGCTTTAGTAAGAGAAACGAAGACTGAATGGAAATTACCGAATATCGGTAAAAATCGTCTCTAAAGAAATGAAAATGACATACAATTTCAATTCTTAGACCGATTCTTTACATATCTGCGCGCGTAATGAACTTTTATTTTATGATTCAGACTGATTCAGTCACAACAAATATCAACCAAATTGTAGTGTGTTTTCTTTCAACCGAAGATACGCATTCATTAAGTAAAAATGTATTTGAAATACGTTCATGACTTAATTGATTATAATTCATCAATAATTGTCGATTATTGTGTTTAATAATTATTAAATATCCTTGTAAAATAATAATTCATCCAAATTATTCACAATCATTGCAGAAATGTGAATATTTCAAGATTAGCATAGTAAGTAATCATAGTTATTTGTTTTAGAAAGTATTTTAAGTATATTTTCATTGAACGACTGCCCATCCCAACCAATACGGTTTAATTTGAAATGCTTAGAAGTTTTAAATCATTGTTTTGTGTTTCTTCTAAAGTATTTAGACATGACGAACATTTTTTATATTTACACATAAGTTTCGCAAATAATTCAACGTCAAGCAATCACGCTTTTTGCGCCTTCCTGAATTGCAGAAATTCAGTAAGAAAATTAGTCCACGTTGAGATTTTGCTTGTGTCAGATGAAGCAAAAAAAGTTAGAAGGCCAAAATATTGCGATGTCTGTTAAAAGACTATCAAGAATACTATACAGTGCAGCAATTTATTTAGTTATGACGATTCCTTTAAAAATGTCCATTTACAATAAAAATGGATTACAATCTCCCTTTAAGGTGATGTAACATATCGCACATATTACGCGGGTAAATGCAAATTAGATTCCACTTCATCTATCGACACTGCAGTAGAATCTAATTTGCCTTTGCCTCAAACATCAACTCTCCCAGAGGTCTCACGTTTGAACACTCGCCCTTCAGTGCTCGGTGGGTTTATGGCGCGTCTTGGTGCCACCGCTTGGAAGGAACGTGTATGTAGCATATATTAGGTTCTATGTGTCATCATTAGCAATTCTGGAGTGTATTGTCCTTGGGGATACCCCTATCAAGCAAATTGTCTCACAATGTATCAAGCGGAGAATTTACTCGATAGTGAATTCGCGAACCATCATCCCAGCAAACACAACAAAGTACAATAATAAAGTTCGAGCAGGTGATTCTTAATGTAATATTTTTTTTACAATAGCAATATTAAGATTCTTAGCTTGAAACAAATATAACAATTAAACCGATTTTGATAAAATTTTATGCCCCGAACATTCCTTAATGTTATTAGGTAGGTTCAAAAAATGATTTCGTTTATGCAGAAAATCTGGGCTGGCCAGCTCAAGTTTTAGCATGCCAATTACTAGACAAATTCAAACATACAAAATCTAAAAGCCTGCATAGATTTTGTTAAAAGTCACGATAGTCAAAGTGAGGCAACTATTTCAGTTGTATGCCAAATTTCAGCTCAATCCTTTAAACTATTCTTGAATTATAGGTGATCAAAGCTTCCTATGTGAGGAAACAGCATGTATAGTGATGTAGGAACCCCTCATTAAATCCCACAATGTTCCGTTCTAGGAACTTTCAGTTTGCGTTCGAGTGAAAAGCGTCGTTTGAAAATTCCATCAAAATCCCATCGCATCCACGATTGAAGCCACTAGAAATGCGGAGTGTTGGCGAACTTATCGCAGACTAACTTCTGCAACGTGAGCGGTTGATTTAAACTTACCGCCATTTCCGGGACATGCCATTGGCCGAACATAGGTCCTTTACAATTTTTGTCTACGACCTATATTTTCGAAGCTACTAATTTTTTAAGTAGAGCAATTGTGATCTAATTGCAACATTCAAAAATTTATTGCTCCGGATCTATGGGTTGTAGAGTAAAATTGTATGGGATCTTTTTGACTCAAATTTGACAGGACTATACAAAAAACATATTCGCGGTGAAAAAAACATCAATTTATATTGTTAATAAACAATCGCGATAAACAATTGAATAACCGAGTTCCCATCAAAACACCTTATATTTTTGTGTTCAGGTCAAAATCTATTGTATGCAACAAAGCTTTTTCTAGGACCTTGAATGGCACATAGAAGAACTCTTTCTGGTTTCCAGAATAATATACAAACATCCAGATCATTTTCCTGAAACACTTTTCTACATGTTTCAGACCATTTTGAGTGTTAAGGGATAAAAATATTTAAAAAAAAAACGAAATTTTCATGAAAACAAATCTTCCTTTTTTGTCTTGATCTTGTTATTTCTCAAAAATTTCTATTTTAATTTCTACAAGATTTCTAAAAATCTTATAGATGCAACATTTAATCTTAAATCCTGTCTTCTAAAATTTCAATAAAGTACCTGAAATTAGGATTGCATATTAAATTTGATGAAGAATTATCAGTTGATAATCAATTAGTCGATATATTTTCTTGCAGAAAAAAAAACAATGCACATTTTGTTAAATTTTTATCTGTATTCTAACGATGATCTTTTCATGAGGTAAGTGTCCTTTTAAAGTAAATCTTATCGAATGCATTAAAATAATGACTCTTACCAATCTGTGAATCAGTGTTGATTCCATTGCCATAAACGATATTATTGTCTTTTGAATGTACTCCAAACACTGTGAAACCATAGCCACAGGCGATATCCACCACTTTATGAAGTTCCGCAAAGTGCAATCGACTTGGTTTTGCAATAAAACTCACGTCATTTGCCTTCCTTGTTTTGCCTAGAGTTCCCAATGCCCCATGCTCAGCCAGACCCCAAACATAAACTCTGCGGTCACCAGTATCGCTTATTGGATATTGAAATACTAAAATAGGTGCATTATGAAAATGTAATCTATATGCCGAACAATTTAACGTACTTTCGGCGTATATTCAGTATTTAGTTGATTAATGTACAAAAATGTGAGAACGTCGTTTTTACCCGGCATTATTTTTTCCTTTGATTTCGGAGGTTTCTCTTTTTTTGACCCAAAACTTTTGTTGCTCCTCCTCACGATCATTCGCGAATACGTCGTGACGGTGTTAAACATATTTCTTTAAATTGCGACTCCTGAATGAGCTGACAAAAATATTTATTTCACATGTGAATAATATTACATCTGGCTTTTCATAACCTCAATGCAGTAATAAATGCAGCATGGAGGTTTGGCAGGAGAAATAAAATCGTGGGAGAAACTGTGGTTCTTCGTCTACTTCTTCTTTCCTTGTCTCCTGGCTATCGCCATCTATGCACGATATGTGTTACTTCGTACTCAAATGAAGAGATTTATCATATGAAGGTTAAAAGTTTATTATTAAGAATAGTTTTTTATCTTAATTTTTTTTTTTATTATAAATTTAAAAAAAAATAATATTTCTTTTGTTAGTATATATGAGATGTAAAAATCGGTTAAGGGTTTGCACTACCCTGACGGTCGGAAAAATCGGTTAAAAAATGATTATTTTTTCTGACGCAGATATTTAATTTATAAAAAAACTTTTATTTCACAAACATAAAGTACATATTTAAGAACAATTAAAAATTGAAAAAAATTACAGAATGGCGGAGGTATGAGTCATTACCCTCTCTTTTCAAGACCCTCGTTGATGGTGTACAAGATTTCTCAATCGGGCATCGTCAGAAAAATTCAACAATTTTTTTTCTTATTTAAGAAGCTAGTAGCTATAGCGCTACGTATGGAAATGAAAAAAAAAATTATTTGCAAAAATGACAGTAGTTTGAAGAAAACGATATGAATTTTCATAAAAATGTGTGGTTAATTAAATTTATAACTCAGAAAGGAACTGCTATCTAAGAAAAGGGCATAGTCCAAAAAATTCGGCGTTAATTTGTAAAAAAAAAAAAAAGCTGTGAAAACCAAGTTAAAATTGAAGGATTTTGCAAATTCGGCGTAGCTTTTAAATACAGTAGATAAAGTTCACATTGGAGAAATTCACTATAATTTATTAAAAATAATTATAAATTTGAAATAAAATACAACATTCTAAACAGTTGTGTTACGTTCAGTCGAACTCACTAAGAGTGCGTCGCGTTGGAAACGTAATGCCGGTTTCTCTTTCGTGTCAAGGCGTAAGCCCTTTACAACAGGAACGGAAACCTCGCCTTCAACTGCCGAGGATATTAAATTGTTGAGTGGGTACTTGTGACACAAAGTGTCACAGAACGAGCGACCCATTCACAAATAATATAGCCGAACACAGATTTTTTTTTTCATTTCACTCAGAAGTTCTGTTTATATTGTTTTCTTTGTTGTGTCTTCAATACAAATGTTACAAATAATATTTTCTCTTAACATATGAATCTTAGCCTCGCAGGACTATCACAGAGACTTACTACTATGTGGAACACAGTGCTTTGCTTGCACTGGAGAAATAATATTGTGAAATATAAGTGTGGCAGTGTAACGGTGAGTAACGAATAACTGCGTAGCAGCAAGACGATGGTCAGAGAATAACTCATTTTTTTAGGCGACCTCTTGCATTTTATACGCTAACTAGGCCCTATACGAACTATAGGACATGATGGGAACGTCGCACCGCCGGATTTTTTACATTTTCGGGAAAAATAAGTCGTAAACTCGTCGGAATTACATATCTAGCTCATAGCCTAAGTGCTGACGGCAAGTAGTTTGCATATATGGACCCTTTTATCGGCGGGTGGCGCGCGGCTGATCTAATACGCGGAGCGTTAAGGCGAATACGTTCATGCAGGATGCTTCGCATTCCTTGGAGCACGTCATATCGTCTCTGCAAAAGGTTAACTAACTACGCACTCGAATAGGAATTTAAAATAAAAACAAAAAAAGTTATATATTTCAATTTATCGTTTCGGTCCTTAATTGTGGACCCTCTTCAGAATTTGGTATATTGACCCTGGACAGAACATAATACAAGCAGAAAATATTGTGGCTGGCAGAAAAAAAAAAATGTTAGATATAAAAAAAGGCCACTGATACTTCACTATAATTATTTTTTGCGGTTAGTTATAAAAATATGAAAATAAAAGCCACTGTTTAGACTTTTCTTTTCCTTTTTCGATTACATAACAACGGATTTTTCGAAATATTTTTTCAGAATTTTTTTTTTTAGCAGGCTTTAGCGCCTAAACTATTGACTTGGGAAAAAAAAGTCTGGGGACTTTTCTTTTTCTTTTTCGATTATCTAACAAAGGATTTTTTATGTCAACTCAGATTTTACGCAAAAAAATGTTACTCTGAACCATGACAAAATTTTTAGACACGATTGACGCAACCAGTGCTGCAATAATCGACTCGACATCTTCGATTTCCAGTGTACAATACGCTCGATACTCAAAGAGATGTTATATTTGTATTGGACAAAGTGTATCGAAACAGAAACGGGTGAAATTGTGAGAGCAATGGGCATATCGCGGCAATCCTGAATAGAGATTTTTCATAACAGTCCGCGTAGGTCCTCCTCCCGTACGAGACACGATAAGGGAACGAGACATCATTGCTTTGTCTATTGTCTATCATTATCGTCGACAGAAATCCTCCCGTGCGTTGCACAAGTCTCTGTCAGGCTTCTCGGGTATTCCTGTACTCCCGATGACTTTAACAAGACAAAGCTAGCGCGATTGTACATAAATGCGCGCACTCCTATAATTTCGATGGGTATGTATTTCGTTGGGTAATAAAATATACCTGTACTGGTATATCACATTGTCGTTCATGAAATAAGTAACTATTAATATTTAACAAAAAACGATATGCTTGAGTACCTACCGTACAAGCATCTGTTAAATCGTTGCAAGTTATCCGTTGCCTCTGTAAAAGTTTTGCAATCTTATCCAACATAGACCTGCAGTGCTCTGCTGTAATTGGCTTGATTGTTTTTCTGGATATCTTCTATAGTTTAAATTGCTTAAAACAATAAAATATTGTACGTCGCGATATATTTTTCTTTCTCACAAAGGGAGCTTTGTTTACATTTGTTTTAATCTCGATATTTTCATGTCGGTATACTCAGAAAGCAGAATATTGGACATTGTTTTCGCTCCTTTCTGGGCTGCCTTCCACAAAGCCTCCTCTATGATAAAGCACTTTGGTCAATTACGGCTTCGTATTAGAGCAAGCTTTGTGGACCATTAATTTATTATTTTTCTCTATGTTGTAAAAAGCTCTCGTCGCCTCATGGATCTCCAAGCCTGTTGCCGACGTGTTAAAGGGTCTGAACGCCCTGATTTAAAAAAAAAATGTCATAATAAAACTTGAGATGTTACGAACAATTGAAGCTGTAGTTGGTATTGGAAATCGCAGAATTGTCGAAGTTAAAGTAGTAGTAGTAAGGTCGAACCGCTGCGAGCGGTCGACCGAGCGGTTCGGTCAGTGTTTACGACTCTGGCACGGTTTAGCACATTTATTTTCTTTTGCGATTATCTCGGGGCTAAATTTTTTTGGAATGGTGTCAAGTGAGTCTCGCAAACTATCGATCCGATTGCTTTGCAATTTGGACACAATCATTTTAGATACATTGTCTAAAGGTGACGTAGGATTTTTGCGATTACTTGATTAGTTTTTTTTATTGACGTTTTTTCTCGTGAAATTTTGATGGAAAATACATATTTTTTTCTTCGGCTCACCATAATTTCCCTAACGATCGAAAAAAAATCGCTACGCTACAGCATCCACTCGTTATCCACGAAGAAGCTCGTTTTTTTTCTGACGGAAAATGATGGTCATACAAATATCTTAAACTAAAATTTATTTATGGCATTTTTAAAGCCGTTTCTTACCTTATGTTAAAAAATTAAAATATTTCGTTTTATATTTTCGTTTTTATGAATTAAAAAAAATATATACCCGTTTTCGGGGCCGCCAGGTTGGCGAGAACCATAGGCCGTGGTGAAATGACACACCTCTGCCGGCGCCCGAGACTTATAGAAGGATAGGGAAGTCCCTATCCCTCGGGAACGGTAGGGGGTCCCGTTACCATATCAACCGTCTATATAGTGACCTGATTATTGCAAGCCGAACGCGTGGATTAAGTTAGTAAGAATTAAATTACGTTGGATGAAGTTAGGCAGGATTAAGTTACATAGGGTTAGGTAGGATTAAGTTAAATAGGGTTACATTAGGTAGGATTAAGTTAAATAGGGTTACATTAGGTAGGATTAAGTTAAATAGGGTTATATTAGGTAGGATTAAGTACATAGGATACATTAGGTAGGTATTACATTAGGTAGGATTAAGTTACATAGGATTACATTAGGTAGGATTAAGTTATATAGGATTACATTAGGTGTGATTAAGTTAAATAGGGTTACATTAGGTAGGATTAAGTTACATAGGGTTACATTAAGTAGGATTAAGTTACATATGATTAAGTTAGGTCAGATTAAGTCAGGTAGGATTAAATTAGAGAGGATTAAGTTATAATTGATTTAGTTCGGTAGAGTTAAATTAGACAGGTTTGTTAGGTAGGTTAGGTTAAGTACGATGAAGTTCGATAGGATTAGCTTAAGTAGGATTAAGTTTGATAAGGCTAGATTGCTTAGTGTTAAGTTAAGAACGGTTAAGTTAAGAGGGTTGGTCCATGTTTCAAGTATGGACTATGTCCTTGTTATGGAGCATGTCCCTATTATGATTATGGTAGAGACGAAATATTTCTATAATAAGTAATAATGAAGAACAGGGGGTAGGTGCGCGAAGTGCGCAGGGGTTTGGGGCCCCCTAGAAATTTTATAAAAAGCAATCTTTTCAAACCGTATCAAATATTTGGTTATCCAGTTTGATCAACTTTTAAAATGTGAAAAAAACTGAAATATGTTAAATTCTCTTAAATATGAATTCTTTGTTGGATTGTCCCTAAATTCAGTATAAAATATCGACACATTATGTTTAAATTCATGAAAAATTTTAGATCAGTTGCTTGTACCGTTTTTGATTTATAGCATTTTTTTTTCTTCACATTACGACAATGCCATTTTCTATAGAAACTGAAATACTTTATCGATTTTGCCCAAACTCGTTATCAAAGCTCGCATTACTTTGATAAAGTTTTATGCCAAGGATCAGCCCAATATTTGAAAGCTTCTTTCAATTAAAGTGATAACAGAAATACTTCAATACCTCAAAAATCTTATAAAATCAAAATGCTTCAATCGATTTTTCCAAAATGTATACATACAAAAACATTGGACGCATTTTAACTCCTGTAACGCACGCACGCACCCACGCACTATTTTAGTATACTGAGATAAAAATCTTGAAAAAAATGTTTTTCATGAAAATAAAGCTTCTATGAGGAAAAATTGCAAAAATGCAGTTGATATCAATCAGTCAGTGTACACGAAGGATGCACGGCTGTAGCCCGTTGAAAACGCTATAAAATGAGTGTGGATAATATTTCGAATGAAAATCGATGATTTCTACAACGTAACATGACGTTAACGCAGAGTATCGTTAAAGTAAGATCGACTGCACCTGATTGCTGTCAGAATAAGGAATACTGTTGCCATTGCGCCTCCGCTCACGAAATATCAAGAAGCTGCCGCAGACGGCCCATCATGAAACTTGACTCTTGAAGTACTAACAAGTAATCAGAACCTCATCTCACTTACAGCGCAACCTGCTATACCGAAGTTTCTTTCCAAATATAAAAGAAATAAGAAATATCATGAGAACTTCCTGGGTCGGGGAGCCATAAGGGCGTCATGCCCTCGCACGTGTCGATCACTTTAATATATTTTCCGCTTTTATAGCTTCTTCATAAAAGGCGCTTTGTTTTCATGAAAAATATGGTTTTCGAGGTTTTCATGTCAGCATACTCAGAATAGTGTGAAGTGTTAAAAAACGTGGTCGAAAAAAATGACCGCATGTGCGTGTTGATGATCTCAAAAAATTCTAACTCCTGTATTTCAATAGTTACTGGACCGTTGGTAATGAAATTTGGTGTCCTTGTAAAGTAGAAACATTATTTTATTCAGTACAATTTTGTCATAACTGATTTACAAAATGGAATTTTATGATGTTTTGAATTTTGTGAGAAATGTCTATAATTGATCTAGCTACCACAAATCTTCAGCTACGAAGCTAAATAGTTCTTTATAAGCAGATTAATGTTCAAGGTTATTTAGGTTTGCATTTGGGAAAAATCGATGAAAGCGTTTGGGTTTTGAAGGTATTTTTACTTCTCACGTAAACGTTAATAATTTGAATTCTTATTTTTTACATAAACGAACTACTATTCAAGGGTTTTAGATATTCGATTGGCCGAAGATTGAATGAAACGATTGGATTTTATAACAAATTAAATTGTTTAATTTTTATTTTCGAAATAATTTATAAAAGAGCTAAAACTTGAGACATATGCGCAATAGAATAGAATAGGCCTTTTATAAAAAATAAAAGGCCTCTCTTAGAGTAAGTGACTTAGTAAGTTCTCGTTATGACCTATAATTTTCGTCAAAATTAATAGAAACAATAATATTTTACTTAGAACAATAAAAGTAATTCAGTTTCTTGATAACCAAAATTACATTAAATTTAAGAATCTAACATTCTTTTTCAACTAGGTTGCTAAGTGGACTGTTATACATTGCTTCACCATTATTTTCAGTTTTTCAGATAGCGCAGAGTATTAGGGAGAAGTCAAAATTGACAAACTTCCTTGTAACAGGGATTTTTATTTAAATTATGAGCTAGCAATATTTAATATTCTATCTCACGTCCCTTTGTTATAATGAAATAATAATTCATATTTTTATTTTTTTCATTAATCATTTTGTTTTGAAATAATTCTTTTGGGTCTGTTTATATATTATTTTATTTTGTGGGATGATTTGTATAGTTTTGATGATTCAGCCACATGATTATTCTGTATTTATTCAACTTCCATTACAGATACTTTTTTTTTATCTTTTTTTTCAACACTCGGAGCCGTTTCGTGGCCGCTATTTCTCTAAAAATAATAAAATAATATTTTTGATTTATGATTGGACTCCATTCAGCTTCAATATTATGTCATTCATGTTTTATCACGCGACCTGATACTTTCTTCGTTCATTATGTGTTTCAATCAATAATTAAAGTTTATTTCCTGTTCGACATAAAGTATGTAATCATATATACTTATACTTTTGTGTATGGACACTTCAATTTTATCGCTTCCTTAGTAATTAGATTCTTGTATGTACAAGAGTCGTAAAGCTTCTGAGACGTACTAGGCGGAAAAGATGTAACTACACTGATGAAGGGTATTGCTTGGTTCAATTAAGTACATCCGATGAAATAAATTTTTAGTCAACACCGATATTTTTACTCACCTCAAACAAATAAAAATAAAAATTAAAATTAAAAAAAATCTCAAATGGACGTTTAGGATATTTCAACTGTAATCAGTATCCTAAACGATACAACAAAATTATTGGCGAATCAAGTTCTGCTATCATAATTGCCTTCACAGATTGGCGAGGTCGTTTAATTCTTAAAGTGCAATAGTGGAATCTCACCTTGCTTGCGTAATGGGGAAACACATAAGCTATGTAATGAACCAATTAGGAACGGCCACGCGGCGTTACCGTCTCTCTCCTGACTTTGCCAATACAGTCAGGCCTCGTTTTTCTTAACTTCGATTAATATAACTGCTTGCTTAAGTGTACTTATTACCATGGCAACAATTTAACTATTCTGTATTTCCCCTCACGTCGGTTCATCCTGCACGCTCGGTGTGCTGCTAAGACAAGAATAGTAATCTTCCTTCTAAAAAGTTGATGCAAACAAAAGATCGCAGGCATTGTCACCGTTTTATTCGTGCTGCGATTGGCGTTCGATGTCGTCAGACACACTGGAACTGGTCAAATTTATGTATTGAAACTTTTTGCTTATTTCAAATGTCAAAACTGGCAGAAGGAGACCCGGATCCTGTAGCGTCTGGGTCCGCTTAGCATTCCACCAACAGCAAGTTGCATTATTGTTTAATCTTGAATGTTGGACGTATGTGATTAATGGACAATTGACAGCAGCTCCTATACTACTTGGATTTGAAGTTTTTGAACCGTCAGTGAATATCAAAACATGTAGAGAAAAATGAATGTCCATCAATGATAGGAATGTTTGATTCTGAAGACCACTCTCCGCTTTCCTAATTTCATATCCTAACGACAGATTGTAATGAATAGGAAAAATTTGAGCTTCCAGCGAAACATGCGAAACAACAAGTGAAATGAAACATCCAAGTGTGGAACAGACTAGGGTAATAAGTTTTCTTTTTTAAGCTACATTTTGTATATAATTCTCTCATGAGTTTGAGCCGAGGAGTAAGAATATTGCCTTTATCCGAGGATGTTTCAGAAATAAATACATTATTTCAGGTTCAGAATCAGCTATTTTTCTGTCAGTATTAAAATTAGTTTTGTTGACTGATACTATTGTGAATCTATAGAATCAAGCACACATGTCTATGGCACCTTATTTTATTTGTAACAATATTTTACAGCAGCGAAGCGGAGGAATATTAAGAAAAGTCAAAACTTCAAGAGGACCATGCCTCTTAAGGGTGAAAAAATTGAGAATTTCTCGCAGGTGTAACCTCTTAAGAATAGCGGAGATTTACTGTAAAAACGTTAAGACGTGGCACTTCATTTACCAACGTAAGCTAGGTGAATGTAAACTAGACGAGGTTCCACTGTATTCTGACGAAACTCTACCGACGCTCTTGGTTTAATTGAATTTTCTGGATCTTCGAAGCGAAGCGCACTGCTTATTTTTTTTTTATATACAATGATTTATTAAAATTTTATTTTTACAGAAGACAATCGTACTTTACTATTGATCGATACAGACAACGAAGCGGACATTGCATCATATTATAGAAATTATGCTTTCTCTTCGCCACTATGGTTGTGTCTCATTTACAGATTATTTAGATTATTTACTTCTTCCAATGTACACCTACTAGATCGCTGTTGAGTTTTATAATGTCATTTCTGTTGCCATGTATAAAACAGTAACGGACTCCTCCTTTTTTGCAATACGTGGTTCATCGAATCCGGAATCATCTGCAACAATTAAACGCATACATATATAAATGTATCAGAAAACAATAGTGTACAATTATGAAGGTTAATCTTCCATATCAGAGGTATTAAATAATATATCGAGCTGAAATTCAATAATTAATTAATTTATTAATGTGACGAATATTTTAATTATTATTATGAGATAAATCCCTTCATGGAGAAAGCTTAATTGTTTTTGGGAAGAAAAAAATTGAGATTTTCGGAGTGAAAATTCGCACAAATGAAATAAAATATTCAGAAAAGTGGTCTAGAAGATGTTCGGAGTTTGTGTGCATTTGTCATGGATTTAAAAAAATTGAATCTCCTATAATATGAGATCAACTTGAATTATCGGGCTGAAATTTGGCATGCGAATTTAATTGGATTTGGGTATCTCGTTAATATTAAAAGAAAAACATTATGCAACACGATCCAAACACCATAATTCGAGCACCATAATTATTACACGAGTGCTTACTGCTCTAAAGTTGGTTGGTATTGCACTTGGCGAGGATTGATAAAGCAGTTTCAAAATTATTACATATAAAAAAGTATGCATTGCAATAAGTATTCTAATTCGAGAACGGCTCCATGCATCGAGTTGAAGATTAATAGATACATGAAGCATTCACTACCCGAATGTATTGGAGAAATTAATGAAAATCTATATTGTCATAAAATGTCTGTAAGAGACATAAAACACACAGAAAATCAGAGTAATTCCCAAGAAATTTTCAAGATAGAAAAAAATTACCGAAATTTACAGAAAATTTTTTTTATCAGGTATTGTATGGAAAATATGTATATATGATAAATATAGATTTTGATTTCTTTTAACTAACATTCACATTTATTTCGGTGCTCTCATTCACTTCCATCTATCTTACTACCATATGCTCTGCAATATTCACAGAAAATTGGCTTTACCTCCTCTGCTGGAACCCAGTTCTACTCGTTCTGCCTCCTATTTCCGAACCTATTTCCGAACAGCATATCGGTCTTATCTTTCAGCTCTTTGTCCGCTATCTTTTTGAGTACTCTGTCTGATATGTGATCGAGGTTTCCTTTTCCCTGTCCGCATAGTCTATATCCCTCGTCCTTATAACCCATATTCCCTGCTGTCCGAACGTTCATCATCCTACACCACTGATGCAAGTGAACTAAACTAAACACCCTCCGCTCCCACTATCCCTACAGCTACCATGTCCTTCCGCCATTTATTGTCTCGGCAATATCATCACTTTTCAAACCGACACAAATCGTTTAAATTTAACTACGATGTTTCAAATAATTCTCGTATAACTTGATAAATCCTTCAAACAAACACGATCTCTAAAAAAAACATGAGGCAAGCATATTTTCATGAGCGGTCACCTACACTTACAAAAAATAGAGAAAAAGGAAAAAAAAATCGTATGAAGTATTATTTATCACGTACATATGTTGTTTATTAATTACACTTCATTGAAAATTTATGGAATTTATGGAGTGTTTCACTAATTTTTGAAAATTCAACAAAAAATGTTAAAAACTAATAGGTAACTAACCACTACTTTCTACAAACAGAGGGCCCTGGCGTCCAACTTTAGGGGGTGCCTACATCAAAAAAAGAAAAAAGTAAAAAAAACTCAAAAAAGATTTTTTTTTTAGACAGGCAAGTGGCTAGATTTTATTAATTAAATACAATTTTTGTGCTTCTTAGTACTTCCAACGAGAACGTTAACAGTTTGTCTTAGAAAACAGTTTTTTTTTAAAGGTAATTCATGATTTTTCGCTAGTTCAAATGTCTCGACATCGTGTGGTCTAAAGATGTCCATTGTGTGGAGAAAATGTTATACACAACCAAACGAAAAGTTCTATTTTTTACATGTTAATCAAATGTGAAATAGAAAACCCCGTTGCGCCAGCTTTAAACAATTTCGTACAAACTTGTACTTGAACGAGGTTCAATGTCATGGTCCAAACTCCAGTTTTATGATGTAGAACTTTTTTTCAATAGTCTGACGGGCATAGTAGTGATATATCGGCAGAAAAGGTGGCAACGTCATTTAGAACAATGCCCCTTTTTGTTTTTCATAATTAATTGAACTGATAAACACATTGACAGTTTTGTGTATTATCAGAAACGAGGATGCTAAGTGCAAAAAATATTTAATAACATAATAGTTATTTTGCGAATCTATAGCGAATAATATTTGAGGCATTCTTGCTGGAATTTTTATAATCTGACCCTGAATCACTCCAAATATTTTATCAATGTTTTTTGGTAAATTTTTTTTCGAAAAGTATTTCAAAAAAGAAACCCGTGTGTTTTTTCGTTTGGTCCTACGACGAATGATTCTGACAGAATGAATTTTCGCCAACATTGGAATTTCATGTGCTTATTGTTTTAATGTAAATATCTTGGAAAATAATAATCTTAAAAACTATATATATTTTTCATGTTTAAATCACACTAAACGCATATTAAAATCGTGAGTAATTCCATTTTGTCGTCTATTTCGAAAAGTAATAATGATTAATTTTTCGTCCGCTATTTTAAGGGAGGACCTTAATAGGCAGTGTCACTTTCCCTCAGCCTTCAACATTTTAAAACCTATATTTTTGCAAACGACTCGAAAGATCAGATCAAAATCTTGAACATACTCACGGAAGGATGATACAAATTGGCTAGGCTTCTAGTTTCGCAATACTCAAAGCCGTATTTTTTTTTCAGGAGTGCCGAAAAACCAAGGGCGTTTAGTATTGGACGAAGAAATTCCCACAGATGTATCACTGTCTCTTAAAGGATATGTCTCCTTTAAGACTAAAGGCGGCGTATGCACTGTTCGATCACTCCGATCGGTGCCGTTGGCCGTAGGACCATTATAGGGAAATTTCGTGGCAGTGAGTATCGATTTATTAAATTACACGAGAAAAAATAAGGACTTTAATTTAGCTCTATGAAAACCATCTCTAAACGACTAGTTGCACAACAATTTTTTCTTGACACGCTTATCTCAGCACGACGAAATCGTATACAGCGTGAACTGAACACGGAAACATTGTACAAATTAATTTCTACACGACGGATGCCGGCCGATAATATAACTTCTATACAGAAAAAAATTAGGAATTAATTAAAATTAAAATTTTTAATTTTTAAAATTAAATTGGGGATCCAATTGACTCGACGACCATGACTTCAATTGTACAAAACTTTTTTTTGCCTGCGTATAACGAAGTGATACTTCAATTGTAATTTGCATTTTGTTATTAACGATTTTTCCAACGTTTCCTGTCTCCCCTCTAGTCTTCGATTATCATATTATTATTTTCATACGTATGTATCGTATCAGCGTAACAGACAACCGTATACGAAATTGCTTCATTTCGACACTACGAGCCCTTTTAGTCACAATCGGTTGAAAATCTAGGTCATGCACGGAGCGAATCCGCCCACCGCCCTTTTAGTAGAGCTTTTCGACAGTTTTCGATCTTCCTATAAGTTTGAAGGGCGATCGTCTGCTATTCCGGCCACGTATTTTCATTTCTTGTGTAACCGATCGATGACTCTCGCACGTTGGTAAATATTTAACATACTATCAGCACCTAGCGCGTTTTGTACACCCTACAGCCGCCAATATTTAAATAGCCAACCAGTGCTTTGACGTTTAGGTGAAAAGTGTAAAAGAAACGTTTTATCACAAAGCTCCCTTTGGGAGGAAGGAAGTAAAAGGAACACAAAGCGACAGTACAACTTAATAGGATTTAGAGACATTTGAGCCACTGAATTGTTTAGATGGGACATCCTATTAATTGTAACAAAATTACATACCATTAACTATAACTTTGGAATCATTTAGGAAGGGGAATAAAAAATTATTGTTAGTGTTAAAACCATTTATCAAGCAGTTTCTTTTTGTAACGCAGTTATGGGTCTATTTAATTTTGCACATGATTCAGAACAAACTACTTGATGGATTGTACTCCACAACGTGCCACTTTCATTGCGACAATATTCCTGATTTTTTTTTTCAGATCCCCAGTTTAAAGCTATCGACTAAAACAAAAACGTTTAATATAATTATGAAGTTTAGAATGATATAAATATTGCTGCGAAGAGAATGAAATGTCGTTAAATGTAATTCATCGAGATTGTTCTGAATCGTGTGCAAAGTTGAAATGCCCCGATCTGGGTTACGAGGGAATTGGTTGCCTAAATTGATTTTGACACTGACACTAAACTTCTTCAATCCAATTCTCGATTGTTAGACTTTTAATCATATTGATTAGTTGATAGGGAAAAAAGGCAACAGAGAAAATCTTAATTCTTTAGGTGACTCGGACGTCTTAACAAGGGACAATTTTTTGTATTTATTCTCAAGTTGATATTTCTCATAATGATGTTACGTCCCATGTAACCCAACACACGTATATCAAATAAGAATTGATAC
Source organism: Perithous albicinctus (assembly GCA_964016905.1). Classification (NCBI taxonomy): domain Eukaryota; kingdom Metazoa; phylum Arthropoda; class Insecta; order Hymenoptera; family Ichneumonidae; genus Perithous; species Perithous albicinctus. The sequence continues at coordinate 19,238,724 of OZ024689.1, forward strand.
AATTCAACATAATATTTCTCTTATACAGGATTGAAATTGTTATTAAAACTCATGCATATTGTCGTATAGCGTAAGTACACTCATCCCTTTTTACTATCCACTGAACGGAGCGGTGAACTTACTACCGAGCATCACGTGTCCACTAGATTGGTTAAAAAAATTCTTTCCCATATCATGAAACCATAGTTTAGATCCTAATATTGAAAGTAGAGCTTCAAAAAAAAAAATATATATATTTAGAGGTGCCTCACGAGGTGCCTCGGATTTTTGTATGTCCCATTTGAATAACACGTAAAAAATCCGATCTCCCATTTGGATGGATATATGAATTGTCGTACACTATTGATAGTGCTCTGTGTGATAGCGTTTCATATAGATTGTACAATTCGACCTGTCGCAGAACATTTTAGACCGCATGATGTCCAAGATATTCGAATTCGCGTAAGTAGGACTTTTTCAAAAAATGCTTGCCTGAGACAAATCGCATCGTTCGAATAAGCCGATTGATTTTTTAGTGATAAAGTGACTTGACATCCTTTTAGTAATCGGTAATCGGACCTCGTTATAAAACGCTATCAAACTTCGGTTCGATGTATGACAAAATAATAATTTCTGTCCAAATAGCAGAACCGCTTTCTAAGGTGTTAGCCTTTGCGAGGCTAAGACTTAATAATTTAGGTTCGTGATGCTTCTTGTAAGATTTGTACCAACATCAAGTTCAGTGAAACAATATGTTCTACATTGTGAGTAAAAAAAACTCTGTCCCAAATATTTATCTCTGCATCTGTTACTTGTTACGTGACACATTGAGTCACGAATACCCAATCGACCACATCCTACGCATGGCAGTACATGGCCACATCTCCATCTTTGAGTAAAGGGCCAACGCCTTAAGTCACGTTACGTTACGTTTCCAAAAGTACGAACTCTTAGTGAGTTAGTCCGAACGTAATATTGATTTGATGAGCTTTTGATCGAAGGTTTCGTTATGGCACCTGCAAATATTAATTAACTAAACAATTATAAATTCCCCATATTATGGGGAAGTAATATAACTATGTGACTAAGAGCTAATTATAGAAAGAGTAACAAAATTTTTAGCATTTTAATTTTATCAATGCACGAGATATTCTTCTGTTTTAAATAGAGGAAGCTTCATTTCCGCAAAAGAAAAAAAATTCGGAGATTTTTATGTCAGGACACTCAGATAGTCCAAAACGTCCAGAAAAGTGGTTTACAAAAAATGTCTGGATGGATGTGTGTGTGTGTGTGTGTGTGGCCGGTATGCAAAATGCAAACCTTCATATCTCAAGAACCTCTTTAACAATCGAGCTGAAAGCATATATGGTGCAGGGGGACAACTTTGTTTGTGACAAGATTAAAAAAAAAATGCAAACATCTGTTTAAATTTAATTAAAATTTGAATTTTTCGAAAAAAAAAAAATAAAATATTGAATTAAATATGAAATTAAACAGTCGTTTAAAAATTTCGCAGGAGGATAACAAAATATACTATCAAGCCCACATGATACTGTTTGCGATGAACACATCCTGATGGATGATCCAATCGGGTATCCAGGTCGACGTTGGGACAAGCATTTTTGCGGTTATCGGCTATTCCCGCAGGTCAATAACCAACAGCCGTCGATCGGTCACGGGGACCCGATAAGGGTATCTAACACTTCGAAGGCTTTCGATAAATTTCTATCTGGAAAAGAGTCCATGTATATGCTCAAGTAAGCACGACGCATTTTACAGGGAAATCAAACGTTATCGTACCCCCTATATTGTACATGTGCGCATATGTAATTCCTATGTACAGTATTACTATACCATCGACATGAGAGGAATATTGATATCGATTACCAGCGGCAGAGAGTTGACAAATCGGAAATGAATACGATGATGCATATGTAGTATTCGGCAGACATAATTAATAACTGCTTAACCATCACTAGAAATAGAAAAATGTTATCGTCTCTAATAGAATCCTTTGCGGACTTGACAGGCGGATAGATCTATCGAACATCAAACGTTGGTTCAAAATTTCATTCCTAAATCAACCAGTAAAGGGGATGCTTTATTGAATCTAAAATTAGATTGCTGGAAAAGAGTTAATGGATCTCTACCTGTGTAATTGATTTCAAGTTTTCGAGAGAGACTCTTGTCCGAACGAAAAAATACCCGTGTAAAGAAAATCTCTACGATAGAGCGGCAAACAGATCTGTGAATCTATGAGGTATTTCGAGGGAAGTGTGCCAACCCGTGGTCTTTTTGATGCGTAAGAAAAATTTTTAGATTTTGGAAATGTAGAACAAAATGTGTGATAATAGAGCTGTATACAGTCTTCAACCCGTGAAAAATAAGAGCTATTTTAGTTATTTGATATGATTAGACTAATTATATTTGCTTCCTCTTAGAGGAAGCTTTTTTGTTATCGGGAAAACATGCTTTTTCGCGATTTTCATGCTAGGATAGTCAGAAATAGCCATCGGGAAGTATGATTTAGAAAAATATGTATGTGTGTGTGTGTGAATTTTTTTGTCAGCAAGAGAATCATTTTTTTTCTGATCGTGAAAGGAAAAATTTTGTTTTCATTTTGTTTTCATTTTAAGTAACCATCATCATCTCGGAGCTGCTCGATGTACAGCACGAATTCCCATGAACAACCGATTTCCCTATAGACTTTATTATTATTCTGTAATGCGCTGCGGAAATAGTAAATTTATTCGGCATTTGGCACTCTTGTATCTTAAATTTTTGAAGGTCTTCTCTTTTGGTAATCCTACAGTTCTACTTGTGAGAGGGTCCTCCTAATTGGCAACAACATAACTTATAAGAGAGGGCCTCCCTCATTCCGCAGTTTATTTTACGAGGTACCTCCAACTTTGACAACCATTTAAACTTTACTTACGGGTGGTCCCGAAAGGTATTCAATAAGTCAAGAGTCATAGACAATCACCGACAGAGCCTAATCCAAGAAACAGTTGATCGCAAGACTGAATTCCATTTAAAGATACGATCTTAAGTAGACTTCGAGTATTTTAATTCCAGTTTCGAAGTCTAGAATCTTCCCAATGAACGGGAATCGACGGTAGATCAGATTTTTTAATACGCGACTGATCCAATAATTAAGAGGCAGTGTCCCTTCCACCAATACTTAAAAAATTTACAAACCTATTTTCTTCCAAATAACTCGACAAATTGGACTCAAATTTTGAGTGAATGCGCAGATGGATAGTGGAATTGGGCTAAGCTCTCCTGGCTTTTCGAAACTCGGGGTAATTTTTTTAGGACTACCGAAAAACCAAAATCAAGGTTTCCTGCGAGATAGACAGCTCTGTAGGCGTTCAACATTGGACAAAGAAATTCCCACGGGTGTATCACTGTCCGTTAAAGACCCAAGGGTTGAGAAAGCCTGGACGACAGCTCCAGGAGCGATCCATCTATCTTGTGAACATATCTATATCTACGAGTTGTTATGACAATGCCACCCACGCTTCCCAGGATAACAGAGAGCTGATATTGTAGGACCTCATCTTGCAACGGTGATAGGTAATGCGTGTTCTATAGGAAACTGTTATACGTCGGACGATCACTTAAAGGGTCGAATACTCACACATCCATCCTAGTTGATGCCGTCACCCCATCGACGTATATAGTTCACTTAATAACCATTTGCGACCCTCGCTTCCTGGTAACCATCCTAATAGCCAACGTCTAAAATCTGACCTAGTCTACAGATGTAAACGAGATTTGCAAATTAGAGCTTGCACGCCCTTTTTAAAAATAAAATTCAAACTCAATAAGAGTCTTAATTATAAAAGAATTTTTCAATTTTTCACGAAAAAATACATAGAAACGAGGTGTGAGGCACACAAACTTGGAAAATTATTGTGAAATTAATCTTTCAATTATTTCGAAAATAATATCAGAGCGTAATATTGTTAAAGAAATTAGTATTTGAATTGAATTCAAATATTGATTCTTATAATGGGCTTGGTTTTTAAAATCTAAATCATTTACTAATTTCTATGGAATTAAAAAATATTGTAATCAAATTTTAACGTTTTTTTTAATATAATGAACGGAATGTATGTATTTATTAATTCATCTTGGTTTAGAGATAAAATTGGTTTAAACTTAAGTCAGAACATTTTTTTTGTAACAGTTTTGATGTATTTTGCGGTAATCCTGGACCTCTTATAGTTCTATCATTCTATCTTTTGTGAGCGATTTATTAAATTTTTCGATGAGCATTACTCATCGTTTAAGGTGAAGCGCTACATCGACTAAAGCGCTATGCGTGCAAGTGAGATAGCGCCATTGGTGATTGCAATGGAGCGAGAGAGAAAGAAAGTAAGGTATAACACTTCACCCTAACTACATTGTTCACGATTTTCGGGGCTTTAGAACCGGTTAAACATTTAATAAATGTGTCATTACTTTTCGATCGGGGCTGTCATCTAAAAACTTTTATTGCAATTCTCATTATTCTAATAATTGTGACTTATTCGTTATTAAGTGATTTATGTCGATAACGAGATTCGATTATTGGAGGATTTCGACATAAGACACTTCAACACGAAAAAAAATTTGTTAGAACCATTGGAAAAAAAATGTTGATACAGGTTTGCACTAATTCTATAAATTTAGAAGAATCAATGGCGATGAAATGCAATTAAACTGCAATTAAAAAGCAAGCTTTTCTGGGACTTTGAATATTTTGGAGTGTCTGTGCGGCCTATAACGTTTTTTACCTGCTAATCAAATGGGGCATACAACAAATCTTTGAGCGACTTGTTGGAAAAATTACACGGCGTTTCCATTCTACAAGGTTTAACATTTGATGGTAAAAACTACAAATTTATAATGTACGAAAAATGATTACCGGGTTAAATCCTGGTAATCCCGACCGATCCTGAAAATCTGTATGCAATCTGCTATTGATCCCTGTAATTCGCGTGTGGTACTTCAAAAACTCAATTACGTATAATAACTTCAGAACCGTTTAAGCGATTGAGCTGGCATGCGGGTAAAGCAGTTGGCCAGCTTTAATTGTTGTGATTTTTAAGGTAGCAGTAAAGCTACGTTCCTATTCAAAAGTTTGTACTACGCGAGCAAGCATTCGTAGCTACATTCCCTGTTCCGAAAGAAGGAAACTTTTCAGTCTGACTTTATCCGGACACTTACTGTCAGTCATATACATGTACACTAATACCAACGAATAACTTTAGAGAGTGGAGAACTTTGGTAACATCGCATTCGGTGTATACGTTCAGCGAGATCTGCACACGCATTTACACATTCTCGTTCCACGCTACCGCCAAAAATGTGTAACAATTCAAAATTATTTCCATTTCATTTTAAGTAATAATATATTTATCGAAAAGTTAGATGAAATAAATATTGTATTAAAAATTAAACGTACAAAATAGTAGTAATTATTGCGATTTAAAAAAAAATATGAATATATAGATTAAATTCTCAGCGCTCAAAATAACGAGGTTCTCGCATTTATACTAGACCAATTCAAAATACCTTTATACGTTCTAAATCTTCTTGATAGCTTTTGCGCTTACTAATGTCTACATGAGTTCATCGTTTATTTTCATCGCATTGCAAGCCAGTGACGAATACAACGAATTTCTGGAACGAGTACGTATTTTTTTGGATAGCGTATCGCGGGCCATCAAGTTTAAGATGCCTGGTGCCATACACAACGCGAAATGACTCTCTAAATTGCAGTACAGACTGAAATGATTTTGTTTCAGAAATAATTCTCATTTAATGCTGGTGAATGAATATGGCTTACACATATTTGCATTTTCATTGTCTGCTACTACGTGGAATCGTAGTTTAATGCTCTGGCTGGGGTCAAAGCTCCGAATCACGATCTAAAGTTTTTTCAACGGTTGATTAAACACCAAAATGTCAAACCTGAGAGCTCAAATAAAAAGCTGCTTCGAAACGGACTTTTCGTATCTGGTACCTGTTGGAAATTCGTACCATAATCGTTTTTCACAAATTTTATCAAAAGAAAACCTACCAAGTATTACATTGCAAATTGCTTCCTCATTTTATTTTATATCTTTGACAAAAGCACGTTTATGAAGCACTGTGTTGAGCAACTTTGGCTTCCTCATAGAGGAAGCTTAATCAAACCTATAAAATAATGAGGAAGCAATTTGCGCGGTTATTCTTGGCGGGCTTGTTTAAATAGTGTTAAACTCTAGTTTGTCGGTTTATAATTAAACACTATTTAAACTGTAATTTATCTCTCACTTGTGCAAGTCAGAGAATAAACCGTAAGAAGAAAAAACAGGAAGTTTGCAATTATGATAAAATTTTAATTAGTCGACAGATTCTCGTAATACAGAACATTTCAGCCAGAAATTTCGTAACCTGCGCGAGCTGGAACGTAAAATGTATATCTCAAATTGTCATCAAATTAAAAAAATTCAAAATGTCATAACATTCTTACCATCCGACTGTTTTACGTAAAATATGTAGCCAAACCTTATTCTGAGGTAATCTGTAAATTAACCAAATTTTATCCAAATGTGGTAAAAAAATGGTGCAATTCTTTTTCGCTCCAGAAATGGCTTCTTTTTTTCCGGAGCAAAAACGAAATTTGCTCTAAATCTAAATTTCCTCTAAATCTCGCTATTCGATGCCCCAGACCCTCTCGAAAAATACTTCGTTCATGAAACAAAACTTTCTCTATGAGGAAGCAAAAAAGAAAAGCATAAATAGTTGAAGACATACACAATCATCAAGTTAAATGAAAAGACATTAAACTAGGTGATTGAACAAAGCAAAATATAATTACCAAGCTGTCGCTGAACAAAAATTACAGTGGATGCTAGATACCGACAACGATTAAAGCCGCTCCTTTCCCATTACTCAACAATCTTATTAGATGCTCGTTGAAACCATAATTTGTACGGGAAGATTGCACATAAAATAAACGAGGCGGCTTCAAGTATCCGTCAGCCACCACCGTATCAGATGCCAAAAGATCCGCACAGAGTAGAATTACACTTTATCTTGAATACAATTTAGAACTACATTTTATGTTGAATACGGTGTAGAATTACAATTTTATGTATAATACGGTGTAGAATTACAATTTTAGTATTTAATTTGCGAAGAGTCTAAGATGACATATGCAAATTTCATTCTAACGACTAAACTACCGGGTTAATGATACTCAAAGGTCGGCAATAAACGAGTAAACGTTCAAAGGGGGAGAGATGAGAAGGAGAAGGCAAAGGAGAATGTCAGAGACTTTGCTAGTTTGTTTCACGACAGTTACGTAACTCTCTGGGCGCACATACCACGGTCTTTGAGGCACAGATGAGATTTCAATCTCAAATCCTTTCCATATGAAAAAAGGGCAGATGTCGGTTTCATCTCGTAAAAAATCTAGGTCGCAGCGAGTTTCCCTACTTGCCGAGTGGCGCGAGACGAGTACAAAAGTTTACCTTCGATCAGCCCGAAATGAAGCTCGTGTCTCTGTCTTCATAACAACCCAGCTTGTACATCACACACTAAAAAGTAAAATAAAAAATTGTCTCCACAGACGCCCGCAGAAACTTTTTGTTAACTTTTTTTAACACATTTCTTCTGAATATTTTTTATTTCAGAAAAAAATATAACAGTAAAATGTTAAAAATGTGTAATTTACACAATATACTGTGTCATTTTTTTTTTAAAACAAGTGTTATTTTACATTTACCAAATATGTTGCAGGGTTTTAATTTAATAATTTTTTCTTTAAATTCGACAAGTTTATGCAATTTTTGGTAACACTTTCGATTGAGCAGCATCATTTGTATTAATATGACAATTTTTTTTGTGACTTTCAATTTGTCATATAAAAAGCCTCAAAAATAGAACCTTGCAAATTACTTCCTCATTGTTTTATAACTTTGACAAAGCCACCATTATGAGAATGTATCTTTTGATGAATTTTCGTATCTTTATAGAGGAAATTTTGTCCAAATTTTGTTCAAATAGTACATACAAGTAGTTTATCGGCACGATATTTGTGCAAATCAGTGATTTGAAAAACTCGTGCATTAGAGCTCATTTTCTTTGTCGAAAAATAGACTATGAATCTACCGTTAAATATTAAAAATAATATCCACTGTTTAAATAAAAACTACAGGCAATCCTATATTTTATAGTTATATTCCATATTTTTATGCGAAAATTATGAATCTACTTTGCCAGCTATTTTTCAGTATTTTTTGGGTTTTCTTGAGACTTGTTCCGAGTACTTTTTTTCCGGAGGACCTGATTCCTTAACACTAGAACTAGTACGTCCACCCTATACTTCCTTGTTCCATATTTTTAAATCTATGACGTCCTACGTAAAATCGATAGAAACTAATCGGTCTTTAGCGAAATGTAACTACGATAATTAATCCTGTTGATTGAGGTCAAGTCGTTTATATTCAACAGAGATAAATACTGCTCGTTCATTCTTCAAATAGTGTTATTAGTCGACAGTGGTCAAGAACAAGGGTCTGACCTCGTTTGGGATGAAACTCCATTGGCCTAAGTAAGGGCTAAGAGTTTATGGAAAAAGCTCAGGGTCGTTAGACGTATAGTGGAGGGAAACAAGGATTAAGAGCTGAGAGGTTTTTCACAATCATCAACATCGAAGACTTCTCAGCATTGAGTTTCGTTAAAATCAAGTAATGTTTTGTATTTTTGTCTTCCATATTGAATGCGTTTTTATTTTTGATTTTTGAGTGCTGATTCGTAATCAGAGTTGTGAAGAATGCATAAGTTTTATAAACCATTATCATTTTCATTGCCTACTAATTTGCGAATAAGTAATTTAACTTAAATTCATTATCCATTACTTATGCTCGTCCTCTTCATAGTTTTTCAAGTCTAGGTCAACCTCTCTATAGCTTTTGGAGTCCAGGTCAACTTTGAGTACTCATCGAAACATCTTTTTAAAAATTATCTTTATAAAGAATGTCGAGCATCTAAAAAGAAAGTAGGAAATATTAAAGAAGGCGGAAGTGAAGGCAGTGGGTCATGACTGAAATTAAGATCGCTACTACTACATAAAGAGATTTGGAGCATCAGTAAATGTCGGTCGGATATATTGAAAGAGGTTGAGAACGACAACGAGGGGAAAAGTTATCTCAATAGCAAAGGCCTAACGGCCGTACAAACTACAGCAATGAAACGGTGGTGGTTTGTATCATCGCATCCCCGGTGGGTCGTCGTCCGCTGTCCACTAGCGGCAGTTACGCAGATTTCCTTGGCTCTACTACTATTGGTCTTCTTCAATGAACAGCACAAATGTGACAGTCGTGAGTCCAACGATTCCCGCAAAGCTGGAAACACATTGAATACGTTTGTGCCACCAGGGCTACACGTCATATCCATTAGCAATACCCTGCGGTATATAAGGAAACGTACTATCGTGCAAATGTGCTCTGACGGTGCAAAAGGCTTTGTGTACGCAGCTCTCTCGCACACATCGGGTATCTCGGAGCGTCGTTATGCCTTTCTGAGAGCCAACACACACTAGCCGCTAACTATGCGAGCAACAGTGACGCATGGTAAAATGGTACATCTCAATTTTCTGAAATGAATTGAGCTTGAACTTGAATAATATAATAAAACTTTCTTATGAATAGTGTGGATGGAAAGACAATGAAAAAGTATTTTTAATACTTGTGCTTCCTGATATAGGAAGCTTTGCTTTTATGAAAAAAATTGGTTTCGAGATTTTCGTGTCAGGACATTCAGAATGGTTCTAAATGTCGGGAAAAGTGGTTTAGAATGAATGCCTGTATGTGTGTGTGTGTGGAGATTTCCTTATTAGAACGATGACTGTTGTCATTTTTCATGTATCTTCTTCAAATTTCCAGAGGTTCCAATTTGACAGCATTTTGAATTTTTCGAAAAAAGTAATTGTACGCTATAACTTTCGTAAATTACAAGATTTCAGAATAAAATGTAATACACAAATGGACTAACATTAAGCCATATTCGGTGCCAAATTTGGCGAGAGTCGATATAGTGATTCTGATGTTATTGCAATTTCATTTTTTTTTTAATGTCTGTAAACACTTCAACTCCTGTAAATTCGGAGATGTTCGGTCGCAATTTTCCACGTGATTTCACGATTATTGATTATCAATTATGTCTTCAATCAAAGGAACGGTCGCTGTGTCGATAAATTTCGATTTTCCTTGATGAAAAAAAAAAATGGTTGTCATGAAAATAAAAATAGTTTGAAATTGTTTGCAGATTCAGCTTAAATTCGCTTTACATATGGACTACCATTCAACAAGGTTTGACGACAAACTTGACGCAAATCGTTTAAGCTGTTCAAGTTTTATGGCATTTTGAATTTCTTGAAAAATGTCTATTGAGGACAAACACCCCTGCAAAGCAGAACCTTGCAAACTGCTTCCTCATTATTTTTATTTTTTTGTAAGTTTTTATTTTGTCCTGAGATAAATCCCCTAAGGATCCCCAGAGTAATACAAGGAATACAGAATACAAAGCCAGCATGAAAAGGGGATTATTCACGGATAGACGCGGGTAAAGAGATGACAGATAATTTACAAAGAAATTCGATACTAAATAATCACTTAATGCTAATCAGCGTGCTCGGCATCACGCAGCTCAAGCTCCATGAGGTGTCTCAATAGACGCGATTTAAACAATTACTTTGTATCTTTGACAAAGCGTTTTTTTACAAAGCTTCCTCTACGAGGAAGCCAAAATTGATCGACATATTTCCTCGTAGAAGTACCTTTGTAAAAAAAAAAGCTTTGTCAAAGAGACAAAATAATGAGGAAGCGATTTGCAAGATTCTATTTTTCTCCCTAAATGATATTCTACCTGGTAAAAATATTTTCTCTGAAAATTTGGCGGACATACTAAAATCGGACAATATCTAAGACAATCATAGACTTTCCAATATTTTTCTCTGAACTTTGCTGTTGTTTTTCTCACTACCTCTTCCATTTTCTTCACGGGTTCGAGTGTTTACTTCCAAATTTTGAACAGTCATTTCCCGATCAATAATCCCTTATATATTCTGCAGATAAAATATACTTCAATGTTAAAGACCCAGTTTCCGTCGCTTTGTTAGTCGATGTTAGTCGTCAATATTTATTAGGATATTAACGATTTACATGCCGACCGATGCGAACCCTTTGCATACCTACATGATCGAATTTTCCTGCGAAATATTTTTCTGCGTCTGCTGTTTCTATGTCCCCCAGGTGGTTCGGAATCCACCTGCAGAAAAATTGTAGTTCCATTCCTCACTGGCGTAGAGAACCTGGCAAATCCATCGCCCGGAGTGCTGAGTGAGTATCTCCACACTCGACGCTTCGCAATAGCTATCCCTTGCCAGAGTGTAAGCACTATGCTGACGGCTATATGACTCCAGGGTATGGCGCTTCTAGGATACCAGGCGATTTCTTAGAAAATCCAGCCTTACCTCCTCATGCGGGGCTCTAAGGAGACTGACAAATAATCCCTTGCTTGGTTACGTGGAGGATGCGAGGGAGGTGTCGGGGTGGGTGTCGCTAAAAGAAACCTCGGGCAGCCAGCAATCCCGATAAGGGGGAACCAAGTCGCAGAGGTAGTTGCGACGTGTAAAAGCGAACATTGGGTGCCTGCCGGCTGTGTTCTGAAGTCTGGAATGGCACAAAAATACGGGTGGGACAATTAGGGTGAAAAAAATGGGGATTACAATGGACCGGAGTCTGAGCAACGGTGGGGAGCTATAAAAAAACTGGGCCACAACTCACAATTCATCTTTATCTTTTAATCGAGGGTTTGGTCGATCAAAATCATACCTTAATAATTGTTCGAATTTCATTAAAAACTTTTTTTAAATGGAAACAAGAGTGTAAATATTCCATTTTCGGAACATCTCTCTCTTACTCCTAAGTCTTATGGAATATGCATTCTTCCTTTTGTCGCATTTTCGGATGTGATGATTTCATTTTATTTTATTTTATTTTATTTTCAAACATTTGGCTTCGATATTTATAAGTGCATTTATATGTTCACGAATAAAATTTTATAACATTTAATTTTCTTAAGTTTCAAATAAATAATGAATGTAGAAAATAATGTCTAATGTCTCTGAATGGTTACGACTAATTAAGTTCGGAGAAAATGCAATTTATTATGAAAATACGGCTCTATTTTTGATAAGCTCCGATTTTTTCAATTATTGTAGGTTTCGATAAATTATGATAAAATACGAAATCATCGTTAATATCTTTTTGAAGAAAGTAGTTTTTTCCATTTGACAAACCCTGGTTTAATATAATACAGCCGCTTTAAATAATTCATACAGCAGAGCATATATACGTTTTACACCGTGTAACACGTATACATATTCTGTTAAAATTGCTTTTAATTAATATTTATCACTAAAAAGGTCGATAAGGCACATTTAAACTTCGCAGAGATGCAATAAAAGGTGCTCGAGGAGCATCATATTTCAAATTCATACGATTCTTCGCCTAAATACGATTTCAAGCCTAAGAATAAGGGAAAGGTAGCACAAATCTTTTAAATAGTTTTCATCTCGAACGATTTTCCACGGATTTGCACGTAGGAGTCCCTGACTCTCAGTCAGTCCCTGAACTCCCAACTTCCATACCAGACGGACCGCAATAAATATTGGATAGGTATTTCGATTGTATGTTGTTATATCAGATATTGTTATTATTGTTTACTTTTTAATTTTGCAACCTCGATTTCAATCTCGATTCTATATTTAGATGCTTCGATTGCCTATTATCATCAAACTTTCTTCATCGTCTCTGTAACAATTTCTCTGTGACAATTTTATTCAACGTCCTTTACCGAGAGAATTCACAGTCTCTGTTCCACTTATACCCACTTTAAAAGCGGTCTTGAGCATTTTTCTAAATTTCCTGCTTCACTTTACACTTAAGGTTAGGCTTCGACTGAAATATGGGAAATATGGGAAGCTCCTATAGTTAAAAGGATGGTTTAGAAGTATACCTCATAAGTTTTAGTTTTTACCACATTTTAGTTTTTAGTAATAAATAAGTAAAGCTCCAATATGTATAATCCAGCAATACAATTCTTATTCTCATTTTTGACAGCTTACGGATTCGATTATGTACGAATATGTTATATGAATCTACAATTTTAATTAAAAAAACAAACGCTTTTAAGATAATCTCTATATTCACCAGACTAATGTCAGGCGATGCCTGGCAATACAATGTCTTACAGTACGATAAAGTGTTCTAAAATAGTTTTCTGTAATAATACAAATTCTCGGCTAGAATAATATAATCACATATTAATGTATGTACCGAAAGTCATCCCATAAACCATGCATTTTTCTTAGTGGCCCAGCCATAAACATTGACTTAGAGACAGATCGAAGCTTTGGTTGTCTCTTTGGTGAATGGAGATTTTTTTTTTTTTTTTTTCAGAAAATAGATGCCCGCGTGCCTTCGATAAGTTTTAAATCCGTCAGAGTGAAAATTTGGACACATGAGGAAGTCACGAAATTTATTTACCATTGTACTTGGGGGGATTTAGAAGGAATTGGGGGTGAAGGAAGTTGGGGAGAGTAAAAGGGGAGGAACCCCGTGCGGTGGAACACATATATAAAAAAAATATATATTTAACATTGTACCGCGTTACAGCAGTGGACTATCGCTCACAGCTTTCCTTTTAGGTTTTCAAATGGAAAATAGGGTGGAATCTATAAGGGACCCAAGTTCTCACCACACCAGCAAGATGTGGTGAGAACACATAACACACGACATATGCCTAATTCCATAGAGGTCTTCGAAACGTGATGCGAATTCATTCAATGCTTGATTAGCATTATTTGTCGTTTTATCCGAAATACTCCAGCTTTGAAAAGCTATAGAAGAGGTTGACTCCAAAAACTACGGCGACATCGACCTGGACTCCAAAAACAATCAAGAGGTTTACCTGGACACCAGAAACTATGGATCGGTCGGCCTGGATTTTAAATACTGTGAAGAGTTTGACCCGGATATTAAAAAATATGGAGAGGTTAACCTAGATACCAAAAACTATGGAGAAGGTAACTTAGATGTCAAAAACTATGGAGAGATTGATCTGGACACTAAAAACTATGGAGAGACTAAACTGAAATCCAATAATTGTGGAGAAATCTACCTGGACACCAAAAACTATGGATGGTTTGACCGAAATCTCAAAAAGTTTTTCGTTCAGTTCAGTTACTCGGATGGGTGACCGCCAAAAACCTCACGGTCAATATTTGGATGAGTGGCCTAACAAATCCTCGAGTACCGGATTTTGTTGAAATTAAGTCATCTTTTGTCGGCCTTACCGGATCAATTATTTTTTATTTTTCTGAATTTTTAATGAAGCTGTTGAAGCTCGAAATTCCATATTAGGGTCACGTTACAAACTAGGGCCTTACTACATCTTGTGAGCACTTCCCTAAAAAACAGTCACCAATCGGAGTACTGACCCCCAGGGAATGTAAAAATTTCAACTAAATCGGAAATGCCGTTTCGGAGGGTAAAAAAGTGGCAACTTTATTTAATTGAAAAAAAAAAGGATAAAATTAAATCGGAGAATTTTACAAAAAATATTTTACAAAATGTAATGTTCTTATGATTTTTTTTTGCGAGCCGTAATATTGGCGTTAAAAAATAAACAATGATTATTTTCAGCGATTTTCAATGGCTGGAATATGCAATAAAAAAATCTGAAAAAATTCCTACGTTTATCCTTCAACCAGACCAACATCCTAAAGAAATGTGACGTTTTGTTGACATGAAAAATTGGGGTGGCCGACTTGACGTATTTTGCCCCATATATCCATAAAGTTCTGCATCACATTCTTGTATGTCCTTTTCTACCTAAAAGTGCAGGTGTCTTAAAAGGTGGTACTTTGAGAATTAAAAAGTCCTCTTGTGAGCGACTCAAAAAAAAGAAAATGGGTCCCTTTGACCAGAGTTACAACCGAGTGATAACTTTTTCATCTACCATGGTATAAATGGAAAAGTGCACTCTCCTCGTGACACTCCTTTCTTTCTCACCATCTTGCATTTCATCGCTCCCTTGTACAAAGCATTCTCGAGTTATGGCAGTCGAGGAAGGATCTGATGAAAATTACCATATCGTGTATCTGAAAGGCAGAATAAGGGTTTATGCACCCCTTTGTTATTTGTATCTAATCCTTTGTTATTTGGAATATAGAAAGGCGAAAGCACGTATTTTTTTAGAGATATGTGCAATGAAAATGAATTCTAATTTATTTTACCACAGATGATATTTTGGATTTATGAACACCCACACTATTTAGATTACTTTTCTGATCGATATTTCGAACAATTTTAAGCATGCTGACACGAAAATCTCGAAAAACAAAAATTTCACAAAAACAAAGCATCGTCTATGCGAAAGCAAAAAAGGTGCAACGGGAAAACAGCACATTGTTTCTTCATTCTTCAACTTTCACAGAACTACCTCGAGAAGAAAGTATGTTGAACAATTGTTATGCACATTTACGAATCCGCGTTCCAGTAAAAATACCATTTGAGTTCGATGAAAATGTAGGGTAGACGTACCAATGCGTGAAAAAGGAGGAAATAATAGCGTCTTAGCTATTACCGACAGTTACCTGGTTCTCTATCAAAATACATTTTACGTTGTGGCGATAGTTATATTTTTTTCTATCAGAAAATATTGTATCTTGCATTAAATGTTTTCATGTTTCGAATTAAAAATTATTTAGCTAGATTCGCTGACTTATGCTGTTTCCAATAATTAGTGTTATTTCAAGGGGCCATATATAGCACCATGACTGGCCAAAAGCACATACGTGGCCACTAATGGTGAAAACAGGTGTTGGCTGATTATTTCAGGTTTTCTTGATTAATTAGGATCCAAAAGAAATTCTTTTCATAATCATTCGATTCCTCATAAGTTTCAGAAAAGACTGACTAACTTTTAACGTGTTCCATATGGGTTTATTTAAAGCTTATCGTTAAGTGAATAGAAGGGTTATACTTAAAGTTGCCACAAATGTCTACTCTATATGGCGTTTGTAAAGATATTCAATACTACTAGTGGTTTCGCACCTTTGTTTGCAATGTTTCCCTCGCCCTTTCCGTGAGGGCGCATTCGCTCTTATGCTCTTCCGGTGTTCTCTTGTCAGAGAGGGAGTAATGTACAAATGTAGG
The DNA here is from genome assembly GCA_964016905.1 of Perithous albicinctus. Taxonomy (NCBI): domain Eukaryota; kingdom Metazoa; phylum Arthropoda; class Insecta; order Hymenoptera; family Ichneumonidae; genus Perithous; species Perithous albicinctus. The sequence goes on from OZ024689.1 coordinate 19,254,965, forward strand.
GACTAATGTTCTACATTAGTCCCTACATTTCCCAGTCCCTCAAGGCTCTGCACTAGGGCCAATCTTTTTTTAAGTTCGACATGTAAGATCTACGGTTCGGATTCTCCTCCTGCGACTATGATCGTTACAATGACGGTCGATTTGTCAAAATTACATTATTTCTTCAGTCGGAAAAAAAATCTAGTTGAATTGATTAAATTCGTCAACTCAATCATTTTTATTTACATCAAATGGAAAAGTGAATCTATTTGAAGTAAGTACGGGCTTACTTAAAATAAATACGGGTTTATTTAAATCAAATAAAACCGTCTATTTGCTACAAATAGATCCTATTTGAAGACTCATCAGTATAGGAGTGACCGGGGCAAAATACGGACGCTATGCAAATAATGCTGCCAGATCGTTGCAACATGTGCATACTGTTTGTTGAGCAAAAAGTAAAGTTTTAACGCGTGGCTAGAATTGAAAAAGTTGCTCATGGCGTGATCGCAATTCGTAACGTGTTTAACGTTCGGTGTTAATAATTATCATTGCATTCCTAATTGACAATCACTCCTTCTGTGTTAATTGTTTTTTTTTGGTCTGCAACAAGTTTTATATTTTACTTGATGAATATTTTTTTCTAAGCAAAAATGTTTTTTTCATTTGATTTGGGTTACTACTAAGGTAAAACAACGAAACAAATGATTATTAGCTTTTTAAAAGGCACTGCTGTACTGAATTATTCATTATCTACTGTCAATTTGCATGTAAGTTCGTCTATACATTTCAAACCAAAGCATGGTAAGTTTTTAAGTTGTGCAAATTAAAAAAAGTTGCAAGGTAGAACTTTGCACATTGCTTTCTCATTAATCTCGATTTTTCACAAAGCCAGGAAGCAATTTTAGCTTCCTCATAGAGGAAGCTTTATGTACAATTTGTGTTACAACAAAACGTTAATAAAAAAAAAATTAAACTCGCGTGATATTCGAACCGTGTTACCAAACATCACCAAATTTGGTACACAGCGCTTAATGTTATTTTCCGTCTGTAAAAAGCTTCACTTCATTTTGTGAGACTTGACGTGAGTTAGAGCAAATTATTTTTTTTCAAAAAATTCGAAATCGCATGAAAACTGATCCGATTTGTCGACTCATTCCAAATTCAATACCGATCCTCCTTTATCATAGCTGAACCATTTTTCTCGACGTTTCGAAACATTTTGAGTATCCTGACATGAAAATCTCGAATTTTTTTTTTTTTTCAAAAATAAACGACGTTACACACGACTCCGAAACACCGTTGCATAATATTTTCATTACGTACAAAGTATTGGCTCACCTGCTTAACTTTTACGGAAGTTAAAATGAAAATCTAAGTTTTTTGAAAAATTCAAAATAGCGTAAAATCCTGACGACGTTAACGATCATCATCAAATTTGGCACGTAGCAACTGTATGTTAGTTTTCGTGTGTAGAACATTTCAGTTCATTTGTTGACATCCAACGTGATTTAGAGCAAAACTAATGTGTTCGAAAAATTCAAAATTTTATAAAATCTGAACCGCTTTACCGATATCGTTGAAATTCAAGATTAAACAACATTGAACCTGTCTTCAATTATTAAGAACTATTTAGTTAAAAAATGTTACGAAAACAAAGCTTTTTCTATGAGGAAGCCAAAATTAATATATAAACTTCCTCATAGTGAAGTCCATCATGTGAAAACTGAATTTTAACGAGGAAGCAATGTTCATAATTCTACTTTGCATCATTTTTCGGTGACTAACAGCAGTAATCCTTTACGCGTAACGATCTAGACTCACCGTGATTGTGAAGAAGTGGCTCAATCTTTACACATCAACATCGTCCACGTCCATCGCCTCCCTCTGCTGCCCAGCAATATTCTTATCACTGCTAACAGATGCTCGAGGTTCCAGAGGTATCATCTCGCAAGTGGTTGAAGTTGGCCGTACATTGAGATTTGGCAAAAGAGTCTCCCGCATCATCTCGGTGCCATTGCACGATTTCTCGCTTTTGCATACTTCAGTGGTATGAGGTACGTAAATTCTAGTACTTCTTGAAAAACACGGTAAGACCTGCTGGGCAAAAAACAACATTAATTACTTAAAGAGAAGTGATATTTTTCTGTAGGACATCACGGAAAGTCTATTGTTATCTATTTCCGAGTGTGATATTCAACTTTCCTCGATTCCAACTTCAACAGTGTCTTTATTTCTTTATGATCCTTAGCAGTCGCGAAAAACAGTTCGTGCCAGTCGTAAGAATCCGCGATAACACCGACTGCACAAATCATTTCGAAGGGTCCTGCTAAGGGTCACAAAATCCGCAAACGGATTGCAACGGTTGTCATAAAGAGGACAAGTATGGTCTAACAGTAGAGAGACCAGCTCTTCGATTTCATGACAGTGTTATCCGGCGAAATAATGAAAATCAGTCGTCGAATCTAATTCAAAGCGAATACTCTCCGCTTTGAAGGCTGTAAATAAGCTCGAAAATACAACTGTAAGAAACCAGGCTGCGTATTAAAGTATACATTTAGAACTCGAATAGCTTCGTGGGTTACGCTAATCGGCGTAAGTCTCGCAGGCTCAAAGTCGGAACAGACTCTACCACTGCTGTATCGATTGTGTGGTGCTCCGCGAGATAAAATGAAACACGATTTGTCGCATGTCACGCCGAGCATCAAGTATGCGGAGCTCATCGCGAACGTGGACGAAAAGTTAGCTTGGAAGAACGGAAACTTTGGCTTTTGTCACCAGCTCGAGGTGCTGCAAGAAGTGAGAGCCGAGATATTGGGTAGAAATGATTGACGTAAAGACGACACCATCGTCATTGTAATGCGAACCACGACCATCCGTATATTCGAGAATTCTAAACGTTCCTTTCAATATACCTCTGAGTAGACGAACGGATCGTGTTGTTAAAGAGTCATTCCGAATTGGTATTCTATTTTGATGCAACTGGTTCTGTAGTGAAAGAGTCGTATAACGATGAGGAGTTAGTTTATTCTTAGTTTATTAGTAGAGTTTATTCTTACGCCAGCGTGGTAAACGTTGAACAGCATCTAGATGTATTTGCGCGGGCAGATTTGATCAGGTATGTCATCGCGGATGCTATTGGAGAGACTCCTAAGTCAAATTTATGAATCTAAAGTTACACACAGCTCGGATAAAAATTCTAAAGAGCGTCCCGCCCACAGAGATCGGAACGTCAATCAGAAGAATTACTTTATTTCCCTGAATATCTTCGGGAATTGGTCGATACGTAGCCGCGAACACTACTCAAAATATATCGTTCTGGTCGATCCTACCACCGAATACTCCCGATTTATTGCAAAGCTCAGGAAGCGACGAAAAATTTCGACAAGCTCGCTGATATCAACGGATTTCGATGAGAAATTCTCGCAGATTGTTTGACGGAAAAGCTTATGGCTTCCAAAATTTGTTGTCTCTTCTAATTATGCATTTAAGCTGTTGAAAAATATTTGTGTGAAAACAACGAATCATGCCTAAACCGACCTTTAGACATCAATTTGCGGTTGGTTCGTTGATTCTAAGTCTCAAATATATTTCATCTCCTTTTATTACCTGAACATTTTTAATGAGGGTGCTTTTTAAGCGTTTCTACACTTTTGTAGGTTTAATTGACTGGTCTGAGCCATGTTTTGCAAAAAAAAAACAATGACTCATATGTACTCTAATTACTGATGAAAAATGTTTTCGTTACCTTTTCAAAAACAATAATCATACATTACGATACGAGGGCAAAAAAACTTTTTCTGACGAGTGTGAGTTTGTAACACATGAGTTAGTTTTATTTTATGTTCTCTCTTTCGAATAGGACCGGTTGGAATCAAATAGGTTGCCGCCAAGCTGATATCTGCTGGCAAGTTTTAATTTTCACCTCGTCAAAAAGTTGTCATTTCCCACCTAATCTGTCCCGTTACATATACGTGCATGACGTGTTACCTTCACACTCACATTTCGTCTGTAAACTCTAATTATCGAAGGCAACACGTCGCAGATGCTAAATTTATTAGCGTCAATATTTTTTATTTATTTTTCCCTTTCAAATGAAACGTCTAGCAATAAAATCGGTTCCCGTAATACTGATATCTAACAAATATCGTGATTTTTCCGAACTCACATATCTTTATACAATTTGTCCCTTCGCATATAAATGTGTATACGTGTGAAAGAAAGATTCTCCGAATCTTAGTAATAATTGGAAGTCAGTAGTGGTCCGGCTCTTATTTCAATGGACTATGTACAGAAGCAAAACGCTGGCACGCCAAGGTTTTTTGTAGAGAAACATCAACATCTGATAAACATCTTACAGAGAAATTTTACTTGGCTAAAAGTTTGCGATTGCTACACTTTGACATATCTCTTGGGTTCTTCACTTTCATCCCTAGGGACGAAACTTTGTAGCCACACTGTTCACTATTCGTCCCACAAAACTACCATTAAAATCACCACTATTCAGGCACTTGTTACCAAAAATATAGTGTGAAACTCGGGTCAAAATTGGCATTTGTGACTGATGTGATTGCAGTTTTCAGCTCTTGCTGTACAACATACTGTTTTCGGCGATTCATATGCACCATCATGTGCAGAAAGACGAAATATCTAATTAAAAGTGCAGGATTACTTACTCGATTAAATAAGCACAAATTAATATTTTTAAGTTAAATTTCTTTGTTAATTTAGGAGCTTAATAGAGCAGTCTTCACAGACCCTAACAGCGTAGGGCGTATTAAGGCTGTAATTAGAATCGTATACTGGGCATTTAATGAAATTCGGGGAACTACAAAGGCCCAAGTAGGAACCCCAACTAATTTGCCGGATGAGATTTTATAAAACCGCAATATTTCAAGGAAGGTCGAACGCTCCTCAATATAGCTGTCAAAAGATACGAGGCCGGACACGCGAAAATGCTTTCGGATTAGAGACAACGGAGACTTATTATACACACTCGTAGTATCATCAGACGCCATTATTCCTTCCTTGAAGCGACTCCCGAAAATAATGAAAGTCGGCCACCCTCATGGAGTTTTGCTTTTATTCGATCCCGCAGCTTTACCTGAATCCCAAAGTGTCACTGATAATGATGATGACACAAAGGATTCCGAATCAAAATAGGAATCCCTCCTATTCGGAGGGTGTTATGTGTATTACGTATATCTATTTATTATATACTTGTCACGCAATTTTTTTATCTATATTGTTAAACCGTTGCTACAGGGTCAGTAAAACTTAAGCCCCCATAACTACAGTGTACAATGCAACTATATTAATACATGTAATTCATACGTATTGAATTACAGTAATTGTGATAAAAAATAGTGTACCCTTCAATTTCAGATTCAAACATGACTTATCGGTAAATAATTCAGCAAATTTCCATCAGATGATACTGGCATTTCACCTTTAATAATAATAATAATTGGCCAACAATATTAACAATAGTGCATTAAGCTTCGTCTATGGACGACCTTTTTGCACTAAAATGCAGTTTCGGCAAGTCACTACTCAAGTTTGAGTCAATGCCGCCAAGATTCCTGCGTTATCGATTCCAATACAGGAGAATCTCAAACAAATTCGAAACCCTTATATTATTCCCTCTAATTGCATCACCAATACGTTAAGAATTAATCAACAGAATGGACGATATTTTACAATAAAAATAATCGCGAAAAAATGAACGGTTTTTTTTTTTAAACTTCATCTTAATAAAAAAAAAAGGTCACCCATAGACGCAGCTTGATACAGTATTACTTTAATAATACCTACATTTTTAAGAGCGAATACATGATAGTAAGCATGAGGAACTGGGAAATTTTACAGTGTGATTTCAGTAATATTCGCACAATGATATTTTATAATGGAGGGTGGAAAGAAAAAATGCCCGTTCCTTTATCATCATCTAAAATGTGAATTTACTGGTATACACAGTCATTATGATTGAGACCTTTCTACTGGTAGAGGGAGTAAAAATGGTAATTCCCACAGGAAAACATTCACCTATCACAACTGGCAAAGCATTTTACTGTAATGAACACAAATAATTGAAATATCGTAATATTGCAATTTTTCTTCATCAAGAGATGCGATAGCTACTAGTAGCTTCCTCAATAATTTCAAAAGAGAAAGTTTGAATTGATATTGAGGTGATGCGCTCGGTCAGGAATAAAAACTGTAAAACGTTGTTCTCGGCCACAATTGATCTTTCGGGCAAAAAACAAGAACGGTTAACTTCGATTCTAAATTTTTATTCGACAGGTTTAGTCGTCAACACTTTTAACGTATTTGCAAATCACTTATAATTTTAATGATTATTAACATCTCGCTAAAAAAAAGTAGATTATTAACATCTCGTCTGGAAAGTAGAACCTTGCAAATGACTTTCTCATTACTTTGTATCTTTGAGTATGTGGAAATGTATTGATCAATTTTGACTTCCTCATGGAGGAAGTTTTGTCAAAGACTCCAAGAAATGAGGAACCAATTTGCAAGGTTCTGCTTTGCAGGTTTGTTTGAGCTCCAAACAAATTTTTAAAAAATGCAAAATGTCATAACATGTGAACCCTCGACGGATTTGCACCAAATTTTTACTCAAACATTGTTCCGCGGTAGTGAAAATTGCAATAACATTAGAACCACTGTATCGATTCTCGCCAAATTTGGTACCGAACATGCTTTACGCTAGTCCATTTGGGTATAAAATAATATTTCATAATTTACCAAAGTTACACTGTAAAATGATTTTTTTTCAAATTTTCAAAATGCTGTAAAACTTGAATGTCTTTACCGATTCCCGATAAATATAATCCCAAATGTTGTTGTATAATAGCTACTCACTTGCATACCAAGTTTGAAGAAGATACATGAAAAATTACGACAGTTATCATGACAAGGAAATCGACTCATATAGAACATACATACAGACATTTTTTTAAATGACTTTTCTCGACATTTTGGACCATTCTGAATGTCCTGACATCATGAAAGGCTTGAAAGAATTTTTTCTCACGTAAAGAAAACTTCCTCTATGAGGAAGCAAAAAATAAATAAATTACATAATAAATTACAATTAAAAAGAGGAGCCTGTATTGGAACGTTAAAAAAACGGTGAGGTTTCGAAATTTTTCAGGTAACTTCAAAGGAAACTTAAAAAAAAAAGACTTTTTTTAAAAAGAAAGTTTCCCTCAAAGGAAACTTCATTACGTATTTTGCCGAACAAAAGAAAATGCATACAGACATATTGATTTTACTTACAATTATTTCAGTTCTGTTTATAAAACCGCTCGATGCCAAAGCCTCGCAATAAAATCTCGCGTAAAAATAAATATATTATTACAAAATGTTTGACAAAGAAATGCAAAAAATCGAAAAGTCTACTGAAACTGTGACGTAATTACACGTGATGCGTGTGATTCACAGCTGTAATCGTGACTAAAATGTATACACGTTGCAACATATGTATTGATTATTTTCGGCACATATGTGTGTATGTGTACAATTAATTTGGACGTGGCACTCAAAAACGCGATGTTTACCCATGTTTTTTTGTACTTCAAATGAGACGTCAATAACTGTAGGGAGATTATCAGTCACGACCCGCCCTTACATCTGGATTCCCCGCAAGCTCCACTTGAGATGATAATCTAGCATATAAATATACGGCAATGACCTCACGGCTGAAACCGTGATGACGTACTGTTTGACACCCGACTGTATAATAATTTTTCATAAATATTGATTATGTCCAGCTCGTTTACAAACTCAATAGAAGTCATAAAAAGGAACTGACTACTTTTTTCTATACCAAGGTTAGTGACGTGGGTGTGGTTCAGCAAAGTTTCTGCAAAAATTGTAAATAAGATTATTTCTAGTGCTCTCTATAAGGTAAAAATTGCAGATTTTCATTTTGCTCTAACTCACGTCAAATCTCACCAAAGGAACTAAAATTTTTCACAGACGAAAAATAATACTCTGCACTGGTATGTACCAAATTTGATGATTATCGGTATAAATATTTAATTTTTAATTTTTTAAAAACTTAACGTTTTCCTCTAACTCAGACACTAAATCAATTGAAGTGTAAAAAAAAACAAGATATGATACATAAACTGCATTTATTTATTTAATAATTTCAAACAAGGACGCAAAGTAGAGTTTTGCACATTGCTTCGTCACGATTTTTGAAAATTTACAAAGATTCCCCTGTGAGGAAGCCAAAATGGATAAAGTTACTTCCTCATTGTGGTAGCTTTGTAAATATTCAATGATCATGGGGAAGCAATGTGCAAAGCTCTACTTTGCACCCTTTTTTTTATATCTTTCCAACCGAAATAACCGAAATAACCAACGTGAGGATGAAAGGTGAGAAAAACCAGCATACAGACGGAGGGTTGATGGCCCTTCCATCAATCAAAATTATGCTTGTTATCCCTAAAATACTGAATTTATCGCGTTGTACGCATCTATCTGCATTAGGTAGCCCTAAAAAAATCTAAATTCCTTTTTACACTTACTGCATGATTCAGAAGACAATATGACAATAGTATATTGTGCAACAAGAGCCAAAAGTTGCAATCACATGAGGCGCAAAAGCCAATTTTCGTCCGTGTTGCACATTATATTTTTTCTAACAAGTGCATGAATAGTGGTGCTTTGAATAGTAGTTTTGAGGGACGAACTGTGAAAACTGAGGTTACAAACATTTGTCCCTAAGGTTAAAAATGAAGAAATCCTATCGTTACAACACTGCTACGAAACTAACCACTTTCACCCCGCAAAACTGCCAAAAGCACTGCTGTTCATGCGCGCGTTACAAAAAATATATTTTTTGTAACACGTGCATTTCACTTTCACCCCTGGTGTTTCACTTTCGACCCTAGGGACGAAAGTTCGTTCGAACATCATTTTTCAATCACACAGCCTCGTGTGATTACAGCCCTTGTTGCACAATATACTATTACAAGAAGTTAGTTGTGCGTAAGAGGAAGTTTCAAGCAACAAATATAGACCTTTAATGTGCAGGCACAATTTATATATAACGGCGTAAACTATAACAGTGAACTTTTTTAGTACCCATGCAAGCCAATTAAAAACTATGCTCAATTACATCATATTTAAAATTCCTACACTTACTTCAGTCACTACGTATAGAGATTGAGTACTGCTTTTTTTTATTTCTTCAATCCCTTTAAATCATGCGAAGACTGTATTTTTATAGGTCATCCAGAGCAGCTATACAGCCTCCGTAAGAGAAGCCAATAATTCTTTATTTTAGTAGTAGCATAGGGATATGTTATTCTGACGGAAGCACCAAATATTCCGCAAGCAATAACTCAAATTTTGACCTGACTCGATTCCCATAAACATAAATGATGGATTGAAAGTGCTTTGCTTACCCATAGGAAGGTAACTTGAATATGGCAATAATAGACGTCGTGAACTCGATATGTATGAAAAAGTGATAAAAGCATAAGCTCAGAATTCGTCTTGGCCCAACGTGAGGGTGCGAAAAAAAATGGTTGTTCATATATTATAACTAGCAGGTTACAGTTACTCACGCGCTTCGCGCGCTCGCGTTTATACGCTCGCGTACCCTTTCATGTAAAACTTTCCTAAAGTCGTTTTCACGTGATACTTATCTACCACGTAAAAAAAAATTAAATTCCCTTGAAGGGTCGTCGCGACGCTTGGCATCTCAATGCCCCATAACGTTCTAACCCTGTGTTTATTTCATTTATTTCCAATGCAGATTCGTTCATTTTTTTATTATCCAATGGCTGGTTATTTTTAGTTTCTTTTTTATGATTTTGAAAAATCCATTTTGGTTAGTTTTTTGCTGATTGTCAACTTAAATTACGATTTCATCAAAAATCAATTTGTACCATCATTAACGAATGGATAATGGATCTGAGTTTAATGAAACATCATTTTAAAAATGGATCATGGATTTGAGTTACATTAGCTTTTTTTTAAATGATGGTTGATGAAAACGATGATGCATTAAATAAAATATACGTTTTCCCAGCTCTGCGCGAGTGGAACAAAGAGGAAAAAGAAAAATACCGGGAGAGCGTAGCAGTCCTTGTCCCTCACATTCATGGAAAAACATGGCACTAAAGAACATTCTGAGCTAATGAAAACATATCCTCATAGTCGCTGTAGATGTCCTGCTGATTTTATAAGTGATAATTTTAATAATTTGGCGTGAGGAATTTTCTTCTAGGAACTCTTTATATTTTCATCTCATAACTTATTCTAAGTTATGATAATTAGATTCGGAAACCGCTACTGGATAAAACGTTTTAATATTTATATTTTCACTTTTTAAAGTTACATTCAACTTCAGTTACTTGTCCCAGGTATACCTTCTTCTTCAGATTTTTATACGTATTATCCCTACTCCTCTTTTTCCATACCCTTAGAGACTCTCCCCCCCCAAGAGTGTTACCCAGAGCCACTCTTTACTAATGCACTGCTACATCGCATTTGCACAAAGGCACAAGATAACTGATGTGGAAAACCTGTCCGATGCAGGCAACTATTTTTTGGTGAGTTTCTATGCTGTGTTAAACATCAGAAACTCACAGAGAAAGACTGTCTGCCCCATCAGCACTTGATGGCGCAAACCAGTAGATAACTGAGCAGTCACCCATCCGAGTACTGACGTCATGAAATGCTACTTAACATGGGAGATAATCAAAGCTATACACAAATCGCGGAGCAATTAAAATTATAGGTGTATGTATAAACCTATAATTTTAGAAAAGCGGCAAAAATCCACAATTGCATTCCAAGCCTGAAACCAACGGAAAGGAAAGCGAAAGCGAACTTAAAAGCTTGGAGTAGATTATATTCGATGCCTGAAATGAAGGGAATATAACATCTCATAAGTAACAGGGATGCATTATTTCGAAACCTCCAGTCTAAGGGACCGACTAGTCGCTCTTAATTTAAAAAATTCGACTGAGTCTATATACCGATCACATCTCTTCTTTCTTAAAGACTTTTTGCTGGTGACATCAAACGGCTGTAAATTTTTCTAAGTCAGTAGTCCAGAGAGAACCAACAATTCTCGGTCGACTTTTGCAATTTGAAAAAGTTCTAATTCGGAACTTAAAAGGGAAAGAAGGGACTTCAAATAATACCGATGATGTTCACTTCAACCAGTCGAGTATTCAACGTTTATTTTAAAAATTTAAGATTCTAATGAAACAAAAATACAAAGAACTGTTGAAAGTCTCGAATCGTTTAATTTTATCGTCAATAAGCGATATGAATATTATTTGCATAAAAGTTTATTATTAAATATTGTTGCGTTTAAGTGTTATTAAAACGAGAAAATCAAACGTATTATGAAACATGCAACATACCAAAAGAACATCTACGATTAATTCTTGGTTTCAATAAATGTTGGTTATCTAAATTTTTCAACGACGCCGAATTTCAGGCATCAAAAGCTCACACTAAGTACATTTACAATACTATTTGCATGGTCCATTTTCGTAATTCCACGATCCGTGCGGAATGCTTATGTAAAACAAAGATCCTCGTGACGTATTTAAATTTTATTAGAAGCGAGATTTAAAAAGGTTCTGCCCTTATATTGCGGGCCGCGACGCATGGGTAGGATTCCTATGCCAAAGAAGATGGATGTACATAGAAGCATAGGGACCTTGCTTCTATGAACATTCATTTTCTTTGCCTATGCAAAGACGGCCTATGCTTATACACAGGCCAGATTTAGTGTACCCAACTCCGAAGTCACTACGCGCATCCGACCTTAAGCGCGACCCATTGCCCCATTGTGTCTGCTAATAGGATGGGGGGTTAAGCATGCCTTTTCGAGAATTGCTAAACACTTTAAATTTAATTACTCCTGAACGATATTGAGAACGTGAGGTACCTGCCTTGTGCACGGTATCACGTCAAAATAATAGTGTTTGAACTTAATCGACTACTTGGATAACCCAGACTATCCGGATCTGATACTTCAAATCCGAATATTGCTTCAATATACGAACCTATCCGGATATCCGAGCTTTGCGAATACCCGGATACCCGGACTATCCGAAAATTCAAACTGTCCGTTAACTCTAACTATCCGAGCTACACAGATAATTACAAAGACGAGGTGTTTGAGCTCCAGAAGAACGTAGGAAGTAGACAACAGTAGTTTCATAGTATTTGGAGTCCAGATTGATTTCTCCATAAAAATATCAAAAATATCAAAAATATCAAAAATATCAAAAATATCAAAAATATCAAAAATATCAAAAATATCAAAAATATCAAAAATATCAAAAATATCAAAAATATCAAAAATATCAAAAATATCAAAAATATCAAAAATATCAAAAATATCAAAAATATCAAAAATATCAAAAATATCAAAAATATCAAAAATATCAAAAATATCAAAAATATCAAAAATATCAAAAATATCAAAAATATCAAAAATATCAAAAATATCAAAAATATCAAAAATATCAAAAATATCAAAAATATCAAAAATATCAAAAATATCACAAAAATCAAAAATATCACAAAAATCAAAAATATCACAAAAATCAAAAATATCACAAAAATCAAAAATATCACAAAAATCAAAAATATCACAAAAATCAAAAATATCACAAAAATCAAAAATATCACAAAAATCAAAAATATCATAAATATCGAAATATCAGGAAGACCTAGTCTCTGAAAACTATGGAGAGGTTGACGTGGACTCCGAAAAGTATGGAGAGGTAGACTTAAACTCCATGAAGTCTCTCCAATTAGTTAGCAAAAGTAAGGCAACTTGGATTCATTTCACATTACTTCTACGCAAAGTCATGGGTAACAAATATGAGTTACATTATTTATTCGCAAAATAGTGGATAATGAAAACAATAATGCATTACAAAACTTATGTATTCTTCATAACTCTTTGATAGTATGTAAATTCGAATTACCCGAGACCCAGATTATACGGGTATCCGAGCAAGTTCTGATACCCGTATAATCTGGAATCTTCTTCCAAGTGAAAGCCCTACAAAACAAAACCTGTCTGTGATACAACATGTCAAAATAACAATAAAAAAAAACTAAACGGTGATATATTATATCACCGTTTAGTTTTTTTTCACATGGCCGAATAACGCAAGTAAAAAGTAACACGTGACAAAGTAAAGATTTTCACAATATTGCAATTAAATAGTTGAATATTCGAAGCTTATGGAAATATTCCTATGTAATGAAATATTCGAAATATTCCTGCAATATTTTGATAATATTATGTGCTATGTGGGCATTGTTATGAACAAAAGTACGCAAAACTATTGAGGTTGCGAAGAAAAAGTCTCAGGCATCTGAGATGTTATTAAGCTTGAAAGATGGCACGTCACAACATCCCGAGTTAACATATCCCGGAAAAAATGTACTTCAACAAAAGTATCCCGTGTCAGAATAATTTCCTGGTGTCACATATTATTTGAATTCATATATGAAAAATTATGTAAATATAGTCGGCTGGTGGCGAATTTAAGGAGGTTTGCCTTTTCTTTCACAGAATTTACATTCGTAAAATTTGATATTAAAATCGGAGCTGTCCGATACGCTGTTGAAGTATCTCGACTAGCGTTTAAAATGACCGTGCTACCCGGCAAGGACCTCGATCCGTACTTGCAGTAACATTGCTATTGAGCTGTTTTCCAATTGTTATTTATTTTGCATTATTTTTCTCCATATCAATGTTTCTTATTATTAAAAATTGTTTTCAAGCGGGGAGCACAGATTGCTTCAGCAAAAAAGCTTGAATAAAGCGAAAAAATTAGTAGAAAACTGCCATGTCAGTAAAGTAGAAGAAGAGATCGACGACAAGGTTCGAAAATTAAGGCGAGGAGCTTCAAGTACCAAAAAAATGAGAAATTCTATAAGCATAAGTGATGTTAAAATTCTATTGAAATATCAGCCATGGCGTGACGCTCTCGGCGCTACTTCAATAGAGTATATGGCAAACAAGCAATAATTTGATTATTTTCCTCTAGAAATACTTTTTTTTTCCTTAAAATAGATGTTAAGAAAGCTTACCGCTAACTATCCTAGCAGACTCGACCATCGACTAAACCACTTTCGAAATCACCACCGTGGTTTTGTGCAAAAAGTTTACGAAGCATTTTCAAAAACACCGCTCAACGACACTCATTTCAAATGGTGGTTTTGGCAGTGATTTTGACAGTGACAACTATAAAATAAACCACCATTCACAAGAAAAATTGTACAGTGGCTACCACGTACCAAAAAAAGAAGTATTATAATTTTGAAAAAATTGACTTGCTTTAACCAAATCATCATGAATTACATCATTTTAGGATACTTTACAATATTGCGTATATCGGTGAAAGAAAAACCTAACGACCTAAGTTGGATTCGAACCCTGTATACAACGAATGCTAGCTTAGAACTCTACTGCTTAATTATTTTTTTTTGCAATGCAGAATTTTTCGTTTTTCGATTATCTAGTGGCACCTTTTTTAGTTTTTTTTCTTTTGTTATCTTTAAAAGCTGGGAGTCATTTTCGGCATTTTTTGCTGATGAACAATTGTACCGTTTTACCTGATATGCAAAAATCTGCCTTGGAGCAATATTAATCGCATGAACAGGTGAAACCTTGTGCTTGCTGACACAAGTTTTACGAAAAGTAGTGCGTTAAACGTGAATTTAAAAAAAGAATACAAAACCTGATAAAATTTGAATCTCCTTAGCGTTTTCGGCCAATTTCAATACCAATCACCCACGATCAAATCTGCACTTACAAAAAAGTATTTTACGACAGTTAGAGCGACCACGCCCTTTTCTTTATATGCAAAAAGATATAAAATCTAAATGTCTGCATACATTTTATCAAAAATCACAACAATTATAGCGGGTCAACGGCTTCACTTGTGTGCCAAAATTCAGTTCAATTGGTTTAACGGTTGCATGTTACGTGTGACTGAATTTTCAAAACCCTGCACACGCACGAACGGACACACAGAAACGCATTCATGCATGCGGACATTTTTTCTAAACCACTTTTCCCGACGTTTTGAACCATTCAGAGTGTCGTGACATGAATATCTCGGAAATGGTTTTCTTTTTCGTGGATACAAAGCTTCCCCTACGAGGAAGCAAAATCAAGTTATACTACTTTCTGTGACGTATTTCAATTCGAGATAGAGGTTTGAACCCACACATATACACATACGTTCTATTGTTGCCGTTCTTAAATCGATTAAACGAAGAATTGATCTTTTTGTATAGAAATTTATCGATTTTTTTACATTCATTTTTACGGGCTGAAATTGTCCGAATTAATCTATGAGGCAAAAGATCGATTCAGTTAGCCAATTTAAGTAGCTTGAGTATCGCAAGATGATGATTTTGAAAAAAGTATCCATTTAAGGACGATTTATATTTTTTTAACTTTAAACATTCAGCTTAGAAAAATATTGGATACCGTGTTGAGCGCTATAAGAACGAAGAAGAGTTGGAATAACATTCAAAAATTAATATTAAAATTCGATCTTAATTTGGCAAATGTAATTAAATAAGAGACTTCTTTGTGAAACAGCACTAATTTTAAAAATCGTACATTCATCATATTTTAATTATTAAAACTAAATTAATAAAAAACATATGAATTTATTTTGGTTGACTGAAGTATCTTGGATATCTTACTCTAATGCTACAACTCAATTTTTTCGTGTGCAGTAATTAGTTACATTTTAACTCTATGAAATAATTTTTAAAAAATGGTTTTTCGGATATTTTTTAAAACCACTTTTCTCGACGTTTTAGACAATTCTGAATATTCTGACAAGAAAATCTCGAAATTCCTTTATTAAAAATGAAAACAAAGCTTTCTGAATGAGGAAGCAAAATAAAATATGAAAAATGATTAAAAAATGATTGCACATTGCTTACTCATTAAATTTCATTTTTCACAAAGTGAAAGATTAAATTTAATGCAGAAACAATGTGTAAAGTTCTACTTTGCAGCTTTTTTTTTTCAATTAGCAGTTTTTCGAATTCGTTGCCTCTATATTTTTGGTAGTTATAGGTACAGCAGCACAAAATAAAATCACAGTAATAAAATATTAGTTTCTACTCTACTTGCGTGCAAAATTTCATATATACCCATCGTGTCATTATGAACTTATGGGCAATTGAATTTTGATACTTACGGTCATTGAATACAAAAAAATGCAAATGTCTATAAAACCTTAACTACTTTATGAATATTTCCTAAATTTAGTATTAAAAATTAACACATTCCATTTAACTTTTATGCAAAATTTCAGAGTCAGTTACTTAAACCATTCTCGAGTTATAGCATTTTCAAAAAAGTTTAAAAAATGCAAATTTCTATAAAATCTTAACTACTCTATCGATTTCGCCCAAATTTAGTATTAATCATTGACACACTCTATTTATGCTTTATGCAAAATTTCAAATTAATTACTTAAAACGTGCTTGAGTTACAGCATTTAAAAAAAAAAAAATTACGAAAATTGAAAAAGTCTATAAAAGTCGAACCGCATTTTCGATTTCGGTCAAATTCAATACCAAACAACATTAAATGTACCAACACTTACGAAGAACTATTTAGCAAAATATCGTAAATTTTATGAAAATTTTTTTTTTTTTTTGAAAAATTAAAAAAACTGTAAAATCGCAATTTCACCATACATTTTGTCATCTGGACAATTTTTTGAATCACTTATCTCGACGTCTCAGACCATTTTGAGTGTCCTGACATGAAAATCTTAAAAAGTCTTAAAAAAAAAAAATGTTAATGAAAACAAAGCTTTCTCCGTAAGAAAGCAAAAAGTAATAATTATAAAATAGTTAAAGGATGAACCTGCTTAAACTCCTTGCGAAAATTGTCGTTGAGCCAGGCGTAGAGGAAGGGGTTGTAGCACGTGCTGCTCATGGCGAGGCAGTGAGTGATGAAGAAGCAGAGCCTGTAATAAGACCAGTCGTTTGCCGGGACATAGAAGTCGTCGACGACATTAACTATGTTAAGTGGTAGCCAGGAGACGCCAAAAATTGTGACCATGGCTATGAGCATCCTGTTAGTTCTCCGCTTTCTTTCACGATCGGCCTCCTCCCGTTTGCTTGTTTTACTGCCAGGTTTCAATCTCGCACGGTCCTTCAGCTTTATCGACACGCACACGTAGCAAAAAGCTATTACAAAAAATGGCACGACGAACTGAAGAATCGATGTAAGCGAACTGAAGATCATTCTCAAGTGGTCGTTTGGCCAGTGCTCCTCGCAAAAAGTGTATGGTTCCTCAAGTTGCATGTAGAGCCCATAAGGTAGTGTAACGAGGAGCGCTATTGCCCATATACCAACGATGATCCATTGGCATACTTGTATCTTGATTCGCGGACGAAAAGGATATATTATAACGAGAAAGCGATCTATCGCTATTCCGGTCAGAGTTAAGGTGCTTATATAAATGCTGACGCCTTGGGCATAAGGTACGAGATGACAAAGAGTCTTGCCGAAAACCCAACCGCCAAGAAACGTGTAAAGTGGTGTAAACGGTACGGCTAATACGCACAACAGGATATCGCTAAGTGCGAGATTCGTAATGAACAAATTGGTCACTGTCTGCATTTGTCGATTGCGCGTTACGACATAACACACAAGCACGTTGCCGAACACTCCAAGTACAAATATATTGCCGTAAAAAATACAAAAAATTATTTGCACCGCAAAGTTTGAGGTGAAATCGTCCGGCGGATAAGTGAAATTGTGAGTTAGATTTAAAATTGATGATTCCGCCATTTTCCTTGGAGTTTAATTCATGTTGTGCTTAGGAGTATTGTCTCGTTAGCTATAGAGCAGATTTTCTCCTTCGTCGTTTAATGCGTTTCCAATTTCCGGGGATTATTGTAATTATTGTAATAACACGAATTAATCATCGCCGATGCGCTATAAGCGATCCGAAGCGATGTATGTATATTTTATATATGACTACCCCTGGCGTACTGCTGATGGGGTGGTTTCACGATTTCGGCCACCTGTTGAAGAATTTCCATCAAGTGACTCGATGCTATTTACCAGAGTGTTTTACGCACCAACAAACAGGGGGTTATTAATTACAATTTAGTGTACAATCACTGCGACCCGGCTCTCTTTAAGCCGCCAGCATCGAATCTATCGAAAAAAAAAAATCCAATCGTGGGCGTTCTTCTTAAAAGTTAAACAGCCGCAGGAGGTATTTTTATATTGCAGTGCCGCTGTGGAGGCTGGCAGACCGCGAGAAACTTTCAGTATTATCGCGTACGCGTAAATCCCGACACTTTCTTTTCCAGCCTGAAAAACGAAACGTTTTTTTTTTTAAATCCGCTTTATTATTTCTTGCTGCTTAATCACTATGTTTAAAAGTTTTGGCACGTCTATTCAAATTATTATTATTAATCAAGTCCCAATAGATAATAATTAAATGGAATTCTTTTTCTTCAAAGTTAAACCCTTGCGGAAAATATTCTCATTTTACAACACCGCGACGGAAATTTGCACGCTGTAAAAAATTTGGTATATTTTGTTTTTAGCTTAGTAATTTCTTTTTTTTTATTTCCTTTCGTTCTCTCTGTGCTAACTTCAACGAAAGTTCAAAACTTGGCACTCCTAATTACGCAAATTATAATGCGTTAATACTATTTTCAATAAAATAATAGGTTTTTTTTCAAAATCGTTCGATTTTTCTTTGTCTGATTATTTATATTTATCTATCAATTGTTGAAATAAATGAACTCTAGGATTATAGGTTGATGCATTGCCGGAGTTTTTTTTTAATTAAAGAGGAGAAACGTTGGCCACTACACGCACTGATTCGCGGTCCACGACTGAATCGCAGCGAATTCGGAAAATCGCTGGGACGCGACGATGAGAGATTTTCGCGGCGCAAGCGTCGTTAGGCCTCGCCAATCGGCGCCTACTAAGGCCGTTGCCTATGCAACTCACCCCCCCCCCCCCCTCCTCCCCCGCCCTTCCGCTTCCCTTGCCGTTATTTAACGTTCACTATGTTACTACCCGCTGAGCGCCCTTTCCCCTAGTCTTCTCACCGCTCTTGGAATGTAATTTACTAAGACGCGCCCTTTTGACGCGAAAGGTTTACATGACGAAGGGACGTTAATGAAAATATATAGTTGCATAATCCTGGCTATATAGAAAAACGTGGATACGTGACCTCCTAATGAAATTTTCTTTGAGTACAAGGGCATTTTTAAGGTGTAATGTTACGTACAATTTTTAGAGACATTTCTCAATAGTTCGTTGGGGGTGATTTAGACAAAAGGAAATTTTGACTTTAGGGTAAATGGATCCTTTACAATTGGGCATTCTATGGTAAATCATAGAGTGAAAGCGGACCCTCTACATTTTTTTTCTAATATTTTGTTATATTACTGATGTCACTGAATGAGACACCTCTGATTTTGCTTCTTTAGGAGGAAACTTTGTTTTTGTGAAAAAAATATTTTTCGAGATTTTCATGTCAGGACAGTCAGAATAGTCCATAGAAAGTGGATTGGAAATAATGTCTGTATGTGCGTGAGTAGATTTTCTTATTAGCACGATAGTTGTAGTAATTTTTCATGTATCTTCTTTAAATTTGGTGCCCAAGTACGCTATCATACAACAACGTTTGGGATCAAGAGACGCGGTAGCGCCTCGACGCCAAGTATCAAAAGAAATTTAAAATGACTGAGACGCTAGCGCTATTGTACTTGACGCGAATTGGTTGCGAGGTTCGAATTTTATAGCATTTTGGAAATTTTGTGATTCTAATGTTATTGCAATTTCAATTACTTTTTTTTTAATTCACTTCAACTCACTCCTGTCAATTCTGAGATATCCGGCTGTACTTTTCCACGTGTTTTAACAATTATTACGTATTTTATTATAGAGGAAATTTTGTGACAGGCCAAAAAAAATGAGGAAGCAATGTGCAAGGTTCGACTTTGCAACCTTTTTTTTTTTTTTTAAATGTTATAACTCGAGGACGGTTCAAGTAATCGATCTAATATTTTGTATAAAAGTTAAATAGACTGTGTCAATGTTTAATATTAAATTTCAGCAAAATCGATGAAGGAGTTAAGATTTTATAGAAATTTCCATTTTCGTAATTTTTTAGAAACCGCTGTAAGACAAAAACGCTTCAATCAACTGATCCAAAATTTTCTGTAAAACTTTAATAGAATGTGTCGTTGTTTGATACAGAGTTTGATGAGAATCCAACAAATATTTCACATTCAATACCTAATTCGAAATGTTCGAAAATAATCAAGAGTGGCGGTAGCGACTCGAAGCCAAGTATAAAAAGAAATTAGTTTCGAATGAAAAACGTCCATTTAAGCCGTTCAAATGATCTGACGTCACTCGAGATGTCGAGGCTACCGCTACCCCTATTTACCAGCAAAATGGTACCTTTTTCTTTTACTTTCAAATGTAACTCGAATTATCTCTGGCTACAAGTTACAGATGAAAAATGTATCTGGTTCAATTTTTTTTTCTCTCTTTCGAATGAGACCCGTTGCAAAAAAATCATTTGCCTCAACGCTGATATCTGGAAAATTAAGAAAAGATTTTCTTAATTTAATTTAAGAATTAAGAAAATCTTTTGGGCGAAAAGATTTTCTCAATTTGTCTGCACGCACACTGCTTTAGATTTTATCCGATCGTGTATATGTATACCTTCGGCACTAACACACAGATGGGAGCCCGCACACAGGGTCGATCCACACGGACGTAACACGTGATTGTTTACGCGACGTAGATCTCTGCCCCCCGCGGTTGATCAGTCAGTCGTGCGACCGAGTAAGATCGAGAACGAAACGGTGATATAGACAGTGCAGTGCGAATGAATGCACGCGTGTGACAGGCTCCACAGAAATAGAAAAATATGAAGTAGTGACAGTGACATACACTGCAGTGATTTCATGTGTAACAATAGGAAACTCGACATAATTGCTATTGCATCTCATGTTTAAAAAAATACATAAATGCATAGTGAAGAGAGATTTAATTTGAAAGATTTGATACGACATGCCTTGATTGTAAAAAGCACAAAATGAAGCAGTGACAGTGACAGAGATAACAGTTTACGAGACGTGGTAGGGTTTCCACGCCAATTAACATTTATGGAAATATTTTTCTACTTCATATTATAAAATAGTGATTTTGAATTTTATTCATTTACTTTCTAGTCACTCCGGAAAAGCCTATTTGGAGACTGTTACCACTAACAAACTTTTTGTAAAGTTCTATCCTACAGTATCCCTTTTCTTTTGGAATTTATTTGAGAAATTATTTTAAACTGTTTTGTTGAGGTTCTTGTAAAATACATTTTAGATCGTTAGTCAATTTGGTTTGTAAAAGATTTTTATGCAAGTAATTTTTTTGTTTTTGTAATGGCTGCAATTTTTGTACTTGGCGTATGGTTTTTTTTTTTGCAAACATTTTTTGAGCTTTTAACCAATAGCGGACCGGAAACTACCCTAGGTTGGAAAATTTAGTTGAAATTTTTTTGTTCTACTATTACAGTTACAAATAGCTGTTTTTTCAATAGAGTTTTTTTTAAGTATTTCAAATATTTTTGTATCCTAGCGGTGCCCATTCTTACTGACAGCTAATAAAGATTGTTCTATCGAGGAAAGGGTATTAAAGGCTGTACTTTCGAAATGATAGAGGACAAACAGTAGGTTGTCAATAAAAGCGTAGAAAACACCATAGCTGCATAGTCCTAACATAATGAAGCGGCCTGCAATGAATTATTCAAACGGTCTAATCGAAATCGAAGCTTTCCAAGCATCGTCTCAATAGAATATTTATTATGTTAAAGCCAAAGCGAGCCAGAGCAATTTGTGTATGTAGATGAATAAGTAATTGTGACCAAAAGAAATCTACTTCGGAATTTAGAAATACCCTGCGGAGAACGAAAAACCATTCTTACAATAGTTATATGCAGAAAAGGAAGCTTTGCTTTAATGAAAACTATTATTTAACTTCTACATTTTGTCTTCACGATATTCATGCGAGGATACTCAAATTTGTGGGTTTATTGACATAGTATCCCTGCGACAAAATATCATCCAAAAATTAAGGAGGCCTATTAGCAAGCCACAGATAAACTTGGTATCGACTATGCGATGCTCACACTTTTGATAACTCATAACAATTGCTCGGTATGCCTATAAAGTTTCGAAAAAATTCACTTTTTTCTTTTTCTTCGCCCCCAACATCAAAGTTTAGATTACGATCTTGAAATACACCTCACAGAAGGAGGATAACTTACTGAAAAAAAAACTCTAAAAGGTGCCGCATTGGAGGTTTATACCGAAAAAATGTGGCACCTCTAAAACTTAATTGTCAGCGTCCCCCTTTTGCAAGGTGTTTTTATAAATTGAGAACAATCATTTTAGAGGGTGGGAACCTAATAATATAGCTTTCTGCATTAATCGAGGAATATGGAGGATTGTCACTATATAATTACATATTGGTAGCGAACACAAAACATAATACTTTACGTATATAAAAAATTGCTTCGAGTGATAAAGATTGTGCAAAGTTTTGATAATGCTGAGTTTTGTCATTATACAGCAGTGATTGTTTTTTACCTAAAAAAATCAAGATTTTATAGTGATTTAAGCGTCTACAGTTAAATCAGTGGTCATCAAAATGGGTTTAGATTTTTTTGTCACGATATAGAAGTGTCTAAAAAACAATATGATATGCGGGGTTTTATTTCACACAAGGCATTTTAATACGTAAATGTTTGTGTGAAGTAGCCGTGTGTTAAGAGAAACTCCGTGTGATGGTTTTGGAGGGATGTGTAAAACATTGAGCACATCCCTTATAGCGAGATTCTATACCGCGACGGTACTAGTTCAATTGAGTTTGTGCGACAGGAAAATAACGTTTAATCACTAAGTGGGTTCTCTGGGATAGAGGATATAAAATTACTAGAGATTGCTTGCGAAAATGTTTCGAAATGGCAAAATCAATATCCAATAATCAGAAGCAGTATCGCATTAAGTCAACGTCGGAAGATATAAAGTAAACGAAGTTTTTCACTTCATCGTCGGATTTTCAGATTTACATCGTCAACGAGAGAAGACGCAATACTCAAAACGAATATGTTAAAAATAAAATATTTTAAAGAAGATAGAAATGAAATTATTTTATATGCGGACTAAACTGTAGTCTTAAATTATTTAGAAAAAAACCTTGTGTTGGAATTATGTCTTCTTCTTAAATTTGTAACTTGTAACTTGTAACTTTGTAAAAAAAGGTTCTTGCATCGTATAGTCAAATACACAGTCCAGACTTTTTCGAAGATATTAATTTTGCTCTAAATTACGTCGAATACGATGATCGGTGAAGTGGTTTTTACGCCTTTTTGGATTTTTTAAAAAATTTAGATTTTCACTCAAACTTCCGCAAAAGTTAAGAAAATAATCCAAGACTTTGTACTTGATGGAAATATGTTGCAACGGTATTAATTATGAAATTTTCGTTGTCATTTGTACCATAATTTGTTTTTTCTTATGGATAATACATTTTTAACTTTTAATAAACGTAATCATAAAATTAGAATTGTCCGTAATCGTCGTCATGGTTGTCGTTGTACTCGTCGTTATGATCGTAGTAACCTTCGTTTATCGTTTAAATTATGATTTACATCTTACTATACATGCATTTATTTTGACACTGCACAGTTTTATGATTAAAAATGAATAAAGATGTATTTAAGCGTTTACCCTAAATATTTATTTTTGTGAATTATAATATTCCCGAAGATAGCCTTTACATATTACAATTGCCTACATAGCAGTGTAATTTTAATCGGTTTCTGATTTCGCGAATAAACTACGTCCACCAATAAAAAAAAAATTCCTCATATAAAATTTGTTGAAATTATAAAAGTTTGTTAGAATTTATGAATTTACTCTAGACGTATTTAATCCTCTACCATCTTTTATGATTTTGTATTGTCATTTATTTGTCTTATGTTAACTCCGTTCTTTTCTATAGTAGGAGATCCTCAATTTATTAATCTGTCACAAACCTTTGACACCACAGGACGTTACCCCGTTCTCTTATCAAAAACTTGTGTTCTGTTTGCTCGGGCTTCTTGTGTTATTCGCCTTGCGCTAACAAAGTTGTAAAGAGGAAATTTAAAAATTTCAATTTTGTCACAAAGCTTCCTTTATGAGGCTTTCCATGCTTGCTCCAAGCTATGCTTTCCATAATAAGCAGGCGATAAAATCACCGATGTGCAATTCCGTGGGAATCAGATGTTTGTGTATGATGAAGTTAATCCGGCTCTGCGAACCACTCAAATGCAATACGAGGATACTGATAAGCTCGATGATAACCTGTAAATGGTTCATAAAACCCCTTTTACAAATGTTCTTAATGCGCACTTTCATCTCATATAAGTGTAATCTTCTTTTGCAAGAGCTCACAGTTTTTAATTCCCCAATTTTCCTATATCCACTATTATTTTTGTCATAGCAAATTTGTACATAAAAAGTCTTGTAGTTGAATTGCAAGATGTTCATAAAAGTCGGTGGATTTTTTTAAGAACATCTTGCAGACGCCTGGATACAGTATTTTATATTTTATATTTTATACAGTATATTTATCCGAATACAAGGTAAGCTTCGATTAAATCGCGATGTCACCAACCTTAACCGACGTTTTAGCTGATGCTCATCATTTTTTTGGTTGGTCCGAAGGATTTTCTAAAAAGAAAGTACCTTTTTTTTGCGAAATTAATAAAAAGTTTCTGCACACATTTATGAGCAAGATTTTTTTGTTAAAAGTACACCAATTTCAGTCTAGTTTAATCGAAACTCAGTTAAAACATAGGTTGAAAATCTATTACACAGCTTGCCAGCAATGATGAGAAAGTAAAAATTAACAACCAAACACAACACAAAAGAAATGATGATTTCTTTTTGATATGGCGAGCGCAGCAAGGAGGGGTGTTCTTTAATAATTGATAGCAAATGATAATGGAACACTCAGAAAAAGATCTAATGAATCCAACCACATTAATTTTGTTACGTTTAACCTACTTTCATTTCTGTTGATATTGTAACTCATATCAAATTACAAATTATTTTGAATCAACTAAATTGAAGTTTATTCAACTCAGTAGTGGTACTAGATTGGAATGCGTTAGTTTCGCGGTTCGAGCCGCGCTAGGATATAAAATTATAATTCGTAAAAATTGTGTTCTATTGATAAGTAGCAATTGTCTGATCAATTAATCGTACGGAGTACGATGTAACCATGTATAAAATTAATTAGTAACAAATAACGTAAATAACAGTACCGGGTCCCAACTCCAAATTAAGTTGGATGAAACATTTTTTTTCTTTTGCTTTATTTAAGTAAATTTTTCTTCCAAATAAATGTTTTTTCGTTCATTTAAAAAACACATTCAAGTCGCTACTGAAAATTTTAAGTAGAAAATTTTTAAAAGTTTAAGAAAATTGAAAATTTAGTTCTATGGAGTCTGGGCTTCTTTCGAGAGGAAGAAAACTATATTTCATGGAAACAAATATTTCTTTCGAATTCAACGAAATCTTATAGTTAATTGAAGTGTATATTTCGTTCGCCACCAATAACTGCAGAACTTAGATGATTCACCCGAATTTTCTTCGACGGTACTAAACGTTTTTCCAAGTCAATTTATACAGGAAATCCTCATTCTTTTATATTTACGAAATGAACTGAGAAAAAGATAAATCGTGTAGCATTCTGCTTTGCAATTCGGGTTTTTATACTTATTTTCGCACCATTTACTGGTGTCACTCTCTTCTAATATCCTCCTGTTATTTCTCTACCCTCATTTATTCTTTTTACCCATCTTTAACGACATTTTCATAACCCACTTTTAATAATCTTCATCCTTACGTTTCCATCGACTTCCTGTTTTCCCTTGTCTCATTAGCTAGACATCGTTTTTCATTCGCAACAGCTCCCAATATCTTTCTTTCTATTTGTTCCCCACCCTCATTCTCTTACTGTCTGCCTTTTATTTCTCACCCTCTACGGACAAGCTTTTCTCCTGCCCTTCACTTCTTCTTCTTCTTCTTCTGCTGTATTTTCAATCTGCTTTTCTGCGCATCGTCTTTCATTGCTATACTTTTCTCCTTATCGCGATCTGTCTTCCACTGTGCCAACCTTTATTGCTCTTTTTGATTCTTCTTGATGCGCTTAACACCCCTATTCCTTTTCACCCTCTCTGATAGTAAGGGATATCCTCCTGTCTCATTCCCTCTGTGCAGTACTCTTCACAGTCGTTTTTGGATGAACAAATTATTTCAGATTTAGTCAAATAGGACAACATTGCTTGATTCAATCGAATATATAATTGAATGCTGCTGTGCTTGCTTTGCGAACTCTAATATAAAATATCGCTAAGATTTACGGAGGTGATAGCAATTATTAATTATTAATGGAAGATTATAGTGATTTTTTTATCAAGGATATTTTTTTACAGCGATCCATTCTGTATAAACTCACAGAATTTGATCAACCGAAAAAATACGAGTTTTGGTGCGAATATCCAATGACATTTGACATAAACAAATAGTTTCCATACATGGAATTTGGTCCCGGTTCCAGTGTGTCAAAAGACAGCGACGACCAATCGCAGGATCAATAAAGCAACGACAATTAGTCTCGCAATGCGATTATAAATGTATCGAGTCAGCAATATATCGTGACACATGAACTTTTTAAGGAAGGACTAAGGATAAGCAGATCCGAGCGCTTTAGCACCTGAGTCTCCTTATGTCAGTTTTGACATTAGACATAAATAAAAAGTTTCAACGCATAAACTTGGTCCCGGTGTGCGTGTCTGACGACAGCACCGACCATCAATCACAGAATGAATAAAACGACAACAATGAATTCGAGATATATCGTGACACAGGAAAGAACTTTTTAAGGAGGTAATAAATCAGAATTACAATTTTCATGTTTATCTTTTAGCTGCTTATACGCTGATTTGCACAAATATCGTGCCAATAAGCTGGAGGAGCCATTATTTAAACAAGCCTTCGAATGATAAACTTGCTAATTGTTTCTTCATTATTGTATAGCATCGAGAAAGCTTCTTCTGTGAAGGAGCCAAAATTAATCAACGTACTTTCTCATAGTGGTGGCTTTGAAAAAGATACAAAATAGAATGAGGAAGCGATTTGCAAGGATTTGCAAGCTTCTTTAAATACTGCATTCTCAAGTTTATCGGCACGATATTTGTACAAATCAACAAATAAACAGACAAAAGGAAAACACGAAAATTGTAACTCTGATAAAATGTTCACTACTCGATAGATTCTCGTAAAATATTATACCAATAATGGTTTATCGTTACTCCATTAATATAGATAATTTCAGCCAGAAACCACGAAAATTGCTTCAAATTGTGCGTGAACAAAATATTTTTAGAATTTTCCAGCATTCCGCAAAAACTGAGCCTGTATCATACATATATTTAATATTTACTGCCGGAAAACACTAATAAAATGTAAATATATAAATATGTGAGTCTTAGAATTGAATTTTACATTTTACTGAAGACTTTCGGAAATAAACTATTAAAGTCTTTTCAAGAGACTTGACAATGTTCTAAGCATAAATGCCAAGTCGTGTAGTTGTTCCCAAGCCATTCCAAGGTTGTTGACAAGGACTATGTTGTAGGAACGTTGCACGGTGTTTCAATATAAATTCTCGCGTGCTTCTACTGTCTGTTGCTCTACAGCGCACTTAAATTCCGTTAACATATTAAAGGGACACATTTGTGCACGTTATTATTTTTTATTTAATAATACGATATGTTAAAATAATATTTTTTTAGGATTCACAATAAATTGGAGCAGTCGTTGACGATTATTTTAAGGATTGAAAAAAAAAATCATACGCACAGAGTTGAAGTAGTTTGGGTGTTTGAAAAGCGATTTTCCTTCCCTTCCCTCACGTTTAAAAAAAAAGACTATTAAACGCTTAATAGTTACTATTCTTTCCAAATGTTAGAATTAATAAGCAATGAAGAAACCGCAGACAATGTTTAAAAATACTAAGATTTCAATTAAACAATAATGTGGCCGCTATTTTCGTAGAAAAAAATTACAAATCCAACATAAAAACTAGAAGGCCGGACTGAAGGTCTTCGGTCGATGACCCACTGACAATATATATATATATAGCTCGGCTCAGCTGCAGTCTCAGCGAATGATAGAGGGGCAGGGTTAATCACTAGATCTCGTGAAATAACTTCCAACTTTTTTTAAGTTAAGTGGCGGAACTCACAATTGCAAATTTATTAAACGAAACAAATGTCAATCAAATAATGAAGAAGCAATGTGCAATGTTATTCATAGGGCATTAAAAAAGTGAATAGATTATGGAAAAAAAATAAACGGAATAAGATGTAAAGTAATAAGAGCATTGAATTTCTTTTTGCTGCTAATTATCATCTATAAGTATTGATCATCGACAATCAATTTCAGGAGGCTGACTGAAAGAACCTTCTTTCTGTCCAGTTAAAAAATGGTGTTAATAAGAGTCCCAAAAAATCTCGAAATTTCTCAAAAGGCCGAACTTCTAACTGTAAAACGGCGTTTTACGTCCACAGTGAAATAAATAATATTACAGTCGAGAAAAGAAAAAATAAAGTGCGCACGTCGTTGCTAGTGTCATCAAAACTATACTAACCAGCAGTTGAATTCAACACAATATATGTAATCAATTGTAATTGTAAAATACAATAGTTTATTATAAGTTTACGATTTTCGTTACATTTATTTCTAAAACGACTCGTCCACTCAATACAACACTCTCACACTAGCGTCATCAATTCATACTAGCCGCAATTTCGCATTGTCTCAACCTTAATGTACACTTTTCTTCACTTCTCTAAATGTACATATATAGTACTATTTAATAATATACATATCTTTTCACCTGCGTGTCGAACGTCGATCTAAAACCCGGGGTGCACTCGTAATCATAATCACCCCGCACTGTAGAGGAATCTCCAACTGATTCCATAATCGCAATAATTTTTTTTCTATATATAGAATTCTCCATTATCTGAACGCGCGGCGGCACTTATGTCACAAGATTCATCGTTTTTTCTTTACAGTCGTACGCAATACGCAATAAATTAACCGAATGATTCATAAAGAAACAAAAAATAGCCCCGTAAGTTCGGCTGGCAAAGCCGAAATCTTTGCAAAATCAACCTCAAGAGTTCATCCTGAAGGCTCAATATTCAATTTCACTTGCAAACTTAAATAATCTATTTACACAATAAGATTTATCGTTGAAATTTCCTTCCTCTACCAACGAGCTTCATTTTTACATATCCTTTTTTTTTTTTATTCTTAATTGTATGTTTACTCTATTTTGTTTATTTTTTAAAAAAGTATGAACTTTCGTTCTTGCAACATCCCCAGGTAAACAGTTACATTTTTTTTTTGCGTCGCCCAACCTAATGCGTGCAGTGCATTAGTTGCTGCGTTTTTATTTTGCGATGCACGCTAACCGATGAATGAAGCTATCACCTTTATTATCAATAAAAGTTATCGTAATTCGTGAAATAAATAACTAGCGGATTCATGCCATTTCCTATTATCATATAGTAATTAATTGAAAACTCGTTTCTTTATCTGCTTCAGCATTATCGTATTTCTCGATCTAATGCGTGTTTTACTGTTAAGATGTTGATCGGTGTACCAACGCGTTTTGCGTGCTAAACAGTGGGCACTCGTATTCGTCTCAATGTCGACTAACTATATAGATATATCAATATAAACAAACTGCGCGTTTTCAGGGCAGCTAAGTCTGAACTTACACTTGCGTTTTTTTTTTTACCGCGCTTAGTGAGCCGGGGTATGTTTTATTTTACGAGCTCAAGAAAAACGCACGTGGTATCTGGAAGAATTGAAAAACGTATTACAGCTATTTATTCGATTTCACGTTGATCCTCAAAACAACGGTAAATTACGCCAAGACGTTTATTTACATTTAATTTCGAATAAACGTCACGGAAAATAAAAATCACAGGCGAGATTCTTCCGATAACGACCAACAAACACTTATTGCAACATTGTTAAATGTTGCGACGACCGTCTTTGTAATAATTGAATAAGTGAAACTTGTAAATTGGTACTCGATAATAGGCAGTGATTTTCGTTTGAACGAGATCACTGGAAGAAAAAAAAAAAATAGAGTTGTTTCTCCTGCAGCACTAACGACAGCTTATCGCTAAACAGCACTCAGCAGCAACCAAAGGGACCTGCCCTCAAACTGCAATTGTCACCACTGCAAATATTTCTGATATTTTATCATCTCGTTTTTAAATCTTTATAAAGTCTTAAATCGTAAGGCCGCTTGACACAAAATAAATTACTGTAACTATTAAGTTAATTATATTTTCTTCAGAATCTCAGACCTTTTCTATTTAATTTCATCGACACCGTCCATGCTTAAAGAAAATTGCAACTTCAGCGACAAAACGGTGACGAAATTGCGCTATATTTCGCGGAACCATTATGGAAATTTTGCACGAAAAAAAAAGAGAAACTATGGATACGCGAGCCCGGTACACTGTCTAAAAAAATATACGCTATTTTATATTTTTTTAAAATTTGCATGTTTATCCGTAAATTTATGAAAAAAAAAATCATTGTTCAATTGGTTAACATATGATCGGTTCAACGTGAATACAATATACATCCATAGTGCAATAGAGTAATTTAAGGACCAGAAAAAAAAACGAGCTTTAAATGTAAATTGGTAAGGTTATCGAAATTCAACCATACTCCTATATTGCCTATGTTACATTGGGTGGTTAAAACAACACTGCTTTTTATTTCAGCTTTTTATCGAATCTTGTCATAGAAAAACAGGTTTACGCAAAAGGGAAAAGTATTTGAAACAATGGCATGTGTAGCTTTCGCCAAATTTTACACGCACACAGTTAAAGGATCAAAGTGATCAGTATTATTTGAAAGAAATATATACTATTGGCGTATCAAGCGAAGAATATTTTGCAAAGTGGCAAAACCTGGATGGTAATGGGAGTTGACCATAATATTTTTTCACACTCTGTGCACCTTTGAAAGAGAACAATCTACATATTATTTAGATATTCCAACTATCTACATGTTATGTAGATACTCCAACTATCAACATAATAATAAAGGACAAATTTTTTAAATTTATTTGGAGAATCATACACAGGACCAGGGAGGTTCATTAGGAGAAGTTACAAAAACCAGGGCCGAGGGTGGGTCTTTTAAATGGTTATTTAAAAAATAATTTTCTTAAATGGATTATAACTTTACTAATTTTTACAAAAAATAAAAACCTACACTCATGCTGTAAGAGTTTATCTTAAGCTTAACCGAAATTAATTTGGGCATATTTGGCCGACTGGTTCTATTCAAAAGGTGCAGAAGGTAAAAACAGTACATATTGCAGGTGACCGGCATCACCTACATGCTTTTACCACCTGGCACAAAAATTCTTCGTTTTATAAGTTAAAACTACATATTTTTTCAAATATTAGTGAAACATTAGTCTTTGAATATCTGTGAATTTGACCTGACTACTTCCCTCAAATATCTGCCTCTTACCGCAAAAGGACTAGTTCACTGAATACAAATTTGCCTGTTACAAGAGGAAATCCGATTAGTACAAGTAAACCGGAGTTTATTCAAAAAAATCTACGACACTCCCGTAGAAATCGCAGAATTTTTGTCGCATAATGAATAATAATAATAATGAATTCCGCTTGTCAACGAAAAAAAAAATGTGAACATTTCCGCATGCATCAAAATAATGTTTCCACCTGCACCTGAAGTATAACTCATCTTGGTAAACACCAAGAGAACGAATTCTGTGGCCTTAAGCACAGAATTCTTTGATATACATCTCTTTTATGAGAAAACAAATGTTTATGCGAAATCTAAAGACTTTGCGATTTATTAAATTTTTTTTTACTTGAGCATTTTATAGTCATCAGGAAAGTGCATATTTTCCCATAAAACACCTTCGAGTAGTCGAATACACGACTATTCGTCTACAACGCTGTACGTTAAGCATTACATCATTACATGTAAATAATTTCAGAGTGAATATTAACAAGACTAATGATTTACAGTTATATACTCAACTAGTTGAAGGCGTCCAAATGTCTTATGTCAAATTTGACATCAAACTGATTTTGTTAACAACTAACTTTCCTGGCAACCAATCACAGCTCGAATAGTTTTCTAACAATGCTTTCCGTTACTCATGAACTTTTTAATATAGGAGGATTCTGTTAACAATAAAAATATTATAAAGAAACGAAAAATGACGTCGCGCCACAGTCAGGATTTGCAAAAAACGTTAGTTTTCTCACTATCAATATTTGCATAAAAGAATTTTAAATTTGGCAAAACTACTCTTTAAGCTTTTCTATCGTGCAGTATTAGAAAAAAATGTTTTTAATGCCGGCCCTTTTGCGTACACCTGTTTTTTAAAATGAGAAATAACAAAAATCACGATGAGCAGTAAAAAAAAATAAAGCTTTTGTTATCGACCTTTTATTGCATTCTAAAACTTACTCTGTATTACTCCAGGTAATTTTTCATCTCTCTCTGGTACGCTAATAACTCAGCAGTCTGCCTCGTTTTTACCCTCGACTCGAAGTAAGTTTTAGAATATGACCCTGAACCTTTAACGATTGAATTGACATCTTGCGTTCAAGTGGTTGGGGTTTCGATTGGCTATACAAAATTCGATTCAGCTGCAAATTATTCCCAAGTACCATAAGACAAGTATGTAGTCGGAACATGGTTGTATTTGAAAAATATAACTGTATAAATCGAAAGAAAAATCTCAAAAATCAACCGATTGGTTTGAGTTTGGATTTTGAAAAAATCTCAAATAAAAACAACCTAAAATTGGAAGCAAACCACGAACCGACCAAATAATCAACACGATTTTGAGTTGAGTCAGTACGCGAGAAAACTGCTATTGGCGGTGTGTGTGTGTCTTACGTATGGGTCTCGGTTTATGTGACTTGTGACTTAGAGATCCGAGTTAATGATCGTGCGTAAACGATCTCTCAAATAGATTGGGAACATAAATGGACGAACGGCACTGTAGGTAACATTGACGGCCAGTATAACGGTGACTTTTAACAGCTTTTCCAGGATATTACACACATGTTAGACGGTTACCGTGGCACACGTTTCATCCGCATCGGCCCACACTAATTCACACAGACGTGGCACACGATGGAACACGACATCGTGGAAAAACCATCGAGTCTGGTAGAGAAGCTGTGCACGTCACGCAAGTAATTCACACCCCGCACACGTTTCTTCCTACAAAGATACCACTTTTGATTGTTTTTCTTTTTCATAAATCAATTTAAATTATCAGAAGTGCACTAACGCTCCGTCAATCTTTTGCTTTGTAACGCATTTTTCTTTCTCGAATGCGGTTTAATAGAATGATATATTAAAAGTCCAATTATTATACACGCATCTCAATTTCTTAATGAATTGCTATTCAGCTGCATTCAAGAAAAATATAATGAAATTAAAATGAGCTCAATCACTGTCGCTCTTTATAGTGTATGCACATTTTCTGACATATTTTCGACAAGTGTATTTTACAGTTTTGCCATAAAATCGATTTTTTTTTCAGCGGTTGTTTGTTCTTTTTCTTTACATTAATACATTAAAAAGGGTACCGCTGAATCTGTCATGGATTTGACAATAGTTTGATTACACTTTTGATATTTTCCGAACAGAGAGACGAATTTATTGATGTTTCGCTCCTCAAAAACAGGGCACCATTCAAATGGAAAAGTATTTGAAAAATATAAAAAAAGAAATTATGATTATGCAAAAACAAACGTTTCCATGATATTGCAATTATGCATAATTTCGAATTATTACTCTCTTTTATAGGGAATTATATTTCGTAGGCGAAAAAAGAACCACAAAAATTAAGATATAAAAATATTTCAAATACTTTTCCATTAAAATGACGCCAATCCCTGCTAACAAAATCAGAATCTGCACCGAATTACTAGAAGCCGGTACCGATAAATAACTCTTGACGTAATGCGAAGGACTGGATTAGTATAGAAATTCACTGCAAGCTGCAGTTTTCAGAGATGATCGACTCTTACATGAAAACACAGTGAGAATCACATGAAAGTAAAATTATCATTTTTTCCCTGACTCAAATTTCCTCTGAAAGTGTTAATACCAGATTGCAAGATTTATTCTTTAAATTTTGCTTTTTTATGAAGGATGTTTTATTTTTCTTCATCAATCATTTGCACTGAACAATTAAAAAATGACCTGATGTCTTCTTCTCAATTTCCCTGATCATATTTTTCGATATTCTGACATTTCCAGGATTTCCACGGTAGAGCGAAAAGCAATAAACTTTCGTGATACTATTGAGGAAATAGATTAGCGATGACGACGCTGTTGGCGCAGGGATCGTGACCGTCCATAGGATCAGATTTCATTTTCATTGCAATATTTAAGGGACTCCTTTCGGTAAAGTTAAGTCAGTCAAGTACAAAAAATTTTTTAAAAAATGTTTTGAACAGTTTTAAAGGAGAAACTGGTGTGTAAATTAAGATGGATCTGGTGTGTACAATTTGAAAGGTCTTAGTGCTTGATAGAATTTACTATGCCAAAAGGACTACCTTAATAAGATTTTTGATAACATTGGATGATTTTCATAGCATTACGATTATTTCCACCAATAGGATGGCTGGAAATGGAATACAAAGTTCTATTGTATTATATCATTGAAATTAATTATCGAATATAAATATATATTTAAATGATAGATCTTTATTCCGGGATCCAAATGTCTATTCAACTTGAATGGCTATTTCAACCATTTTAACCGAGAAAGCTTCAAAGTGAACCTCTGATCGGATACGTTTATGTAATTATCGCCTTGACCGTATTGTTCGTATCCTTAATCAGTTTCTTTAATTGACGTGCCTATTTTTAGGTGGTCTTCGCTGTATAATTAGACGCAATACTCTAATTCTTATAGCCGAAATACCGACAGTCTCTTATAGCAATGCATTACAGATTTTTCACATACCATCGGTTAATCGCATCGCATCAAGAGTCATTTACCATAAATTTTTATGTAATTTCTTCTAAATTCTCCGAAATCAACGGAAAATTCTTTTTTTGCAACACTAAAGAAAGTACTAACAAGAGCGTAGGGACGATTTTAGAATGAAAAATCCTGCTTTGGCGAACTATGCGACGGATATTGATTAAGTGCAGATAAAGCAAGTTGACGTTCATTTGTACTAACCAGTTGACAGACATACATGAGCGGTCTAGAAAGAGCTATGATGCAAACGCGGTGGCGAGAAATAATGAAGACTTGTAGTTGTACATGATCGTTGCGTGGATTATGATCTGGAGGAACAAATAATGATCGACACCGAAGAGGGGGGGGAAAGGGGGAAATGTTTGCGAAAGGTTCGTAACTCACTTTCGCTCACTCGCACGAAACAATCTACGAGGCTCGAGATGAACATTTTATCCGACAATATGGAACTATATGGACAGAGTCTCTTTGATGAGTTTCTTCATGGTGTTTCCCATGGTAGTGCTCGAGGGTCCCGTCGTCGTGAAGGAAAGTTTGAAGAGATAAGGTTGAATGTCGGGATAAGAAGTATCGAATATCAGATCGAGTTCGGCCTGATTAGGCATTTTGGGTAGATAATCGTGACGATTCATCACCTCAGTTATATACAAAATCTTGTCGGTCAGTAGATCCCCAACTTTTTCTCTGCATATCTGTCTTTCGTGTTCGGTAGCGAGCTTTATTAACTCGAGCCGAACGGTCCACACTTCCCACGGTATGCATTCCGGCTGAAAGGGCCAGCGATTTTTCTTCTTTTGAAAAAATTCTAACGATATCTGGCCGGAGCCAGGACTGTCGGTCGATCTCAGTGCTTCCGAGAAACCGGATATTTCTCGTTTTAGCGTCTGATCGAGATGCACCGACGAACAACAGACGTAAGTGAAGTCTATAAAGTCGCAGTCGACGTCCTGATATCCCACTGTTCCCACTGAATAGCTGCCCTCCTGCTTGTACTTGAATTTTCCTAGGCTTCGATGAAAGAGAACACTGTGGAATATGCTCGCCACAGCTTCGTCCACCTGACGCCCTTCCATGCTTAGCTCGAATAGTTGCGTTCTCGCGTTCATCGTCGAACCTGCAAGAAAAAATATATCGTTATCGGTAATTCTGTTCCACACGGTTCTCTAATTTTATCACGTCCAACATATTTATCTACATTCGAGTGAAGAAGTATTTATATTTTTAACAAATACTAATAATTACATGTAATTATTTTGGGGCGGGATTGAAGTTCCGAAATTCCGGAAGTGAGATATAAAATTTCGGTATTTCAGACTTTTGTATCTCAAAATTTTGGAACTTCAATCCCGCCACATTATTTTGCTGAAATAAAAATATTGAGGCTTTGCAATAATTATGAATAGTTTGGTGTAATGATTCTTTCAAAACAACTGATAATGTTTGGTAGGTGTAATAATAAAAATTATTCAAAATATTTTCTCATCCAAATAGTAATAAGAAAATTTGGACCAGTGGTCAATTAATTTTTATGTTCTTGTTAATTGGTATTTTTATTTCATTTACAGGACTGCAATACAATGCAGTTATCATGACTTTTTGGTAGCCCTCTGAAACAAATGGTGACAAACCGTAAACCATGAACTTTACAGTAGACTTTAAAGGAAGTATCCATGTATGAAAAATGTAACTAAAAGAATTCAGTAGAATCTACAAGACTACAAACTTACTACTATACTTTTTCTTCTCTTAGTATTTTCTTGCTTAAGGCAATCGCTATGTTTTGGTCTTGTAAAATCACTGCCAAATACTCAAAAGCATTTCTGCAAATTTTGGTGGTTAAATTCACAGTATCAAAGAGTGATTTGAGCATGAACATGTTTTCTTGATATATAAATATATCCACAGCTACAGATTCAAAAGAAAATACACTGTATATAGAAAAGTCTGTTAAGATATTTTTGTTTTTCTTATAAAAACCCATAATATTGGTCTGATTATGGCAAAGAATAGTTTATTTTGTTTATTAAAAAATAGTTTATTGATTAACCGGAGAGATATTTGTATTATAAAATTACAACCATTTGTTCATCAAGCTTTACCTAACATCATACATAAACATGATTGTAAGTTTTGAACAATACGATAAAAAATATACTTGATCAATGAATAAAGCATCTTGCAATAAAAAAAAAAAGTTATTATTTGTAGTTTTGTAATCCACTCTTTTTAACAAAAAAACTGGATTACAGAAACATTGTATCAGATATATTTTCATATACACTATATTTTCTTTTCAAACTGGCTGTGGATGTATTCATATATTATAAAAATATGTTGATGCTCAAATCATTTTTCAAAACTTCAATTGGACCATCAAAATTTGTAGAAATGTTTTAAAAAATTTAGTACTGATTTGACTAGCA
This sequence comes from Perithous albicinctus, assembly GCA_964016905.1. Classification (NCBI taxonomy): domain Eukaryota; kingdom Metazoa; phylum Arthropoda; class Insecta; order Hymenoptera; family Ichneumonidae; genus Perithous; species Perithous albicinctus. Next base: position 19,292,627 of record OZ024689.1, read on the forward strand.
CATAGCATACCAATTATCTTAAAAGTATCTATGTATAAAAAAAAGATAACAAAATGAATTCAGTGTACCTAAAACTAGTAATTTTCTTGCTCAATGAAAAGCAAAAATCAAACCCATGAATTTTTTTGTTATTCTTTGTTTCCAGAAGTAGCTCGTACGTACGTAAGAAAACGCGATGTAAATACTGCAAATGGAGGGAACGAGTAAAGCTTACTCATTCTCGCGCGCGCGATTTTCTAAACCCTGTTTTGTTTCCTTCCAGTGACGTCACTGCCGTCTCACGTACGACTTGGAAACAGTTGTAAAAAAAAATGTATGTACAAAAAAAAATCATTCTACATAGGTAATTTCATTACCGGAAACAATTTCCAAGTTATTATTATAGCTAATCGCGGGGCTCAAAAAAAAAAAATTTCCTTTACGTAACTATAGTGATCGCGCGTGCAGCAATTATTGCGAGCGCCAAAACTGAAAGATCATTGGCATACGTTGTTACGCGCTTAGACGGAATCAAGGGTATATTAATACTAAGTAGCGCATAAGGGAAATTGCCGCGAATGACAGTAGCATTGCGATTGTCAATGACAAGAGGACCATTATATCCACCTCACCTCGCGTTCCGCTGTCTCGTCTTCTTCCTCAGCTGGGATGCTTTTAGCGCGTACATACGCGATAGTTCTCTCGGCTGCGCGACTTTTAGCTTTTCTTTCGGTCAATTAATGCGACGGAGCAAAGATCCGTCATCGTTCGTCCGATTCTTCCCTCCACGGAAAGCTTGATGTATATTTTTCTTTTTTCTAAGATTTCTCGTCACCGTCTTTCAGTCGAGTTTCATAGCCGCCAGTCACGCGTTTCGTTCTCGTTAGACCACGTTTCTCCTCCTTTTCCATGGACTTTCCATTTTTTTTTAAATCCTTAGTAGCACCACCGTAAACTTGGAACGTACGTAAGTCGGTGAGAACCGCTCGATCATGCGAATCGAGTGGCACGCATTTGTCGGTAAACAACAGCTGTGCGAGAAACCGACGCCATTTTGGAACTTTGCACTAGCCACCTCGCTCTCGACTGGTCGTCCAGTTTTTCTGTCTTTTTCTTCTTATCTCTATCTTTTCACTTGCAAAAGGTGTATAACGCAAGCGCTAAAGCAAATTCGCAGTGTTTGAGAGAAGACACACAGGGAGATACGAGGTGCTGTTTTATACGCATATATAAACACATGCACACACACACACACATACACGCACACCGCGAGCCACGACGTTCGAGCACGCTGGTTGCTCTCTTGCTATGAAAGACGAAACGAGGACACGATTCACTCGCGTATCACGTGATCGCTACATCGTGAAATCATTCACTGATAGTATTGCCGCGTTTTTTGATATCATGCTTATCGAAATATCACGATGTCTAGTCGGAAAGACACACACTAGTTTTCTGGCACGTAAAGTAACCTTATGCACTGAAAAGACCGATATTTCAATATGAGCCTTCTATGTTGTACTCGTTGCTACGCTTCGAGTCTTCGAGATAGCCAATGTTGTTGTTATGGTTGTCGTCGTGTTGGTTGCTTTGCTGCTACTTGACCGACTGTCGTAAATAAGAGCGAGAGAGGTCCCCCTCTCTGTGTGTACTGTGTGCGCGCGCGCCTGATGTCCTCTTGCTCCGCCGGTAAATTATTTTCAAATTTTTGTATTTCACTGGAGATGAGATATATGATAAATTTTCACATAAGCGACAGCGATGAGCGATCACAGGCCACACTAGATCACTACATTCTGCGACGCACTGGCGCTGGTGTGCTGTTGTTGTTACGTTCGGGTGTTGGTTGCTTTGGGAACTTTACGCAGATTCGTTACTGAATTAGCTATATAGATAGCGCAGTGCGACCGGCACTGCAAATTAGTTCAAAACCCTTTACACCTTAATTATTTAAGAAAGGTTCCAATACACTCAAGATAAAATTACTTATATATAATATAACTTAGAAGAACTATTTTTGACGTAAAGACAAGGAAAAGAGAACGACGAGAGTCGCGTGAACTTTGCTCGTTCTCGGTCAGTCAAGAAGTGACTCTAAGAGCTGCGTCTTAATGCCTTCTCGGTCTTCTTGCTTGTGGTGAGGGAAAAGGGAATAAAGTTTTTCGGGAAATTCCCAGCAAGAACACAAAAGCGGCGTAACCGTGGCCCATTAGGGGTCGCCTCGCCGCTTCAAGGGCCACAAGGAATCAGCCTCGCGCGTATACGCAGGCTATTAAGTCCTTAATGGACCTTGAGTTTTATTGCAGGGAACCTCCGTGAATACTTAATGTTACTCTATTGTTACCAAAAAGGTTCTTTATACAAAAGGAAAAGTGTACAGACCTGTTTGAACATACCAAAAATATACAGTAACTTTTAATCTTATATTCTACATATTGGAGTTTGAATTTAATTTAATTCGCGCTTTGCAGCCACGCGAAGTGATAAAACAGTGAAGAAAGGAACTCTACTATACGGAGTATCTGGAAATTAATGATGGCTGTGCTCAACAATATTATGTACCACGATGTTCCATCGTTCGAAGAGCTGTAACTCTGGGGCGACATTGCCGCTCATCTCGCTAATTTTTTCTAAGATTCTAGATATTTTAAAGAACAAAATGTGAAAATTTCAGCTAAATCAGAAATGCCGATTCGGAGGGGAAAAAAGTGACAAATTTATTTAATTGAAAAATAGCATAAAGTAAAATCGGAGAATTTTATAAAAAATGTTTTTTGTGTGAGCCGTAGTATTGGCGTTCAAAAATAAACTATGATTATTTTTAGAAATTTTTTATAGCTGGAATATACATTTTAAACATCTTTTCTTGACGTTCGACGTTTTAGACCATTTTGTGTATACTGACATGAAAACCTCGAATTTTTTTTTTTTTCATGAAGACAAAGTTTCCTCTACGAAGAAGCAAAAAAAATGTATTGTGAATCCTCGTGCTAAATTCTATTGACATGTAGTAAAAAAACAACCGATGAGCGAAAGTTAATTCAACAGTATATATAGTATCGAATATGAAAAATTTGTTTTTATATAAAATTCTGATGTATTAGAAATAATTTTAAAAATTCAACATGTTTTTAGCGGCCAGATCGGATTCAACGATTATTGAGAGAAACAGATTACACATAAGGCGCGGACCAACCATTTTATCGTGGTTCCTGCTTTTTCGTAAGAGAATCAAAATTATTTTAGCCTAAAAATTTACGTGTCATTATCTGAAAATAGATGATATGTATTGCAAATCGGTTGATTGATGTTGCAGTATCCGTTATTTTCTTTATTCACGTTTTTCGTCTGATAACGGACAACTTCCTCTTTGCGATTGTCTCATTGATTGGTGAAACGATGTTTGGATTGGACGCGTTAGCTCGATGGGACGATCTGACGCTCGACAAAGAGCAGAATGCAGTAATTACAAGTCATTACACGTGGCAGGATAAACTGACGGCCAGAAAAACATCAAAAAATACTACGATTATGAAACTCAGCGATGTTTGCCACGTTGGAGTTTCTATGAACATTGGACTCTTCTTTGTGTGTGACAACGGCAACACCGTTGGAATTGATACAAGAGGGCGAACTCGCAATGAGATTCAAGATCATCGTAAACTCATTGATTATTTCATCAATACGAGAAGCAACAACGACTTTCTCAATCAACGTCTGTTTGATGATCGTAAAAACAATCGCCATCATACTTTAGGCTCGGTATCTCATTTTTACTCCACGAACACGACCATCGAGTGTACGAATTAATGTTTCCTTTGTGTTGTTTCCATAGACTCTGTACTAATTGGATATTTCATTTTTTTGTAAAAGTGAGCATGAAATAATTATAGTTTGCAATAATTTCGAATTAATTAGGCTAGGTATTCTTTTACAATGAATTTTTTAATATTTCGTAAGCATAATAATCTATATTCATTTAATTATAAGACTAGTTAAGGCGGTGTGACAAATCGATGGAGCTATACAGTACCCGACCGGGTAAGTTAGATACTCGTGAACCAGCCAGCAATTAAGCACATTCAGATAAGTTGGAAATCCCTCCACTCGCTGAAATACCTGCCTGGTATTTCACATATACCTACCTTCCTCTACTAAAATTCCCCTTGCGCGCGCCCTTCGTAACGCACGTGGGGGCACGCACAATGGCAAAGTAAGACGTTAAGACAATGTGCTACACGTTTCTGTCGTTCTCTCTCGCTCTACCGCGGCCACCAACGATGTTCTCACCTTTTTTGACTTTGTCAAAAAAGGTGAGAACTACTGGCTTTAGACCTCTAAGACGTTCGCATCAATTGTGGCTAAGAACAACGCTTTACAGTTTTTATTACCGATCGAGCACTAACACGTCAAAATAACAATTGCTTTAGAATGACGGATTTCGGAGATTTATAGACATCTTTCTCATACTTATATGTCACGTGGTAAATGTTTCATCTGCCCTCAACGTGGTATTACATCACCCTACTTGGTCAATGATGAAAACTGTTATCCGAATATCTCTGAAACGATTGATCCGTCGGCTAAAAGCTGCAAACAGTGTCCTTCATTCATCTTCAGATCGACACATATTCCGACTCTGCGAAATTTTCGTAGGAATATTAGTTCTACCTCTCTCTCCCATGCAAATATGTTTTAGTACAGTCGTATTTCTATAATTGACATTTTCGGTAATTTTAAACCGCGTTGAGCAATGCAACAGAAGTTTAAATTTCATAAAATCAAAGGCTGCTCTATGGCTATTGCATACAACGGGATGTTGTAAACAAACGAGGAAACTGTGAATTTAAAGACATTATTTGTTTTCAAAAGCGGATGCTTAATAAATCGTTAATGACACAATATCGTCTAATATTAACTAAACCTGCTCAATCACAGTGATATACAGGATAATAAGAGGTAGCCATTTATATGATAACAAAGTAAATATTTTTACTTTTACGAATACTCTAGTGGAGCATTACGTTTTTTTTTGTACAATTAACACGAGTTCAACGATTCTAGGGCCTGCTATATGTGACAATCTTCATGGGCTCAAAATGGCTGGTCTATGTACATGAGTTTTGCAAATTGAGAGCAGGCTTTCTTGATGTCGGGGTATGCGTACTCAAATCCGGACTCGAGGACGCGCTTCGGTATGACCTTTTGACCCTCGGTCATTATCTGAAACATTATTTGAACCTTTTTATTATAGACAATAGCTCTCATTTGATAAAATCCATACACGTACTTTTGCGCGTTCTTCGTTAAATATCAAATTCAAGACGAAGTTCGGAAGTGGGATTATGGCCGGTCTCCACATTGCTGATGCGAATGCCTTTGTAAATTCCTTATTTGTTACGAGCTGAAAAACATAAGTGTCAATTAAATAGTTGTGTAGTTAAATTACTATCAATCAGGGATAATATCTTAAGTTTAAAAAAAATGGTTTTATCCGAGTTTTTAGTAATACGTTCGAAGACTTTAATATTTAAGAAAATTGTAATTGTAGCTAGAAGCTTTTACTTTTGCTACTTGAATGTTAGCTCTATGCACAACAGTTTCATTAGGTACACATTTTGCGAAACAACATAATCGAACTTTGATTGCCTATGTGATGCAATACATTTTTGTGTAAGGTAAAACTTTGTTAATTTTTGTAATTTTACTAGTGTCTTAAAATCACTCGTTGTGGAAGAAAAATGCGTGAAATAAATTTCTATTATTATGAATAATTTAATACCAAAAACAAGTGGCCAAGTTAGAGATAAACCAAAAGCGGTAACAGTTACCTGCGGCGCAACACCATTAAGGATTGGGTGGACTTCGTTTTGTAATGAATACAGAAATAGATAGACTAGATCTTCAATGTGAATCCAGGGCATGTACTGATTGCCGGAGCCGATCGGGCCGCCGAGACCGAGGAAAAATGGCCAAAACGTCTGCGCTATCATGCCACCTGTTCTTCCTAACACGACACCCGACCTTATCGTTACGTGCTTCGTACTGCAATTGGATGGTAGTTGCGCCGCGTCTTCCCAGGCGTGACATAGTTCTGCCGAAATTCCATTTATAATTATTTATTTATTTCATTTATTTCTTCTTTATACAGAAAAATATATGTGGGGCATTAGATTGAAAAATTTCGCAAAGAGCATAAAAAATATATTATTTTATAAATTATAAAATAGAATTTTAGTGCAAGAGGGTGGAGAATCTTTGATAAATTCTCATATGCCTGTATTGATTTTGCTTCTTCTTGGAGAAAGCTAATTTTCGTGGGTAGAAGTGAAAGAAGATTATTGAAATTAGTAACAGAAAGGTTGGTACATTTTTACCTGATAGGTAATCATAAGGTTCGCATTTGTCATCTTCGGTATATTCTCGGCCATTGGGTTTGTAATACGCGACTCCCGATATTGTTGTAAAAACTTTGGCGTCGGTCAGAGTTACAGCTTTTGCCAAAGCTTTGGTAGTCTCCACCCGACTATTCCATACATTTTGCTTGAATCCAGTTGTCCATCTTCTCGTCGGATCCAGAATGTTTTGGCCGGCAACGTTGATTACAGCGGTCGTCTCGCTGGGAAGGCCGTTTTTTGCCAAATCAGTCTAAAGAATCGATACGGTGGAGAAACGTTCACCATATAATTCTGCCTCTGATAAATATCAAGACAAACATCCTACATCGACATGTCTTTTAAAATTAAATGTTAAATATAGAAAAATAAAGTTTAATAAATGCAGCAAGTTTTAATAAAAGAAAGAAAATATTTTATTGTTGAAAAAATGTATGAATAACTGTTGACAAAACTTTGTACGCTATGGAAGAGATTTTTTATTTATATCTTCCACTATAATAAGATACTTGTGAGACATTAAAAAAAAAAAACAAATTTTCATCTAACAATTATAGTGAAAATATTTTCCTAAAAATGTCTGGACATTTTTCTAAAAATCTTGGAAAGTTCTCTCACTTTAATATTTTTTATATGAAAGTCAAAGTTCTCTCTGACTCTACAGATTTTTTACTGCTTCAAGACCAAATTATTTTCTTCAACCATTGCTCTTTAAATCTATGTAAATTTCCCATTTTCTTTACTCATTTCATTACCATATTTTTAAAAAATATTAGTCATTCTGACTTTTCAAACTATTTAAAAAAATGTGTGTATGCGCTTCAGTTGACACAAATTTTTGGTAATCAAGCTAAATTATTTTTTTACAAATAAAGCAATATTAAAGAATGATCGGTATTGAATTTGAGCTCAATCTATAAACAGATTCGTTTATGGAATTTAAAATTTTTCAAAAAATCTACTATTTGCTCTAAATTGTGTCAGTTCCCACCAAATCAGCTCAAACTTTTAGCAGACAAAAAACAAATATTCAACAGTGTTACATACCAAATTTGGTGACAATTGATAAAGATTGATAAAGGTTTTATAAGAATTGAAATTTTTCATATTTCAACAGCTTGTACTTTTGACACATCTGACAAAATGGACTAAAACTTCAGACACATACTTTATCTGCAAAAGTATGATCGATACAGTTTAGTTATTAAAAAGAGAAATTGATAATTTTTAAGAGTATTATTAACTAAGCAAAATAAAAAAACAATTATTTAGAATTTCATAGAAAACATACAAACCGTCTCTCATCATATACATTAAAAAATGCATACTGGAAGTTCTCCAGATAAAATGACAGAAGCATTTGAAAAGTACCAAAGAAATTCAGAAAAAAATATATGAAAATCAGTGAATATCTTAGACACAGTTTTCATCCATTATTTTTCAGATATTGTCAGAGAAGTATTTTCACAAGCAGGCCAAAGGTTTTCCTCATTGTTAAAACAAGCTCAAAATTTTATTAGATAACATTTTTATTCTTGCTGTACTTTTGCACTTCTGTATATATACAGAAGTTGATGTGTATATTTTGAAGGTGAAATCTTTTAAAAAAATTGAAATTCGAACATATAAACAGTGATGATGAATTTTAAGAGAATCTTACCCAAGATAAACGCGAGGGACCTGGCATACGTGATAAAATTGTAACGGTCGCGCCTTCGTTTTTCAGTGCCATTTCTAGACATTTGCCGATATAGCCGGTTCCGCCGCCTATAAAGCATTACATAACCTTATCGATATGTCTTGAAAATATTATTTCAAAGATCAATCGATCCACAGTATGGTATTTTATGACTTGCCAAACTCTTACCTATGACAACGTGTTTTAATGCCATTATTTCGTCACTTTCTAATTTTCAAAAAAACTTTTCTATTCGTACTTTGCGTGTCTCGATGTTGTTATTGTTTGTACCTACTGCTTCTGTCGCTGAGCCCAGCTGACGTATCGACCCTATTTTGGTCCTCTTCTTCGTCGTCATGACGTCGTTTTAGACAAACCTCCCTCGTAATTGGCTTTTTTAGTTATGCATTTCCAAAAACCGTTCCTCTTACATTGGATTATATTACGTTTTTATTATGGTTTCATCTTCGATTTAGAAATTGAAAAAAAATCAAACAATAGGTTCGTAACGATAAATCGGAACCCACTGGTGAAAACCGGTAGTGGTTTTTGTTACCGATAGAGATGTGTCGCATCACACAAATTCTAGACAAACTAAATATAAAAAATAAATTTATATGTATTCATTAAAAAATATTTGTTTATAAGCGTACACCATTGTTTCTATTATATAAAATATATTGTTTTTATTTTATGTTAAAAATGCATGGGAAATATGTAAATTTGTTGATTATATATTGTTGCGCCCCCGAAATGTTTGTAACTAAAGGCGGGGGGAGGGGGGGGGGGGGTGGGTGGGTGGGTGAGGAGGCAGAAAAACAATCTTACAGAATTAAAGACTGATGATCTTAATGGTTATTCACGGAGCAAAACTCCTAGATATTATACTGTCGAGTATTTAGATTCCCTTAATGTCCAAATTCCAAAGACTGTGGATTGTAAACTCATTTATTAACTTATGTAATTAACTTTTCTTGAAATGAGAATATATTCCAATTCACGATCCTCGAAGGAATTTTTATTGTCGAAAGCAATTTCCTCGCCAAAATTACTTTCATACAAATCAAATCGTTAGCCTGTATCTCGGATTAATTAGCTTTAACTAATTAGTTCTAAAAAGGTCTAAAAACAGGGCAACTTAAAGATGCTCAAGACGTAACAATATTTTTTTTTTACACTTATTGACAAATGAATGACCTTGAAATTTTGTGCATCGACTAAAAATGTACTTTAGCAAGGTGTAGCGCCTAAACTATTAACTTGAGAAAAAAAAAGTCTGCGGACTTTTCTTTTCCTTTTTCATTTATCTTTCAACGGATCGTTTCAACAAAATTTTTAGACTGTTTTTCGAAAAAAGTAGAGTCAATTTTTCGGTTTGACTTTTTTGTTTCTTTTTCGATTATATAACAACGAATTTTTCGAAATGTTTTTTTAGCAAGCTGTAGCGCCTTAACTATTGACTTGGGAAAAAAAAGTCTGGGGACTTTTCTTTTATTTATATCTATTATTATATAAACAACGGAACAATAGGCATAGGAACTCTTTTGTAGAGTACGGGAAGATAATAGCCGCCACAGCTTTGGCGGTTGAAGTTTTCTCTTTTTGCGCATGCGCTGTACGTCTCTCTTCTGAGCGACCGATGCGTTGTTTGCGGCGGGTGGTCGAACCTTCTTCGCAGGGCCGCCACACGTTGTAATCTCTAGTCTAACCAGCTACGAATAGCTGCTCACATAAAACGTTGGCCGTCACGATATTACCCAGTGGCCTGATCGGGTTGCCTGTAACTTGGTTCTATTGGTCCGATCGCATTGACGAAGAAGAAGAAGAAGAAGAAGAAGGAGGACGTGCTAAAGTGTAAACAGTAAACATATGAGATGGCCGCCCCCTTGGAAAACTTGGAAACTCAACTCGAATTATTTATCGAAAATGTCCGGCAAATCCGTATAATTGTCAGCGATTTTCAACCACAAGGACAAAATGTGCTTAACCAAAAGATGTAAGTACTCGAGATTTGGATATTATTTCGGCAAAGTAAGATTATTATCGTTTTACCATATGAAAATTAGTGGGTCGAGCACTTCCTTACTGAGATGCATCGACGTGACTTTTGACATTATATTTATTTATTTATTCACATTAACGGGTTTACGCCTTTTACATTATATTATACTGATATCAACTTACATAATATTCCATTAGTATAACAAAAATACAAACAAACAAAAATATATAAGATTTAACAAATTTATTAAATTTATTAAATATGTATAGAAAAAACGACAGTCACCAGTTTTCTTTTAGCTCTGTCAGTATGTGATGCAATTATTAATTATCTGAATTATTGTAGTAGTCGATTCGTTGATAATGTGGTAGAATCTGTCACAAAGCCCAGACTGTACAGGTAGAATTCAATTTGCTAAAAAAATTTACAACATATTGTTTGCATGTAGGAATAGCTTTGTTTTTGTTAAACATTTTTTTCCCCAAGATTCTGATGTGAGGATACTCAAAATTGTGCAAAATATTCTAACAATTGGTCTTGACAGAAGTGATGCTTCGATGCCATAGCTAAAAAATTATTCTTTTATAATTAAAACATTAGATTATTAGACTTAAATTTGGTACGTCAGAAGAGAACTGGATGGTGACATGCGTCTAAATATCATTGAGAAATGTTATGCTCATTTTGATCAACATACTTTTTCATAAAGGTAGCTTTGTAAAAGGTGGAATATATTAGGGAAGCAATGGTGCAAGATTCTACGTTGTGAGCTAGTTTCTTTTTATTGAGTTTTGAGATCTATATAATATACACAGTACCTTTAGCAGTTACTGACAGGCAGTGATGGTCAATTTTTTTTTTTAATTGGTTAGACTAAATTAATGAAGTAGTTAAGATTTGAAAGAAATTTGCATTTTCGTCATTTAAAAAAAAAAAAAATAAATAAATAGAGTGTGTTAATACTTGATCCTGAATCTGAGAAAAATCGATAAAGTAGATTATATCGAAATTTGCATTTTCATAATTTTTTTGAAAACCATGTAACTTAAGAATGATTTAAACAACTGATCCAAAATTTTGCATAAAACTTGAATAACATCAGCTGTTGTTTTTGTTGGAAGTCGGAAGAATAGGAAAAAATAATACCATACATATGAAACAACTTCAAATCAACTCATAGAGTGCTATAAAATAAGAAACGAGTATATTTTAACACATTCTTTTGGCGAGACTTCAAATGTTTTTGAGGAATATAAAATAGACTTCTTTATTAATATATAATACATTTTTGTTTCAGTCAAGGTCTCGTTAACGGCCTACAAGAGATAGACAAATTAAAGGGGCAGGTACAAGATGTTCACGTGCCTTTGGAAGTATTCGAGTGAGTCTATATTTTAGCATTTTAACGGGACGACCCGTCGTGTGAAGATCCGCGAAAACAGGTTTTTTAAACACTAAATTCTTAAACTGTGTAATTTATGGTGTTTTGTGATTTTAGCTACATAGACCAAGGCAGGAATCCTCAACTCTACACAAAGGACTGCATCGAAAAAGCGCTGACGAAAAACGAGCAGGTCAAAGGCAAAATTGATGCATACAGGAAATTCAAGGCCAACATGCTAGTGGAATTGAATCGCGTATTTCCGAACGAGCTCGCTAAATATCGAGCGATTCGAGGCGACGAATAGTATCCTCGTCGCATCTACCTTTCGTGTTCTTCCCCTTCTAATTAATATTCTTATCGTCAGTTCTATATTCTTCGATTGATTAACAAATTTGACCAATTACACCATCATCTTTGAAGATAAGCCGATTAGCTAATCACGTACATACGCTGTTAAAGAAATGTATGAAAACAGGTATGTCGCATTTTAGAGTTGCGAGCCAATGATTAAATACCTAATGTCATAAAATCTTACGGAATATCATTCACTCGTGTCAATACATTTGTAAACAGTCGTTAATTATACCAATCGATATGTCTGTTCATTTTTATTCACCACTATAAATTATATTTCACATTTTATAACAACCACCTGGTATTCGTGTTACTTAATTTGCATAAAATCCAAGCTCTTCGATTCTTTCGAACTTTACTTTTAATCCTCTAAGTACCAATGCCGTAAATACAACGCATTGTCTTATCGACAGTAACGATATTTGTGCTATTCGTGAAATTTCTAAACGAATTACTAAATTGTTTAGAAAATTTAAGAGTAACTTTAAGGTTAATATATTTCATGGTTCAAAAAAGGAATTCACTGTGGCTGTCTTTATTATTCTTATAAGCATCGATATTCAACTTTATTCGATGTCATTACATTTCGGTAGTTAAGGGATTAACGATATTTCTTTCGTTACTGAAGTCTGCATTAAAATGAGCTGTTCTCTAAGATAATCATACATTAATATCTTGTAATAATAATAATAACAATTTGAAAACTGCTAAGAAAGGTCTGCTGACGGAATAAGTAAGAGTAGCGGTAGCGCCTCGGTGAAGATAAGTATTTTCTATGGATTTATTAGACGGCAAAATACTTGCGATGATACGTGATGTACATATAAGTTCAATTTTTTAAATTATTATAACTAATTATTATTGACAATTTACTGGAAATGTTTGTTCCCTACAGAGATGTGAGAATCCTATTATCTTTTAACTCACTCTATTTGTTTATTCGTTACATAAATAATTTGATATTGTTATTTTTCAAGAATATCCTACTATATTGGTGAACCAATGTATAAACATTTTGTTAAAAACAAAACAGAATTTTCGTTTCATGAAAATTTGCTAAAAAGTTCCACGGACATCAAAATTTGCAAGACAACAATGGGTAATTCTTTTTTCGTTTACTTATTCTTTTTTGCTTCGTCATACTGGAAGTTTTGTTTCCGTGAAATTTTTTTTTTCTAAATTCTCATGTGAGGATGCTTAGAATAGTCCAAAACGTCGAAAAAAGTGGTCTGGAAAAAATGTCTGTGTGTGTGTGTATGTGCAAATTGCCTTGTTAGCACGATGACAGTCGTAATTTTTCATGTATTTTCTTCAAATTTGGTACGCAAGTGGTCTATCATACAACAAGTTTTGGGATTGTATTTAGCGCGAATCGGTTGCAAAGTTCAAATTTTACAACATTTTGAAAATTTACTTTTTACGCTGTAACTTTTGTAAATTACGAGATGCCAGACTTAAATTTTGTACACAAATGGATTTACAGTGAACCATCATCGATGCCAAATTTGGTGAGTATCGATAGAGTGGTTTGAATTTTATTGCTATTTGAAATTTGTTTAAATGTCTGTATTTCACTTTAACGCCTATAAATTCTGAGATATCTGGCTTCAACTTTCCACGTGAATTGACGAATATTAATTATCAATGATGAATTTGGTACAAGGAACGGTCGCTGTGTTTCTTATTTTTTATTCGACTCCAAAAAACCAAAACATTGCGGTCGCGAGATTTTTTTTTTAAATTATTTTCTCAGCAAATTTAAATCAAATTTGGTAAATATGTGGATTGTCTCAGAACAAGATTTGGGTATAAATTTAACGCGATTCGGACGAGCGGTTCAAAATTTATAACATTTTTTATTGTTTGAGAAATTTCTTTAGCGCATTAACTCCCACAAATTGCGAGGTATTGGACTATGATACGATAAACTTCTAGCTTAAATTTGACGATAATCGATCGAGCGCTTCAAATTTTATAATATTTTGTATTTTTTGAAAAATGTCTTTCGTGCATTAACTTGTGTAACTTACCAGATACCGGGTCCAAACTTGTTTCACATATGAACGAACGGTTTTAATTCTACATGTTACATTTTCTTGTAAATGTTTGTAGAGTTCAAACAATGCAGCAAAGTAGGAACTTGCAAATTTCTTCCTCATTATTTAGTATTTTTGACGAAACCTTTTTTCACAAAGCTTTCTTTATGAGGAAGCCAAGATTGATCAACATACTTCCTCATAGAGGTAACTTTGTAAAAAAAAGGCTTTGTCAAAGATACTAAATAATGAGGAAGCAGTTTGCAAGGTTCTACTTTTAGCAGGCTTGTTTTTTTACATTTTTAAATGTACCGGTGAGAAAGAATATATATTCTTTTTTTTTTTTAAATAAATTGTTTACATATTTTGTATAACCAAACCAAATGGTATGACATTCTGAACAAATAATTAATATGAAACTATTTATGAATGAAATAAACAAGTATACTTATTTAGAATGTAATGTGATGATTGTAACACTGGATCCTCAATGTCTAACTGAGAACAGGCTACAGCCAATCAAGAATAGATGTGTTTCCACATAAAAATAGTTGTCAATTCAGTGGATACCATGTGAATAAAAAAAAAGGTTTCGCTCGAAAGGATCTATAATGAAACGAAATGTCCTGTCAAGGTCAACGGGAAAGAGAAGGAGGAATTTTTGAGAAAACAAGAATTGCGGCAAGGATGTCCGATGAGCCTCACACTGTTTGTTATTCACTTATACAACTGACATATAATAAAGCATGCAAGCACTTCAGGCTGGTGGATTGCTGATTGGAAAGAAAAATATCTTGATGGTGTTACACGAAAATGACCCTGCTTTATTACCGACGGGAGCAGTGAAAATGCGAGAGATGATAAGAATCGAAAAATTTGTTTACATCTAAAGGTCGACACTGAGCACAGGAAAATACATAACAGATACACAAAGAACACAAATGGGAATGGGGGGGATTCATCGAAGAGGTGGAATAATAACCTGGATATCTGTTTACGCGATTAAAATCGGAAAAGATACATATAAACGACAGTTGGAGAAAGACAGCTATTGTTATGAACCAGACTTGGGGGATGGGTAAAAAGAGATTCCGGGACATCAACTACAAGAGAAGATTTGTAATGTTCGACAATTTAGTATAAAGGTTGAGAGCGGTAAACGCATGTACAGCACGCTTTTAGCACTTTTTGTGCCTGCAGTTGAAGATACTGGTATGTTATGGAGAGTAGATGAAGCGATTAACCTTTTCAGGACGGGTCTGATCGAAATATCGACCACTAGTTTCGTGGGGCACTCCACGTGAAAAATTCATTGAAAAAATAAAAAATAAAAGTTTGATTTCAACGTAAAAATCTCCGTCTTGAAAAGGTTGACATAAGTGTGCAGTAGTTCCTCGTTAGTTGTCTATTGCAAACCGAAATAGTAAAAAAATCATCATCAGAAAACGAAGTAGTAAGAGACCGAAATGTTCAGCTGGAAAAAGAAAGAAAAACACGGGAGACAAATCACAAGTGAGAAATCTTGTTCTGTGAGGATTAATAGAGGAGGCATTCATTTTCATCGTAAAAAATTAAACCGTAGATCGAAAAATAAAATTGGTAGGTACTACGATGGCACGTAGAAGTACAGCGCAAGATTGACACTATCGCCAAAAGTAAACGGAACAGGTAGTAACTAACTGTATCATCAGAGAAAGATGGATACGAAAAATAAAAGGTCACAGTCAAAAAAGCCGCACAAAGAGATGGAGGTATGTAAGTACAAGTACAACAGTTCAAAATTCAATATTCAGACTTCAGAAAACATAATATCACATAGCTACGCAGAATTTCTCTGAATATCAAGAAAATTCAGATGTGGGAACGAAGAAAAAGCAAATAGAAACTGGCAAAGACATGAAAACAATCTGTAAACACTATATATAGAAAAAGAGCAGGACGACTGCGGATGAGTACGATGCTGAAGATCAGAGCAAAATGTTGGTGATATATAATTAAATATTGTATGTACTTATAAAAATAAAGTGTAAACCCGACTTTAATGCCTAAAGGCAAGATAATAAACTTTATTACTACTGTTACTAGTAATAGAATACTAAAGAATAATATAATTTCGAAGTAGAGACGAAACAATGGAAGTTAGAAACACGTCCTGACTAAATTTAACCTAAGCATCAGTATCGGTAAAAATACTTTCAATGAAATTCCTTTAAATTTCTCCTGGTTTTGGTTAAATCTCTCCTTTGCTTACAAACAAAAAGTACGTACAAAAGTATTTCTTTCTCTCTCTCTCCGAGACGAGTCGGTGATAATTTTTTACATAAATAAGAAATACATTCTCAAATTGCGTTGTAAAATATTTACTCGTATAAATGAAATTTATTCAACAGTGCTATATCACACAAGTCCTCTGTATGAACATTGATATTAAAAATAATGATTGGATGTAATTAATTAATGGAGTGAAATGTTTTAAAAAAAGAACGGCCACTTGTATTTAAAAAGTTTTTAGCTCATCGCGTTAATATTTATCTATAAACTTGAGGTCAATACGGTGAGCACGCAGTATTCCGCTACATCTGGATCTTTCGATTAGATATTAACTTAAAATGATTGATTTTTTTATTTGCGAATCATCCATCATTTGATCGATGTACATCTTTGCAGCAGGACGAAAAATAACTCGCGTCATTATAACAGATGTGAGTTATTGTAAACTCAAAGATTCAGGTTATCCCCCATCTGTTCCCTCTCTTTTCACTTGGAACCCCACCCTCGGCAGCCGATGCTCATGAAATCACTTATAGTGGAAGGTGAATGAGAGTTGGTCAGTCGAATGTTTTCGCGATAGTTTTCGACACCATGCTCTTCGTCTTGACAACAGTTCTTGCTCTTCAAGGTGTGTTCTGTGCTGCCGAGGAATATCGGTAAGTCGACATTAACAGTTATTATATTTAAGCCTCTTTCTCTCTCTCTCTCCCTGAATAAAGACAAAGCTACTTTTTCCTTTCACGAGCATACACCAATGAATGAACAGTTATGGCCAGTGAATGAACTCTCGACTGTTATTTTTATTTTTAAAGCATTTCCACGCCAAATGCTTTGTTCACTTTGATGATGAAGTGAAACTAAACAAATATTTCTTTTGAATAATTAGAATACATTAAGAAGAATACATAAGAAATATTTGATTTTTTGTTTATTCATTGGTTGGTGCACAATGAAGTTATTATTGTGACATCCACGGTATTATTGATGCCGGTAATTCGTCATCTGTGTTGACCAATTAGAGTCTTAATAAGATTCTACGCGCCCAATTAACCTTGTAGTGTATTCATCATATCCGCGCGTTAAAACAACGGTTTTTAAAGTACTAATAAGTCACATCAGCTGTAGTGTTATTTTATGTGTTATTTTATGGGTTTTTGGATGAGGCAAATTACATTTTTGTAATGTCGCGAACGCATAAAATACGTATCAACGGTAATGCATTTATGACATGTATCAAATATAGAAAGAGAAATATGTGTGTTTATATATTTTATCAGCGTTTGTTGTTGATCATGTTTTTTTTTGTTTACTTTCTCTTTCGTCCACGGCATAAAAATCGTAGCCGATGATCTTGTTTACTTGATTTTTAGCGCTTTTACTTTCTTCCTTCTAGTGGTCTACTTATATCGTCTAGTTGACATACTTTAGCGGACTTAAATATTCATTATTAAAATTAGATTTCAATTAAATTTAGTTGTGAGTTGAATCACTGTGTGAATTTGTAGCTTTCAAGTATACCATTGCTTCTCATCTTGCATTTTTAATATTTTTAATGATGCGACTGCATGCATTCTATGCATATAAATATAGACTCGAATATTTGTCGCCTGTGCAGAGTTGAATGAATTCATTTGTTATGAAGTTTTGAGTTCTTTAGCTTTGTTACCTTTTCAAATGCTATCCTCGGATACAAAAAAAATACTTTAAAGTCTTAGAAAATGCTGAACTGTTTTTTTTTTTTTTTTTTTTTTTTTTTTTTTAATTTTTACGGTTTTTGTTCTTAACAGCACATAAGTATTTCAAAATTCAAAGCTTCCGATTTTTTGTATCACCTGTGAGTACTCTGAGATTGTTGTTCATTTTTCCCATTTTCTTCTGTAAGATTATATTGTATTCAGAGAATAAACGAACTGTTAAAAAAAACAGTTATTAAGTGAAAACCCGACGAGGAATTACCGATATATATATATTATCGATTTCGGTTTTCGTCAGCTATGCAATTCTTTTATTTCCGTTTTGCCAAATTTTCGGGTATGACAGTGAGCTACAGCTTCGTAGCGTCTTAATCTTCTTAATCTTCCTTCTTTTTTTTTTCTATTTCTACAGTTTCTGTTCTTAACACGCGGAAACTCTTCGATCACGTTTCGGACTAAACATCTGAAAAGCAATTAGTACATTTTTTGTCAAATGCCCAAAGTAGGTGATTGAAGACAAGTTTGTAGTTTGCTGCCATGAAAATCTATTATTTTTAAAAACTAGTATTTTATAAATAGTAAAACAATAAGTCAAGGTATACGTACTAAGTTTTCTTGCGTATTCTTCAACAATGCTGACTGTTGGATAAGTGAATGCCTAACTGGAATGAATGTGGCATAATCCCACTCAAAATATGAATGCTGTTTTTCTAATTGGTATTCACACACGGTTCGGCGTACGTTTTTCCAGACGGCTGTATAAATTTAACACATGGGAATGGTCTCAACGGATTTCCGCATGGAATACAAAAAAGAAAACCCCCCAGTGGAATACAAAAAAAAAATCCACAGCGTCTTCCCTGCAGAAAATCCAAATTTTTCGACTAATGTAATTTTGCTTTTTTGTCAACAGTTCACCGTGGCATTACGTGTGCGATGCTGGATTATGCAACAAACATTTGATAACCCGGGAGGTGACGTCGCCTCTATCACTGGAAGTATGCCAATTATTCTGCGGTCAGGGTGGTGCACTATGGCCAAAGCCTACTGGCCACTTGTCCTTGGGCAACTTTGTCGCTCATTTGAATCCTGATAGGGTCGAACTCAGAGGCATCAGCGCTAGATCCGTCGTCGGCAGTCTCTTGCAGAAGAATATAGATCTTCTGAAGAAAAATGTTGTTAAACTCGGAGGTGGTCAAGCTGTGAGAGGTGGAATGGGTATCGAAATTTACATTAGTGGAATTAAAAATCCTAATGATGCTCAGATCACATTAAACACCAAGGAAAATTACACTCTAAAGATATATCAGCCAGAAGGTGATTTGGTAAGTCAATCGAAAAGGACTATATAAAATCTAACTTTTTCCTGAACAAAGGAATTAAAAACCGGTCTTCGAATAATTTTGAATGTTCTCGACTTGCGTGACACGTTAATTGATATTCGAAGATTATATATATATTTTTTTGTAAATTTTTGTAAATATGAGTAGTGCCGTGACATACCGCCGAATACGCGACATGAAAAAAATCCTGGCTGATTGCCAGGATTTTTCTCCTTTTTTTGGAGTGAAATGCATGTCCTCCGTACATTGAAATTAATAGTTGTACTTTTTGAGATAAATGTTGCGATTTGTACCACGCAAATCATTTTCGTTATAATACAATTTACAATAAGTCAATACAAGAAGGTAATTTTTCGATTCCTTATACTCTTGAATACGCGACCTGGAAAATTATGCAAACGTCCTTTAAGTAAGGAACGTAATTTAAGAAAAGCAGAAAATCGTTGTTAAGAAAAGGATACAATTTTTTAAACACAGAATTGATATTTTTATTATGACACCAGGCTTAGGATTTCGGATTTTCAACGTTAAAATTTGGTGATTTTTTTCCAATAAGGTAAAGAGGACACACTTATTGAAACTTGATATTTTTTACATTGAACATGCTCGATATGATATTCATCAATTTGTTTATATTTTTACATTAAACTGCGTTACATGTCGCCAAAAATTGATCATATTATTTATGTCGATATCATGTTTTTAATTGCGAATGAATTTTTTCTTATAAGTCGAGAACAGCGTAAAATAAAAATACAATAAAAATCACAGCTACTTTAAATGATATCGATATACAGAAAATATTAGGGGAATTGAACGGGATCGCGTTTCTTTTCTGTGTGAATTACCATAAAATACTCCGTATACATTTTTATTGCCTGATATTATATTTCTTTGTTACTAAGATTAATGCAACAATCACGGCTGACTCATACTTCGGCGCCCGCAACGGTCTCGAAACGTTGACACAGCTAATAGCCTACGATGACCTTCGGAATGAGATCAAAATAGTACGCGATGCATACATTGTGGATGGTCCTGTATATCCTTATCGCGGGATCCTTCTCGACACAGCGCGAAACTTTATCGACAAAGCTTCGATACTCCGTACCATTGAAGCTATGTCCATGTCCAAGTTGAATACCTTCCATTGGCACATCACGGATTCCCACAGTTTTCCATACGTGAGCAAATCTCTGCCGAAAATGTCTAAATTTGGTGCGTATTCACCACAGAAGATTTACACTCAAACGGACGTGAAAGAAATCGTTGAATTTGGTCTCGTTCACGGAATTCGTGTTCTACCCGAATTCGATGCACCGGCCCACGTTGGCGAAGGCTGGCAATGGGTTGGCGATAACACAACCGTTTGTTTCGGAGCTGAACCTTGGCAGACGTACTGCGTCGAACCACCTTGCGGACAATTGAATCCACTTAGCAACCGGGTCTACGAAATTCTTCAAGATATTTACAGGGACATGCTGTCAGACTTCAAACCCGATATATTCCATATGGGCGGCGATGAGGTCAACCTAAAGTGTTGGAACTCGTCGGAAGTTGTGAAACATGGAATGCTCAGCAAAGGCTGGAATCTCTCGGAAAAAAGTTTCTATGAACTCTGGAATTTGTTTCAAATGCAAGCTTACGATAAACTGAAAATTGCCAACGGTGGAAAAGATCTACCAGTTGTCTTGTGGACGAGCGGATTGACCAGCGAAGAACATATTCATCATCTCGATCCTAAGAAGTATATTATACAGATATGGACCACTGGAACCGATGCCACCATTGCGAGGCTTGTTAGAAACAACTTTAAGATGATTTTCTCCAACTATGATGCTCTGTATCTCGACTGTGGGTTCGTATACTAATTTATATATTATCACGATTATTATTATTCACACCCAGATTTTTCATGTTAACCAAAAAAGCTGATTATTTTTTTAAATATTGTTCTGACTGATCGAAAAATTTAGAATTTTTAAAAAAATTTTAGAGACATATTTCGGCTATTTAAAAATACTGACAATAATTATTGTTTATTTTTTATCGCGAAAACTACCACTTGCACTAAAAAATCATAGAAGGATAAAACTTAGGATTTCCAACATTCATTTTAACAAAAAGATTTGCTTTGTCTGCCGATAACACATAATCGTCAGATAGACGTTTCTGTGTTATGAAATGCAGGCTTGATTCAACGTTTTACTTTGCAAACTTGTTATAAAAAAAATTATCCCGAAACGTATTATTTCAGTTTATTGTTTTTTGGGATATCTGTTCTGTGGGATATTTTGAAGGAGGTCATTGCGCCACAGTCAAGTCAATAGGGTGCTATGATTTCAAAAATTCTACATGATTTAAAGGAGAAACTAGTGTGAACTAAGCTAAATCTGGAATCATGAGTTTCGAATTAATGTAGAAAAAACTGTATAACAAAGAATTTACAGAAATAAATGAGCTCTGCCTCGAAAGGGTTGACTTTAAATTACTAATTTGACTTCACCAAAACTACTGAAAATATGGTAGTGAATTTATTGGCGGAAATTGATTGTTAGTAATTTATCTGTAATTCCATTGTTATACATTTTTCCTACATTAAGTGGAACCTCTTTAAGCCAGACCCACTTTAGGTCACACAAAACTACCTTAAATGTGGTATTTTTTTCTACAGTATGCTTTTCTTTGGGACAGTTCTTTTTAGATATTTTTAACCGGAATATTTTGACAGAGGATATTTTGGTCTGCTACACTAATACGGTTGCAGTTTCTTTAACACATTAAGTATAATCCCCTAAAGCCGAATTAGTGTGCTCACATTGCCAATTGTTGATTGTAGATTCGGAGCTTGGGTCGGGGAAGGAAATAACTGGTGCTCACCATACAAAGGATGGCAGACTGTATATGACAATTCGCCTCTAGCTATTATCAAGAAGCAAGGATTTTCTGACGCCCAGAAGCACCTGATTCTCGGTAAAATATAAATAATTTTTATTTTCTAATAAAATACACTAGCAATTATGTAGTGATTGCCTTAAATAAAATTGTCAATATAATCATACGGTGGACACTGTTGCTTATAGGTGGCGAAGCGACTCTATGGTCGGAACAGGTAGACAGTACTTCGGTGGATTCACGTTTGTGGCCGAGATCAGCGGCATTGGCCGAGAGACTCTGGGCAGAACCCCAATCATCTTGGATTCATGCAGAACAACGTATGTTGAGACACCGAGAGAGATTGGTGCAACGCGGAATTTTCGCTGACAGTCTCGAACCTGAATGGTGCCAGCAGAATCAAGGTCACTGCTATTTGTAAAAAATAGTACATTTCAACACAAGGGAGAAAAACCAAACAAAAAAACAATAGTTTTTCTCTCGAGTGTTAAACGAAATTTTTCAGTACGACGTCGGAAAAGTCCTGTTTTCGCAAGAGACAGCTTGAGAAAAGTTCACTTTTCTGCACGGGGTCTGAAAATACCATTTTCTTCGCTTATTATCCTGAGGGAGCTGTGAAAATGTTATATTTCCCTTTTCATATAATTTTTTTTATCGTTTCAATAAACTTCTATAATTATCATCAAATCTGTGCAATAATTAAAAAATAAAAGGTCCAATATATTACATCCAATCCCTCGAATAATTTTGTAAGAACTATATGCAGAATTGTACATGGGAGCTACGACTTTAGATAAAAGAAACTATTTATTCGTGGAAATACGATATATAATTAACATCAGAAAATTCGGAGAAACGATTTTTTATTTCCGAATATATCCCAACCTTATGAAGAAAGAAAAGACGGTTGGATCATGGTCGGATTTAAAATCTCCAACCACCGATTTCGTATATCAAAGGGTCGGGTGGTGGTCGAAACTAAACAAATCCGACCGAATTGGTTCGGTTCGAAGTCAGAAAACATGAACGAACCGATCGTCGGATTATAGTCGGTTGTAGGTAGGTTGTAGGTAGGTTGGTTTCGTAGATGGTCTTATGATTCCTTCATCATACGCGGTACTCGCTACCGTGGGGACTCTCCCAAAAATTGAGGTCTCACAAATTGAATTTCCAGAATATTTGACCCTCCGTTGAATAAACTTCCAATGGAATAGTACCTTGCGATACTAGTGCGATAAAGCAGACTTTATGGCGAAGTGGCCACACGAGTGTTGCTCGTAGCGTGAGAGGAGGCGAGTAATGTATGCCAAGAAATATATACCGGCACGGCGTAACAAAAAAAGTAACGCTTAAGGTGTTAAAGAATAGGTCCATATTTTTTTGCTGACGATTGCCCTCTTCTTTCCACGTTCTGAAATTCTTTCCCTAATAATTCGAACTGTCCTCATACATATAATATTTTATAACATTACATTCTATACTGTTTACAACAAGCGTATATAAGGTAGAGAGGACGGAGCAAAGAAAGATGATATGTCACTCGAAATATGAACTCGAATATCAGTTTTTAAGAGCTTTTGAACATTTAATTTAATCACAAGAGGTATAACTTCGAATGCAGTTTTGTTTGGATATAACGAAGAAAATTAATAATCCGAAAAAAGGGTGGATCTCCGATCAAGGCTATCTCACTTGAACCTCTCGTTAAAGGAACAATAAAAAAATACTTAAAAAATGCGTTGATTATAAAGTAGATACATTGGATGCAGCGTTCACATTTTCTCCAGAATCATGCTGCATCTTCTTCGAGTTCGGTTGAGATGACTTGGTAAGTTGTCGATGTGAGAGGATAAAGGAATCCCCACGCCGTGATTTCTGAGTCTTCCAAGCTCTTTTCACTTCAGTTCGAACTTCGCCATTCAAAAGACAATACAGGAACGCTACAAAGCAGCCCTGAAACAATTATAGATAGCTGTATCTTCAATCAAGCATTATTTGACGACCTTGAGTAAATAAACGAAAAATCGTAGTCAATCATACAGTTTTTGTTAAACGCGAATATAATATCTTCAGGTCAACACTTATTTGATAATATTTTTATATGCTTATGAATTTCAGGTATAGTTTTAGTTTAGTTTTCAGAATTTTCTTTATTCGTTAAAATTGAAAAACAACTAAAAAGAGCCCACCAGCTTCTTACATTCAAGATTTCACTAATATGGTTACCCAAGGATCATTCTTACTCGGCCACTTATTTTAAATCCTCGGATCTGTTCCATAATTGCTCATATAGCAGGATTCTACTTAAAGATACTCTCTGTGAATTTTTTCACATTCTTTAATTCACTCGATTCGGAAATGGGCTTTATTTAAAAACTCGTATATCATGGAAGATTAACGAAGGGCGAAAGTAATGTATAAGCAAAAAAGTTATGTTTTTCCATATGTTATATTTTTGATGGCATATGTAAAGAGATTCACCTGAAAGGATGCGAAAAGTTGATCACAGAAAAGCCAAACAAGCTCAACAAGAGGATCCTTGTTATACGATAGACCGAGGAATAGCGTGTAGTGAGCTCCGAAGAGAGGTACGAGAACGAGAGTAGATCGAGCCCATCGTCTGCGGCAGGAATATCCATTGATAATTCTTAAATTATTGCTAATTTCCTATTTTTTTCATAGAATCTTAGTATCCCCATCTATATTTTCCAATCCGGGTAGAAATTAAACATCCGCCAAAATCTGCACATGCTTCAAATGTGGAAAATCAGCTGCAGTTAACGGAAGCTATGAATTAAAACTATGAACGAAATACACTGATACGAGATATTTTGTTGGATAACTTCAAAGATAAACATTTGTACAAGATATCTTGTTCGATATGCAGTAACAAATTTTTGAATAAAATCTGAGCGCCGGATTTCAAAGTAACAAGCCCCGTTGTGTTAATTTGACTGTTAAATGTGAAAAGTAATTCAAGTCTCGTGTAAATTTGACGATTTGATTTTACGATAAATTGGATTATCAGGACGATCTACGGTCGATTTATAGGAATCCGACTGGAGTTCACCTACCCAATTTAAATCATCTTCATCACGTCGATAATTGCTTTACACGAGTAGGTGGATTCCGCCAACCAACCAAAATACCAAAGTTTTCGTGTAATGAACATAAATCGGTTGGAATTACAAATTCCTACCTTTATTCAACCTCTTGGAGCCTTCGCGCATGGAAGCTTATTTTTCGGTTGCAATTTGCAATTCCAACCAACCAACTTTTCAGCATAAGTGTTTCAGGGTCGAATGGAAGCTTGGAACTATAGATTTGTATAATGAATTCCAATCCATATTTTATTCTGGAGTCACGTGAGAGGGATGCTTTTTCACTTGGAATTGGGTTGGAATGACGAATTCCAATTCTTGTTTGATTTTGAAATCTCTACCAGTGAGGGTTGATTTTTCGGTTGGAATTTGATCGGCCTTCACAATTCCATCTTGGAGCCATTAATATATAAAGCTTTTGGTCTTTCGGTTCGTAATTGGTTGGTATTCGAAATTCCAACCGAGTTCTAATCGATAAACCGACCTTCCCGTGTAAGGATTCCAGGGTAGGCTTTGGGTTCCAAGCTTCCGGTGGAATAACTTTTGAGAGTCGGATGAGTTTTAGAATATGCTGTTTTTCCAATCATACACCGTCCTATTAATCCATCCATTGGAATAACGCGCCAACCGATCTTTTGGTTTTCCAGTAGGATTCAAATGGGCGAAATTGAAATTATGTACAGTCTAAAATGTTTAACTAACACAAAAGTGTTTGGATGATGAAGAAATTTGCCGAGCCAGCGTAAATGTTTTCTAAGCTCATTGTAATTCGATAAAGAAAATACATCTGCTTACCCGTACTGCATCTTTTTACGTTGTTGGAGGTGTGCTGATGTCTTCATCTTCAGAAGAAGCACGCGAACGATGTTAATGAAGAGGAGAAAATTAAACTGGAATAAAAATAGTTTCATAGTGAAAAGTAATTTTTATGATCATCAATCCACCTGACGATAATCTCACCAAAATAGAAACCATTATTGGTATTCGGATGATAAGAAAGAGGGAGGGATTGTTGTGTGTCGTCCAGCACAGTGTATCATCCATTATAACTCGTACAATAATCCAAACAGTAACGACAAGGATTGGCAGTACTGTTAAATAATACAACGAGGTTGGAACAAACCGGTAATATGTAGACCCGCGTCATATTCCAAGTCAAGATGACGTCCGAATAAAATCCAAAGAATATAAAACATTCGTTAAATTTCATCGCTATTGAAAAACCGATCACACTGTCTTTCCTTTCCCACAAATGTTTCGTATTTTGTTCTGTTCTTTGGGCGATTTCGGCCAAATCAATGATGAGTATATTCTAAATTATTTTAGATTTTAAATTATTCTAAATTATTTCAGCAATTTTTTTAGTCTTTATAACATGCTATGGTTTGGCAAAACTCAACATAGCAAAACGCTCCGGTGCATCATACCATCAACTCAGAATCCTGCCCTAGTTGTGCTATGGTACAGTTATGCCGTATCCAGTTGAGTCACGGTACAGTATTGCCGTGACGAGATGTGCTACCGGCGAGTTTTGGTATGTCCAATTGAAGCATGGTACAAGTCTTGCCGTGTTTTTTTTTGTGCCATGGGAAAGTTTTGCTGAGACTGGTTGCGCTACGAGACAGTTTCACCTTGTTGAAATGGTGATGTGTCCAGTTTTTCTGTGTACAGTTGCGTAGGTGAAGTTAGTAGGTGTGTTCAATTGGGCTATGTAGAAATGAAGTACTGTCCTATCAAACTGAAACTAATAGTAGTGTTTGCGTTGGAAATTTGGCAAATCGTAACTCGGAGGCTGTGGCGATATTTTTTCACGATTCTTTTTTAATTGCTAAAAAATCGTCCATTCTGATTGCTTCATCAATTTACGAATTGGTGAAGCAATTAGAGTGAACAAAAATTTGGTATTCCAAATAGTTAGAGATTATCCTATGTGATCCTATATGACTTACGATTTGCCAAATTTCCATCATAATACAATGGTCGCTGATAGACGCAACGCAAACACTACAGTTAATAAAATCGACCGAAACCCTGAAACAAAGATGAAACTAATAGTTTTGACTATTTAACTTTGTATGGACAACCACTTGGGATTTGTGATATAGTGTACGGTCATGATTTATTTCCGTCGAAGCTCAATTGACTTGGAATATTCCTGATAAATAGAGAGCCACGATTTGCAACTTTAATTCATCTCACCCCAGCCCAATAGAGCATATATAGTGATAGCAGATGTGTCAGCGCAGAGTGCCAAGAACACGAGGTTGTGAAGATAGAGCCCCTCCATGAGTATCCAGGCATAGTTGGCGACTATAAAGTACTGCCAGAGGCTCGTGATCGCTTTGCACACCCAATTCTAGAGAGAAATTAAAGGAATCTATAGAAATTGAAAAGTTCATATTCGTTACATCCTAGTTTCTTGTTAGCAGATTAGTACGTATTCCTTTAAAGATATGACTGGCAAGTATCCTATTGAAGTAGTTTCTTTCCTAAATAATTTTATGGAAATTTTTACCAAATTTCGTCGTATTCGAATTTAAATTTTTTAAATGTGATATCTATGCCTTGATGTTATTATTTTTAAAATATAAATCCGAGAGTGCGAAGGAATTGTCTACGGACAATATAACTTTGTTTTGATAAAATCCTGATCTTGTTGTTTTTAATGAAAAGTTGAGAACTACAAGTCTATCAATGTTTTTGCTAGAAATTTCCGGTTAAAAGAAATATTATTATTTTAGATAAACACATTTTTTACATCTTCGAATTAAAGTGTAAGTTGAGGAATTTGCTGTAGAAAATTTCCTCTGCAATCGAGTTGTCGATTATAATAAGACACAATCGTAAAAAATTGAAAATCATTCATTACGTTTCGCTCCTTGATAAAAGTGTTTTTGCCATCTACCGCAACGACATCCCAAGCGAGTCCAACGCCATCGACAAAGAGCCAATCTTTCAGTAAAGCCATAAAAGCTCTCATTATGAACGAAGCAAAAAGATGCATGTGTAGTCTATTTCTAGGATTTCTCAGTTTCCTGAAGAACAACAAAAAAATGTTATGTTAACAGAGGACTGCTATTGAGAAGCTGCGATCATTTTCTTCACATGAAACTCGCATTGTATCGGGTACATGTTCAACTTATCAAGTATTTTATATTATTTTTTAAATGTCACGTGTAATGCATTTTTAAATGCTGCAGTCCTTGTTTTCTTTTCAACGCCACTTTCAAAGAACGCCCAATTTCTATCGTGACATTATGTATTGCTTGGGATAAACTTTGATTTTTAATAAGGTTTTCTTACTGGTTATTAAAATAATAATTTGACATAAGTCTCCGAAAGATCCACCACAATGTCACAAACATTATATGGAAACTAAGTTCAGAAATAAATAAATTCATCAAGCACAAAAATTATATAATAAAAAATAAATTAATAGACAGAGCAATAATAAAATGTAGAACGAATTATTTGTACCTGAGCAAAGAGAATATGATCATGGCAATGACGAGGGAGGTGAAAGACGTCGCATAGCCAGTTTGCGAAACAATTTTTATAATTGGTAACCATTTCTAAAATATCACAGAGAACGAGAGTTACTTGTTATATTGATCGAGACTAACAGGAATAAGTAATTTATCTTACCTTGAAGAGCGTCGTGGAGCGACTAGTTTTCTCATACTCCAAATGGGGTATTTTGATATCCTCTATCGTGGTGACGAACTGTCCAGCAGGTGTACAAAGAGTGTAATTGCTCCAAGTAACGTTCGCTTGATTTCTGTACCATCCTCCATTCGCCAAACAGACCTTGGTCGCCGTGGAGTTCACCGGGTACTTATAACCCAGAACGAAATGAGGAGGGCAAGCGAGACTGATCGTTCTAGGTGCTGCTGTTTTAGGCCAGCATAGGATTCCGTCGAACGAAGGCGGACATTGTATATCTGTTACATTTTCCTGGAGATCTGGAAGGAATCAGTCTTATTATTAATTTCACTAATTAGCATAAACTTGTACGAGTGGAAATCCATATTTTCTAAGAGGCAGTGTCATTTCCCCCATCAGTTTTAAAATTTAGATACTTACTTTCCTCTAAATTATTCGGCAGATTGGGCTCAAGTTTGAAAGAATGCACGGACGGATGGTACAATTCGTATAAACTTTTTCACTGGTACCGAAAAATTAAAATTAAGGTTCGGTGCGAGAGAGTCTTATAGAACTCATCAAAGATGTATTATTATGTTAGTAAAATAAAATACATTTAACAGAATCAATAGAAAACTTTTTTCACTAAATATTTTACAATTCCATATAAATATCATTTTTTGCTCTTTCTCATAGAGGAAGCATTATTATAGTAAAAGCATTTATCCGAGATTTTCATGTAAAAATATTCCAAATTGTGTGGAACACGTTCAGTAAAGTGATTTAGAAAAAAATGTCCATATTTTTGTTGTGTGTCTAATGGGTAAAAATGAATTGAAACTTTACAACTGTAATTTGAAAAGGGATTTGTGGATGATGTAACTAAAATGAGGAACGCTAGAGGAGATGTTTCTACTCTTCTATCGCAAATGAAATTTCAAGCGATCAGGCTAAAACTTTCCGAACAAGTGCAGTTTTAATCAAAGTTGGTTCATATATTGCAGTTCACCAGAATCGTCGAAGCTGTTTTACAATTATTAAGCGAATGTTACGAATAAAGTGTGGGGAATGTAATTACGGAGAATAATAGATGAAGGCTCGGAAAATAGATTTGAAAAAATTAATGCAAAGTGAAACTTTGCACATTGCTTTCTCATTATTTTCGAATTTTTGCAAAGCTACGTCTATGAGGAAGTGTGTTGATTAATTATGCGGCTTCCTCATAGGAGGAAGCTTTGCTCGAAATGAAAAATTATGAGGAAGCTACTTTACAACATTATTTTTACATTTCAAGAGCTTTTGCATTTTTGACAAACTTTATTCCTATAGTTTAATAGAAGTCTGACCGGTTTATATATATATTTTAAGGTGAATTGCAATAGATAAGAAGTGTTCACTGTTTTGCTTGCGTACCAAATTATGACTGTATTTCTGTAGTGATTTTTCATTTCTTAAACAATAGCAATATCGAAATTCTTAACTTGAATCTAATATAACATTAAAACCCTTTTATTGATTTTGATAGCATTTTATGCTGAACATTTATTGATGTTATTACCCCAGTGAAAATATTTCTCTGACAGTTTGTCTGAAAAACTCTAACCGGATCGTTTCAGTGACTTTCAGAGATTTTCCTACATTCTTTTCAAAGTTTCTCTGATATTTTCTGAAAATATCTGCAATTTTCGCATAAACTCCAACAGTTACAATTTATCAGAGAAATTCAGAGTGTTTTCGAAAAAAAATGTAGAAAACTCTGATTTTTTCGGATAAAGTATATTCAGAGAAAATTCGCGTAGACTTTCTCAGAGAAAATATGAGTGATTTTTTTTAAATCTCTGCTTTTCACGAATAACGAAACTTCGTAGAATTTCAGAAAATTAACGAGTTTTCTCTAAGATCTGTTTATTCTGTTACTCGTAATTCTGGTACTCGTAGAATTTCGCAGGGAAATCAGAGATTTTCAGAAAAATCTGAAATATTTAGTTTCTGAGAAACCATTGACTTTCTCTGACAAGCGCGAAAAGTGATAGGCATTCAGAGGTATTTTCAGAGAAATTTTCCGAGAAATTTTCAGATATTTTCAAGGAAATATTTTCACCAGGGTAGGTATGTATAAATTGTAGAAAATTGAAAAATTCAAAATCCTCTAAAACCGCAACTACGTTACAGGTTGTAACGAAACTGTGTACCAATTATCATCAAATAGTACTTCGTTTATGTAGAAAATATGGGCACGCCATCGAAAGTTTTGCGAGAATTAATGCAATAACGTCAATTATTCAAAAAATTCATGCTATAAACATCAATTTTTCGAAAAATTCAAAGTTTCATAAAATTTGAAGCACTTCACCGATCTTGTCGAAATTCAATACCAAAATCTCTTCACCTATGAAAAACAATTAAGCTAAATCGTTGAACTTATACGAAAGTTAGAGCGACGTTTTCAAATAATTCAAAAACACATAAAATCTGAATGGTTGCATACATTTTGTTCAAAATCATGCGCTCGCACTTTTTAACTATAAAATAAAGAGATACAATGTGGAGATCGTATAAATATATATATATATATATATATATTGTAACGACCGAGCTAAATGATTACACGGATCTTTGTTTAGGGGGCGGATAATATTAATTACAAACGCTTCTATTTATCCCAATCATTTGGTATCGCACGTCTGTTCGCTGTCAAAGTTTATAGTTAAGACTCTACTCTTCTGTCACTATCACCGTGAAGTTGATAATCAATTCTTTTGACGATCGTCATATCGTGTACTCCAAATAAAGCCTAATCTCAATATTCGTTACAATATATTTATCTTGTAACGATATACAAGTCGGCAGACATCAAGAGATCATTTAAAAAAAGACATACAATAATTCAATGTTTAAACTAAATTATATTATTATCATGTACTTACGTTCATTATACAGATTCCGACAGCGTTTGTCCTCGTTTTGAAAAAAACGCTCAACCTTCGTTCTCTCCATGTTAGAAAAAAGAAGAAAAAAAAAAAAATACTTCAACTATAATTTTATGGTGAACTTTCTCGTTTGCTTTTCTGTACTGGAATCGTCGTTGATCTCGTTGAAAGAATTTTATGGGTCGAACATTGATTTTCTTCGGTCTTGGAATGACTATTTTTACGGCATTATTCTTGAATTTATTATGTCACTAATTTAGCCGAAAGCGTTTTTATTATCTCAAAAATTACTGCTTGGAGGCACCAAACCAGTATTTAACGAATTACATGAATGACATAGATTTTAATTACGCATTTGTTAATCGCTACATTACGTACAATTTTTCGTTGTTGGCGCGAAATGTTACGGCAAGTGGAATTTAAAAATGTCGATTTATCTCGAAAATCAATCTAAGAACATTTTGGTAAATTTAGAGGCACTAAAACAGTATTTAACGTATTATGCGAGATTTATAGTATTTTAAGTGGGTGTTTGTTAATTACTACAATACGTATAATTTTTTAGTTATTGACGCGAAATTTTATGGTAAGTGCAATTTAATAATTTTGATTTGTCTCGAAGACCAACCTAAAGAGAATTCGGTAATCCATTAGAATGAGTGAAGTTATAATTGCGGACAGTCGCGCGGTAATACTTCAAAAAACGCGGAGACGATACTTGCCGGTGCCGGATTAAAAAGCTTCTGATGCACGGTGAGTCTAAAGACATGTCGTGTACTCGCATTGCCGCTGTGTTCTTTACCCGCGTTTTCCAGAATGCGCAAGCGTTACTAAAATCACGAATATCTTGCATCGATGGCGCGGGTTATTCTCGCGGACACACATACAGTTACAGAACATATCACAATTTTTTTAAATCTGCTTTTTCTTATTTCTTTAAAGACAAAAAAAAATAGGAGCAACTTTTGCAGTGTCCAGTTATTATGAAAATATAAAGTTGATTTAAAACTTGAAATTCAATTTCAATTGAATTTAAATTGAATTTCGAATTTAATAAACAGTATTGACTTTTGGAATATTAGCTCCAAATATCTCCATTTGTTTTAACGAAAACTTAGCTTCCTCTAGGAAGAAGCCAAAATGAATAAATAATCTTCCTCATAAAGGTGGCTTTGTGAAAAAAGTAAATTATGAGGCAATTTATAATTTATAATACAATTTATAAAAAAAGTAAATTTATGAGGCAATTTATAATACGAGCAAAGATCAATTTTGCAATTTTTTTTCAAAAATCTCAAAATGCCATTAAATTTTCGATTCACAGGTTCGCACTAAACATTGTCATAAGATAGTGAACTTGTTTAACAAATTTGAGCGTGATGTGAAAAAAATGCGAGCGTTAACGTGTCCTGAAAAGGTGATTTTTGCGCGCCACAGGTTCACCCACCCATAATCCATATAGATCCACATTTTTTTCTAAATCACTTTTCCTCAAAGTTTGGGAGCTTTCTGAGTATCCTGGCATAAAAATCTCGACATTTTTTTTTCAAGAACACAAAGCTTCTTCTATGAGGAGGCAAAGACAGATTTATTTTTTATTTTATTATTAAATATTTTCACGTCACCCAATTGTATCCATACGATATTAAGATGAAATTCTAAAAATTGCCAGAGATTTACTAGAAGGTTTAGAGGACACGACGCTTATACCTCGTACTCTCATGAGACAATTTAAATGGAATTTAACGCAAATGGTCACACAAAGTACTGGACGGATAGTCCTGTAAATTTTCTCATATGTATAGAGTACATTTCAGACTACCGTTTGGCTTTTGAATTCTTTGATATAATTGAAATTGCTATATTTATCGACAGCTGGTTGAAAAAAATATGATTTTTCTTCTTCAAAAATCAGAAATTCTTCCTTTTTTTTTAAATAAATTGAACAGCCACACTAAAAACGTTTGATTTGACGGATATTTCGCTACATGATCTGGACGTCGATCTATGACTTGTCTAGTTTTTAATAAAATGTCTTATACAAATTTAGGGTGTTACGTTAAACTCGAATAAATATAAATACACATCGATACCATCAGTTCAGTAAGTTTAATGAATTTCTAATTTCTAATTCCAGACTACATTAAGAATACTGATATTGAAATGTTGAAAATCAAAATTTGTCATTTTCATTATGGTTTTCGTCGAAAAATTAACTCTTGTCCTGAACCTTCGTCCAAAGGTACCAAAAGAACGGTGCGTTGTTTATATTCGTTGGAAATTTTTGTTTTCTTTAAATAAAGCACTGCGTTGCAGTATATTAATTCTATACGTCACAATTTATGTATTTATTTTTGTAATGCACAACGAGAAATCTGTAGCACGAGCAAAGAGATAAGATCAAACATGGCCTTCTTTTTCCGTTAGCAAATTATTACGGATAGGTATAGAAGAAAAGGTTGTGTATCAAGTGATCAATCAAACAGCAATCCCATCAAATATATGCAAAGCAAACATCAATTTTGGGTGATTGCAAAAGCCCTTCCAAGCTGAAAGCGATAACCTTGAAGATATGCAGTCATATCTTAAGACATCGATCGACAGCCGAGTATTAGACTGAGACCGCGTGCGTGGGCCGGAAATTATAGTTTTATTTTGTGTAGGTACTGAATATTTTCGTTATTATTTATATTATAGAAGTGCTGATGGTCTTGTCAGCCTATAAATAAACGGTTAAATATCCGGTTGATAATCTGCTTTATTATACTGAGAAAAAAATTATTAATATTTAAATTATTAATTATTAATATTTTTTTCCTCTCCGAATTCACAGAAGTTGATTCAATAACAGCATCGATGGGGCTTGGTGGTCTTTCATTTAGAACTTCAGTCGGATCTGCTTCTTCAACGTGGTTTGATGGTTCATTATTGAGGTCCACGGCAGGATCTACTGCTTCGGCAGGGCTTGAAGGTTTGTCCCCAGTAGAACCTGCTGCTTCGATAGGACTTGGAGGTTTGTCCCCAGTAGAACCTGCTGCTTCGATAGGACTTGGAGGTTTGTCCCCAGTAGAACCTGCTGGTTCGATAGGACTTGGAGGTTTGTTCCCAGTAGAACTTGCTGCTTCATCACAAATTTCTAAAATGTTTACACTTTTCGTAAGTCTAATGTTTTCAATATCCACCTGTGAAAACGCAAGTACACGACGCTGTCGCCGCCTCTGGCTAACTTTAAAGAAAAGTTTTGGTGGTGGCCCCATGTCTCTATTACTTTGAGATCTCCTTTTATCTATTCAATCTAATTTAATTTTAAATTAAATAATCAATTAATGAAATTTAACTCTAGATCGTCCGGTAAACCTAACATTAATCCTACAAAACCTAAAAGGTGTGCAAATTTACTTAAGTATATAAAAATTAAAAATAAAAGCATATACTTACGCGTATTAAACCGACAGCAGTGGGGGCGCGGTCGTTGAGTGGCTTCGGCGCTCCACCAAGATAAGAAGCGTTTCACGCTGCCGGTACTTGGATGGGTGACCGCTTAGCCATGCATAGATTTGCGCGTCAACTGCTGATCGGGAGGCAGTTCTTCTGAGTTTCCGATGTACTCTTGTGCAAAGGAAACTCAGAAAAAATAAAGCCGCCTTGTATCGGCCAGGTTTTCCGCAGTTTCCCTGTGCCATTGTGAAAATGCGATACAGAAATGCATTAGGAAAGAGAGGAAAAAGTGGCTACGGGTAACATTCTGGAGGGGAACTTCAGGAAGCGAAAGGGGAACAAGGGAGTGGGGAACAACATTGAACCTGTCTTACGATTGAATACAAACAATAAACACAGGCAATTTTGACAAAAAAACGTACTAAAATATTGGGGATAGCCAAAACCGTTACTTCTTCGCTTTAGAGGGGCACACGTATGAAAAACACGTTTTATGAAATACAGGTGGTGAAGAAAAATATTTGTTCACAATTTTATATGTCAGTGTTAGAAATATCTCATAAATAACTATAGACACTTGAAATTTGTATTAAAAGTCAGTTTATATCGCTAAACCTTTTTATAATCCACATTTTTGTAACAATTAAATCTTCAATCTCGGAAAGGTATCATGAGGCAATTGTAACAGCATGATGGCGCTTTTACTTGTGTACACTGTTATTATATATATGTATACGTATGTATAAATAAGAACACGTTTAAAATATTACCGAAAAGCTCGATTCAATACACAATCGGACCTCTTCTACTCCTTATTAAATTACTCGTCACAACATAGACGGAAATGCCACTCCCGCAGCATTTCGCTTTACAAGATTCGACTGTGCATCTCCTCAATGAGATAGGATATATTAATAACACACGATGGATAGAATTTAAAAAAAGTGTAGAAATAAACATTTTTATTCATTATTAATCGATGATTATAGCAGAGTACTAAGTTGAACCTAAATTTCTTTTTAAGGGATGACGGCACAATAAACAATAATTTGCCGTTATTTAAAAAATATTTTTCTAATATTTAAATAGTTGCCAATGTTGTATATATTCTAAAACAGAAAACAAATCAAGTCTTTTTGATTTTCTACTTGCAATAATTAAAAAGAAAACAAGATAATACGCAGTAGTGGCGACGTAAGAATGCAAGAACGTAATTCAATAAGCAATATCTTATTGAGAAAATTTTCAACGATCTGCTTTCCTGAGAAGCCGAAATTAATAACTTTTTACTGTAATTGGTACATTTTTTGTGCCGTCTGAATCTCTGTTGTGAATTCCCTCTGCCTTTTACTACAAATTCACTCAAGAATTATTATCTTTTACAGCTATTAATATCAATACATGTTGGTAAGTACAGAATGATTACTCTCTTGTTTCGTTATGTACATGCATTATGTGCCGCGCGCGTTTAAAACGTATATACATCACGTTGTATCCCAAAGCCACAGGCCTTTGTTTTTTCTTTTTTTTTTTTTTTTTTTTTCAAAATTTTATTTAAGGGCCTAACTAAATGGGGATGATGAGAGGCCTAATTAAATCGGGATGGCGTGATGAATTGTAGGGTTTTGTGAATTCGTCGTTTTCTATATACATAACCCTACAAATGTTATATACTATTTAACAGCAAAAAAGCAAAAACAAAAATCGCACCGTTCTATCGTTAGAATACCATTACTTTCGTTACAACCTTTGTTACATTCTGAAAATGAATTGCAACTTAACATATACCATGTGTCAAACGATATTAATAATTTCTTGATATAACTTATGTCTACTTTCATTAAATTACATATTTTCTTTTACAACGGCAAACATAATCACTCGAATAAAGAGCTTTCATTTTACAATTTATACTAATCTTCCTTTCACGAATATAGGTATTTAGGGTGATGACATGATGAACGCGGACGAACTGTCGAACGCACCTTCTCGGACAAGAAACTGGTGTATACTAAGGTGAATATAAATTAAAGAGATCCTGTTTAACGTAGAAAAAAATGTATAACAATGAATTTACAGAAATTAACTCAGTTTACGTCAATATATCCACGGGCATATTTTTACGCATGATTTTTGTGGAGTCAATGTATGTTGTAATTACAATTCGAACTTAACGAGTGAAATTCAATTTTCTTTATCGATAGATATTCTACGAATTTACCGAAAGATATTTATGATGATATTCATTGTTTACGAATTACAATAATTTATTTATGAAAAAGAAAAATAAAGCGACGACATTAGAACTTAAATTTACGGAGAAGTGAAACCAAGCATATTACTCGGTGAATTCGGGAAACGACTTTCAAAAAACTAAATGAGCTTTCACTCGTCATGATCAAAATAAAGTTACGAATTTAACTTCATAAAAACTGCATTAAAATATGCCCGTAGTTTTATTGGCAAAAAAGTAGTTATTTTTCTGTAAATTCATTGTTATATTTTTTTTTCTACAACTCTTTGATCCAGATCCACCTTAGATCATACTAGTTATTCCTTTAAAACTTGTACAATTAAAAAAATTTTATTACTTGATTCACTTGACTGTACCGCAAGAACTGCGTCACCTAGACTGATTGGAGATCGCAAACCAAATCTTATCCTAATGTCACTCTTTAAGGATATTTGGATCAATTTTTATTAATCGGCTCGTTTTTGTAGCAATGAGTGCTCAAAAGTTAGACAGTTTTACGTGAAAATCCAGGAACCCGGCTTAAGTTAACACAATCTAAGTTAATCTGCCAATTTCTCTTTTGCCGGAGTAAAAAACTAACAAATTGCAAGACATACTTTAAGACAGCTTGTGTTCAATTTTGAAGATAATTGACTAAGGCTTGTCTTTTTCTAGCTCAGTTACGTGATGGACTAACGAGTTCGGACTGACGCGTTCAGTGCAGCTTCTCTCTCGTTCCCTTCCCACATATATGGCCCAAATATACTCAACGTTGCATTACATGTATACTCCCAATTATAAGTTCGGATTTATTATAATTTTAGTACTTTGAGACGAGATAAAAACCTGAAAGAATCAACGGCATTAAAGATATCAAGAACATTGATTTTGAATAATAATAATAATAATATCAATGCCAAAAAGGTTAAAAATAAAATTGTTTAACAAATTCGATACAAAGCTTAATACTTTTTACATAAAATTAATTGTTTAATTTTCCGAATACATCTTTTTTATTTTCTAATATATTTTATATATATATTTCTTTTTAATGGTGAAAAAGTTCGAATAAAAGAATGGTTTCGTAAAAACAATTTAAAAATTCAGAATTTTGCATTTGAATTAATTTGTACAATCAAATGTTAAGTGACTTTGAATGTGGGATTATTGAAGCTGGAACTTGATTGATTCAGCAAAACTGAGCATAGAAGCGTCCCATTACAAAGTTTTAATAAGAGTTGGTTTGACGCACCTGTCGTGCGATTTTGCTTATGTGTCATTATAGAAAGACGACAAAAGTCGATCCAAAGTTACGATTTGGCGACTCACGAGGGTGGTGTTCGGCAGTGCATACACTCAACATGTGTTATCACTCTAACGCGCTTTAAAACGTACATTTTTTTACCCCAATATTAATGAAAGCATGTATCCAAGTATATTGTTCTGTTGTTCATTATAAATCTAAGGTCGAATAAAAATTTATGTACAAAAAATCAAAAATATTAAACAGGAAGTGTAAAAAAATTCCCGGATTCGCATGCGAATATAGATTTCTGACCTCAGAATCGATGTCACCAAGGGCAAAAACTCCTTAGGAGCAACACACAATAAAATTGGATACAGCTTGTTACATGATTTCTTAGTTTCGTACGACTTCTTACGTATGAAATATTGTGTGCTTATATACAAAAAATTCAACGCTGCATTTCGACAATATCAGCGGATCTCATTGAAATAACAGATTACCATTGTCGGCGCTGATAGCCTGGCCGTCATGGCCCTCGAGGTGTATAAATTCAAAAGTTAATGCTCTTATTTAATAAAATTTCCAGTAATCAATTATGCCTAGTGTGCAGAAATAAATCGTTCGTTTCGCTATCCAGAACCGTGAAACATTAAGAAATTCGAATGTTTCTTTCACGATGGCCAAGCCTAGCATCGTACTAAAGAAAATAAGCCCTAGGCACGATTATTTCAAAAATATTTAATTTTTGACAAAGAAAAAGGTGTTTTCAGACGATTTGCCCGTTCTTCGAACTCAAATTCTTATCGAGCTTAGGCTTATTATTAATTTGGAGCAAGGGTTCCAATACGGCCAAGAAGAATACAATAAATAATTGGAATTCAGAACACCTGAGTTACTCAGGGGCTTTCCCCAATTTTCATCGAATTCAAATAATTCTTTTGGATTTCGATCCGCCATACTGGATACCATTGTGGATTTCGATATTTTTAGTGAAAGGTATGTAAGATGAGTGACCTCGAAAACCCCTGAGTACCAATTTTCATTTGAATCGAGTCCCATTTGTATTTCGACCTGTCTTATTGGATCCGCGATTTTTTATTTTGGGGATTTTGAGTGAAGATTGGTAATCAGTGATGTAGGAAACCCTTGACTCTTAATTTTCAACGGAATCCTAAATACCTTTTTTCTGACGCTTGAGGCACAAGGATTGAAATTTGTCTTATCGCTCAAGGGGTTAAATGAAAGGCGTTTTATAATAAAAATCACGAAACAGCCATTTTGTGAAGTAGTCGCCACGACCATCAGGTTTGGTTTCGTAATCTGTTATTCCATTAAAGTTTTTAGAAATTGTAAATTCTTAAACGCAAAATAACACAACATTAACATACAACAACGCAGATGAAAATATTCATAAAAATGTGTCTAAACCCAATGGAATCTTATGCGAATGGTAAATGAGAATAATGAGTTACTAGAACACAACTTATTAAGTCATCGATCGCTTGTAAACGCCAGCTGTTTAAGTATCGATTTATAATTTATTATTACCTAGATGATTATAATACTACGCGATTTGTTTTTTTTTACGAATATTCTATCAACGTCAGACCAAGCTTATTCGGGCTTCAACTAATAATCTATCACTAACGTTTCTCGATGTTGTCAATCTCGAGGACGCTGACAACAAACACTTACGTACAATAAATCTCTAGCAATCGTCTTTATTGCAATCACATGTATACCGAATTTAATATCTCGCAGCTTTTTTAAGCCAGAAATACTAGAGTCAACTTCGACTTTTAAATTAATACAGAACTTGTTTTTAAACTTGAGCTTCAACTTTAGTTTGTGATCAAAGTTTAGCTATAGGTTTTGAGTTTAGTTCGTGTTTACGAATCTACTTCACCCCTGAGTCAGACATTTTTTTTTCTCTTCTTTTTCTTCTTAATTTCATTGAGACTGTAGATGTATACCAGGCAACATTAAATTAGCTTTGAATCTATGTATTAAAAGTTTCATGCCCGGTAAATCACCATAGTTTCTGAGAAAATAAGAAACGTGACTTTCTGCACTGTGTAGTTTTGAGTTTACATTTTTCGTGTAAAATATAACAAAGCTACTTCATCGTTATCTTTTTTTCATTATTATTTCGCAGAAGTAATCCTATTTTCAGATAACATTAAGA
The DNA here is from genome assembly GCA_964016905.1 of Perithous albicinctus. Classification (NCBI taxonomy): domain Eukaryota; kingdom Metazoa; phylum Arthropoda; class Insecta; order Hymenoptera; family Ichneumonidae; genus Perithous; species Perithous albicinctus. The sequence continues at coordinate 19,333,433 of OZ024689.1, forward strand.
ATGCGCGTAATCTACGCGGTAAATACTCCCATTATTCATTTGTTGGACGAAGAATAGAAAACAGAGTATCGAAAAAGGCACTTCTAAAGAAACAAAAATATTAATGCGACGAAAAAAAAATGCCTCCTCGTCATCAAAATTATACTGAATGTCTCTTTAAGCGTCAAGCTTTTCCATTTAAACTTCAACGTCCCCGATAAGAAATACTATTTCGGAACAAGTGTAGCCACTTGTGCTTCCTATTATGAAACGAAAGAATCATCTTTCTCTACACCAATACCCATTTGATTTATAAAACTATGCTCTCGTCGAGCCCACCCGTTGGACCCTGCAATAAAAACTAACAGTAAGAATTAAGATCGGTCTATTATAGGTACGAAACGCCTAAGATCTAGGAATATTTGTTTTCTTTTTCTGTTGCTAGCCTCAGCTGTGTCGTGCCTTCGTGAATAATATTAACGTCGGGAAAAATAAGAGTAGCGGTAGCGCCTCGGTGTTTATTTTTTCTTTATAATACTTTAATAATCCGCCGACATATTGAGATTCGGTAGATCGATGTGACGTAGCGAGGATGTTTTAATTCAATCTAATCGTTTTAATACTTTAGTAAACTTACGTCACATTGAGATTGTGATTATTTTCATATTTTTTAATACTTGACATCGAGACCCCACCACGTCTCTTCATTATCACGAATTCATTGTCAATTGTTCCTGGTTAGTGAAAGACCTGCAATAACCGCAGTACCAGAGTGTCGCAGCTTAAGCACACAAATACAAATAATACGTTGATTACTAGCTATCCTATCTAAAGAACCTGATGCCCGAGTATTTTTTCCCCTTTTTCCCCTATGATATTGCTGAACATTGCATCGATTTTGTTTAATACAACAGTGAAACAGTGCTTCTCTCTGGTAACAATTTCTGTCACGCTGTCGGGTGAAAAGAGTTATATAAAAGCTCCTCTCACGATATCTATCTGGCAGTGATCGGTCAGAGACACTTGCCTGGATTTTGCGAACACCACTGGGGCCACATCGCTTCCGTTTTCAAACCTCGACTCTGTAGAACCTCTATATGGCTCGCCAACCTTGTGTATACATTCTCCTCCGTTGAGTAACTGTTTGTCGGCAGATCACTCCTGTTTAAAAAATAAAACAGACATTTGAAATATTGTTCTATTGTATATTGCACAAGTATCAGTTGGTTCCTGGTATTCAAATTTATTTAGTACATGTATCACAACGAGAGGTAGAAACGTGTTGTCAATTTAACAGTAATATAATTAAGGATGCATTACACATAAATTCCCAACCAAAGGTTTTATTTCATAAAAATTGGAATACTTTGTGACAAGAAAATTCCGGGGGGGAAAAAATCAATGTAATTGAAGATTTTGGACCCGCCATTATTAATTTTTGTAATTTGCATCCAGATTCTTAGTTTGCAACTTTAAAAACCTCCAAGTATCGAGATTTATTCAAATCAAGTCACCTTTTACTTTCTAATCCTTCGTATTGTCGAAATCGTAATCAACGATTTCAACAACCGTGTAGCTGTTTTTATAAAATTACCCTCGATGCACCTTTGATGGAATTAAAAGTATAGGAATTCTATGCAGTCCGTTTTGTCGAGTGGTTAGCGTGCACAATTTCTCAGAGAGCGTCATCGAAAAATTCTATCTGTGGTCGAAATCCTTTTTTTCTCAACATTAATAACATGATGTCCTTAACATTTCCTATATAATAATATATTTTTATTATATATTATATATTCTATTTATAAACTTGACCAATCAAAGACGCGGGACTAGCTCGGCGGCCCCTGCTAAGATGGCGCGTTGGCGCTAAAATAAAAGTCGCAACAGGAAAATCAACGCATCGGCAATCTCTCTACTCATCTTTGGTATATTACTTCATCTTAAGGCAAGACGAAACATGTACCACGTAACATATAATAAAAGATAAGTGTCCCCAGAATCGGAATCGATAGCAATGACCCACTGAGTCATTAAATAACCGTGCCTATTTTCTCAAAATATTAATTCAAAATATGAATATATTAATATGTCTCGGAGTAAATTGGATTACAGTTTCGAAAGGTCCATTAGATCGTATAACGTGGAGTACTACTTGGCCGGTAACTAATACTGTAATCTAAATTTCTGCACCACTATTGATCTCTCGAATAACAGCCGAAAATGGTAAACTGCGTCTCAAAATTCTACAGTTTACCGTTCTCCGATTCTTATTCAAAATATCATATGCTGAGTGCTTCCCGACATGAGAAGAGCACTCTTGCTCTTATGGAAATTCAGAGACTGAAAAAATGTAGCACATCGTCTGATGTACAAAATATTTGTGCAAATGGTAAGAATAAGGAACTTCGTGTTTAAAAAAGTCAAGGTAGTTTACCATAATCTTTCAGCAAGAGCTGACGCTCGAGGCCATAGTCGAGGTCCCAATGAAGCCTGTCCAGTTTGTTCGCTCCAAATGGCGGCTTCACCCCCGAGAATGAGATTCAAAGAGGGCTGGTAGTCCCGCCATGGTCTGTGATTGTAGACGGTTTGCCAAGTCCGATATTCACCGCACGCAGCTTCTCCGGTCTCCCGCCATCTGCCAAAACCACAATCCAGATACCAAGCATCGACGTGCGACAATATTACTCGAAATCCATCCTCCAATAGATCCCCGGTTTCCGGCCAATTGCTTCCTCCCCAAGATTGTATAACGTGCACTTTTGGTTCAAAATGAGTGTTGATCCATGGCCTCTTGGTTAGAGGTGAACTCCACAGGATGACAGCCTTTGGAGTTTGATCGTTATTAGCCTTGATCACTTTATTCAGAATCTTGCTCTCAAAGTCGGCCCATAATGAGTGAAGGTCCGTGAGGTTTTGGGCTTGCATAACCGCCGTTATATTGCTATATTGGGCCCAGCAATCTAGATTCACCTCGTCACCGCCTAAATGAATAATATCGCGAACCTCTGTAATGTCCAAGAGTTCTTTGTACAGTCCTTCTAATATTTTATACGAGTGTTCGTTAATGGGATTGAGCTGCCCGCAGTTTGGTTCGCCGCAATAAACCGACCATGGCTCTTGATCAACACACAATGCAAGATCTCCATAGCCATATTCAGCACCTGCATAACAGACAAGAATAACAAATGTCAATAGAAATTTCCTTATGTCTTTCAAGAGCTTATGTCGAACCTAGAATGATAATGTCAACCTTTTGCATTCACCTTATAAAGATGGCGTGTAAGTGTTAAGTAAAATAATGAGGCACATCTTGAATATGGAATAAAAAAACCTTAATACGGACATTATGTCTTTTTTTATAAGTAAATGGTATATTTTTTATTTAATGCGAATACAGTTGTATTGATGAAAAGTGCACTAGAAATAAATTCGGAAAAAAGAATATTTTCTACATAAAAACCGGTAACTCATTTTCTAATGAATCGATTTTTCCCTTTCTAACGGTAATTAAAAGAAGATAATTTAAGCATATGAAAATAGTAAAATGTGAAAAATGAGGAAATTCAATGAAAAATAATCGTAATCCGTGCTTCATACGAATTAGAAAAAAATATATGTACATTGAAAAGTATAATTCGGACTTTTTAAGTTTTTGTTTGTTTTTTTATATTGTGGAGATGAGTAATTGTAGGAGAGAAAGAATATCTTGGAAAAAAATTAAATCGGTATTTTACAAAGCTTCGTTTATTCCATAGTGCCCACGTTGCTGGAAATTCGGTCTGTGCTTGAAAGATGTAATACAATAAACAAATTACGAGTCAAAAGCGACAAAAGTCTCTACGAGGCAGCCCCGACAAAAACAAAGTTTTCAGAAATAGATATTATTGACAACTGAATCATTCCAAACTGAATGCATAACATAACTATTGCTTTACTATTTCTGCCTAAGAGATTCAAGAATTAATCCGTTTACCCACCAAAGTTCCTCTAAACACTTGGCTTATCTATGAAAGCCAAGTGTCAACATTTCAGTTTATTTTTAACTGAAATATATAAGTTTGCGCACAAATGTTCGTTATTACTCCGTATTTCAACTACAACTACTGGTTAAAAATGAGTCTGTGTATAAATGGGTTTCGTAGAAACGGTGTGTCGTCCCGATAAATATAACCCTTTTGTAAAATATGTATGATAAACACCATAGAAAGATAAACGAACTTACCCCATTGCCAGCCAGCGCCGGCGTGTGCCGGAGAATCGATCTCGGCAATGATTCTAATTCCTCTGACTCTGGCATAATCTACGAGATCCTTAATGTCCTCCGGTGTATAAACTTGATCGCCGCTGTATGCTCCCCAACGTGCCATTTGCGGATAAACGGCAGAGTCGAATGGAAAGCTTTGAGAGTCGGTAAGGTGCCAGTGAAAGGTGTTCAACTTGGAAGCAGCCATACCATCGATGGCCCGCTTAAGCTGATCGATCGGGAAGAATTGTCTACTGGTATCTATCATTAATCCTCTATAATGGAACATGGGCTTATCCTCAATATGGACGTTTGAAAGTACTCGAAGGACTCCCTGTCTTCCCGTTGATTCGTCCCACCACATTAATTGGCTTAGTGTCTCCAATCCATGGCGAACACCATAGAAGCTTTTGCCCGTTATTCGAGCCTCCAATTGCTTCCCTTTTAGTACTATATCGAGTTCGTATGACTCATCTGTGTCAAGTGTGAGCTTCGTACCATGAGCATTTCCGGCACTCAGATATATCACAAAGTTGTCTATGCTGGAACGGCCTTTGGCATTTGGCACTTTGATCAGACTCCTAATGTTACCTGCGGAATAAACATTCTGTGAGTGTTTTGAAATTCAACCAAGTTTCCCTCCACTAGGGTGACCAATCTATCTAGGTAACTGGAAAACGTGAATTTCGACTGTCGGTGAAATATCACGTATTTTATTCGGAAGCCAGGAAAAATTGTATATTTTCAAAGTTAACGAGAAAAGAATACAACTTTGGCATTCGTGAGGTCGTATATTTATTTTTTCAGGTACACATTTGACTTGTGATATAATTAAATATCTAGTTTTTGTATGATATTCAGCATTTATTCTTTACTTCTAACTTAAGCAATCCTAGTGAATCAAGCTTATTGTTCTGGTTTATTTCACTATAGTAACGCGATAAGGCTGAAGTTTGTATCATAATGCTACTGATTCTATTTTGATTAATTGTTCGAAAAATGGGAAAATATGGGTTATTAAAAGCAAAAAAAGGCCTGTAAAGTAGAACCTTGCAAATTATTTCTTTATTACTTTTCACTATACAGCATCTCCATTGAAGAAGCGAATATTTGTCTTTCCTCTTTGCGAAAGATAGGAAATAATGAGGAAGCAATTTTCAAGGTTCTACTTTGCAAGCTTTTTTCTTCATTTGAGGGGCTGAAATGGACAGATTGGGCGCAATTGTGATTGGTCATATATATTTTAACGAAAATTGCAATCGATAAGGAGTTTGCACTGATTAACTTGCATACCAAAATTTATTCTTATTGTTCAATTGAATCTCAGTGTACAGATCTTTCATTTTTGGAAACAATAGCAATATCAAAATGAAAAATTCAATCTAACATAATATTTAAACCCCTTTATCAATCTGGGCCGAACTTTATATCAAACATTCCTTAATACTAGAAGTTGTGGACGACAGCTGTTAATTTGTCTCAATTATCGGACGATGGGCCGGTGGGATATTAAAAAATTAAAATGTCTAAAATTCGAACCACTCTACAGATTTGACCACATCAGTAGAGTGGTCTATATTTTAGACGGTGGTAATATGGTACTGATTAAGGCACCGGCCACAGGATCACATTCTGTGAATGGCCACCATATCTTTCAGCTGAATATCTACAATGTTTGTTGAACTCGGGTAGAATGCAAAACGGACAGAAGTCAAGTAGACCGAGCGTAACTGGGTAACGGTTAATATATATAGACATCACATTGATCGCATGATTATACTGAAATGCCTCACAAGAATTAGTGTAAATTGTAGAAAGATAGCTTGAGAAATAATTAATCTGTACCTGCTATTCAAAAATTCAAGTTAGCATACTGTTCCAATATACATAAGTCACCAACATGGCTTTGGGTACCGTAAGAAATTAATGTTTTTTTTGTAGTGTCTAAGTTTCAAGGTATACCTAAATAAATAACTTTACACAGATATAAATTATTTAGACTAAAAATTTAGATGGCAAGTTTGGGAAATCACTAGTTTGTTGATGTGGAAAACCTAGAAAAGTTAGGTGATTTCAAACTGGCAATGGTCACTCCGTCTGCATGCGTTATACGACTTACTAACCGATAAAAACATCTTTAGCGTGTTCAAGAAGATTTTTCACGTCTTGATCGCTGGTGTTGACGGTGACAAATTCGATTTGTTGACTGTGCAGCATCGCTTTCTCCGTGCCAAGGAAAACATTTCCAGTTGGCCTTGGCCATAGAAGCCGTGTGTTTCCTCCACAAAGAGCGTTGCAGGTCGCCAGCGATGTTCTCGATGAGCGAACGGCCCTTCTTTCGCATCGCCCTCCAACGCATATCCATGACCAAGGACTATGGAAGGTCCTGCATCAAAAGCGTGATTATTATTATATTTTATTTTTTTTTATAGCCGAGATATTGACAACTGACAAAAGGAAAAGAAGGAATGTGGTTAAGGGTCAAGCCTCGTACCAGTTAGTAAAGAAAATCAACAATATTTGGAAAATCAATAAATATTTGCGATGGAAGCCTTATTTTGTTGGACAACACATTTCGCTGCTTGAATAAAAAGCCCTAGACAATACTGACGTTTGACGGTAAGCCGCTTGGGGGAAGATAATCGATTGCTGTAGGAAGCAACAAGTATATAGGACGTACAATTGCTCGGAACTATTTTTTTTGTTGTTGTTTCATTTTTGAGAAACATTTTACCTGAAATCTTCTAAATGAAATAGATGGACATCCGGATTTTCGTTCGTGACATTACCGGTAAAAGCAGTCATTATTCTTGTTGGTAATTCCCTCAAACTATATGTTCAGGCAGATTGGACGACGTATATCCGTGGTCGGCCAATGAATGGGACAAGTCCCGTTGACCAGGACGAATAATGTGTTAGTAATGTAGAGTAAATAGTAATATAGATGATGGATTTTTGTTAAAGAAATAATAAATGATACATGAATGTAGCTATTCTGAGTTTCCGAATTTTGTGGACAGATTCGTAACCAGCAACCTCGAAAGTCCCTGAGTGCCGATTTTCATTCGAATTAAATCAACTTTGAACTTTAGTCCGCCGTATTGAATCCGCCATTTCGAATTTCTGAATTTCGCTTTCAAATTCGTAATCAGCGACCAAAAAAACCCTTAGGTGCCCTGTTTCATTAAAATTGGGATACTTTTTTCCCCCACGTTTTGGGCATACACAGCAACATTTTTCTTGCCGCTGAAGGGATTAATGTGATAAAAAAAACCGTTTCACTCTTATTTCTATTCCGGAATTGTAATTTATTTCGCTTTCATAAGTTTTCCTCAGAAAACGAATGCATCAAATCAGCGACTAAAACTACAGCGAAAAACGAAAAATGTAATTTCTGTATCTTTTTGTATTTGTAATTTTGTAATAGTCCATTAGATACGACAAACTTCGTATGCACTGAATTTTCTATACTATAATTTACTATTACTATAATTATAATATACTATTACAATAATGTTTACTATCAAATTTTCATATTTGGGTTTTGATGATTAGTTCTATCTCTCTTGTGCTCATATATGTATCACCGCGCCTTCAGCTCTATGTTCGCGACGATACTTTTATTAAAAGAATCGATTTACGTACCTTCTTGGAGCAAAAGGTTGAAGGGACACAAGCGGTGGCCCATGAGCGTACATGGCAATAAGAAGAACCCCGGTGATGAGGACGAGGAAGAGAAGGACCCTCCGCATCCATCCGCTGGGCAGACCTCCCAACATTCTCGTAAATCTAGCAAATACAAAATTCAATTACTGCTAATTCAAAATTATTTTCATCAATAATACCGCGAACGACCATTTTGGAAGCATTATTTTTTTTGACACGGAATGAAACAAGAATATTCATATTTTGTGGTGGTATCTAAAATGAAAATATACACACAGTTTGATCATAGAAAATAAGACCTTGACTAATTATTTAAGGGGAGGCTATAGTGAATTTCCACCCTTGTTAAGAAAAATCCAACAAATCTGCACGCTCTTTCGAGACTCTTTTTACTTAGAACTTCAGTACATTTTAAGTCACATTATGAATTATTTTCTGAAATATTAAAAAATCAAGCAAAAAATGTCATACATTAAAAACGAAAAATTCTTGTGCAGCGGATTTTATTGAACAGGCTTGGGGCTTTTTCAGAGTTTCCTTATTTACAATTCCCACTTTCGGATTATTTAGTTTTAATCCAGGAGTATTTTTTTCATACCAAAATGTCGAATAAGAATTTTGATTAATTTTTGGTGACTATATTTGAATGCCCTTTTAGTGTACCTTATTGAAATTTGAATATCCGAAAGTTGGGATGGTAGATATCATGATTGTCAAGATCTGTACCAACTTCTATCCAAATTCACGAAAACCTGATGCGCAAGGAATGAATATATTGAAAATACTGAATCATATGTTCATCATTTACAATGATATTTCTATTCACCATTAAATTTAGCTTTCATCCACATCTGTAAAAGCACAAATTTTTGTTTTTCATCAAATCTATCAATTCATTTTAGGCTAGACTGTTCCAGTAAGAATTTATAATACGTACAGATTTTCTCAGGTTATAATTATGCTCAGTCGGCTTGTAACTTTTTTTCAATATCTACCTATTGCTGAATATATATTATGATGGCATAAATTCAATATTTTTACTACCTTTTGGTAAGTAGCCTTTCCATCACTCTAACACTCTTTTAGTCCTGTTAGAGCACAGTTTACAAATTGTCCGTTTGTACAGAACGAGGAAGTTCTGTCTTGCCCACTGACAATTATTGGGGTATGATTTCTGAAGGCAAAATTCTAGGAGTTTCGGCACTTTGGAATTTAGTCGAAGCACATATGGTTGAAGAACATTTGGCAAAAATTAAAAAAAAAAAAAGGATTAAAAATACTATAGCTTTCCCTTATTCTGCGAAAATGAAATATATATTCAACAGTTTATTTTATATAAAAATGCAATATTAAAATAGGTGCGTTACTTTACTACATAAAAGACAACATCACGGATCGAATTTCCATTACTTTTGGACATTAATTTTGTTCTGTAGTAGATTGACACACTTATAAGGAGTAATTGAATGTTCGATGATAAGTAATAGTCTATGAATAGTGTAGTGTAATATGTGACAATAGTCAAGGTAGTTTTATGGGCTGATCGTCCTCATTTCATTCGAAGACAATTCCCTAGCAACCTTGGCTATTCTTAGCAAGATCTTGTATATTGAGTGGGCACTCGAATACCCGCGCTAACCCTGAACATAGGTTTGATAGGCGCATTGGATGATACGATCCTACCGAGAAGCTAATAACACGTCTATTAAATCTTATAGACATACTAGGGTCACCATGATCCTGGTCGCTCCACTTGGCACCGTAAAAAGTGTCATTCACATGTAGTTCGTCTTTAATACACAAATAAAATAAAATGAAACGAACACAATACATTTTTTATGGAGTTATTCAATGTAAAATGTCATTATGTATGTATCGGCAGTAAATAGTCGTCTTGACTTTATATGTGAAGATGTATATATAAGGTAAGCTTGAAAGTGAAATAACTACGAAAGATAATCTTAGGCGGGATATAGAATTGTATATAATGAAAAAATACTGCAAAATAGAACTTTGCACATTGGTTCCTCATTACTTTTTAATTTTTACAGAGCTACCTTTATGAGGATTTCAATTCTGGCTTCTTTATAGAGAAAGCTTCGTAAAAAAAAATGAATGGCTGCAAATACTTTGTCAAAAATACCAACATTCAACGGGATATAATAACTTCGCCTGCGTGTAAATTTTAGACCGAATTGATAAACCGATTGAATTTTCACTCACACACACGTGCGCGCGCGCCCACGCACGCACGTGAGATGACAATACATCTCTGATGCGACGAACGGCACACTGTGGGCGAATCTCGAAATCAAGTTTAAAATTTCGCGATCTGTGAAGGCCGACTGCTTCAGGTTTATTATTTACCGTTTCCATACAAATCGTTAAAATTATTCAAAACTTCTTTCAATTTAAATTTAATTAAGAAAACTGGAAACATCTGAAGCACGCATTGTCCAGTATGTCCTTAATCAATTTCACTTAATGAAAATTTATATATATATATCAGAAACTAAAATCACATTATTTCCGTTCGGGATCCCGATCGGAATCCAGTTTAAAAGAGTTACATTTCATGCTTGGAATCCAATCTAATGATCAACTAGAACCCAACCGTTGGGAATTCCAGGCAGGATGCAGCCGGATGCCTATCGAAATTTCTACATGGGATGGTCGTTCATAGTATCATAATGATATATCATTTCTTGTTCTCTCATTGGTTCTTCCGACATTGTGAATCAATAAAAACGTCAGAAATGTTAGGACCATTTTGTAGTGTCATCAATGAGGAAGCCAAAATGAATATTAAACCTTCCTCATAGAAGTGGCTTTGTGAAAAATGAAATTTAACGAGTCAGCGATGTGCAAATTTGTACTTCGCGTTATATTTTTGCAAAGGATACTATAAAAATACCTCTCCACCCCAGTCAATGACGCATTTTTCGATAATCAAAATAAGCTACTTCTCATCATAATCGGACTACTATATTTTTTTTCAATAGCTACAAAGCTGGATGATAAAGACATCTCATCGGACATTAGTATATATATTGGTGTACTTTCTTTTCGAACAGTAGATTTGGATGTTATAACTTTGTAATTACTCTTTCTGCAAACTTTGTAATTACTTTCAGAATAAATGTACTACGAAGTACAAAAATGTTCAAGCTTGAAAGTTCAAATAAGCAGCTTTGACGGGACCTCCTTAATAGGAATTCCAATATAAATTTCATGCAAATTGCTAGAATTGTTATCAGTCCTTTATCTCTGGGTAGGCAGATACGGACGACTTACATGGGGTGAAGGAAATGGTGGGGAACGTGCGGGCAATAGTTTGAATGATGGTATATAGACGAAAAGGTGAATGAGGAGGATGAAAAGAGGTCGAGCTGGTCGGAAGGGTGAAACTGTGACGCAAGAAACGGAGGGTAGCTTCTAGGTTCGTACGTCGGCTGGTTGGTTGGTTCATCGCTTTCTCGTTCGGTGGCCCGACCTCGCAGCTACTCGCTACCTCCCGGCGTCGTAGCCGTACCTATAGTCCAGTGTAGCCAAGCAACGCACAATGACCACCACAACTCCTGACGAAACGTTACCAAGTATGGACGGACTTGACATTTGCTACTGCTTCTTGCACGGGTTCCGCTGAGCCTCGTTCTAAACAACCAGTAATCGCAACGACGTCGAATTGCAAGGGTTGCAATAAACATGCTGTCGTCGTCGACAACAACGCGATTTTTCCGTAAACATCGCTTATCCGCGGTTAACGAAAACGCCTTCATAGCGCCTTTCGTTGCATTATAATCACAAACACGAGATTCAGTCACAACCCCCCTGGAAATATATTTTCATTCGAGACTCAACACGACTTTTAATAAATTTATCGCAACGCTCCTTTTTTTTTCGCTGACAAATTTATATTCAACTATTACACAAAGAAATAGAAAAATAATAAAACAGTGCGACAAGATTTGTGAAGAATTTTGCGAAAAATATACAAATTTCTAAGAGTCGTTGATGCTTTTAAAGTGAAAGACCGGGCAATCGACTGTCGCGAATTTATGAATGATATAAACAAGTGAATTATGCGTCTTAGGAGGCTGAAAAAAACGGATATTAAAGCACAGAGAAAGGAAGGAATTCTGGTAGTTGATGCTGTCAAGGACTCGCGATTAATGAACACAGTGCTCGTAAAGGTGAGTCATCGATTAAAACGAAATACGCTGTAATTATTGCACGCTTACTCACATAAAGCTCAATGAATGTTTATACCTTCTCAGAATAAATTTCCGAATGAGGACCCTGAACAGCAACCTCGATTTTATTTTCATTTTAGCACTTGTTAACGCAATTGTATTTAACACTATTTGTACCATACAACCGGCGTTTGTGAAGGAATATAAACAATTGAGAGACGTCCACGAGAATGCGATATTTCAGTAACGTCCGAACGTGGAAAAAATAACGGCTAGTGACGTTCTGAGACTATAGGAACGAGTCGATGGTTGCTATAAGACTCGGGAACTGTACTTGTGAATATTTCATCGAGTCCACGCAATCGACGGCTTTGCACATGCATTCGCCAAATTCGCGGTCACGTTGCAGCTTTCTTTTAAAACAGTTATTCCTAGCATTCGTTAGCTATCAGTATAGAACCACACTGGAAATACACGTGTACCAATGACAACGGGAATTCCCGCCAATCAGTCAACGTCTTTTGTTTTTCCGTCATGATGACGTTTTCAAACCTAAACTACAACCCTGTTTTTTGTACACCGCTCCGATATCCCTGAGTCCAATTATCCCAAGACGTCTTTGGGTGACTTGCGATTTGTAAATGGATCCACTAACAAATTTCAACAGAATAATATTTTTTTTGTAACATAATGCCAGAATGTAAAATACGAATCTTTAAATAAAAAAGCATACGGCTTTCGTGAAAATATCTACACAAAATTAAGTAGTGCTTTGAAAATAGGAAAATAAAACCTTTATAAGAATAAGCGTTATAACAATTGGTTTCAAAATATATTTATGTTGCTTTCCCATAGAGGATGTTTTGATTTGTTGCAGTTTCTTTTCTGTTAGTGTTTTATGTCTGTATACTCAAAGTGATCGAAAACATTAAAAAAAGAGGTTTATAAACAGTGTTCAAATGTATGTATCTGTGATAGATGGGCTAAAATCGATATTGCCATAATCAAATCATCTTCATTTTTTGTGACGTCTACAATACAGTCCAATATTTTTTTGATATACATTTTATAAAAAACGATTGAAGTATTTTCATTTTATACGATTTTTAAGATACAAAAAAATGTATAATCATGGTAACTCGAACAATCTTCCACGTATCGGGCTGAAACTTGGCATAAAACTTCATTGGAGTGAAATCAATGAAGCAGTTCAGATTTTATAAAAATTCGCATTTTCAACATTTTTTTTTGGTCCTTTATATCGAGAACAATTCAAGCAACTGATCTAAAATGTTACGTAAAACGTAAATAAGATGTGACGATGTTTGATACTGAATTTAGTGAGAATATAATAAAGAGGTCACATTTTGGAGATTTATGTATCCTCCGGTTTTTGTTTAAGCCAACAATGTTCCACAGGTTCATATAAAAGACTTGACATTTTGTACGTTGATCAAACAGGATCATCGAATTTTTAATACTGTCTCGAAAGAACGCTCTTTAAGATAAATAAATGGTTCTATTCAACAGTTTTTACAGATAATTGCATCTGTACCCCAACCTATTAACTGATCACAAATCAACTAATGCGTTCATAAAATAATGAAAAAAAGGTTGCAAAGTAGAACCATGCACATTGCTTCCACATTTTTTCGCCCGCTGTCCATAAAGATTCTATGAGGAATCTAAAATTGAAAAAAAAAAAAAATTTCATTGAGAGGTTTTGTGGATGTTGGACGAAAAAAAATGAGGAAGCTATGTGAAAGGTCGTACTTTGTAAACATTTTGAAGTTCTTTCTTATGTATGCTTTCTTCAGGGCTTTAGGACAACGTTGGAAAAAACGGGCCATCGCGGCGTCTAGAGCAGAACAAGCCCCTACAGTGAAATGGACAATGCGCATTAAAATCTCAAATTGCTGGCAAAATTATTTCTACTCTTTTCTCAAATTTTCTATGGATAAGGAAAGCTTGGTGGGAAAGGATAACAAAAACAATTCTTCATTTTTTCAGCCCCTCTGCTTTTTTACGGCATTCTACGCTAACGACCCTTAATTTTCTTCATTTTTGCCCCTTGCCTGATTTGTATGATTTATTTTCCGGCAACCCATCAGGATTGGATGAAACGGCAGTTTTTTTCTACTTTAATTTTCTACTTTGATCTACGTCTACTTTAATTTTTCGTAAAAAAAAAGCATAGGCGTAGATGACATGAATTATCACTTTTATAACTTTACTAGATGGACTCCGATCCCCTGCGCGGTCCAAGCCCTAATCCTTTTGGAATTTTGTAAACTTTGAGCAATTCTTTAGAGGGGGTCTCATGGAGGACTTAGAATACTTCGGCCATGGTGAGGCTAATCTCCTGTTCTACACGACATCGTTGACAGAGAAATATTTTTATAATATAAAGAGATATTATTAATTGACCATGTCCAATATTGTCTTATCTGTAGAAAATCTGAAAAACAAAACAGAGAAAAATCATTTTACTAGTAATTTGCAATTATCCAGCGCGCTGTATATTTTTTCCCAGCTGATAATTGTGACCTATACGTCAAGGTGGCTCGTAGATACGAATTAAGAGAATCATATAAAATTGACACTCAAACTAAGTGATTAATGTCCGCACAAAATGGCAATTTAAAAAAGATATTCTGTCCAAAAAGCAAAGAAAGAAAAGAAATGATGTGCAAATTGACCCAACTTTTCCCGTTCTCTCTAACTGTATCGCATTTGCACAAGGGCACATGGAAACTACAGAAAACTTGTTCGATACAGTCGGTGGCGGCAATGGTAACATTACCATTGGCGCCACCTAACTGATCGTTATTGAGTAACATCGGTCACCATTCAATTTTGCTATTAGCTTCAATTAATGTTTATGAACATCGGAATATTCCTGCGAAAGGCTTTCGGAAATGCATCTGATGAGTCATCCAAATCGGATTTTCAGAGCGCCGTGCTCAAAGCTGCGAACAAAACTGATCTGCCGCTAAGCGGGGACCGATGAACGATTCGACGGTTTTTTTTAAACATCGAATGAATTCTCGACGTTAAGAGACAAATTTTTTTACACCGAAGTTTTAGTCTGGGTGACGCGCATCCAAGGATGTATTTGAGGGTTAAGTGTAAATACATATACGTGTTTAAGTATTAAATGTTTACACCTAATTCTACACTCAAGGTTCCATTTGAATTCTTGAAATGATATTCTGTTTAATACTAACCTGTCAATTTTGACGGTACTCGTAGCAGTCGCATAAATAATTATTCATCCGCATAGATCTGTAACAAACAAGTTTGTTTATCTGTCAAATCAGTTATCATTTTCAATTAAATAATGTAACATTAAATTGCAACAGTTAATGCGGAATTCTATGGTAATTCCCACAGGATGAAGCTCGAAATCTTCGATACTCCAAATTTAAAAAAGAAAAATATTGTTATCACTGAAAGGAAAACACCCGAGAATTTTGCTTTGCAACGCAATAAAAAAATGCTAACTTCAATTAAAAACTTGATTTTGACATAAATAATATTTTAATATTGGCTATTTAAAATAACAAAATAGCCAATTTCTCCGTCATGTAACGCAGTTTAATAGGCTTTTTTATATAAAAATATAAAAACATAAAATAATATCGAAATACGAGTTACTTCATATAAAATCGAATTCGCTTAAATAGTTATTTATTAAAACCTGTAAAGATTTAAAAAGCTAAGCGGTGGTGAATCGGTATAACGTCATATCACCCCATTAAGTCATAAGGTACAGCAGAGACCCGATCTTGTAGCGATCTTGAATAAGAGTCCCTGAGTGAAGCTGCGGCACGTTCCTCTACTACGCCAATGGCGTAGCAATGTATACAAACGTTGCTACGAATGCCACTTCTTTATATCGTTCGATTTCTTGTACGAAAATGTCGACAGACGCTTTTTGTCTGTCGATATTTTCGCATAGATAGCATAAAGCCCGAATAAGATAGCATAAAGTGCTATTTTATTCGGATAAAGTCATTATATTGAAAAAAAGTCGTCGAGAATGCTGTATTGAATGATGTTGCGAAAGAGTACATTGTGACGAGTAGAGCAATTAGCAAGATTGAAGTGAGAGAAGATGATATTTTGTCAACTGCAGCATGTAGTGACAAAAAAGTTTATTCACGGTTCTCTAAATATTTATTTAGTTAGAAACGTGTATGCAACTTTCTATGAGTTGGTGCGACGACGTTTCACAGTTGCTACGACACTGGCGTTCCCCAACGCGAAAGCCTGACTGGGCGAGGCTTGTGCTTTTCCGATTTTGTCAGCAGTCCCTTCAAGGCACCGATAAAATCGAGGCTCAACCGTATATAGTTCATCTGCGATAAAATCATCTTCAACCATTTTATCCAGAGATTTTGTCATAATATTTGGCAACAAAATGTTCACGACAGAAATTTCTAACTAGAGTTAACGATCTTGAATATAATACATTTTTCAGGGATGTATCGACCGGACTAACAAGGAAACATATTTAAGTACCCCCCTCCGATTTTACCTTCATATGTTTCCTTGTAAGTTGTTGATGAAATGATGGGAGATGGGCGGGATAAAACGACAGGGAATCTGGAAAATTTTTGTATGAACAATGTGCATCACGTTGACATTCGATAGTCTTCCTAAAAATAATACCAATCACTTTTGATCAAAGATTTCATCCAGAGATGGACATTCATTCAATGAAAATACTTTATTAAATATTAGAATTCATTCTAAACAAATTACTCTCCATTATTGGAGAAATGTAAATATTTTAAGCTTTGCATATTAATAATAATCATTTGTTTCAAAAGGTATTTCAAATATATTTTCATTGAATGAATGCCCATCCGCTGGTCTCGCCGATTTCTGAGTAATTAATTAAGTAGTTTTAGTAGCGAAATTCTATTAACACCTAACACTTATACAAGGAAAAGAATGTCAGCAAGAATTTAGTTATCGTAAGTAATTTGCCCATTTAATGTAACAAAACCACCGTATTGCGACAAAAAAATTATCACAAACACTCTAATTTGCCTGCGGTAACTACTTTGCCTACTCAATACAACCTTGTTGCGGTAAATAAATTATTGCTGCATCAGCAATTTAATTTCAGCTCGCACCAATTTGCTTTGGATTCGATTTCACGAACTTTTTTCGGTGCGTACAATTTTACGCATACTACGTCAAGAAATATCGTATGCGACACGTACGACCGATTTCACACACCCGTAGCGATCGAATAGCACTCGTGCGAAAAATCGCATTTCATGCACTTCACGAATTTAATACACACATAATATTACTATTATTAGAGTAATAAAATCATTTTTCGTCGTGTAGTCATAAGTTTATTATTTCAATGATGTTTATTGTTTGGTAGAAAACTTTTCTTGCAAAAAATACGTAAAACTCACTCTCTTGAATCCTCTCTTGAGATCTAATCGCACATTTCTTTGTCAGTTTAATTTTTATTTGCTGACAGTAACGATACCAAGACTTTTCGCTCGAGATACTAGCAGATAAAGACCAAAAATATTCGCTTTAGTAATCCCATAATGTTGCAATAGCATTAACTTGAACAATTTTCATCTGGGACAGTGCGAGAACTAATGTACAGTCAACTATTCGAAAGATAATGTAACCGAAGATCCGGTCGCGCTATGTTCGAGTGCAATCTAACAGAATGCTCCCACTAGAGTCTGATAGTCTGGTCTTTGGACAGACAGATTATTTTTTTTTCATAACTGACATCGAGACGCTATCGCATCTCTTGGTAGAAGAGAGAGAGGAGTGAGGGAAACATTCCTGTCGGATCCAGACAGCTTACAGGGAGCGGTGACAGGAATTAATCCTAACAATGTGTCGGTGTTGATTAAACTTTATCTCGCACTATTTTATCCACAGCGATATCGATGTAAATAAAAGGCTTTAATATTTTTTGCAAAATATACAATAACTTGATCTGCACTTTTTTTTTCAGAATCATGACGGAATTTTTCAAATGGGTACGAATGCTTGAACGTTAACAAATTATTGTGCCTTAGAGGAAATAGACTTTGCGGCTGCAAAAATTTCTTGAATAAAGGTAACGACATAAAAATAGCATTCGCATTTTTAAAAACTGTTGTAATGAAGTTAGTAATTTTAAAAATGTTGCTAATTATTATTTTCAGACACGCGAGTTGACACGAATAAAAATATTGTCATACAAATAACTGAGTAATTATCAAACGTTGTCGAGTAGACTACGGGGAATCAAAGGATTGCGGCAAGAACAACTAGCGTGAGAGCTGCAACGAAGCAAAACTACGCTACAAGGCGGAATTAGACACCGCTTTGATATTGACAACGTCTAAAAATGCCGATGGAAAGGCTTGCAGTCCTAGCTGCCATACAGACTGCGAAGCACAGTCACAATAGTGACAATAGCACATCCGAAGGCGGTTATTATCCTCAAGGATATAATACGTCCAATGGCGGAAACGGAAAGACTGGCAGATTCGAGACTGATCTTAATGAAAATGTGAATGTTTTGCTCGGAGGGTGAGTACGTTGGATTATCGCGTCATTTGACATTGGACAGTATTTTAAGGGTATTTTAATTTAGACTCTGTAAATTTGACATTTTTTTTAGTTGCATTTTCCCCGTCTTCAGGCAATCCGCACATTACAGAGTCGGCCCGGGTCAATTGCCAGTCCCCTATGAGGGTCTGGTCTGATCCGGATCAGTAACCAGATCCTCAAGCCAGCCGCATCCGAGTTCCCCGTCTATATTGCATTTGCCGTAGCATTTCTGCCATGGGCATTGGAAAACTGCGGGAAACCTGTACCGATATAGCCGGTCTCGAGTTCGCCTCACGGTACCGGAGCTACGTCACGTTTCGTCGACAACGTAAACACAGGCTACAGCAGTATACATGTGACACCCACAGGTACAGATACCTGTGTATATTCCATGTATACATCTGCAGCTTCATCGCGGCCATATTTTTATTTCCGACGAAACTACGGCACCGGGATGTGAACCCGCGACCTACCGATCCTCTGGACTAGAGGCCAGTACACTAACAACTAAACCATCGCACTTCTGTAAATTTGAATTCATTTAATAAATTACTTGCTGTGGCATCCAAATGTACAGTAAAAATGGCACAGATCTGAAAAAATTCCTTGCGTAGCAGATCTATTTTGAATTACCTACAATCCCTACTACCAGATTATCAAATTTCAATCCAGCATTTTTTTTTCATAATTTTTTTTCAGGAGTTTTTAAAAAGTCAAACATTTCAGGTGAAATGATTTTCCTATGGGATAAGGATGCTGAGAAAAATCATGTCATGTATGCTGATACATCCTGTCAGCATTACATTTATTAACCAAAATCAATTTTCATAAAGCTAAAATACTCTTGCATCGAAAAATAATTCTAGGAATCTTGCCACTTTGATAGTAAGTCGGGTATATTGTGAAGAACATTTAGTGAGACATTTTTTTGAATGTGTTTTTTTTTTCCAAAAACCACTATACCCTCCTTTTGATGTACATCCCAGGGGAGATGGCGCAGAATTAGTTATTAAAATTAAATATGTTATTGCATTTTTACTACCGACACTTGCGGCCATCAAACGATGAAAAAATTGTATAATATCTATGAAATATGGCACAATAACAATGGCAGCAGACGTTAATTTTTAAGTGTTTTTACCTTTCAGAGCCATGATGAGCGGTGTAATAATCGTAGTGGTACTGATATGTTATTGCTGCCACAGAAACATAAGAAAGAATCGACCTCAAGAATATTCGCCGTACTGGCGACCTGAGCCCGATGTTCATAGTCTAGAAGTCTTCACTACACACGCTATAGTGAGCAATTTTTTTTCATATAGACGTCTGAAAAGTATTCTAAGTGGCACACATCCTCAGATTCTTTGTCTACTGCTATGGCAGTATGTCGGTCGCCATTTGTAAGGTGAACGACCCAATTAGCGACCATCTAAGCCTCGCATGACATTCGAAAGGAAAGAAGTTCGGTAAAAATACTTAAAAAGTGTACAAATTTAATTAGCATAAGAAAGTTTAGACATATTATTAACTGAAACGAGTATAGTTTTCTTGTCCTTCATCGTCTGAAGATAATATTTTGCAAATTTATGCTCTCACGAAAACGGCCCGATTAGTATCTTACAATTGTCCTATGCACGTTATTCTGACCTATTGAAGACCCAATCAGTAACCTATAGTGACGATGATATAGGCTATGGATAATGCATAATTCTGCAGATCCAAATGGGTACTTTACAAAAAAAAACATGCTTTCTAATAGTATCAGTCAGATTATTAGTCAGTATTAGATGACACTGAGAAAAAAATATCGTTTTTTTTTTGCCCATAGCACTCATTAAATTGATCCCTAACCACTCGAGCGGCAAGAAAAACTTCATTGGTACTGCGCTTAAATAGAAAAATGCATATTGTAAAGACTAGACACGAAAAAATTAAGTTTATCGGATATAAATAGCATTTTTTATCGTAAAATATATGACAAACGAACACTAATAGATAAAATAACTTGGTCTGTAATTGGACCGTTCACTTTATCTGATTGCGTGGGTGATGGTATTGCCTGTTGCAATCTTTAAGTCTTCAGGTTTTTACGACGTCCTCTCTCCCTTTTCGTTCCATTTCTTCGAGTTTTGCCCGCAGTAGCTCTTCCTAATGTATTGCTGTATCACATTTGTACAAGAAGACAGCGGAAAACCTGACAGATACAGACGACTTTATTTTTACTGTGCGACGCGAACACAATAATTATTTTTCAGAATTTGTATCGTAACCCTACTTATTTTTATATTTAAGATACCATTGATCTAATGAAACAATATTTGCAATGTTACTGTTAAAGTGCTATGGACAACAGACATCAGCAGGGATAAACCATGAAGAAGAAACAGTGTCGCTGCAGTGTCCAAGCAGTCTCGGACCACCACCAACTTATGACAGTCTCATTTTTAATCCGCACTCACCCGCTTCGCCAAGCGACAAAAAGAATGAATCTTTCACTCCCGATGAGAATCTTGATGTTCCGAAGGAAGAAAAGTCTGAACAGGACACGAAGGAAACGTCGGCTTTCAAAGAAAACGAGGGTCTGCCCACGTACGAAGTGGCCTTAAAGCTTGAGGCAGATGGTTACGTTTAAATAGGGGCCCGTTGGTTTAATGGCAAAATTAAAACTGATCAGGATGGCCTTTAACAGCGTTATCGTCTCGCGACGACTGTACGGGCCGTACAGTACAAACTGTAAAAAGTGAAACGCCTGAAGTTTTCTTCAATACTTTAATCCATATAGATATTTTCGTTTTGTATATGCCTGTATCATAAGTAACATAAGCTTCTCGATCTTATCCAGGTGGAAATGTATTACGGATAGTGGGATCTCAATAAATAATATCAGATATTGATCATATCAATAAATAATCAGCTATTGATTAAGCTATATGATTAAAAAGATAGGGACAAGTAGACGTCACACTTTAGTTTTCTACTAAAATACTATTCTGGATATCAAATTTCGGAAAAAAAAACAATACCTTTCGACCAGTGACACGAAAAATTTGAGTTAAACGTAGGCTTGTTGAGAGTCAATCTTGACAATTGAGAAAAATAGTTTACTGTTTACGACGCTCTTAACGTAGGTACATAACCATCGAGGAAAATTGACGGTCGATTACTCATATTTAATAACATTTCGAATAAATAAAACTTGTTTTCTAGTAAAAATATTTGCATGTTAAATATTTGCAAAATTACATGACTGAAAATTTTATTCATCAGTTGGTATATTAAATTTAATACAAAGTAACGTAAAATTATGAAGCTTTTATATTCAATTTACTAATTTTCAAAGTATTTATTATAAACTATTTTAATCCCACATTTCACTTGTATATTCATTTTAATATAACAGTTTATGCTTCCATTACTTGTAATGGAAGCTAACAGTAATTTTTTTATAAGAGTGTACACATGTCGAAGTAGTAAATAATATTTGAAGATAAAGACTAAATAGTAAAGTATAATTACTACTTGAGGAAGTAATTAAAATCTTTTGGAAAACCGTATATTATCATGCAACTGTAATACATTTCACTTTACAACAATTCTGTCTTACTTCAATTTTTAGTAACGTTTCTTACGATACAGAATGACTTTACAAACTTTGTACTTCAAGTATACTTTGTATTAGACATTTTTATTATTTTTCCTACACGTATTTTTTATTGTAATTGAAAATACACATTTGAAGCAGTGATAGTTAAACTATCTAACATGTGGTTCATCATATACCTTTTCTCATAATTTAATGAGGTTGGAGCATTAGGATAATTCAAAGTTTAACGTTTGCCATATTTATAATATATTGTTCAGCGCGATAAATCACGTTTTGTACCGCAATTTTATTATTATTAACCATTAGGGTGGCTCTTAATATTGGTAAAACAATTTTTTTTTCTATCGCCCCTTTAATTGACTCGAAATACTAAAAAATGATTTTTAAAAGTGAAATCCGCTCTTAATTTCAATATTAACCCGTGCCCCAAAGGCCCTTTCAAGGATTTATTATTGCAGGAATTTATATATTCTGTTTAGTGTTGATATTTACTAACGATTAAATACCGACTTTTCATTCTTTCTTGTTTATATGAAAGTTATTTCTTGACTACACGAAGTTGGTACCTGCGATCAAGACACTTAATTATCAATTAATTTCAGATAAAGTGAATCAGTATATTGGTATTTCGATATATTTCTGTAAATTTGAGCGTGCGCTGAGTCCAACGATACCAAATATGTAATTTTTTTATGCTTGAACAAATTTTTTTTTTTTCGGAACCATCAATTGACTCAACTGTACCGCTCCAACTTCCTTAATGTTATGAACTATTGAAGTAGATTCGAACCTTTCCAACAGCCACCATGGAACCACTTATGTATTTAAAAAGAAAGTAGGTGAGCAGTCGATAAGGCTGCTCACAGGCAGTCGATAAAGCGGCGAGCTGTCTAATGATATGTATATAGATAATCGTTTAGTTATATAGTTTTGTCAATGAATCTATGCGATTTAATGAGATTGTAGTTAATAATATTTTTATGAACCATTCCTCTTTCATTCAATTTAATTGGATTGCTTTGTTTTCATATATCACCAAATAGTACTAATACTTTTTAATGCCCGGCGAAAACACAGAGGGGGATTGGCTCTCTTAACGTTAGAATACGTTATATGGACGGAAAGCGGCACGAGAGTGAGTAATAAGAGCTCACATGAAAAGCGCAGTTCAATACGAGATGAATGCGAGCGTATTTACTTCTAATCCTCTCAATGCGGTCGTCTGCTCTATTACTGCTTGGATGATTGCAGTATACACGTATAAAGCTAGAAGCACTCGACATGAATGCACGATCTAAAGCTAGGGTCAGAAACATTATTACAGATGCAAAACTATTCACAAATGTCGTCCTCAGGTATATTTTATATGGGGCTTTCCGCGTTATATGGACATCTTTTTTATAGGAACGAAATTTGAATGAAAATTCTTATTTTATAAAGCTTTTTTTTTCTAATTATGTTTTTTTTTTTGTAGTCGTTTTGAAATTAAATGCTGAACCCCAACTTTCTCTTGGCAAAAAAGTAACTAAGATCGTCTGGAAATCCTGTAAATAGAACAATAAAAACTGAACATAAGACAGATGACATTTGTGTAACGTATGATAAATTATAAAAATATAAAAAGCTTCCTCTAAGTGAAAGGAAATGTGTCACCGTTGTGAGTATCAGTGATCTAATATATATATATATGGATGAGGCACTCGCGTCAAGCTCGTACTCAATTATATCCAATTGTACCATATATGGGTAGTCTATATCTCTCTATATTATAAAAATATCTCACCGACGCCACCGTGTGGGACAAACGACTTAGCCGGGGTCAAACAACACACCAACGACCGGATTTTTGTAAGTCCCCCATGAGACATCCCTCCCAGGGATTTTTCCAAGTTCCCATGAGACCCCGTTTCTGGGGCCTGATTTTAAAAAATCCCACATGAGATCCCCCTCTACAGAATAGAATAAAATTACAAAACTTCCGAAAATTTACAAGTATCATGCGTGCATTTTTTTTACCATTTGTGGGGCCGTTTTGGCGGACCACAACATGACATTTTGTTCAGACCCAATATCAGGACCACCCTGATATTGGGTCCAAATATATATTTTTAAATTCTGCTAAAACCTACGCTAACCTACTTTGTCCAAATCCGTAAGTATTTCCAAGCAAGGTGTGAATTTCGGTCGTATACCAATAATACGACGAGCGTACGCCATGATTGTCGACGTGCCAAGAGTGGAATAGCCGCGCTGATTGCCAAATTTACCGACTCACGCTCATTGAACCCTTTCATTGTATACGTGTATTCGAGGGTCTGTATTCGCATATCAACCTCTGTAGTCGAATATACATAAGATGGTTTATATCTTTCCAGCTTTGTCTCTTTTTCTGTTAAGTTATGAAGTAACTGAGTTAAGGGTGTTGATTCTAAAAGCGCTAAAACCAAAAATAACAGAGCAATTACGAAATCACATCATTATTGTACGACCCCAGGATAACGGCACTATCAATAAAATGCTTTTGTATAAATTAATATTTATGAATTTTATATTAAATATTATATTTACAATTTTATACAAAAAGTTATACTAGAAATTAGCAACTGAGAGCATTGAGAGGGCTTAAATACAAAATTAATTAACAGCCATCAATGTTGATTTACAATGAGTTATTTGTCTGAGGTTTATGATGGGTATCAAATGATATAAAATTTGATATCATTTTCCAATTTATAGTTTATTATTCGCTAAGTTTTCTAAATTTTTAGTAGATGACGTAATGTAGAGATGTACGATCAAATACTGGCCACTTAAGGGAAAAAATTTATAACTCATTGTCAGTTACAAGATGCAGTTACCAGAAAAAATCTTGAGGTGGGGTCAAACGCTAATTTACCTCTGCGTAATGTACACCCCCCCCCCCCCCCCCAACATCATGTAAAAATGTGCACAGCATGTAAAAGACAAAGCATTGCAATCCAAACAAATCTCGACGACCCGATTTTTATGGTAATAGACATTTTGAGGGTCCTAGATTCCAAAAAAAGCATTCACTCATTTCTGTCTGTCTAACTGTCTGTGGCAGGTTCTGTCCGAAAACATAATGAAGCAAGCAAACTTTTGCAAAAATTTGTGGATCGCAGGGAAATTTTATATGTGTCTTCTATGTATAAAATGTAGTTTTGGTATTGAAATCCAATCCAAAATATCTACTTCTTCTGGCACTTTACCTGAAAGATGAAAAAAGAAAAAACCTGATTTCGACATTTACGGTAAAGCAAAGGCATTGTCGTTTTGTTTTCAACTTTATTACCAAAACTATATTTTATTCATCAAAGATACACAACAAATTTTGATCCAGTCCATAGTCTCTACCAAAAGTCTCTATCAAAAGAAAATATAAACTGTGCAAAAGATGACTTTATCATCTATATGACTATGTCATCAGATGACTTTAATAAAGTCTTGAGGGATTATAATTTTATTTCGGAGAGACTTAATCGAAATAACAAGCTTACTGTAATAACGTTACCAGACACAGTTGTTAATATTTACTCGATCATTATTTTGACACTTGAAATAAATGCCATCTAGATCTTATCTATTGCGGCTCGTACGTATTTAATTAATTGAGATATGAATTAATTATGTTTATTACAACCAGGGGATTAATATTAAAAATTCACAGTTCCATGCTCTACAGTTGTGCAAAGTAATTTCTTGAAACATAAACATGCTACTTATTTTATCGTTGAATAACTATCAGAAATGTAGAAGCATGTCTTGTGTGAGACGTTGTAAAAAGAAAAAAAGATTTATGACGTATTGCGATGAATGCGAACGCAGACTGTTTAATGATCTTCGCGTATATTAGGCAGTCCAAGTATACGCAAATACCACTTACCTTGTCGTGCTTTAAATCGTTTCGCACTCGCGAAAGATTATAAATGCACTGACGCAACCCGAATTTACAGACTTCCGCAGGCCACATTTCATTCTTTTTTACACAAAGTGTTTAACAGATACTTTGCTCGACAGACAGTAATTCGAGAAACAGTAGCTTTCATTTGTTTTTGCTTCCTCATAGAGGAAGATTTGGTTTCGTTAACAAAATTAGTTTCGATATTGTCATGTCAGGCACTTAGAATTGTCCAAAACGTTGAGAAAAGTGGTTTAGGAAAAATGACTGCGTGTGCCTTCGTGCTTGTGCGTGTGTGTCTGTGTGTGCGTGCAGTTTTCCTTATTAGCACGACAGCTGCTGTAATTTTTCATGCATCTTCTTCAAATTTGGTACGAAAGTGGGCTTTCATACAACAAATCTTTGGGATGGTACTTGGCGCGAATCCATTAAGAGGTTCAAATTGTACAGCATTTTGAACATTTCTGAGTAGTCATTTTGCGCTATAAATTTTGTACATTACGAGATATCAGACTTCAATTTTGTACATAAATTAACTAATATTAAACCATATTCGGTGCGAAATTTAACGAGAATCAATAGAGTGGTTCTAATGTTATTGCTATTTCATTTTTTTGTTAAATGTCTGTAAACACTTAAACTCCTGGAAATTCTGAGATATCCGGCTGCAACTTTCTACGTGATTTCACGATTATTGATTATCAATTATGACTTTAATCAAAGGAACTGTCGTTATGTTGGTAAATTTCGATTTTGCTCGATAAAAATCAAAAAATTGCTGTCACGAAAAGAAAATTCTTTTATTTTTTTTTTACAGATTTATCTAAAATTAGTTTCACTTATGGACTACCATTGAACAAAATTTTAATACAAATTTAATGCAAAGTAGAACCTTGCAAACTGCTTTGTTATTATTTTGTATCTTTGACAATGCTTTTTTTTTACAAAGCTTCCTTTATGAGGAAAGCAACATTGAGCATACTTCCTCGCAGAGATAGATTTATAAAAGGTTTGTCAAAAATACAAAATAATGAAATGGAATTTCTTGGTATCGTATAAATAATGTCAATTTCGAAGGTGTGTAGTTTGTACCTGTATACAGTCAAGTCAAGAAAGTATCAACGATTACAAATGTGAAAGATAAAATCATACAGTTTATGTATATTGGAAATGGAAACATTTACAAGCTGCTCGAAAAATCAAAACGAAGTTGACCATTTAGAAAAGAAAATATTTCAAGTCAAAATATACCTTTTTTAACAGGTTTTATTATCATAGACATGGATGGCAATCGCTGTTTTTGCCTTAAAATTAAAGATTCTCTTTTAATCAATATATAATGATAGATTAAACTCTGATGAATCGTATTTTTAAAATAAATTGTGAAGTTGAAAAAAGAAGTTGTGTTAAAAATGACTGTATGTGCATTCTTAACGAAAACGTTAGATAAAGTAGCAGGAACATTGATTTCAAATAATAATTATAATGCCATCAATTATTGTTATTGTTTCACAGTATTCTATTAAACGTATTGTTTTTACGTCATATTAATTCTCTGATTTTTCAAAGCATATTTTTTTTTGTGTGTACTTATAACTCTGATTTTTTAATTTTAAAAAGCTTTACTGGAACAAGTGATTTTCAGTGGTCATAGTAACAGAAGAAAGACGGTACTTTGCACATGTCACTGTTTCACTCTCGGACTATTTGTGAAGAATTTTCTTAGATAACGCGACTCCAGCACGACCTCCAACTTCGGTTACCCGATTGTTTACGACCATGTCAACGGATGCGAAAACATGTGATCTCAGTGATGTTAACATCGTACATATGTGCGATGTTGTCACGCGGTCCGCTTGATATTCACTTATTAGTCGAATTAGCTTAGCTCTCTCAAAATTAGGCGTTCATTCCGAAATAGTTTCCAAGTTCAAGCGGTCACTGACAGTATTTTGATCAGTACCCCGGCTTAGACGCTGGAGCGTTTTTAAACGCCAATGCAGTACTTTCAGTTCCGGAATTTAATTTCGACCCATACTGTTGGTTGACACAACGCATATAACCGTGCTCTTCATAATTCGTAATAAATTTGCATAGTAGAACTCTGCATGTTACTTCTCAATCTTATGTCGTTGAAGTTGACAACAGACTGCAAAAATAATGAAGTTTCCCTTCCCTAAACTACATACCGGTTTTTCAGATATTAAGGTGGATCGGTGATGACTGCGCCAATCAAGTAAAATCTATTTTATATTTTCCAGTTATTTAACGTCGTATCAACTACTATGGTTATTAGCGACGGGACCTACTGTATAATCCTTTAGTGGGATCCGATACCACTGTGGGGGTTGCACGATACGAGATAACGTTATTTACTGTACTTTCGGTGTTCGTAACAGTCTATCATCTTGGTTTGTTTCACGATACCGGAGTTACATCGTGTTAACGCTGTTGGCAAACTAATTGGACGACTAACGGACATAATATGGAATATAGTACGATAAATGCCTGGAGCTTCGTCGCGCTACAATATTTTTTCCAACAACGGAAACGACGGCTCCGGGAATCGAACACGAGACCTCCGGATACTTTGGTTTAGAGACTAGTGCTCTACCCACTAGACCAAAGTGACCGGTGAAAATCTGTTTTATAATGCAATAATATCGTGTTTCAGATATGTCAATAAAATAAACTTATTTTGCTTTTTTTTAAAGCTATGATATTCTAGATTTGATAATTTCATTATTCAAACACTCATTTATTTGAATATATGTTTTCAGAGAGGGTATGAGTTGAATAATCAAAATATTGCATCAATGGGTTATAAACTGTTCAAACTCTCGTCAATTTGATATTTCCAAATCCTTCATTTTAAAGGATTTACCTATGTGCTCTAAATATTTATTTTTATTTGTTGTCACATGTACTTTGCCACTAACTGCGACCAAATGCAATTGATTAGTCAGTAGTTAACGATTGCTAAACGGCAACAGAGTAATGGCCAGAGAAATAAACGAGCAAAGTCCGAGTAAAAAAAAAAGATGTGAACTAGATTTAGTATCCTCTCGCGATTCGCGGTACGAGTGGGAGTTGATCAGCAGCAAAGAAAACGGAAGTGCTGTTCGCAAATATCAGCAGTTAGATAGAGAGACATACATATCAGTGAAGGAGATATTAGACGAAGTCATGAGGGGGAGGGAGACGCAAAGGATTTTTGAGATAGCTGCAATTATTCTATTTCCCGATATCATCGAAATTCAAAGTGACGGATTAACATGCAAGAAGTGATTTTACTTTAATGAAGCGCGGTACTCTAGTATTTCTTAGGTGATTAAAAATCTGAACTCGAAATTCAGGTATTCATAATGGCGGATAAAAGCCGAAGAAGTAACATGATTTTAATAAAACTTGGCACTGAATGTTTTTGTAAATTGTTTGTAATTAATCAAAACTCAAACTTTAAAATTCCAATATAGAGTACCCAATATGATGGACCAAGACGTAAAAAGTTAATTCATCTTGAAATCCGACACTTGGGTGGTTTTTTTTTGGTTTGGATTGGATTGGTCCAGAATGATTTTTTTAACGTCCCCCTTCGAACCCTAAAATTGCCATTATACTCAATACTTGATCTGGGCAGTTTTTTCAAGATAAACCAACTGGAATATTAATATAGGACACCCTGTATAAACGGGTCATACATGAGTACTGCAAGTTCTGAAATTTTTTGGTGTTTGGGATGGAATTGTAAAAGGCTGAAGAAGCCATACACTGAAATAAAGAAACTATTTGATCTATCATATATTTATTTGTCATTACAAAATTTTAGTTTGGTAGGATATAGTATGTCAAAGAAGCTATAATGACCACATGCGAATTTTGACCTAAAAACTATTCCATATTTAACGGCTAATGAAAGGCTATTTTGGTGCACCAAAATTTTTTCCTACTTACCGTTCTCATTATTTTGGCAGTGGACTTCCTAGCTTCATCGGCAGTCAGAATGTCCACACGTTTCTACCCTTAAGGGTGGAGCGGCAAAATTTTTTTGGCGTACCAAAATAGTCTTTAATTAGCCGTTCAATATGTAATAGTTTTTAGGTCAAAATTTGCATATGGTCATCCATCCATTCATAAATGTATTTGATTAGACAAACGGTAACGGTCTTGCTTCGACAAAAAAAATCGTCGAAATAATACTTCTATTTCATAAATAAAACATTCTTTTTTTTTCAATTTACTCATTTTTGTCGCATTACATACGCACATATTTTTTACACCACTTTATTTTGGGAGTTCAGACAATTTTAACTATCGTGACATTAAAATCTCGATATTTGATAAACAAAATTTATAAACTTTCTTTTTTACCTCAAAGCAAAAAGTTGAATACATTTATATGTACTAGTTAAGACAGTGCTAACACGATAACGGTCGTACGAATCAACTTAGTTTCATCGTCGAGTTTTAAACTCTTGAGAGTCTTCTCTTCCGGGTACCGCAATATTGCGTTCGTAGCACGGTGGGGCTTCAGGGGCTAAACAAGTAGGCTAAACAGAAGAGAGCACTTGTGCGTACTCGATCATGGATGTCGATGCTTGGTAATGGAATACTCCTAGACGGTAATTAAATTATACTATAATTTAACATAGACATTTTTCAACAGTTTGTCGGACAAATACGTAAAAAATGATAACTCTTGACCGTAAAGAGGGCTGATATGATATCTCTATAATCGTGTTACCAAGAAAACGTGTAAAAGTTCCAAATAGTGTGGAATAAATAAGCCGGGAACCGACTTTGAAAAGTGTTTTTATCGCACATACTGAAGTCTACGGAGGAACAGTTGCAAATGTAGAAAGAACCACATATATAAAACCAAATAATGGAAAGGCTGGGAAAGGAAATATGGATAGCAAAAGAATGAAATTAAAAATAAGTTGTTAAAATCGAGTGCATTTGGGAATAGGAATTAAGGAGGCTCCTGCGGGTCATGCTAGTCAATCCTATTGAAAACTTTCTTACAATCGACATGAAAATAATAATTTATATAGCACACTGCTCTAACGCTTTCCCTTTTACGAATGTGTAGGGTGCTAACAATAGATTTGACTTGTTTATATTTTCATTTAACGAATCATGACGAGCAAAATCACTCGTTTGACTAGCCAACCTTATTTTGCGAGAAGTAACGAAGCTGATCGCGCGCCAAGCGTTTACTTTAATGTATGCTAATTCTTCTTATAATCGATTTACCAGAATTCAATCAAACGCTTTCATTGCTTTTTTAATGCATCTTCTATACGAATATATCAAATTGCCAGAAATAGGCTTTGATATCCCCGTTCGCCACTGTCAATCAAAATCAAATCTTTCGAGCTGTTTCGGAATATCCTCATCTCCAATATACAGTAATTTGATATTTTTATTTTTTAAATTGACAATCACGGAAGTCCCATTAAGGGCATTTGAAATACCGACTTTGCACCTCAGAAGTTCGGAAGTGTCGTTTTTCTCGAATTATGAATGGATCGAAGCGAAAATTGAAATACAGACGTCGGTAATGTGAATCTCGCGAATGAATTAGTCAGAATTTTGATTTTCGAAACAGTATAACAATAGCCTTGGAACGGCGTTTTTTCAAAAATTCCAGCTATCCTTCTCGCACTCACGTGTCACGTGGTACATGTTTCAGATGCCCTTTAGAGGCAGTGTCACATCCCCCACCACTTTCATAATTTGGAAACCTCTTTCTTTTCCAAACGGCTTGATAATTGGGCCTCAAGTTTTGAGAGGATACGCGGAATTATGGTAGTAATAGGCTAAGATTTAGGGACTTTTGGGTCTGCGATACTCAATGCCGTTTTTTTTTTCAAGAGAGTCGAAAAACCAAAACGGCGCGAGAGAGAGACAGTCCTTTAGGCGTTTAGCATTGAGTGAAGAAATTCCCACGGGTGTATCATGACCTGTTAAGAACAAAACATGTGACATTTTTGGAATGGCATGCGAAAACTTTACATACAAAGAATTATGTTGAAAATGATAATTATTTACCTTTACAGTAAATAAATATTATTAAGGGCAGCATAGAATTTCGATCTTTGTCTAATCAGTCCGTCCCACAACTGATGCGTTATCTCTTACGTTCCCAGGAAAACGTGTAAAAGTACAAATTTCATATAATATCGAGAGCACGACAAGTCTAGCAGCTATCGATTTGCTAGCGGCCGTTATTTTTTGAGGTTATGCGTCTAGCAAACACAAATAAGTCTTGATGTAAAAGTGGCGAAAACGACAATGACAGACTGTAATGAAAGTTTAAGTTTTACTGCAGAGACTCTGGAAATATGGAAAATCTGATTAACAAAATAAGTAAAAAAATTGTTAATTACATCTAAATAGTAAGGTACAAGGGTGGACCTTAATGAACTCTATACGTTTTAACAAAAATATCACTGAAGATTAATGTCACAAAAATTTCACATCAACAAAAAAGAGTCAAGTAAAAAAAAATAAAAAAAAAAAAAGAAACTACGATTTATTTAAAATCAATAGTGACCTGAAAACAAAATCCACAAAATTTCTTTCGTTACATAAAATCCGCCGTTATAGGTTAAGTATAACGTGAATTACTCTCGTTTTGTTCGTCGTTATTACCGATACCGTTTGAAACTCTACATAAGTACATCAATAAACGATGCTTGTAAAAACAGGTTAACTACAAAACTCGCTGCCGCCGACATCTCCTCCCTGGACTGTGTATTATAAATGTATACCCGTTGGAAATTCTGCAAGAGAGACAGAGGCGGAAAGAGACAGAGAGATATGGGGTGGGGGAACTAGTTAGACAGAGCAGTAATACGAAAATAGTGACTGGCTGTACGAGACTTTGATGCGATTGGATAATATCGAAACTAAAGAACTAGAATATAAGTAATCAAATATCAAAACTCACCCCCAATGTTTGTGACGGGGAAAGATCACTTTTCTTCAATTGAATTCTATTGCTTGGTGTCGCTGTCGCCGAATTGTTTGGGGAAAGGATGTTGGATAGGCAAACGCGAAACAAGGTTCCATATGAGAGTCCTATTCGTCGTTAGAGTGGCACTCGCGCATCAGACGAGACTCGTCGGCAGGACGCAACAACGGGATCCCATTGCAGTGTCAAAGCCAAGCCCGGCCGCGACAGTTTTATCCGCACTAGCTCGACCGTACACATACACATACACACACACGCACCCACAGGCATACACGCACGGCGTTGTCGAGTTATCGCGGGACTCTCGCGGCTAAGCTGCTGCTGCTACGACATCCCGAGTCCGCATCTCGTTTCGCTTTGACAGCTCCATGAATGTCGGGTGTCTAGGCCGCGCCGTTGAGACCGCGGCGGCGATTCTTACGCCATCTGTAAACGGCGACGTTACCTGAAACGCCAAATTTCGAGGCACTGCTTGGAGGTCGATATCGTTGTAAATCTCTTTGACCGACTTGTGGTATCGTTATAATCCGGTAGTGTATTATCAAATATTGGGATAGGTAATATTAAGAGCCGTGGTAGCGTCTAGAGACAAGTACATTTACCTACCATGCCGGCCAAGCAGACGAGCCGCTAACAGACTCTCACTCGAGTTTCGCAATTTTAACTCGGTTTTTCCTCTTTTATCTCTGTTACCAGAGATCTACTCATCTCTGCTTTCACTACGTTATATTTATTAAAATTATATTGTTTTCAAATTATTTTTAACTGACGTATAGTTTAGCTCAGATTAATATCGTTTAAAAGCAAAATAATTGCAGTTGCTTCAGACATTTCGATTATATGGTAATATGGATATTTTAAAACCCTTGAAAAATCAGATTTTTCAATTCAGTGGTCGACCGATTCGTCGCACACAGCACACGGGATGCCGCACGAGACACAGGGCACGCAATCAGCTGTCTCACCAGGGTCTCTGATCTCACATCGCATATTTTTCGTATATGCTAGGGTGACCCTTAATATTGGTAAATTTTTTGTTCTCTCACCCCTTTAATTGACTCGAAATATTAAAAAATGATTTTTAAAAGTGAAATCCGCTCTTAATATCAATATTAACCCGTGCCCCAAAGGCCCTTTCAAGGAGTTAAAGGGCACAACCTGTTTGACCGCCTAAAAAAAAGGTGATTTATGGGAATTTTTTTAAAGAAAACTATTGGATCGAATTGTTTGAAATATAGCGGGTATATTTGTGCATGTGTAACGAATACATGTTTGAATTTTTGAACGAAAATATTTTATTTTGGACAAGTTTGTCGCCATAAGAGAGGATGATAATCTCTATAAAAAAAAATGTTCACGTAAACGCAGCATCTTCTATAGGGAAGCAAAATAAGAGGTTTCCATCGAAGAAACCATGGAAGCCGGCTTCCACGTCGTTAATCCTCCTTATCGGCATAAGAACTGGTTAATTATTTTTACATCTTAAAAATAAAAATATCGATTAAGGACTTAACAAATGGTATGAACATTTCTCGTATGTAGATGTTTTTATCAAAAAAGTACTAAAGATAAGCCGTGGCAGATTTGAAGCGATGAGTCAATGCTAGTTGAATTGGATCGGCTAGACACATCAATCTATCGTTTGATACAAAATAAACTAAAACTCGACTAATCAATTTTTGCAGTCGGGAGTCTTTAAAATTAATTATTTTATTTCATGCTTTTTAAAGATTTTTTTTTGAGCATATCTTATTGGGAGGAATCTGATTGGAACTAATTAAACAGACTAAAAAAAATCGATGGGAACCTATAGGAGCTTATTATGTTCCAACAGGAAATTTATCCATTTGATCGTTTTCTATCAGTTTCAATCGGCACTCCTAAGTAGCACTATGTAATGTTCCACTTCACCTATCTTTCGAAGTGCAACAGAAAACGTCTTGTGGAGGCTTCGATGATCAATACAATGGTATGAGAAATTAAAAAAAACGATTATCATGAAGGGTAATATTTAGCGGCGCTGTGGCGTGAAGCAAGGTTTTTTTTTAAACATCCAATGGGTATAATATTTTAACCATTATTCTTTCTTATTTATTACAATATTCTTACAAAGTAATAACATAATGTGTAAATAAAATAAAGTTAACAAATATTCAAAGGATTCAAGTTTTTAAAAAAAGATGAGAATAATCGCTACAAGCACTCTACCGTGAGTACCCTGAAGTGACCTCCGAACTACCGTGAGCGCCCTGAAGTGAGCTACGAAAATTATGTTTCGATATACTCAAATAGGCTATTTGTAACAATTTGAAAAAATCATTTATCTATGCGAATAGACAATTTATCACCTTAATTTATTAAAAAAAAAGACATTGGACGCTAGTCACAGAATCGACGTTCAAAATTTGGTCAAGTAATTTTTTACCGTTTTCGAGAATATTGACTTCAAAGAAATCGCTCAAATCAGCTGATCGCCGGAAACACATAACTCCCGTTTTGCCCTGGGGAGGGGCCAGTCGAGAGTTAAAAAATAGAAAATGTTTAAAATACAAAATAAATACTTGAATTATTTATTTTGTATTTTGAAAAATTGATGTTTTCTAAACTGCAAATAAAAAAAATTCTGTCTCGAACACAATTGCTTGTCCCATAATGCGCTTCTGCCAATCTCTTAAAAATGGATCAGCCAATACGCCGAGAACATAAATATTAGTTCAAAAGAGGGTGGTTTACTTTGAGCAAAGGTTAACTTAAAGAAAGAAATATGTGCAAATTTGTTGAGAGTAATTTTTTTAATTCTTTATAAAAATAATAAATAATTTAGGCTTCTTAAAAGTTATAATATAGTATATAATAATATATATCACAGATAAAAAAAAATAACAATAGTATTAACTCGTGAATGGATACACTCAATCTCTTAAAATTTAGTACTTTTTTGTGAGTATACAGTGCTTCAATATCACATCATGAATTTATGTGTCCTTTGAAAGTTCGGGTGGCTGAATTGGTGCGGAATGTCTCATATACTCTTGGATTCGTAAAAAAAATGTAAAATCTGAACAGCAATATAAATTGTTACAAAAATTACAGCAAAGAAAGGGGTGCGTCGGCTTCCGTAAGAGAATTTTAATCAGCATTGAGACGCCACTAATTTTGACAGAGCATGTATGTAGGTGTACGTTTATATCAAATAGAATAGCCACGATCAAACTCGAACACCCGCCCGTGATCGAGATACGACGCGTCGGCCAAAGGTCTGGGAATCGTTTCTGTCGGCTCACATTTCGCGTGCTTCGGCTGCCATTCCGCAAGACGGCAAACTTTTCAAGACCACAGCAGTCTGGAGTACGCTCTCGTTGTGCCAACATTGCTGAAGAGTGTAATTACGACGAACGCACCATCGCGAGTTTTAATCACAAATCGCTAGTTCTCGTCGAATTTCTTGCAATTTTTATCACACTCTCCATTCAATTTCCACAGTGGCGAAAGATTAACAGAAAATTCCATTTTTTTTTAGTACAAATAAATCGCTCTTTGAAAGTTGTACCACGAGAACGACAAATATTGTTGTACAGGTGCGTATAAGTTTTTTTTTTCTCTTATTTTTATTTATGGTTTTCAAAATAAAGAAAAATACAAAACTGTACATAAGAAGAGATTTAAAGTCATATATGTACCAGTTGAGCGAATAACGTTTATATGGAAATGCTCAGTGTTACCTATCGTTATATGTATCTCCGATTGTTTGTTTACATTGCCAGAGGACAATACAGATTTAGAGAGAATCTTGACGTCTCATTGGATATCAATATCGATAACGGATACGATCGTTTACAAATCTCAGCCTAAAATTACAATTTTTATTGTACATTCCGCAAGTCCGTTTAATTCGCGCAGTCATATAAGCACTTTTTGTAGAAATCAAGAGGCGATATGCGCGGCAGCGGTCAACAGGACCCGATGGCGCACGGGTGAAAGAAAAACACGATAGTGCTGCCTGGCAAACACAGCGCCAGTGATAGCGAGATGTACATATGTATATCGAGCAAATATGCTTAGCTTGAGAAAAGAAAGTGAAGTGTGGAAAAATAACAACGGAAAGAGCAAATGTTTCAGCTCTTATGATTATATGTATCTATTCTTTTTGTCCAATTTTGTTTTCTTCTTTGAGAGATCCGAAAAACTATCTATCGGCCATCGGCATTATTTTAATGGATTACACATGTTTTAAAATAAATCGGCATGAGTAATTGTAAAGCAGACATTTTATGTAGAGTATTTATTATTTTTCAATGATTGATAATATTTTGGCAGCCGTAATAATTTAAACAAAAAAGTCTTGCAAATAATTATCAATCCGAAGTTCGTGCTAAAATAGACATCTTTTATTTGTGAACAAAAAGTGTATAGAAAAGACTATTCTACTGATTACTCGTACTGGTGTTTTTTTTTGATTATGTTAAAACGGTAATATGACCGAATATCCTCGCGATAAAATATATCAGGGAAAAATATACTTCATACATTTTTTTTTTTTAAACCCACGACGAAATATCCCAAAAGAATAAAATCCCGCGATAGAACATCCAAAGGACAAAATATTCCAAAGGAAAAGAGAGCTGATACTAAAATGCCAGTTAAAAAATAAAAACTGTTCAACACCATTTGGATTTTGATATTTTAGAACTTGAAAAATACTATTACGTGCGTGGATACGCGCGCGCGAGACTGTGGCGGCGCCCCAATGGGATCGCGGGGCGAAGCCGACAAAAATGTTTTTTTTTGCTTCCTCATCGAGGAAGCTTTGTTTTCGTGAAAATTATTTTTTTTTCGAAATTTTCATGTCAAGGCTCTGTGAATGGTCCAAAACGTCGAGAAAAGTGATTTAGAAAAAATGTCCGTATGTATGAGTGTGTGTGTGTGTAGGGCTTCGAAATTTCAATCACCTATAACTCAAAAACAGTTCAACCGAATGAGCTGAAATTTAGCACACAAGTGAAACAGCAGCCCGTCTTTAATTGTTGCATTTTTTTGACAAAATGTATGGAGAGATTTTGATTCTATGGGTTATTGAATTTAAAAAAAAAGCTTGAACGATCTAACTTTGGTAAAATTTACGATATTTTGCTAAATAATACATTTAATGTTGTTTAGAATTGAAGTTGGCCGAAATCGGAAACGCGGTTCGAATAATATGGGAGTTTTTAAATTTTTGTAATTTAAAAAAAAAATTTTATAACTCGAGCATGGCTCAAATAACTAGTTTAAAATTTTGCATAAAACTTAAATAGAGCGTGTCAATGTTTAATACTAAATTTAGGCAAAATTCATAAAGCAGTTAAGATTTTGAAGAAATTTGCATTTTTTTATATTCAATGACCGTAAGTGTCAAAATTCAATAGTCCGTATCTTCAGAACGACACGATGGATATGTATGAAATCTTGCACGCAAGTAGAGTAGAAACGAATATGTCATTTTATATTGTTGCACCTCTAACTACCAAAATTGAAAAAAAAAGCTAAAAAACTTCCTTATTAAATTTCATTTTCCACAATGCTTCCTCTATGCGGAAGCCAAAAAGTAATAAATAAATTTCCTTATAGAGGCAGCTTTGTGAAAAATAAAATTTAATGAGGAAGCAATGTACGAAGTTCTACTTTGCAGCTTTTTAGAATTTTGTCGTGGGATTTTTTATCGGGTTATTTTGTCCTTGAGATGATTGTCACGGGGGTTTTTATTTTTGGATATTCTGTCGTTCAGATATTTTTTCATTTCAACAAAAAAATCGCCAGAACCAACTAAATAAATGGAAATGTTTTGAAAAACAGACAGTAAATGAAATTGAACAAAGAAAAAATCTTTTTGCCTGTCAACGGTAGAGTTTTCCTTAAATCCATATAAAAAAAACCATAAAATATATGATTATTGATTAATCTTATATTATCAGGCGGACAATATTTTTATAGGGAAATCATTATTGATTTTTGGAGATTCAGTAAATAAAGACAATTAAATGTTGTTTTTAACCCTAGAGAAAAAATTGAAAATAATTTTCTACTATATTCCCATAAAAAGATAGATCTGGTGATCAAAATTAATGAAATGCTTCAATGAAATGAGGATTATTTTTTCATAGAGATTATTATTTGTGATCATTATTTTTTATAGATAAATTATTGTTGAATTATGAATGTGATAGGGTATTTCATAACTTTTTGAAGATTGAGTAAGTAGATTTTATTATTAATTTTTGTTACTTTTATTAATAGTAAAAAAAAAAAGTTGTTTCCAACCCTCGAGCAAAAATTAAACATAACTTTCTGCTTCCCACAAAAAGATGTTTGTGGCAATAAAAATGATTTATGAAATAAAGATTAATTTGTATTTACTTAATTGAGCTTGAAAGACCACATTTTATTCTTTGTTTTTTTTCTGTGTTGAATTTTTTTTTATTCAATTACCAAGAATTGGGAAGTCACTCTTAATGAATAAGATAGATTTTGGTAGATATCACGAAAGATAACTGCGCAGAAAATCATTGCAGGTTTTATGCTAAAGTTGAATAGATTGTAACTGCGCTTGAATCGACGATAACGTCTCGAGGCTGTCAAGACAATTTGCGTTATCGTTTTCGAGTCGTTTGTATTATATATAATCGACGTGGCTATACGTCGTTGAATAAACGCGAGTACTTCAAGTGAGATTATCGGTAGCAACTCGAATATTTCACTGAACGTCTGTCGAGTTTCTATCTTCGGGTATGATGAAGAGGTGAAGCCTGAGTAGCCACGATGATGCAATTTTAATTCGGCTCTACCGTGTCCAAGCATTCGCCAAAACCGCTTTCTCGACTTTGTACTTTGCTCGATGCCTGCTAGATTCAGTTTTTTTTTCTCTTCTTTTCTCGTTTACAGGATGTAGCTCGATTATATTATTATCTATTTCTTTATTTTACTATCAATTCCGACACATATGTACACATGATCGCACATAATTCGTAGGTCATCTTTACTTTTAGCCCTAATAGCGATTAGTTGTTTATAAAAAATTTCACAATTGATTTTTTTTTTAATTTTACGGTCAGACCGTTCCGGTTTGGTTTCGCAAACAAACGTATAAAAAAATATTTTAGTAAGGTTATTAGTAAGATTTTTTTCTTTAGGATTATTATTAAAAAGAATCTCTAAGAGGAAGTATACCTACGTCGATCAATTTGAATTTGGTCGTAAAAGGAAACTTTCTGCGAGGTGAGAAAAAAATAATTAAGGTTTTACTTTGCCGCCTCGTTTTCAATATTTGTGGCCGGCGCGTGAAAAAGGCCTACTTTGTTAATTGTAGTTTTTGGAATATGCGGATTTTTCGGCTGACGGTTAAAATTGATCTTGTATTTTTTTTTCTTTTTTTTGCGAAAATTTATTCTTTAACCCGTGCTGTGCCGAACGCATTGACAATTTTATCAAAAACGTGAGTAGCCACCTTCCATTATTTTGGAAGATAAATAATTGGTAAAGATAAAATTATATTGGAATCGCTGTTATGTATTTTTTTTATTTTGACTTCAGTTTTGCAAATAGTGATCCGTAAAAACCGTATGTCTAAAATTTAGTGTAAATGAGACTACTCTTGTCAGTTTCGCATTGCTATTTTTACTCTGTCAACTTGAATTTCAATAACACATGTACATTTTGCTTCCTCGTGGAGGAATCTTTATTTTCATAGAAAAAAAAAATTCGAGATTTTTATGTCAGGACACTCAGAATGTTTCAAAACGTCAAGAAAAGTGGTTTAGAAAAAATATCCGTATGTGTGAGTGTGGGCTTTGAAAATTCAATTGCCTCTTATTCAGTAACCGTTGGAGCGATTGGACTGAAATTTCGCACGCTAGTGAAGTAGTTGCTCCTCTTTGACTGCTGTAATTTTTAATAAAGTATATACAAGCATTTAAATTTTATAGCTTTTTGAATAAAAAAAACACGTGGTCGCTCTAACTTTCATAAAGTTTGCTATATTTTGCTAAATAGTTTGTCATAAGTGCATGTATATTTTATGTTGTTTGGTATTGGATTTAGCAAAAATTAGAAAAGCGATTTAAATTTTATGGAGTTTTCAAATTTTCATCATTTTTTTTTTTAATGCTGTAACTGGAGAACGGATTAAGTAGCTGCTCCAAAATTTTCCATAAAACTTTAACAAAATGTGTCGTTGTCTGATACTGAATTTGGTGAGCATCCAACAAAGAGTTCATATTTCAGAGAATATTTCATATTTTTTACAAAGCTTCCTGTATTAGGAAGTCAAAATTGACCAACATTCTTCCTCATAGAGGTAGCTTTGTAAAAAAGGCTTCGTCAAAGATACGAAGTAATGAGGAAGCAATTTGCAACATTCTACTTTGCAGGTTTTTTAAAAAAAGTAATTAACAGATTTGTCACTTATTTTACAAATTTTATTTTATCTTTGCTGTGTATCATATTAAACTCGTTCTTCCCACTGTTACCATTCGTACATTATTTTATGGCATTCGCTTCATAATGTACTGTCCAGTCGAAGATGTGACTTCAATTTTAAATGCCAGTAAAGTAACGATATAATAAGTATGTATTTATTTATTTATTTATTAACTTGATAAGACCGACGCGTGCGGCAAGGCAAATTTATAAGTATATGTAGTAGCTGAAGCAGGATTGCGGTAGCGAAATATTGCGTTAAAAATGCGCCGTGTTATGGGAGTCGCGCATTTCCACTGATACGGGGAGGTCAGGTCTCGTCGATACCTCCCTATCACCATCGCTTTCCTTATTGTTTATTTATAACTCAATCACAATGAGTATTTAAAAGAATGAAATATCGATAGCTTCACGAACTTTTTCGCATACACTTTTCGTGCGAAAGTGTAAGAGTCTAGTAGATTTCTAAAGATCGCGAATTTAAAACCACAAGCAGAGATGGGCATTCATTAAATGAAAGTGTATTAAAATATTAGAATTCATTGTAAAATAATAGTCCATGGAAAGGACGATTATTTTACAGGAATTATTTTGCAGGGAAAATAATCAGTCATTTAATTTAAAAAGTATTTTAAAGTTCATTCTCATTGAATGAATCCCCATCCCTGTCTGCAAGTAGTTT
Organism: Perithous albicinctus; assembly: GCA_964016905.1. Taxonomy (NCBI): domain Eukaryota; kingdom Metazoa; phylum Arthropoda; class Insecta; order Hymenoptera; family Ichneumonidae; genus Perithous; species Perithous albicinctus. The sequence continues at coordinate 19,375,737 of OZ024689.1, forward strand.
ACGAAAATCAGATTTAATTTTTATAGATTCGAGGTATGAGGATGGATGCATTGTCTCTGGTATCAGTAAGTTGTCATTTTTACGAGCACTATTTATTTTCCCGAGACACGATACACTTGTTTCTATACGCTTGAATTACCGTCCGTAAAGATAACGGCTAGGATAGCCGACACCGTAACAAATGGAACACTTGTGTTTATGGAAAATGCCGCTCACTTGTCACTTGGCCGGACGGTCCTCAGATTCATCGATCGCTGCTTATGGGTTGTCGAAAAGTCGGTGCAATGGAGTTTACCATGCCAGGAGGAGACTACAGGTAGACTACCTTATATTCTACCAATTTCCTTTGAGTAAATAAATCATTTGTACTATTGATGAATAATATATTAATAAATATGCCTTTCACAGAGGAAAACGGGAAATCGTTTGGCAAGATGACACTGGTGAGACCTCTGCCCTGGATTTTCTTTTTACCCGGATTGATCCTACTTCGTGCCCTCAGAGCTGGACTCAATGTTGGGGCTTTCGTTTTGGGTTATCCAAAGCTCGAACCCTGCGTAATGGTACTAAACAGCTTTATTCTTTTAGAGATAGTGGATTATGGTTGAGACAATCCTACAAATTACGTAAAAACATTCGTCGAACGAATGTAGATATTTTTGTCGCTGTAAATGTATTAGTACATTCATGTAAAATAATGGTTGATAAAACTGAATGCGAATAATTAGTTAAACTAGCGGGAATGGTCAGCGCAAAAAAAAAGTTGCACTAACCATTTTCTAAAACGCAACTGTGGTTTACTCGTATTGTGATGCTCATTTACACTTTCAATGCACCATGTTTTACCGGCAAGATTGGTGCAAGAATTTTGTCCAAAGTACACACTTTTTTGGGAGCTCGTGCACGTGTAGGGTAGTGAAATAATGAGACACATTCAAATTGCAGAGGTCATGAATCTGCTATCGTCATCAAGTAGTTGTGATGATAATGAAATACTCCTTGTATTAACTGAAAAAAGCAATATACCGAAAACAGAGAATTGTCTAAATGTCGTCGACATATTTTCTTATGAACAAATAATGTATTATTTTGTTTGGTGGGAATTTCGTAACCAATGCTAAACGCAGGTTGTCTCTTGGCATCTAACCTCCAGTTTTATTTTTTGGCTGTTCCGAAGAAACGATTTTGGTGAACGAGGACCCAAAAGTTTAGCCCATTTCTATCATATTTCCACATCATCACCTTAAAATTTGCGTTCGATCTGTCGAGCCATTTTGGAAAGAAAATAAGTTTTAAAAATCTGAAGGTGGTGAACGAAGTGACTCTGCTGAGTTTGTGGAATGTAGTCAATTGTTTAATTATTTAATGTTTATGGTACCATATTAACTCACCAAGTACTAAGGTCTAATTTTTTTTGCTATAACATTAATCAATTATTTTCAATTTTATTTGTTTGTATTTTTCAATAAAAATTTGTTTATCTCCAAATGCAAGATTTTTTTTCTTGAGGTTTATAACAGACTGTCCCCATATGTGCATTAATGTTTAACACACATTTTCTAGACAATATAGGCTACCAGTGTTTTCAGTTTATTATTATTATTACGTTGCGACGAGAATAACTCATGAAGTTTAGTAATTTCTCCTAAGGTAATGGAAACTGTACAATTATTTTTTTTTTAATTTTGAAAAACCAAAATCTTAGCCCAATTGTGCTGTCATTTTATGCTCAAAATTGCTATTGAACGCCCCCTGTGAGGGGAAGGAGAAAATAGTTTTCAAAATTTAGGTAGTCAATTTAAATAGTCTTCCGCAGAAGATTGGGGAAAGTATCGCCGACTCTTAAGAGGCAATGATACTTCCCTCAGAAAATTTTAAAACCTATTTTCTCCTAAATAACTCGACACATCAGGCTCAAATTTTGACAGACTGTGCTTTTATGAAAATTTTGTCAGAATGCGAAAGGATTGGTATTGGGTTCTTTCTTCAATTATCAGCACCCTGTGGCCACATAAAAATAAATAAATTATGTAAACTAAGTTGACATTTAAGATAAGACATATCTACATTAACCGATTGATCGTCGGATTAACTAAAAGTCTTTTCCAGGTTAAATATCTCCAGAAAAGCCGCAGGCGATTGAGGGCTATCAAATCAAACGGAATGAAAAATATGAGGCTGAGAAAGGAACGTGTCAAGGTATGTCGAGTAAATTAAAAATGTTACGTTGCATAAGGTTTCGATGGAAGTAGCAATCGTGCATGCGTAAACTGGATGAAAAAATAAATTGGGGTGGTGGGTATAGAGTTGCGAGATGAATCGTAACGCGGACGGCAATTCGAGATCGATTCAATTGATAAGATCGATCCAACAGACCCTGTCGGGTCTATCCTGCTTGGATGGGTCCAAATTGAGTCCGTCGCCGCCCCCTACGAAGATCAAAGTCCGCATGAACCACGAGTCAGTGAGTATTTTCTTCTGTCCGGCGTAGTCAACGGTTTATCATAAATCAATTTTATACTCTTAATAAACACACAAGGATAAAAATAATTAACAATAAATTCAGTGTGCCACCAGGATAAAATCACTAATTATTTGGTAATAATTGTGTCATTTAGGCTTCAGCAGTACAGTCAGGCTATTCGAGTAACAAATTTCTTTAAATTGTTTGTTGTACACATTTTCAAAATGGAACTGATATTAATGCAGTTTTTTAGAAGTCAATTTTATGATTTTAATTGGGTCTTGATAAGAAATATATTTTTTGACGCAATAACTGGTAGTTTAGACCCGTCTCTATCCTACCTACGTGGCATCACAACTTTTCTTTTAACCTGCGCTTAGAACAAAAATGCATGGATCTGTGAAAGTTACTAGAATTGTCCTGTGCAAAATGTCCTAATTCTCATGCATATATTCGCTCGTAAAAATTGATGTTTGCACCACTAATATTAGATTATTAGTAATTTATTTGCTCCGCGCATTATTGAGCTTTTGTTGTTATTAAAATTCGTCGATACACAGTGAAAAAAAAAGGTGTAAAACCGGAGTGCCAGGTTCCAAAGTAACAAACTTTGTGTAAATTTGGCAAATTTACAAAGTATGTTACTAAAGACCAAGCCGTTTTTTATTCAATTACTTTTTTTTTTAAACTTAGCGTCGAGTCGCCACCGCAAATCTTGATCCAAAATTAAAAGTGGCACAAAAAATAAAATGTACACATTCTTATATGTTAATTTGAAAGTGACAAAAACAAATTGTATGAAAGTAAATCCCACATTTTTAATGTCGAAATGACAAAAAATATTTCGTAAAAGTACACCAAATATTTCGTAAAGTACACCATTTTTAAGACATTATTTTTGTAATTTTTCTGTAAAACTAAAAATTGACAAGAAAAAATGGTGTCAAGTTAACACAAAGTTTCTGTAGAATCTAAATACAAATCTTCCAGTTAAAACAATATATGCAATTTTCATTTCAGTTTTTATTGCATGTGAGACTGTTTTCATTTCCTAACTCACAATTATTAGTAACACCAAGCCATTGTTCTCGATACGTAATTGTAGACACCAACACCAGAAGAAAAATCTACAACCGAATCCGCAAGTAGCCCCATGAACGTAGAATCCAAGCGAAAATATTGCCAATTAAGCTCGGACGAGCGTCAGTCGGACGATTCCGAGGAAGAAACTATCCAAGCCAAGATCGATAGGCTTGCAGCACTCGACGAAATTAGGGACGATACTAATTTTGACGTGAGTAAACCAATCTTTCGTGAAATGTATAGTGTTGAGAATTACCTATCGTTTTATAATACGCCTGATGGATACACCGGAATTGCACGATCGCTTCAATTAGTCTCTCTTCTGAATTTCCAAATGATCTTAACAAACTGTGTCAAATACAGTCGATGGATCGGTGATTATAAAAGTCATGTCAAGACCTTGAGTCTTGACCCGTTACAATCAACCACGTCCGTCTATGATACGAGTTCAGCGCCTCTCTTCTTCTTTTTCTCCTTCGTTTCTCCCGAGACATTAAAAATTATTTATCATTAATTGATGAGTCATAGAGGCCAGTGTATCCGATTATCCAAACATCGCCAACATATATGCTTATGCTGTGCCTATGCAGTCATTTTTGACGCTCCTACAAATCCTCTTCCTTTTCATTAACATCCCTTGATCAAATGTTTCGCTGAAAATCATTTCAAAATATCTCCGAAGTCTCTCAAAAAATTTTTACCTGTTTTTTTGCCTGTTATCGTACTTGTCAGCACTAAAAGAAAACTTCTAAGATGGAGCTGGCAGAATTGACGTTGAGCCAAAAGAATTTAGTTGGCTTAAAGAAAAAGTTTCATTGAGGTAACTTTGTATAATTAAGACTCAACCTCACGGTGAGGTTTAAATACGGCGGAGCTCATAGCGAACTTGCGCCAAATCTAAGTATTTAAAATGAACCAATTAAATATTTATAGTAACAAAGATTTTTCTCTCCATGTACATACGCAGTTGAATACAATGTCGATCGGACATTGTTTCTAAATGTGATTTTTGGACGTTTTGACACATTCGAAAACTTATTTAAATTAAAATCTCAAGAAAAAAATGTTCACCACATCAGAAACCAAAATATTAGAATGCTTTTTTTAGACAAGTGTTCTTTTTTTTTTAGCCAGCTCAATACAACTCGGCATCAAGTGATTCGTCGAGTACTTCCGACGAGAGCAGTATCTCCGTAACAGAAATCCAGGAAGTGCAGGACGAGGCCAATAACATTCTCTGCCGTGCATTCGCAGGTGTTGGCGGAGTAATTAAAGAAGAGCCGGAACCAATAAAGTGTGGTGACGGTGATGAGGTAACAAACATATTATTCAATCATGTCGTTAACTCGCAGCTTCGGGAATTCGCGCATGCCGGCGTATGCTTTTTTTCGCTTTATTTGCTGTCAATCTCCAACCATTAAATAAAAAAAGCTTATAAAAAATAAAACAAAAAATTGAACATACTTTTTGAAGTATTACGAAAAAAAAAAAAAATCTAACGTGACCTTAGAGAACGGGCCAGAAGACAAAGTTCGATAATCCAAACACCGGTAACGCGTCAGAGAATTCTCAAGACAATCAAGAGTTTCACTCGCCGTGCAAGTACGGTGACGAAGGGGACACAGCGTTTTATTCGCCAATCAGTTCGAAAAGCTCGAGCCCCGACCGAACGGCTCCCGCTCTGGAGCAAGTCCGTAAGTCTCTTATTAGAGAAACAACATGGGAACATCTTTCTCGTTGGAGATGTTCTCAATCAACGACAAAAAGTTTTCCAGTGTGAAGCGGAAGCAATCAACTAATTCAGTTTTTCAAAATATTCAATTTCTCTGTTGAAGAAAGACCTTTCAGACAGACGTCTTCTTTTATTTTGACCACAGCTTTTGTTACCAATAATTAGTAACAATTAATATTTTTTATTATTTTTAATATATATGATATATATAGTACACTTTTCAATATTTAAATATTGACGTCATTTTCTATTCACTCAATTTATTATGAGAAAGGGGTTTTTTTTAAATGATATACTTTAGGCTGATGGGTTTCCAGACAACAATCACATTTGAAAGAAATTGTTGTCACTAAAACTAGTGATCCAAAAACGTAATTTCTGTGGTAGTTTTTATTTTGTTATTTTTGTAAAATCGAGTAAAATCTTTTTCTGAAATGAAAGACTCTGGCATAGAAAAAGCATATAGTCGATACTAAATATAGAGCTTGTAAAGTGGTTTATATCTTTTATTGAAAAATCGCGTCTTTCGAATTATCGGCTGATACCATACATCGTATTTTTTTTTAAAGGAGCTTTGCGTATACATTTCCAACTGTGTTTATTTCCACTGTGAATGGACAAAATCTCAATTGAACTTATCGTACGATCAATCAACTAAATATTTCTATTAAACAATTTAATTTGTTGAAATTATTGTTTAATTTGAAAAAAAAAATGCCATGAGAAAAAAACTTCCTATACGAGGAAGTAAAAGCATATTTTCCTGTAATTTTTTTACATTTGAACATGAGGATCTTCTTACATGATCAGAAAAACATAACAAACGGCCAAGGACATATAATTTTTATACGGTTTTAAGTCTGTGTCGCGAATTAATATGGGGCAATCCACTCCGTTTCGATCTGGGTCGAGGGTCACCTCGACATCTACAATCTGGCTCGTAATTTTTTGTAGGATTAGTTAGACCCTCAAATACACCAAATTTTTTTTTTTCTATGGCAATTTTTTTTATATTCTTTTAAAGTGACAAAATTTTCTATCTTATAGCCAAAGTGGGCAAGATTTTTCTTTTTATAGTTCTTAAGCTTTTTCCATTTTTTAATCATTTTTTTAATCAAAAAAGTTTAATAATTGTAAGAACAAAAATCTTGCCCACTTTGGCTATAAGCTAGAAAATTGTGATATTCAACAGAGTATCTTTCAGAATTTTTGCAGATTTTTAAATTATGGCATTCGATATGTCACTTTAAAAAAAAAAAAAATAAAATTACCATAAAAAAAAATCTGGTCCATTTGAGGGTTTAATTAATCCTACAAAAAATTACGAGCCAAATCGGAGAGGTCGAGGGTCAGACCCAGGTTGAAACGGGACGGATTGCCCCATATATATTCTCATCGAATCTCACTGGGAATGTATACGTAGAATTATGGAGTCAACTTGAAAACTAGATATCTCTTTGGAGAAGTTTATTAACAATAACTGTATTTGAATATTTCCTATCGTCTTATGGTGTTCTTTCCTTCTCACAGAGCAAACTTGGTTGGAAGACAACGGCGCCAAAAGAGGAGATGACTGCCGAAACGGTGAATTGAAACCTGACCTGAAAGCAAAGATTTCTGGTACATTTAATAACAGACATCAAATTAAAAAAAAAGATAAACTAACGTTTTTAAGTAATAATATTTTATAAATAATTACATCATTAGGTTCACCGGACAAGACAACAAATGGTCACACCGATGAAAAAAGTGGCACAGGTACAAACGCACACCCACCAAAAGTGAACAAGTCTCATTATCGAGGCCGGCGTACCAGTAATATATCTCGCAAGAAGAAATGATTACCACCAAGAAAGAAAATAAGAACTCGATATACCGCAACATCGAGAAATACGTAGATTCGTAATAACCGCGTGACAGGCTGTGCGCATAATAATGGAAAAGGAAAAAAAAATGTTAAGCGTCATCAAGCATTTGCCATTTATTTCTTGGAATTTACATTTTTTCGCTTCTAATCTCGTACGTTTTGTCTATCGCCACCTCATTAAAGCACCCAATCGATTATTTATAGTTTCCTATATCTGGCCGCACTTCGTAATTCACCGTGATTTGTTTCTACATTATTACTAGATGTATCATTTTTTATGTAAATAAATTATTTAATGGATTATTTTGAGTAGTATGTGGATAATCAACATATATGTTGCATTAATATTTATATGCACCTTTACTTACTTACCGAAAACTTTACCGACTATTGTGTGAGTATTAGATAATTATATAGTATTATATAATCTGAGATAAAAATGTAATCCACGCGATAACCGATTTTATTATACAATTTTAGTATTAGGTATTTTGAGACGAGAAAAATCTGAAAGAATCAGTCGATTAAGGGTACTATGAAAATTCGATGGAATACTTTTTAGACGTGAAATTAATTCTATGATTTCTCCAAATACATGTGACACACAAGTGAAGAGTAGTTGCCCCGCTTTGACTGTTAAAATTTTAACTAAAATGTACGCAGGCAGTTAGATTTCATGTCTTTTTGATAGTTCCACAAAAAGGATGCAAAGTAGAACTTAGCACATTGCTTCCTCATGATCTTCGAATGTTTATAAAGCTACCTCAATGAGGAAGTAACGGTATCTATTTTGGCTTCCTCATAGAGGAAGCTTTGCAAAGATTCAAAAATCATCACGAAGTAATGTACAAAGCTCTACTTTGCATTCTTGTTTTAAATAAATCAATAAATCAATGCTGTTTATATATCATTATGTCTATGAGGAAGGTAAAAGTGATCAACTGATGTCCTCATAGAAAAGCTGCGTGGAAAGATGGACTAAAAGAGTTACAAAGCAATTTACAAAAGTTTTATTTAATTTACTTCTTATTTTTATCAACTACAATCGGGAGGTAAAGGAACATACGTGAAATTCGTTTTGCGGGTGGTATTCTTTTGATAATGGAATATATTTGAAAATGAATAGACATAAGTATGTTAAATTGACGCGTGTACAATCACAATTAAAATATAGCGCTACGAAGTACCCGTGAGTGTCGGATACCAAAAAATGTAAGAATTAGAGAAATGCACTCTGTTATAGAGGCTGCACGTAAGTATTTGCAGCTGCGCAGGTCTACCGCCGCGCCTTCTTATTAGCATCTCCAGTAAACTCAGTCACGCCAACGACTCGCTCGGAGTACCTCCAGGTGTCGGTGGCCCGCCAGTGGTCAGTTTCACACAAGAATCGTACGTCTTCTCCTCGCGCCAAGTTAACTGCTACCAGCGTTATATTTTAACATTTCGATAACACGATAATGCAATGGGGGAGGGAAGACGTGATCGTTCTTCCAGAAGGTAATTAGTCCTTACAGTCTCTATTTAAATACACCCTTAATTTTACTTCGTTTCGTTTCGGAAGAAAAAATTGAAGTTACCCGATTTTAATCCGGTATTGGAAATAAATTATTTGTGTGCCATTTTAGGGAGATTTATATTTTTCAACTTTACTTTCTTTAGTTTCATCAACTTTCATATTTCAAGGTTTCATATTTCAAGGTCCGCTGAATTAGTGACAATATTCTATAACACGATTCTTGTTTTTTATTTTTCCGGCAATCTCAACCTTCAAGGTTTTCAAACTGCTTACATAACTATTTGTTATCAATATTTTCACCTGTAATGTTATATATTACATAATAAACACTAATTTTTTAAATGAGAAGTTTTAACAGAAAATTTTCGTCACAGTCGTCAAGACAACGATTCTGTTAATTTGATACAAATTTTTCTGTCAGTCTCTAGTTTCACAAAAGTATTACATAAATTGTGTATTTTCAATTTGCACCAATTTTTTTGTCATTTTTACATTAATAATTTTGTAATTTCCTTTTTACACATTATATACATTATATAGTGTCACTTCCAATTCAACATACAATATAATGTGTCGAATTCACACAACCTTCATATTACTTTTCAAATTTGAGCAAATCCCATGAAATACTCAACATTTCTATTAGATGAATACAACCGAGTCTGTTACTTCGAAATCTGACGCTCCAATTGTACATATAACTTTTTAAAAATATATTAAAATAATAATTGATAAATTGAGGGTGAGATTCGTGATATCGATAAGCTAAATAAAAATTGGTGTAGAAGTTGCGAAAAATAGAGAAAAGAAAATCAGGGATTAATCTTGGGGTGGGTTTTTAAAGGAAGAAATACAGCCCGAAATATTGTCATGCCTGTGTATACTCAGAGAAATCTTGATATTCCTGGCGACCCATAAGTAACAACTATAAATTGTTAGTCCATTCGACTATTGTAATAGTTGTATTAACTTCCTCCAGTTATGAAACAGTTACGGTGACTACTAACCAGTTACGTTAACTGGTAACTAAGAAAACGTGATGAAAGTTTTTTTTGTTGTGCATACTAAAAAAGCAGGTCAAGATTGACCGCTGAAAATTGGGCTATTGCAAAGAATTGTTATTATTCCGAAGGACCGCACCTACTTCCTTGAATATGCTGATAGCTCTTGGTAATTACTTGAAAAAGCCCGCCAGATCGATTAGGGTCAAGCTGATTGAGGCGAAGCATTTACGGAGATTGAAAAGAGGTGATCGATATCGTGAATATAACACTCCTGCTTCCTAGAATATCCCGATAAATGATGAATAATGATTTGCGGATTCTTGGAGTGTATACGTCTTTATCTCGTTATACGTACTCCGTGCGCGACCTCCATACCGATTAATTAGGTTGACGCGATAAGGAATACGTACATGACCTCCTTAAGGTCCAAGGAGTACCGTGTGCCCTACTTAAGGGTTTCGTCCTTAGTCAACCCACAACGAATAAATTAACCATTTGATACGCGGTCTCAAAGCGAAACAACATGTAAAAGGAACTTGCTTTAATGTCACGGAAATCAGGGGTGCGCAACGTTCGAATAAAAGTCTTTTTTAACACTTTTATCTTACCAAATAATTATGGACTCTCATGCGTGCATGCGCGCGTGCTTGCGTGCGTGCGTGCGTGATAGAGGAGCTAAAATTCATACTGTGATAACTCGTTAACTACTCAACCGAACGTTTTCACCGTGAAAAAAATAAATGATGCATCCAATCAAAATATGTAGAGTACTTGTACGCTAACTGCTTATTCTATTCATATATTCATACATAATGACAAGAGTTAAAAGGTCGAAAAACGTACCATACCGAGATTCGAGGGTGGCTCGACGATATCATATTACCAAAGCGGTAAGAGTGTTGCGTGCATGCTATGTTTGGAGTATGCGTAGAATTACACGAGACGCACACGCAGGACGAAGAAATTCTTATCAAGCGCAGTAAGAAGGGAAATGGAGTGTTGAACGTGCGTGTGAGCACGGGGTTTCCGGATGTTAACTTGGCCACGCGGTTACCGCGTCACTGGCGTGGATGCAAATCCTTGCGCGGATGAAGAAGAAAATGTGGGTCAGGAGGGCGAACCGCCCGAGCCAGTAAAGCAAATTTACTTGTGTATGAACCGTGAACACCCGTCTTCCATGACGAACGGCGATTCAGTTATTTTGGCGGTAGGCCGCGAACATCACAGACTAGCGCAATCACGACAGAAATAGATATCGCAAGGAATCCCAAGACATCCTCACGTCATCGTACTTCCGGACACTCCGATTTATCGGCTCTTTGTATCCTCTCTTCCTTCCCGTTTCACTCTGACGACCCATCGAAAAAATCGATATTGGATAATTCACTGCTGCTTTCGGTCTCTTGCAGCACTCAGACACTAGAATATATCTTCTTTATAATCACAGTTCTTAATCCGCCCCCGCATTTCATTTCATTAATTGTAAAGGACTGTTTAATACGACAGCTAAAAATCTGTGACTCTGAGAGTTCACCTACATTTTTCCGGAAATTAAAATTATTTCAGCTTTACCTATGTGATCAATTTCAGTTCAATCGGTCGACACAACCACATGCAAATACTATACGTAAGATAAGGTTGATTTGGGAATGGAACCGGAAATTGAAAAATAGAATACTGTTTGAACTTAGGCTGAAATGTCTGTTTGGTTGCTTGTTCGGTCGACCTTTCGTTCTTTCGGTACTTTTTCTTTATTATAGCAAAATTATACTAAATATATATTTGGTTGTAAAAATTGATTTAATGAAAAAATTACGTATCGTTATTTAATGAGAAAAAAGGATGCAAAGCAGAAGGAAAGATGGGCACCATTGAATAAAAATTAGACTTTTGAATGATTTTTTTCATTCGAAAATGTATTTAAATCGCGCTTCTAAATACTTTTTCGAATAGTAAATTATTCAAAAGTGTAATTTTCATTCGATGGTGTTCATCCCTGAGCAGGACTTTGCATATTGCTTCCTTATGATTTTTGAATTTATACGAAGCACTATGAGGGAGTATGTTTATCTATATTGGCTTCCTCATAGAGCTGCTACTGAGTTTAAAGCCTTGAACCAAGAGACGTATTTTTTACATTTTGTGTTTAGTATTATCGCAAAAAGATCGATTTCTGGTTTGCCAAACAATTCGACTATTTCGTTTGAAAATGATTACAAAGGTATCAGACTTTTTCCACGTGTGTCTAACTAATTCACATGCCAAATTGAATCTCGTTTGATGAAGCCCATCATCTTGAGATACATCCAGACATTTTTTCTAAATCCCATTTCTCGATGTTTTAGACCATTTAGAGTGTCCTGGCATGAAAATTTCGAAAAAAAAACGAAAACAAACCTTCCTATGTACGGAAGCTAGAACAAAGTTCTAGAGTTTTATGGGTATTTTCGAAGGTCATGAGATTTAAGAGTCTATTAATAGTCTATAAAAATCAGACCAAAAAAAATGTCTACGCGTATTCGTAATAAAATTGTAAGATTTTCGGGAAATTCGTCGAAAACAATTCGTCAGATAACAATTCGTCAGATTTTAACGTCTTTTTCCTTAAATGAGATCTCATATTGTAATGATGAAAACACGCCTCGTCGATTCCAGTAAAACAGGATATATTGATGAGGCATGACGAATACATTTGGCTGCAAGCCAACTACATCCTGAAGAAGAAAATCCTTGAAATCCTGCTAATGTAACTGTAACAGCAAATAGATCTTTAAATTTTTTATTCGGGTGACATAATAAAGTTATAATTATTAGATTCAAAGAAAGATTCTCTATCAGCCGGAAAAATCAGGCATTTACCAATATTTATTCCACGGGCCTATGAATTACGGCATTATAATTTGTGAAGAAAAAAACATGATAAAAAAAATAGCTATCATCGATGCGAAATGACTTATTGGTACAATATCACCAAATTTTCTATCTGGCAAATAAAAATTGCTTTTCTAAGATCTGCTGCTATTCAATGTATGTACTATAGGTACTATAGGTAGTATACTATAGGTAGAGTATTTGTAGAGTATATGCTATTTAGCCAATTATAGGAGGGTATTTTGGGCGTGATATCTTTTTGCAGGATAATTTGTCGCTAAATCTTTTAATCGATAATGCTTGTGATAGCTACAATCTAAAAATGAGGGCACGTATACTTTTTTCTACAACTGATCCATCACCATCGTGATATACTGAATAATAAAAATAATTGAACAGGCAAAGCTTGATAACAGATTAGATTGAAAAAATGAGAGACGCCCCACGGTTGTTATATTTCTATGTAAAAGAGTAAGTAATTTTCCTTGTGTCGTGCGGCAACGTCGACGAGCTAATTTCGGTCCAGACAACCTTGAAGACACCGGTACGCGGGTGAACGGATTTCATTCCATTCGACCAGCTGTTCGTGCACGCTAGCCGTTAAACCGAACGATTTTTCTCTCCCGCAACTCTCCTCTGAGGTCTTCGTATTCAACCGGCAGCAGATCGATGCGTCTCGCGCCCGAAAGACTCTCGCTGTAAGGGCACGTAGTAGCACATAGTACCACCCTCTTCCTGTTTCTGCTAGGATATACACCCTCTTTGAACCCGGCGGCTTCTGCTATACATCGCTCTCTGTACCTGTGTTCTATCGTTTACTACGCCGCTTCGCGTTCGCCCGGTACTACCTTCCGCATGGCAAAATATTCCAGTTTGCTTCGAGCATCCATCAGCTCGACTGCACGGTTACGTTTTTGCGTAGGTAGGAACATCATCGAAATAGTCGAAATCTTTACAGTGTATATAATCTACACTGTAAAAAATCCAGTGTGTTATAGGCAATTGGTGTGGACTTTTGACCAGTGTTAACCCATTTCATGTTACTTTTAACAGATCTAAATTCATACGATCGAAAAATTATTCGGCTCACCCTCAAGGCTTTTAACACATTTATGTTCGAGATGAGTAAATGAAAATGAAAATATTGTTGGCCATCAATGCACAATAATGGCACAAATATAATTCAATAGGTTTCATTGAACTTCATTAATTTACTTTCATTTAACGTGTGTTTAAATTTTTGAGATTATGTAAACTGAAACGAGCTATTGAAAACGACCCCTTTTCTACCTTAAGGACGAAAAGTAATGTACGCCGCATGCGCAAACCAACTTTTCGACACTGCTACGGAAAGAACCACTTTCGTCCCGCACAACTGCCACGAAAAGCATCGCTTTTCATGCACGAGTTACATAAAATAATTTATTTGTTTATGATGAATGATGAAACAGGCATCGCGCTAACCTCGGTATTGAGAAGTCATCGTCGGACACAGAGGTTGGACGATCTAGCGCTAAAAGTCGAAAAAACCGATCGAAGAAGAAGCAGCAAAGATGGCCCTTTCTTGAAGGTCTCACTGTGGACCAACTCGGGCGGTATCGGCGAAGGCGAATTGAAAATCAACCAAAGGACACACTCGGAGCTTATCGTCAATCGTCTGGCCTAAAAGATGAGATTCTGGTGACCGAATATCGGCGGGCTTTTCGAGCCATTAGTGAAGATTCGATCCTCAATGTCCTTGAAAGTCCTTCCAAAACAATTCCAGACATTGAGCCAAGAGAAATTAGTGAACCACTTGTCGTCACTGAATCACAACCAGTGGTACAGAAACTGCCAACGGACGATCAAGACGGTATAATGGAAACAGCACCGGAAAGACCGCAGCACTACGAAGTACCGGGCACCTTTCAGGGTGCGAGACCAGCGCTTATACGAAGGTACAGCTCAGTATAACTCCATTGTTTTTGAGAGATAACAAATGAATGCACTACGTATTTTGTTACAAATAGGAGAGAGAACGGGGCAAATCGGGTCAATTTGCATAAGTGGATTATTCCACAAAATATTAACCAACCGCTCAGAGCCTCGTCCACCTCAGTTAGATAGTAATTTTGTGCATTGTTATAGATACCGTCACGCAGACACTATGCGAATTTTTTCAGATTTTTTGTGTGTCCCATTTATTTTTTACATACCGGTTAAATTTTCGAGTAAAACGAGTAACCCTTATTTAATAATTTTATATAAATAAATCGGTCCAGTAGATCTTGAGATATTGTGTACACCAGTTTGAAAAAGGTCGTTTCGAGAAAAACGCAAAAGAAAAAGAAAGTGCCGCGGCAGCAGCTACGTACCGGTACGTACGTCCCGCACCGTTCTGCGTACCGGTCCGAACGCTACCTGGAGTTTCGGCGCCTTTCTGCCACTTCCACTTCTAACAGCTGTAACTCCTGAAGTACTTTGAATTTCGGAATGGGGAAGCGCTTAAAATATTCTCAAAAGTATGTCGAATTTTTGAATCGAAAAAAAAAATCGATTGTTTATTTTAGGTTGGTGTAACCCCTTTATATTTTCGACACCGGTCAACACCTCATATTGTGCTCTATATTGTGACAACGCAGACTCATGCATAGTTATGCTCACAGCTTTGAGATGCAATGCAAAAATGTCAGCACTCTGTCTTAAACTTTACGATGTAATCTTGTTAAGGGGTACGAGTTTGAGGCGTGAAGGGGACGAATTTTACGGAAATACGGAATATTCCTCGTACGTATCCCACGAGGGTAATCACAGAGCTGAGCTCGCACGAAGGCCTACGTCTCTGAAGATGGAGGGCAACATGGCAGATACGACAACTGAACAGTGTGACAAATTCATCGAGTGGCTGAATGTTACTCGTCCGGAACTCGCTCGTATACCTACAAATCTCAAACTTGAAGGTGACATAGAAACTACTTCGGAAAATCACGACAAGTATGTCCCTTTCGTTGGAGCACGTAGACCTGAATTGCTCCGTCAAACTGCTCATCTTAAACTCGAAGGCGAGTCTTGCTTTCTTCCAGAATACACTGACGTTTTCCGGGATCACCATGTCCATGGTAAACTATTTATCTAAGATCGATTTATCAGTTGTGGCCATACCACCCAGTTTTAGTCATCCTTCGAATATTGTACTATTCCTTATGTCTTTAAAGTAATTAAAGAAGCGTATACGAAAACCATTTCTCAGTAGACGAAAGTGGTGGAAAAAGACCCACCAAGACGAATGGGTCATACAAACACTGTGACGTGAGCTTTTCCGAAAATCACTATCTCAGGAGTACAGCCAACTATACCTTCGTATGAAATTAAATAAGCGATAGTCACAACTGGTACATCTACCATATTAACATGAAATCGGCATTCCATTATTAGAAGACATCCGACATGTCATCTAAATGTGATAGAAACGCGCACACATTTATTGTATCTTGCAGACAAACGAATGCCGGTTTTTCCGGGAAGCCACCTCAAAGCTGGAGGGGATTTCTATGAAAACACGGAAAGCTCCAATGCCTATGGTGATCCAATGAATAGCGAGAGCATTGGAGACCTTCGGCAGGAAAAGGAAGAGTCAGAAAAGGAAAAGGAACGAACAAAGGAGCAGGACATGAAGATGTTGGTGTCCAAGCTAGAAGACTTGAACGGATCAGCACCATTACACGTTCCAGAATACAAGGATGCCTATAAAGTACACATATTTTTTCGACTCTCTATTAAAATGTCTTTTATTTCACTCGGTGTGAAAGTGGCTGCTTTTCCGCACAAAACCCCCATTTTCGCACCTAGTGGAATAAAATTTCGTACAAAACTCGTGCGAAAAACTTGTTCTAATTCGTAAGACTGCAACACTCGCCTTCGGCTCGTTCTACAAACTCACACTCATTAGAAAAAGTTTTTTCGACCTCGTATCGCAACGTACTAGTATTTCGATAGATTTATGCACGCCACTGTTCGGAACTATTGACATAATATTCAGCAACAAAATGTCTCCATGATAAAATATCATCCAAACAATTAAGAAGGCCAATATATAACAATTATATATTCATGGCATGGCGTAACGAGAAAGTGTCATGAGTAAAATCGTAAGTGTTACCAGCGTCCAGTCGGTGCCAAGATAATCTGTGTCCTATTAATTAGTCTTCTTAATTTTTTGGATGATATTATGTCGCGAAATATTTTAGTTTGGGGATATTATGTTGGAATACCCCTTTCCTTCCACGTTCTCTTTATACCAGGCTCGCACACTGCGTCATAGCAAAATTAGCCAATCCGTTCTCCACAAACCTCCACCATTTCTTTGATTAATTTCAACGGTGAATTCAAACATCTTTTTCTTATAGTAACTAGGGATTCCCTTACGTGTTCAATACAATAATTTTATAATTCATACGTAATATAATACTCCTATTTGATAATGTTAATTTTTTACTGTGTAGGTTTTCCCTCGAGAACGACCGAAATTGATGAAGCCTGAAGACGAGATTGGTCGCGCAGACGGCTCGAAGGTTCAGACGTCGGCCAGCCACGCAAAATTCCCGACCAAGATTGATCAGGATCTCGAGTACAGGTCCAAATTTATCGACAGAGATCGAGCGGTTTACAGGAAGCCACCGTTATCACTGAGGCGACCAAGCGTAGCAACCTCGTCAGCGATGGACGGACGGACAAGTCGAGAGATGCGAAGGCACGAGCCAACCAGCGAAGTGAGATCGCAGTATGTTTCATATGGTCAAGTACCGAGAGTTGAAACCCTTAAGATGCCGGCGAATCTTCGTCTCGAAGGCAGCATTGATCTGCACCCAGAATATCGAGACGCCTACTGTACGAGAAGAGAGAACCCAATGGCGATAAAGGAACAAAGGGCACATCGTCATCGCGATCGTAGCCTCAGCGCATCGAGAAGACGCGATAACAATTCATGCTGGATGAACAACAATAACAGCGAACAATTTGGACAGATTAATGCTGCAAACGATCAGGATGCCTTTCAGCTCCTCAGTACAAAGGTTCACGAAGAAAGTGTTGTTGGAAAACCACCCCCAGGAGCCAGAAGGTATTGTTACTAATGACAATGTTACAATATAACGACAAATTCCCCTATCAAAAAGGTACCCAGCTTTCGGGAGAACAATTCAATACTAAAATTAAGGTGGAGAGTTTATTACTTTTTTGATACACAAAGGCGGTTCACTATCAAGATTATGCTATGAGAAATTTGGCACAATGTAGCGCCCATAATTTTCATCATATAAGCATGCAATTTTTAAAAATCTAAAAATATTCTCCAGATGCAATATTTTGGATCGATGTGACCGCCTGATTCTATTTTCCTACACAGTGACGATACTGACATATTTTTATAATATAGAGACATAATAATAATAGTAATAAGCCGTATTTAATCGTCACACCCACTTTACTGTTCTCAAAAAGACGCGATATAAACCTGGATACTATAAATATATTTGTGTTGCATATCTAGGGCAACGCATTTCGACACAGCGAGTCCATCTGCATCGATGAGAAATCGTTCGCCAAGTCCGGGTTATCGACTACAGGTGCACAATGTGGACGACAACGAATCACGAGGCTTTGCGTGTCGAGCTCGACATTCACCTTCCTTCCATCTCGGCGATCGAGCGTTAAACCCTTCGCCGAGATTTTCAGATCATCAGCATCAAGACACGTTACAAAGGTCCTACTCGCCTAGCTTCGGTACAAGTCAGCATAGAAACGCTAACGGAGACGATCACGCCTTTGTCGTATTGGACAATGCTGGCAACCTTAATGTACCATTTAACCCGTCAGTAATAGGAAACAGATCAAGAAAGTTAACCGATCGAAACTGTAATAGTATCGTCGGAAAGAGTCCGCGAGGCAGACCAAGGAACAAAACCCCAACAAACTGGATGCCGCCGTGGTACGATAATACTAACACTATTTAGTCACGACTTTGAAATATCGGCGGTGAGACTCACAGATGTTTGATGAAACACTGACTTCACTGCCGTACACTAGCTTCTATTATACAATTTTATCAATTACGTAAAACTATTCGTTGTTGTTATTACTGTTATTGTTATTATAATAATAATTATTATTATTAATTTATAATTTATAAGATCATCGGTATAAATTTGCATAAATTATGCCGAGGGTTCCAGAAAATTGCATTAAATTAATAATAATTGAGAAGATAATATAACGGGATGTCATGCTAGGTGTTAAATAATTAAATAATACAGGACCGATGAGTGCGGTCTGACAAGCATCGCCATGTTAAAATTATTTGGTTTGAATGCCATGAATTATTTGAGTGGAAATGAAATTCCGCAAGAAAAACATTCGTGTCATCTTAAAATGATCTCTCGTTTTGTAATAAAATCAAACGGTATGCATCCACAGGTAAGAATTAAACCACGGGGTATTACAAGCAATACATACATATATTCATACATATGTTAATGGTTACCAAATCCACTGCCAATAGAGTGAATAATGTAGACCGTATAAATAGTTTTCCGTATACAGCCAATAAAAATCCGTGACGACTCAGGTACAATTTTTTAATTTCACAAATGACATATGTATACTGACAATGGAACAATAAAAAGTGATAATTATCATGATTTTCTCAAGTAAGTTATTAATAAATCAAATTTATATCAAGATAGATCTTTTGTGATTTATTGGATCCCGATAAATAAAATATATCATAAATAGTCCGACCCCCCGGCCGGGTATATCAATGTTGAGAAAAACAACAGTGAAAATAAAGCGTGGAAAGCGAGATAGCAGTATAAGCAGCGTAACGACTAGATAGCGGGAGTATTACGGGTTAACATATTGCTTTAGATATTCTACTTGGGACTTCTCCGTCTATGGGTCAACTTTTTCTTTCAAGTCAGCTAAGTATGCCACGACAGGGAAGGTATCTGTGGTGACTTGAACGAGCCATTAAAATTAGGAGCAAATTTGGCGGCGATTTGTTGGGCCGCAGGGGACGATATGTCTCCTCTTTATTGTGTCTTGGTAGAAAAATAAATGTAAAGGTCGTACGTATGGCTCCGAAACAGTAGAACATTGAACACAACATATATATATTTTGTACAAGTCAGCCTCCAAAAAAAAAAATGGATTTTTCAAATACATTTTTATACTATCTTTAAGAAATATATCTGGAAAATGTTATAAAAATATCGCAAAAATGACAGGCAAATATAAATATGCTTGTCGTCATAAATGTAGAGGCTCATTCATACAACTCATTTTTTTTTATTTCTTCGATATTTTGTAATTGCTTTCCTGAATTTAAATTAGATCGGCAAAATGTTTATTAGAAAACAGAGCATGTTTCACATAAAAACGATTTTTTTGGAACTTCTTTTACAAAACAAAATATAGATTATTTAAAATTACGCGTAAATTATGATTTTCAATTGATCAAAACTCTACAGGAATAAAAAGGGTATACAAATTGGGATTAAAAATCTAAATAAACTTCACAACACTCAAGGCATACTCTTGGGTCATACCCTAGAATTACAATCTGATCGGAGACCATGAGTTTCTCGAGTATGTCGTTCATTTAAAAAATCACCCATGTTTTAAAAGATACGAAACTTTGTTTATTACAGTCTGATGGATTACATTGACTTCGAATGTATCCGAAACCCTTATCGTCCTTATGTATAGCTTTCCTTTATCTTGTATAATCAATAATCAACACTTTTCTTTTCATTGTAGAAGATGGTTCTATCCTTAACTAACAGTGATATTAAAGACTGTGAGACACGCGTTATGGAGTGGCTATGGAGATTCACAGTCTCCCGCGAGGTGTAGGTTCGCCCTGACGTCAACATTGCCGAGTTTGATAAAAAATATTATGGACTTAATTCAGATATGAAAGGCACGTGTTAGAAAACCTACTTCTTACAACTGAACAAACCGTGAAAGCCTAATGTTTTATAAATAGACAATCTTTGCCGATTTAAAATTTTTCTTCGATTTCCGTTTTCTTTTTTCGTATATCGCGAATGACTAGACTTGAAATACATATCGCGAGAGGTTTTAGTGAGATGCATTAGATTTTATATTCTTACTCGCAGTCGTGGTGCACGTGACTATCGGTCGTACGCGGTACTTCGAGTTATCAGCTACCGATCAATAAAAGAACGCGAGATTTTTCGAGTTCAAGCAGGCTGAGAACTTTCGTAGGCTTTTCTTACTTACGGTGTTCGCCTCCATGCGAATCTTAAGATACACACTAAAGTAGTCTAGGATAGTATGCGTAATATGTTAGCGGATACTTCGGGAGGTAGACCGGAATGCACCGCGCTATACAAATCCGGGAAATCCCGTAGGACGGATTTGATGAATTCTGCAACGGCTTCCTTCGATTCTGAAATTAGAACAAAAAAATCGATTTTTCAAATATACATTTTATATTTTACATTCACAATACTAATATTAAATCGCGGTTAATTATTTAATAGCCGACTGGACCGACCTAACTGTGCAGCTAGAATTGAAACCCGCTCTCGTAAATTTCAAAATAATTCTTACCTTCGCTCGGTGCTTTATCCTCGTGAAGTACCGTTATCGCCAGTTTCAAAAGTTGCTCAAGATGAGGCTTGATGACTTCGTGACCATCGCGATAAAGAGTTAATACGCTTTGGAAAACCGCATCGTACTCCTCAAAGTCCTGTTCGAGTGGTAGCTGCTTGACGAAAGAGGGAAAAACCTGAGCTATGTCGAGAATCGAATAATTTGCGATAATCATTCTCGCTATAACGCCGATCATGTTGTCCCTTGGTCCGCCGTGATCCTCTCGTGCAGAAGCGACAACGAGCATGGTGAGAATGTCATTGTAGTGGCTGTACATGGCGTCCTTTGAATGTAACACAAGTTCGCCGAGACCGAAAAACGCGTTGTTCCGAACTTCGGGGCTTTCGTCCATAGAACACTTGTGAAAAAGCGGCAAAAGCTGATCGACGAAAGTCGCTGACGTGTGTTTCAATCCAGCCATGCATTCGGCAATTGTGCCCATCGCAAAGGATCTCTGCGCCTCAGATTTTGTGGGTTTCTGCAATTGAATTTTAATGGAATTTTTAATATCTACTATGAAAAACATTATTTTTAGAAAAATAAAAATACTCGGGTATAGTTACTTAATTACAGTACTAGATTTCGAAATTTCTCTGTACACATTTTCAAAAGAAAACTTTTACTTAGAGTTTTAAAAATGTATAAGAATCAATATAGCAAAAAATAACTCAGCTTATGTCAAGTACTCAAATTTATAATTTTAGATAGATCTTGACGAGTGACCGGTCATTTTGATTATTAAAGATGCACTTTTTTATTTTTTTAAACGTAAAGCTACAAACATATGTAAAAATTTTAACGCCACTATAATATAAATACTCAAATAAACTTACCGATCTCTCCTTTAGTAATGGCAAAATGGCTTGGAAATGAATAGCAAAATCTTCCGGCGGTATAACTTTACCATAAGCAGAAAAAACGTCACCGGCACACTCGATCAAGTGCTCGTCCTCCTCCGCCTCGTTTTCGATACTCTCGCCATCGGCTTCTTCCTGATCCTGGCATTCGGTTTTTTCTGTCATGACTTCGCGAACGCAATTGAAAATTGCTTCACGGTGTCCTTGACCAATAATAACATCGGCCTTAATTTCTTTCAGAAGAGTGGCGTACGCTCCGAGTCCGTTAATCACAACTGCTCGTTCGCTGTCTAATCTTATCAGCTCCGACAATTTTGGCACCAGTACCGACAGGGCTTTTTGCAATGCTTGTCTACCCTCTTCGGTCTTGATCTTCGATAAATTGATGCAAAATTGCAGCAATCCGTCTATCGCCGCTGCCCTTATATCTTCTTGAGGATAATTTATAACTCTAAAGATCTCTTCGAAGGATTTTTCGATAAAAGGCAAAAAAGCTTCCCTGCAAACCAAGTATGCAATCTGGTTGGTAACATAAATTTATGAATATATTTTACATATATTCCTTAATAAAAGTTACTTGTGATCAAATATTGATAACTTTGAATCGAGAAATATCTAAACAAATGTTATTGAATAATAAAGTGCACTGACTTTGAATAATAATAATAATAATGCCAAAAAGTTATTAATAAATGTATATAATAAATATATTTTTGGAATTTTATGAACGATTTGAGATTTTATTTTAGGCTTTTATTCACATTAAAGAGTGATACGTCAAGATACTTTCACGTACAGTCCCATAAATGCCCACGTTAAAAATGCAACTATTACAATCTTTATAACTTTACAAATACGTAGTGAATTGACTCTAAATTTCACACGCATATTTCTTATGATTGCTAGTTTCTGTATCCGCAAAAAATTAACGTGTTTAGATTGCCCGTGTCACACATCTACATCCTTAGCAATCATTGTATGTCGCATTTAAATATAAAGTAAGTCAAATTTATCGGATTTAAATATAAAGAATACTTACTCGGTGTACTGCGCAATTTCTCGAAGAGCCAAGATAGCTTCTTCTTTCTCCTCGATGTATGAGTTAGCTACCATGTAGCCGGCTACGTCTTCATCCTCATCGTCGTCCTCATTGTCCGTATTTTCAATATCTTCCTCGGCTTCACTCTCAGTGTCATTAACATCTGCGTACGGTGGGAAAAAAGCACCTGTCTCTTGTTCCTTGTAGTTAGTCTGTAAATGCCAAAAAATTTATTTTGAGTATCGTCAATATAATTCCGAAAAGAGTGTTTTGCTTACTAATAGTAGGCATTCTATGTAAATTCAGCCACATTTGCTTCCTCAAAGAGGAGGCTATGTTCTTCTCAACATTTTTTTTTTTCGAGATTTTAATGTCAACATATTTCAAATAGACGTAATTCCATAATTCCAATTTGTTACGTTTGGATATTTTGACATACTCTGAATACATTGACACGATTGACTTGAACAAAAAAAAATATTCACATGAATATTCATGTGCTTCATTTATGAGAAAGCGAAAATAACAAATAATATATAATGAGCAATCGGTTATTTTAGTAATAGAACCGTCTAGTAAATTCTAAAAATCCAGAAAGACGAAATACTAAATTCCCCGAGTTTTTCCTGATAATCCCAGGTCAGAAGAACTTCCATGAATATTTTAATACTTATAACAACAACCCAAATACAGGACCCTCATGTTCAGTATTTAGTTAATACTTACAACAATGCCCTCAGAACTTTGCACACTCTCGATCATATATTCGACAATTTTAGGAAGAGCTGCAGCCATGTCCTTTTTCATAACAGTACTGATAGAAGCGAAAAGACCGTAAACGACTTTCTTGATGTCTGGATCGTTCGTCTGCTGAATTAGATTCAGCCCGAACTCCAGGGAAGTACCGATCACGGTAGTAAGTTTCTCACCGCCGATACTTCTGATGAGAGCACCGAGAGTTTCTGAAAACAATTAGAGAAATTACAAATACATTTAATTTCATTTTTCCCTTGTTCTCACACTTTACAATTGATCATATTGAAATTACTCATTAAAAGGTTACAAACTCAAATATTCAATTATTACATGTATTTTTTATACGAAAAGTTGTGTTAATTTCCCTCATAATATCTTTTGGAATAGGATATCTTAAGGACATCTGAACGACATCCTACTCCAAAAGATATCATTTGGAGGCAAATTAAAATACCTTTTCTTATGTCAAATAGATATTTTTTCACATTTTGCTACTTTGGTTGAAGTCAGAGATTTGTGAAGTGGATCGAACTAAAATTCTCGATTTCGGTGAAATTAATATAACGTAAATAAATAATTAACATAAGTAAATAATAACGTTATCACGTTAGTATTTGTACAGTGGAAACTCTCACATGTTACTTAATGTGGGGATAAATAACCTATGCGAAGGGGCAATCACGTTGAGGAAGTAACACTTCTCCACCTCGCCTGTTCCAATGCGAACACTTCGTTCGTCCCCGCCACTTCAAAATGAATGTTTTCATTTTGAAAAATTGTAACTGATTTAAATTCAAAATATTCTGACATAAATATCTTGAAAAAAACAAAAAAAATCATGACAAGTATGTTTTACTATGAGGAAGGAAGATTTTATTTTTTATGGTAGATTTGGATGCAAATCGGAATATATGTGGATTGAAACAAGGTGAATACAAATTCGACGCAAATAAGACGATCGATAAAAATTTGATGGCATTTAGGATTTAAAAAATATTGTGTTCGCGCACTAGCTCGCGCAAGTTGTAAGATAACTGGCAGAAATGTTCTATGTTATTGGAGTAACATTAAGTAAATATTTTATCACAATTTATGTTTCTCGTATTTTTCTTTTGACTATCCGCTGATTTGTATTAATTTTGTGCCGATAGTTTATGGACTATTAAAGCCTGCAATGTCGAATCCTACAAACTGCTTCCTCAACATTTACCTTTGATAAAGCTTCCTGTAGGAGGATGCAAAAATTTATCAACATACTTTCTCGTAGAGACGACTTTGTCAAACGTATAAAATAATTAGGAAGTTAGATTTAAAAACAATTTGTGGACTTTTTTTGGTCAAAAATGCTTAAATGTTCAAAAATTTTACTTTTGTTTTAACTATGTAATCCAGTTTTTTTCAAGAGTGCCGAACCTTTCTGAGCCAAAGCAAATTCGTTAATACGGTATACCACCGAAAACGGAAGTCTCACATCCACTGCCATCGGTGAGTTTTGTTAGTATATAACCTGTTAAAAATATTATTTGGGTAATAATGCAAACACAAATTGGCCAAGAATGCATTTAATTTTGGGGCCAAATGAAAGGATGACTCACCAATTGCCTGAACCTGCAGGAACACGGTCTCCTCCGGTTGTTTTTCATTGAGATATGGATTGAGATGACCCATTATTTCTTGAAAGTACGGCAGCATGTGCTCTTTGCTAGCATTCGCAGCAGCTCCAATCGCGCTAAAAACAAGCCCGTTTATTTGCAAAGACGATCCCTTATTGAGATATCCTAGTAGTCTCTGCATGAGGGTTGGTAAGTAAGGCAACAGGCCTTCGTTGAGATTCTCGCAGAAAGTTTCGAGGGCGAAGAACATTTGTATAACACCGCGCGGTAGCCGCTTCTCTTGATCGACGTACTCGTGAACTCGTTCCAAAAAGTGAAAGAGAACCGGCAGCAATTCGTCCGAGTAACGACTTATCTCGGGCTGCAAGAATTCTGCAAATTGGCCAGCAGCGTAAAGCGCAGCATTACATACCACTGGATTTTCATTCATTATACCAGCTCGCACGCACTGCAGGAAATCCGGCAAATAATTGTTTTTTATATGCTCCGAACAGCCCTCCGCCAGTACGGCCATCGATAGGTAGGATGCTTTCTTTGCGTAAATATCGTTGCCGTCGAAACCAGGCTTTATTCGTCGGAGCTATAATAGAATAACAAAAATTAACATAAATAACAGTTCTTGAAGGCCTAGGTCATTTACTTGAAAATTAAGGTTTTGCGAATAAGATTGCTACTTTTTACGATGGACTAGGGTTAGGCGGACAGAAGGAGATAAACAAAAGTTTCGATACATGAACCTGGCCCCAGTGTGTCTGACAACACCGACGGTCAATCACAGCACGAATAAAACGATGACAATTCATGCGATATTTCGAGATATTTGAGGCAACAATTTTTTTGAAGGGAAATTAGAAGGGAGATATTTGATCCACCAATTTTTTAGAAGGGAATTGAAGTTATATTCAGATGGAATGAAGTACCATATTCACATTATAATTTATATACATAACTTTACGTCACTGCGGCATGGAAAGTGAGATTTCCCACAAACTCGATTCCCACACTTGTGAAGTAAAATTGTATACGATACTCAGTGGGAAAACGTTTCCTCAGCTCGTGTGATTGTAGCATTTGCTTTCGTCTCGTGCTACAAACTTACGCTCGTGCGAAACGAGTTTTCCCTACCTCGTGGCGTACTATATATACTATTTCTAGGTATTTGTGTGAATTTCAGGTAACGAACGAATTTTAGGCTGTAACATGTTTTAGGCTGCGGAATGATTTCTTCACTCCGCAGCCTAAAACATGTTACTATTATTGAAATGAAAAAAAAAAGATAGCTGCATATTTTTTTAAAAAATGTGGATATTAGAATTTTTATTTCGAGCTAGTGTATTTACTAAATATCAAGTTCTCAAAAGTTGCTTAGCTCGTAACAAAGTATCATAAAAATGTATTCGAGTAAAAATGCTCAAGTAACAAAAAATGCTGAATTTTGAATGGTTTGGATTTGATGGTTGTTCGGATAGGGATATGCTGTAAAATCGGATTGTGCTGTAAAATAAAAAGTTTTCTTTTCAAAGAGCAAGTATCCTCGCAAGGGGAATGCCGTGGTGGATGA
Organism: Perithous albicinctus; assembly: GCA_964016905.1. Taxonomy (NCBI): domain Eukaryota; kingdom Metazoa; phylum Arthropoda; class Insecta; order Hymenoptera; family Ichneumonidae; genus Perithous; species Perithous albicinctus. The sequence continues at coordinate 19,402,752 of OZ024689.1, forward strand.
TAAGATTTACCAAGTAAGGAACCAATTTTTCGGGTTTGAGGTGCAGAGCTAGAAGATGCATCATTTGAGTAGCTCGTGTAGCTGGTTTTTGTTCCTCGTTCTCATCTGCGAAGTAGTCTTCATCGTCATCTTCGTCCGTCTTGGCTGACATTAGCTCGTAGAGTACGTCTATGAAAGAACAATAATATTTCTTAAATTTACAGCCTTTAGAAAAGTGTAAAAAATAAGACTTAATTAAATTCTCTTCATGAGAAGAGCCCCCACCCCCCCGAAATGTATCTTTTTTCTAGACAGGCCATCGTTTCCGACTTAAAATTATTATATAGCCAACACTTTTTTTACCAAAAATATTGACTCTTTAATTTTGCCTAAAAAGGTTTTACCGAAAATCCTAAACCTAAATTTGCTAAATATATAGGGTATATTTCCGCATGCTTAAATTGCGGTTACTTTCCACTTGTGCATGCCCCCACGCGCATCAAGAAAGAGCGCACGCGAGGGAAATTTTAGTAAGGGAAGGGGCAGTAGGCTGGTACTTCGGCGAGCGGAGGGTTTTCCAACTTATCTGGATGTGCGTAATTGGCCGGTTCCCGAATTTCCAATTTACACGGTCATGTACTGTACGAAAAACGCCCGAGAGGGTCAGAAAAAAAGTGGGTGAATGGTCAAAGAATTCTTCATATTAAGAGAAAGTCTGTACTTTTTTTAGTCTGTTTTAAAAAGTAAAACTTTGTAACATTGATGTTATCATAAATCGATATGATAAAAAATATTAAATTATATAACGTACCGACAATAGGTTCGACGATCTTGTGCTTTACTAAGGCCTTTTTCTTAGTTCCAATGAGATTTCCCAGTAACGTAATTGCTCGTGATCTCAGATCATCACCGAAAGCGGTATTTCCCGCGATTGTAAGACACATAGCCGTAAGTTCTTTTACCCGTGGTCCGACAACAACGATCGCTTGATCGCATAGTTCGTCAAAAAGTTCGATAGATTCGATGGCTCTATCTTCGTCTGTCGTTGCAAGGGATTGAACGACCGTCATAGCCGGAATCATCATTTGGTGATACGCATTCACCATCTGTTAATAGTAATCGTCGCTAAGTAATATTGCTGATTTGCTTCAATCGCTGATTAAATTCGCGATACTTACCACCTGATTGCTCTCGACCAAAGGAACGAGATGCAGCAATGTCTGAAGAACGTAAAATGCAGTCGTGTTTCCGGAACCATCAAGGCTACTCATCACTTGCCCCAAAAGCGTCATTACGGATTCCGCATGTACGACATAAGCGTCAGGAGCTATAGCGGTTATCGTTGCCAAAGTGTACATTCCCAATTCCTTCTGAGCAATATTATCACTCGAGACTAACTCCTGAATTATCTGAAACACTTGCGGCCAGCTATTGTTCGGTAGTTCGTGTTTAACTATAGTTCCAATCAGCTGGGCTATGGCGTTCCGCACGTTGGTCTCTTGTTCTCGCAGAAGACCCTGCATAGAAAAAAAATTTAATTTTCGAATTTAGAACAACGTCATCGAAAAAATACTTATAACTGACTCTGAGCGAGTATGAAAAAAAAATGTTATTAAAATTTATAAAAAAAGTAAGACGTCTTAACAAAATCTAATATATATGTTAAAAGAAAGACATACAAAAACGCATGATATTTATCGTATGCAACTATGAAAAAAAATTTAGTGGTAACATTCGAAGACCTACATTTTCTGTTATAACGTTTTGTTCATACAATGGACCGATTTTTATGTAGAACGAATAAAAAAGAACACATAAAAATAAAAAATCGGTATGTAATTCTGGGTGAAATATAGGATTAAAAAATCTGAAATAATTAGCACTTATTCTAGACACTCTAAATCACTCGAAAAAAAATTTTGGACTTTCACGGGTGATCTACTTCGTGTGACATGCCTCAAATAGAAGCCTGGTCTTCTGTTTGATGTGTAATAATCAAATTTTTTTGAGAAATAAACAAAAAGAATTGTGAACGTTCACGAATTTACTAGAAACTTTTTGCTAAATACATAATAAAAAGAAAAAATGTACAATACCCCCACTGCAGAATTGTTAATCTATACAAAAATAAAATAAGTTCTTGAGGCTAGGAAAAATTCTCAACAGCTGTCGCCTTTTTCGACGTTTACAACCGTCACAAGTCCCCGGCGTTTCTTTAGTCGACCTATCAAACGGTACCAAGCTGGGTTGGCGATAAGATGCAGCCACCGCGCGTCTGGGTGCTACGCGACACTTAGTCCTTTAATGGGACTACTGACGCAGCTTGAAATGGGATTTGAGACTGCTACTTAAATATATTTGTTATAGTTACAATAATCGGACCGTTACATGTGAAATTTCATCGGAGCCAGTATTCAATGTAATTACCTGTAACAGGATTTGTTCCTTGGCCCTACTGCGGATATTCTCCGGCAGATGAGACCAGTTCTGAATTTTGGAGAAACGCTTCCTTAGAATTACAGCTGCATATTGACGTATCTGAAATTATACAGAAACTTATTATTAGTTAATTAAACATTGCACATGGTGTTCAGCGAAATGTCTACAGAAACAGAACAGAAAGTTATTTCAGGATACTCCATCGCCATTTCATTGGAAGAAATTTGTTGCTACCCTACTTTCATACCATTTTTAAATAATTTTGTAAATTCATTAATATACACTTTCTTAGAGTGTTAAGCAAATTTTCAAATGATTTCTAATTTTCTAATCATAAATGTAAAAGATACTGAACTACAATCAATAAATTTTGGCAGACTTGGATCAAATTTTGTTCACACATGAAGAACACTAGAAAAAAGGTTTGGATTCAGTAGAAAAATTTGACGAAAATCAGTCAAGCTGTAAAAATTTTCTGGCATTTTGAATTCTTAAAAAAAAAGACATCAGTCGTATATTTCTGTGTATCGTTCATTCTGTATATTTCAACAGCAAAAAGTGAAGATACGTTGAATTATTTATAAAGATAGATCATGTACTTCTTCTAATAATAGTGGGAAATAGGAAAAAAAAGAGTGTATACCATGGGTTTTTGCGACAGTATAGAGATGTCAAAAAGTGCCATGGTGCTCTCTGGTTTCTTGAATGCCTCTCTTAGCTCTGCAGTCGCCTAGAACAAAAAATTTTGTTATATATCCAGCATTGTGATGTAGTATATCAAATTTTCACAATAGTATTGTCGCAGAAATAACAAAAAAAAATGAAAATTCCATTGAAAATGCTGCTTTTTATAACTAGGCAGTAAAGCTATTCTTATGTTTAAGAAGGATGTGAAGAACAGTGGATTAAATATCGCTGCTGTAGTTTTGATGAAATATTATAATTTGGACACAGTTTTAAATCTAGGTATGTACCTGCAGTTTATATGTTTACATTTTATTTTAAACCAACCAAATTTGTCAATATGAAGTCAACCTTCAGACCAAACATATTGCATACAGATTTTTTGCGAAACCCTTGATCCTTTTGATAAATATGAATTTTTCTTTAGTCATTTTTTGTATGTACAAATAATTAAAAAATAATTTTTTAAAAATGTGATTTTGACTGAGCCAATCTGTATAAGTGCTTGCAATTTGAGTGAGGTGAAAAGAGACAAAAAAAAAATTGATTTCAAATTTATCAACAATTACTTATAAATCAGGTGCACATTTACTTATGCCAATTTGCGTTACAGTTGAGTTAACTAATGAACGAAATTTTTATTAGAGCATGAGTGGAAAAAATGCCGGTGAGAGGTGAGAGAACTTGGCGCAGCAAAACCGGGACCGAGCACGTGTTGAATTTGACTGTAATACACGTATATTATTGAGCGATGGAACTATTGCGTAGAATAATTACCTGTTGAACGACGAAAGTATCGGCGACCAGGAGTCGACTCAATATATCCTCCATGATTGATATGCGAATGTTGATTTACCGGTGAACAATAATGACAGCTTTCAGCACACCGAATAGGCTGCTTTCTACTCTCGACGAGTCTCAACTGATCACAACTGATCGCCGTTAGCCTTTACTGCTTATATCAAGCTGCGCACTGTTCTTCGATGAAAGGAATGAGAGACGAAGAGACTGGGCGCGACATCTATACGATCTGAGCAACATTTTTATGGACATGAGTCTAGCGAATTCTTAAAATGCTCAGAAAACAGCTCCTAGTTTTAGAAGTAATATAGCAACTGCGAATTGCGAATGTTCGCACATATGTATAAGCTTCAGCTGGACACGGTTTTTACCCAGCGGCCAGATCAGGTTGCGTGTATATTGTGGTGTGAATGCTCCTCGTTACTTATCCGTAAGGGATACAATACCCACTGAAATATAGTAATACTGGGGCAGAGATAGTACACGGAATTAAGACGATGTGTGTCGTCTCTCTCGCACTTACGGTGACTCAGTCTGTGTAGCACATCACTTTAATGTGATGTGAAACTACAACGAGTGCGAGAGAGATAGAACTAATCTTACGATCCCAAATTTGTCCGTCATCATTAATCTTTTGGATAAAAAGTGAGAAACTCGACATGCAGAATCGTAAGACGGATGTCGAATTTCTCATCTTTTATTCAAAAGATCAATCGGGACGGAAAAAATTGGTTTACAGTTTTCGTTACCGATCGAGTAATTTTACATCGTCTTAAGGTGATGTGCTATACCGACTGAGTCGCCATAAGTCCGAGAGAGATAGCTGAATCTTCCCGTAGCTTTTTTCCCCGCCACGGTTAATTTTTGGTATAAAAGACTAGAACGGTTCACTGCCGAATTCTAAGACGCAGTGAACCGTTCTCATCTTTTGTTCAAAAGATCAAATGGGAATGAGAACAACGCTTTACAGTTTTCGTTACCGACCGAACACTAGCACAACGAAGTGTGGCATATCGTCCATTCTCGTACTTATGGTGACTCAGCCGGTATAGCACGATGTGAAATTACTCGATCGGTAACGAAAACTGTAAATCGATTTCTTCCGTCCCGATTGATCTTCGGAATAAAAGATGAGAAAGTCGACATCCGTCTTACGATTGTGCATGTCGAGTTTCTCACTTTTTATACAAAAGATTAACGATGACGGAAGATTTTGGAATCGTAAGATTAGTTCCATCTCTCTCGCACTCTTTGAGGTTTCACATCACCTTAAAGTAACTACTGCGATCCAGTTGAGTCAAATCAACGTCTCGAAAAGAAAAATTTCTTTGAGCATAAAAAACACATATTTAGTGTCATTGGGATCGACGCACCCTCAAACTTAAGAAAATATTGGTTCGCTTTATGCAAAATCAATTGATAATTAAAAGTGTCTTGATCGGAGGTACCAACTTCGTATAGTCAAAAAATAACTTCGATGTAAACAAGAGAGAATAAAAACCCGGTGTTTAACAGTTCATAAATGTCAATAATGATCATAACAAATAGTTTCCTGTAGTAATAACTCATTACGCATGACAAGAAAATATATTGAATTAATATCTTAATCAAGAGTGAAATATGTTGGTGCGGTTAGCCTCACTGCAAATCGCCGTTCAAAGCTATTTGAAAAGTTAAGGGGAAGCGAAAGAAGCGAAGTCTCTCGGCGGTCGGAAAAACCGATTCTCGTGTAAGTTGTTTAAATTAGCTGTAAATGTTTAATTCGAAGCTGTTTACTACGCGAGGAGGTAATATACAAAATACTGGAGTCTCGACACCCGTGCCTTCATTCAAGACTGGTGAATCTGCAAGTCCCGCGCATATGCTCCGGGCGTCGTCCGATTTCAAGGTTCGTTGGGATTACTGTCCGTTTTTTTAAATATTTTTAAATCTTCGCTGTTAGGTTGGAGTGACCTTCAGATCCATACAACACAGAGGGAAATCGTTCATACTTTCCTTTTTTTTAAGAGCATTCGATTAATTTTTATTACTGACTTTAATATATTTGAAAGGGAGTTGGATAGAAGTAATCGTTTTTATTCCTGATATGCCAATTTCACAACAATCAGGAATCTTCGCAACTTGACTCTCAATTACTTTGATATAAAGAGTACCGAGAAAAAAACAAATCCTATCAAAACTATTTTTAAAAAGTCATCCATACATTCAGCAGAGGGCGTCTGAGACGACAAAGCTTCCTTTATAAGGAAGCAAAATTACCATAACGGTTGAGTAAAATCTTCTATATCGTCTGTGAATTTTTCGCATATCGCCGATAGTGGCGCTGGTGTACCACGTCGCTTTGGAAATTTCTACCATATGACTAGGTAATTTTTGCTACATCCTTGTCTCCGTGTTTTTTTACACTGAAATTGGATGTGAAGTATTTAAGTGGTATATTTTTTAATAAATAGACAGCAGTACTATAGTGTTTCAAACAATCTGAAATAATAGAAAGGCCATGTTCGTCAGATTCTAATTTTCAGTACATAAATAACGTGTACAAACTTGTGCATTTTGTATTTTACACAATTATTATTGTCTCATGTGCCAGTTTTCATTTAACAAAATTATTTCTATTAATTTTACACATTTTTTTCTGTAAATTCGACGAACTTAACATTTTTGTCCAATTAACGCAACAGTGTTTATTACTTCGAAATCTGGTACTCTGATTTTACACACTACTTTTTAAGTGTGTCTGGTGTCTACCCTGCTTAGAATTTCCGATTAAAACTGATAGAAACCGATCAAATGGACCAAATTCCGACTCAAACTTAATCGATTTCAAAAGTTTTCAATCGGATTTTTGTTCTTTTAACGGGTTTTAATGGGATCCTTTATTCAGGGTAATCTAGCTAATTGTGAGAGTTATCTTAGTGAGTCAGAAGAAAAAGTAGCTGAATTACTACAGAATGCCTAATACTTTGATTGTAAATTAAATTTAACTCAACACAGTAAATGAGTTGAAGTTTAACCGTGTAAGGTTAACGTACAGTTCGTCCCTAATATCCACTTAGTTCGTATATGTATTTAATCGCTGTAAATCCTCGATGTTTAAAACAGCAGCTATCCATAACGTGATCCTCCCTACCCCCTCTGGTTTTCTCTTTATCTTCCCTCGAGAATTGTCCCGAGAGTTTTACAGGCATAAAAATAAATAAGAGGGCCTGCAACCAAATAAACAAATTTTCCGGAATCTCCGTATCTCGGCGTTTCCGCCATACCGCTCGAAAATAACTTTTGCTCTGCGTGTGCCACCTACTCGGACGTTCGCAAATACCGCCTACTCCTTACTCGAAAAGCAGGAAAAAAAAAAAAAAAAATCATCGTGCATGATTTCACACGCGATGTTCCGGAATTCTTCTCTGCTCGGGAATCACTGCACAGTGTAAAGTTGCAGACCGTTCGAAAATCAGCTTCTTCGTCTAGTTCCCTGGTCTCGCTTGCTTGAGTTTATTATTTTAGAGCGAACCCCTTCCTTCCAGGTTGCCGCTGCTAGAGCCCCGTAGCTCTTCTCGTCTTCAACGCATCGCCTCTGCCTTTTTCAATCTCCGCTTTGAGATAATGCAGTCATCCTTGGATTCTACGTACTTTCTTATTCCTCATTTTATCACATATTAGTTGGCAATATTGGAGCAGTCCAGAACCGTCGTCGTGCATGTACAGCGAGGTAACATAAAAGAAATCGATGATTTTCTTTTTCGCTTATGAATTGAGTTTGTGTAAGTTTAAAGTGGTATGTTCACAGTATAAATAGTAAAATGAGTGTTGCATTGTGAAAATGTTAAAATATCGGTATTGCAATGTTGAGAAAATATTAGTAATATGATTAAGTATGCATGAAGTTCAATGATTGTATTTTTTAAGAACTGTAAAATATTAAGGAGGTCCTGTCGAAACTATGTATTTGAACTTTTGTGCTTGACAGTTTTGTAGGCTTCGGAATTCTGAACGTGAATTGAATGTTTTATAAGATTAAGCAACTTTGAACGTAATTACAAAGATTGAAGGTCGATAACCGGCTAAATAGCTAATAAATTAGACATTAAAAATCGTAGAAGCTTTCAGTAAAAAGTTCATGGGCGACAAATGCGAAATTCATTGTTAGCGATCTATTCGTGCTCTGATTGGTTGCCGGTCAGAAATATATTTTTCAAAATATATTTCTGACTAATATAATTATCTTCTAACTAATATAAGAATCTAATTCAATATCACAAAATCACAGAATTTTCTGAACACTTTGAAAATTAATCGCAGCAACTCGACAAATGAGATATTTTTCAATGAATATTTGCGATTTGGATCTGACCGCGTACCCTTAACATTTCATTTTTTTAAAAATGCCGAAAAGTCGACTTTTTTCAATGATCTAAACGAGGCTCCTCCCTTAATTACAATTTATTACCAGTAATAATGCTTCGATGTGTGTATACTTATAAGTGAAATTATTCGATCGTACCGATACGGAATGAATGAATGATGAAAAGTTTCTAAAACAAGAAGAAAAATTGGGAAAGGTGCTCAAGTATCTGAAATAAAATTGCGTCCCAAAGAAGCACGCTGTTGCTCGTCTGGTGCCGTCTGCTGTAAGGACAGTGCTCCGATTGCTGTCATCATTCTCGTTGAGTGGCTTCGCTTGCACATCGTCTTCTCCTAAGACGCATTCCACATAACTAGCGACTACATATCTTTCTCTTCTTCTCTAGATTCTCATCTCCACGTCATAAGTGGAACAGTGAAAAGATACTCGTACACGAGGCTTGCGCTCGTTTTTGCTATATTATGCCAGAAGAAAAAAAAATATCGATATCCTCTTCGGCTTGATTAATCAATGAAACATGATCCGTGATGCGACGAATCCGCTTTGTATAAATTGAGCGTATTTCTCCCACTCGTTGCAACGAGCGATGATGCGATCGCTGTTGGTACACGACGTCTGATTTATTGTGTAAGCAGTATAAGATCGTGCGACTGAGGTTCATCGGCAGGACGTGCTCTCGTCGACGTTATAAAATCGATAAGAATGAAAGCCTGAGAGACCCAAAGCGAATGCGTGAACGACAGAATCGATTCATTTTTCGATCGCCGAATGATCACAGGTCCATTACGAACAGTATAACCCCGATTGAAGTGAAATCTCTTTAGTATTTCACTCGCTTCTGTATGCATATAAATTGAGAATTCTTACGGTTCAGTTTTATACTGCATCATGTTTTCATTACGTACAAAGTTTTGGCTTACTTGCTTAACTTTCGCGGAAACGAGAGCGAAAATGTACATTTTTTAAAAATTCAAAATAGCGTAAAATCCGAAACGCTTTACCGATTTTATTCAAATTCAATACCAAGCAAGATCGATCGTATCCGCACTTATGTAGATCTATTTAGCACAATTGTCGAACTTTTATGAAAGTAACATTACGCCCTTTTTTCCATAAATTAAAAATTCTATGAAATCGGTACATTTTTCAAAATCATGTCAATCAAAGAGGTGTTACTACTTGCATTAAGTTAGATCTTAAATTCGATCTTAAGTTTGATTTTAAGTTCGTACTTAAGTTTGATCTTAAGTTCGATATTAAGCTCGATATTAAGTTTTATCTTAAGAACGAAGTTACGTCCAAAAATTCAACCCTAAGAAAAAAGTACTAATACTTGAATTACGAGACGCGTGGGAGGCGTCAATATAATGTTCCCCGGATAATCCGAGCGTACGGCTAACCGAAGCTATAACTTAGTTTTTTTTTTTTTTTAAATGTTAGCCTTGTACGAGATCCTTCAGACTCGCCGAGAGTACGAAGGTTTCAACCACATCGACCAGGCTCGCGTCGACACTTTATCTCTCGCTGCGATGAATTTCTCGGAGAGGAAATCGAGACGCAAGCGAATATGCTGGTCAATCGGTGCCGACACACTGGTGTTTACACACGTGGTCTGCAACTACCGAAGCGATATAGTGGTACCTCTTCCTCATATACTACACCTAACGTGTAGAGCAGTCCGTTCATTTGGCGATGTACTGGTTTGAGCAACGAATGCGAGATTACCTAAATACCTAATGCTCTACTGTACACTTAAAACCATTGGAGGAACGACGCAGTGTGTGTGAACTCCGAGGTAGAGCGCCCACGTGGAAAGGTTTGCTCGAGCTTTACGACTGAGTTAGGCAACCCGACCAGTAGTGCAAATACCCTGCGTGTCGTCTGCTCGCAACGTGTTCGCTTCTATCTATCTGTTTCATCGTTATCTATGCCTTTTTCCTGTTCTTAGTTCTTCTTTAAGCGGAGGGTTAGAAAAAGATCTTTCATACTTGAAGAGAATTTTTAAATATTAAAAGTTTGGTAAAATTGTGTTTAGCGAATTTTTCCAATTTACTGCAACAGATGCGGATATTCTATTTTATTAGCAAAGTTGATAGATTGATTTAAAAACCTGCGTCAAGTCAGAGGATAGTGACGTCGTCGCGCGTACTTGGCCACGAAATTTAAAAAAAAAGGTTACAAAGTTAAACTTTGCACATTCCTTCCTCATTATTTTCGAATTTTTACAATATATACTCAACGAGGAAGTATGTTAATCAATGTTGGCTTCCTCATAGAGGAAGCTTTGTAAAACTTTTCATCAGTCCAACAAATATTTGTTTTTAATTTGAAATTTGGTGTTTCATTTGATTTTTAGACATATTTTGGATTTTTTTAATTATATAAATAAATTGTCATGCGTGTCAGTGATTAATAAAGTTTAAATGCCCATTGGATGTCGGTAATAGCTGGTCTTCTGACAATAAGTTCTCTTCGCGGCGCCGAAGCTGCGTCGTGTTAATCGCTAGCCGTATAAATACTCGACTCCAGACATATAGTCCATCGTATATCGATATATAATGCTTGGAGCTACGTCATGCACGTCGAAATATTTTTTTATTTCTTGACCATTCAAATTTTGTAGAAATTCGGGTTGAACAATTATTTTAAAAACAAAAACGCAATGTAAAAGTTTGTACATTGGTTCCTCATTGTGATTCCTTTTTTACAGCTTTGTCAAAATTGATGAATATACTTCTTTTATTTAAAAAAAACCTGCAGCCAACCTATATTTTTTTTTTAAACTCTTGTATCGATACTATCAATAAATTCCTCGACATATAGATTTTATAAATATACGAAAACATGATTTTTATTATTTTATTGTGGTTAATAGAAAGTATTCATTTTCATAATTCATCATTTAAAAAAATGATTTTCAGAGAGTTCTATTTTTTAATCTATTCATCCAATAAATATGAAATAAATATATCATTTCAGGATTAGAATAAACTATTTTTCTGTCAGTATTACAATCAGTTTTGTTGACCGATATTATTATGAATCAGTTTTAGGTTTGTTCAACTCTGTGCGTGATCCAACATCAAACACTCATAGGATTCAAGTCTATGGCATCTAATTTTGTTTGTAACAACATTCTACACTAGCTAAGCGGGGAGGATTTTTTGTATGGTCCCCAGAACAAAGATATCAATCGAATTACAAATTCAGGAAATAATTTTAGTGTTTAGATTTTTTTAGATGTTATAGACATCTCATTTTACATTAAGTAATATCCTATGAGTATTAGTTAATTCTGGATCACGCGCAGACTTTAAAAGCCTAAAACGAATTCCCAATATCAGTCAACGAAACTGATTTTAATACTAACAGAAAAATAGTTTTTTGTTAATCCTGAAATTATATATTTATTTCTTATTTATTAGATGAATAGAATAAAAAATATAAATATCTGAAAATCATTTTTTTTTTTACTGACTCGGCTCCCTTAATATTCGAGCATTGTGTCAGGTTTTATCTTTTTTACTTTGTTATTTCTAAGCAACACCAAACAGTCTGGAGGAGAAGAACCACAGAGTATATCGTATATTTTCTGGAGTTTCCGTAGAGTAATCGTGTTATCTAAAATGACCACAGAATCGTAACCTTGCTGTCATCCACGCTTATAGAAGTTACGAGTACGTAGTAGCGTATCCTCCGGACGTCACGTAGCATTCGAGAAAGAATAACGATGAATGATGTGCGAATGACGAGAGAAAAGGTTGTAAAAGACGGCAATAATCGTTTCATTCTTTTTTTTTAGCAAACTTTATTTTATTCTACAAACTCTATGATGTATACTTAAATTAATAACGACAATTAATTGATCACGGATGATCGCATAAATATAAATAAGTTTTAGTGCGAGTTCTTTGGTTGGCTTTCACACGCTGTACTTGATTTGATCGTAGTACATGCTCGTGGGTGGTGGGGGTGGTGGTGGCGTTGAGGCGTGTATGTTCGACGTAACAGAGCCTGCTATACTTGGTATACCGAGACCTCCGAGATTGCTTAAACTGAGTGATCCCAGTGAGCTAAGACTCACGGAACTCACTGGATGATGACCAAGGTACGACGATTTACGGTCTACCAGACCGCCTCCGGAGCTGTTCGAACTCGAACTGGAACACTGCATCCTCATACCTGAAATAAAAGATATTCATCAAATTGACATATTTTCACAGAGTAATTTAGAACATTTTATGGAATGTATAATTGTAAATTGCAAACCAAAGAATTTTGCGTTCTCGTAGATTTTACGTGAATTTTTATTTTCGAGAATTTCATGTCAGAACACTCAGAATTAGAAAAAAGATCGGTATGTGTGTGTGTGTGTGCATGTATGCGTTTTTTAATGTTTGTAAAATTATTTTTATTTTGTCCTTTTACAGTAATTAACTATTATCCTGGAAATGAAACGAACTAAAACATCTGCTGCCATTAATACAGAGCAGATGATAAGTTTGGCTAAAGGCGGTCTGAATCAATATCCTGAAATCAGTTATTTGAAGTTTAATTAAAGTCTCCGCACATATTACCGAAATCTGTGTGTCCAATTTGGTTAAGCTATTTGTTTTGGTTTTCGAGAAAATTCGCAACATAGAAAACCGTATTGATCAGTTGATGACCACAAAACCCATAACACGTGGTGGTTGTGACGCCATACGTCACAACCACCACCATAAGTATTTCATAGTGTATAAAGGAATAAAGGTCCAATATTTTCTCCATTAATTACTTTTTTTCTTGTTATTCTGTTTTCAGTACAATCGATACATGGATCATTAATCACAGAAAATTACGACAAAAGCTATAACCAAATAATTTTATTTTTTTATATTCTGGTATAATAAAATAACGATTTTCAGATAGATGATTTAGAAAAGAAAAGTGCTGAAATTCATAATTACAGATAAAGTTGACAATGGCATAATGATCCAAAAATTTAATAATAAATTAGATAAAAATTAAGTTATTATTTTTATGGAGACAATAAAAAATCCGTTTTCGTTTAACTCTATGGCATTAATAAAAGAATAAATTGCGATGCAGTCAGACTAATTTCAAAGTTTTTTTTTTAATGATCTCTTGAGACCCCACATAGAGTGAAAGCACTAGGAAAAAAATCTCACGAGCACCAGGGATAAAGAATCGGTGCTTGTAGGTATCCGTTGGATACTGTCCGATAAATTCGAAGAGCCCAGCAGCACTCGAGCAGATACTATTCAAGTGCTGTACACTTCACTCGTGCCTATCTCATGTTTTTACTCCTCGGTCTCGTTCGACCCCCCCCCCCCCCCCTTCCCATTATAGAAGGGTCCCAGTCATTTTTTGCAATTTATTGTATGACATTCCGGCGAATATTACTAGAGCAAGCAAATCCCATCGAATATGGAAGAATGACGATTGAAACAAAACGAAATTTGCTTGGTTTTCCTTTACGCCCGAATTTCTTGTCAGTTGAACATATCCCACTAAATATTAACCAGTGGTTACATCTTGGCCTTCCCAATTGGATTATAATTTTATGCATTATTAGCTACCACTATGTAGAAATTATGTGAAATTTTTCAGATTTTTTCTATGTCCCCTTTATTTTTTACGTGCCTGTCTGATTTTCGAGTTAAAAAAAAACTCTTTTTTAATAATTTAATAGAAGTTTTTAAAGCCTTACTTTGTTTTTTATAAATATGTATTCCTATGTAAAAAAATCCAGCTTTTCGATATTGAATCGCGACAAAGTACTGAAAACTAACATTAAAGTTTGACAATGCTTTTTTACGGATCTTCCGCAACGTTTTTTTTGTTCGTGGATTTTCAGAGTGGATACTCAAAGTTTCGCAATAGATTTAAAGGATTTATACGTATTTTAGTTTAAATTGATTTTTACCAGATTTTTTTGATGCCCCGTTTATTTTTTCAAATTTTATCAGATTTCATAATTTTACAAAGGATATAAAAAATTTAAGACGTAATTAATAAATTGCAAGAATTAAGATGTTGTTAGTTATTGATACAATAAAATCTTAAACTTAACATATTCTACACCGGTCAACGCCGAATATTTGGATTTATGCGTGGCAACGCAGACTAGACTTATGTATATTCATGCTCACGGTTTTGAGATCTATGCTTAAGTGTCTATTGTACATTTATCAGTAACTAAACAAAACCTAAAATCTTATAATCTTTTTATTAAGATTATGAGATTTTTTACGCTCGATAATATGAAAGGCATATAAAAAATAAATCGCTGCAAAAATCTGAAAAAAAATGCATGTACACACTGTAAAACATACGTTGTTAAATTTTATATGAAAGGAATAGAACATATTGGGCCTACGGAGTGATATTAAAATGAATGCAAATCGATGTTGATTTGTACAATAGTAATTCGGTGTTACGATTGTGTAGGTCAATTCGCAACACCGAATGTCGATTCAATCAATGTTAACATGGAAAGAAGAGTTTAGTCGAAGAACTTGATGAATACGCGGGATGGAAGCTCGTTCTTGGCAGTGGCTGTTAAAAGATTGTAAGATTGAAAAGCTCGGACGAATTTGCGCGCTGATCTTTAAGCGTCTTCGTGTGTGGTCGGTGCGTAACGCTGCCAGTCAAAATTGCTCTCACGGATCACAAGTTCCCGGTTCACTAACCAACGACTCGTACGAAACATAAGGCGAGGGATTCAGCATCGAACGTAACTCTACGCGTGCACGAACTAAACGTCAGCTCGAACTCGTCGCGAAAGACGTCGGGATATAGGCGTCCTCGGCTAGCAACCAAGAGACTATATATTCGTCATAATGATAATGCGCTTCGAGTCTTTAACGAGCAAACTTTGTGTTACAGTTCGCTCAGGCTTAACTTTGTATTTGTTCATTAAGCTGTGTGTCAATAATAATTTTCATTTTTATTTTTTTGCTCAAATCTTTGCTTTGGACTTCAAGAAAATCCTCATTCGAGGTGAGAACCGTAGACATTTATTTACTAATGGCTCATCAAGGTATTATAGTTACTATACACTTAACACGCGAAAAACATAAACAATTTTGGTATAGAAATTATACCTCAGAAAAAACTAAGAATATAGGAATATACTGAAGGCTCATTGTAAAGATGCCATTTTGCATTGATTAAGCCATTTGTCAAAAAATTACGATACTTCCATGTACTATTTTTGTAGGATGATTTAAATAATTGAACTAATCCAAGGCAGCGGCCAAAGCGAATCTAGGAAAGAATATCCGTAGAAAAAAAAACCCACGGAAAAAAAGGACTGTAAAAATAATGGTGAAAAATATCTGAAACAAATCAAATCCTCGGAAAAGAAAACCATGGAAAAAATAGCCTTGGAAAAAATACCCGGAAATCATCAATTTTGCCGGTTAATTTCGCTATACATATTTTTATTGTTTAAAAACAGCAGTGTAACCAAATTGCAGAGCCGGCCTATGGTTACATCGACAAATAAAAACATTGAAAAATCAACATACTCACTGCAAAAAGCCAAATCACATTCAATTTAAGAAAAATTTGTATCGCAGATGGTAGCTTCGCCCCCCCCCCCCCCCCCCCCCCCCGGTCGACATCGCCGGAGGTTGCATTCCCGGACCCCTTCACCCACCGTCTTCGTCACTGCTTTACATTCCTTTACATCAGAAAAATTGGCAGACATATTATGACAGACAAAACGTTATTTATATAATACGCTCCAATCGTCTTTCATAATATTTTTCCTGAATTATTTGAACTTATGTCATCTTCAGTGCAAAACATTGAAACCAATGTAAATACAAATGTATTCGATAAAAAGTTTCGATTGCTCGGATCGATAATGGGATTAAAAAGTTATTAAAAGAAATATTGAAAACACGGCTGCAAAGTTGAAATTTGCATTTAGCTTCCTCTTTTTTCGATTTCACACAAAGATTTCTCTATGAGGAAGCCAAAATTAATCGACGTACTTCCTAACAGAGGAATTTTAATTTGGACTTTGCATCCCTTTTTCACATAGCAACAAATCAGAAGCTTAATCCGGAAATTTAGAGTACTTATTATCGCGGCGGGAAACGATTATGAGCCCCTCTTATTTCGTCCCGGCAAAACAGCAGCATCTAAGTAATTTAAAGAAGATCTTGTTTATCGGCCTTGTAAACATTTGGACGATAAACGCTCAATCCAACAGCTCGCGAGCATCGCATTCTCGGAAGTGAAAGAGCGATAGTTACATACTTATAAAGGAAGCAGATAGATGAAAGAGATAAAGAGGGTGGATTAAAAATCGCTTATAGTACTTATTAACACTTTTCAAATGTTATGAACCACTAAAAAGCGTGATTTTTTTGTGAATGAAGACGTATTATTATGGAGGATTTAGTACGTATTAGTTAGAATGATCTAACAGTGCCATCAGTGGCACAGACAGATCATTCGAGTACCAGGATCGATTGTAACAATTGCTTGTACATTACTTAGGTGGACCTTAAACGGGGTTAAATCGAATTTTAATCACTTTACAAATCTTTTCAAAATAAAAAAAAAATACTTTCCGTCCACTGACGTCGAATTTGAAGGTACAACGATTTAGTTCACAATTCGAACGTACAAACTTGAAATGAGTGTTCAAAAATCGCGTTAGTCGTTTGTTTTTCGTTAAAAATGTATATGACAATTGTATAGGCTGCACTAGTCATATTCGAAGATCAGGGTGGTTGACATTTTTTCAAATCAAAGAGATCGTTCCTTTGAATCACTGAAGCTGCTTTTTTTTGTCCTGTTCATTGAATAAGTGTTTCTTTGAAGGCAATGAAACGATCTTTTTGCAATTCAAATAGAAAGTTTTATTGAAATCAAGCAAATACTTCATTGAAACAACGAAAAAAATTATAGTTCACCCATTTCTTTGAAATTTCTTGAAGAAGACAATTTTTCACAATTTCAATGGTGAGCGAATTTTGTGATTTTAGGTACCTTAAATCAATTTTGTCGTGCATTTAAAAAAACTGAAAGCCTTGTTCTGCAGTGTAGTACACGTGTGTCGAGTTACCGAGAGTTACGACTTACTAAAATTCGAACCGCACGGTTCGTCGGTTCGTGAGGCGTGACGGCGCTGTCAACAGGGCTAATAGGGCCTGTCAAGCTAGTGGTGACTCGTAGATGCCTTCACCGACTCCTCGTTCTTCCGTTTCTGGCGACTTCTCATCGTCTCGCGTCTCTCGTGAAATTTCCATTAGAGAGACACGTGCCTCGATGGGACATTTCAAGCGCGTGTGAGAAACGACACATATCAAGAAACTCGAGGAAGTGCTGGGGCAGAGCGGCTCGACGAATTTCATGAATTAATAAACAATTTTAGTACACTCGACTTAGGCAAATTGCATTGTTAATATATATCAGAGAGGAATGTCCACGAGCTATTTCGACGCCAATAATTTTGGTGAAATAAAGGTAGACAGTGTTATAATCAGAGAATGACACTTCTTTTTGGTTTTAAATATACTATCTTTATCGAATATATCAATTATTGATTACTGATCATTTCATAAAAGTAATCTACAGTATATCAGTTATTTCTGGTCATCTCGGTAAACCGCTGACCCTGATTCCTACCGATTACTTGCAGTATTTTTTATGTCTTCTTAATATTTCTTATGTATCTTTTTAAAGATTTTTAATCGAAATAAAAAATTTTCACCAAATTTAAAAATTTGAAAAAAATGCTATAAAATCGAGTCTAAGGTAACAACATTTTTAAGCTTATCTGGAAGATACTGCATAGACTGAGAAGACACTTTTTTTTTATTCGTTGCAGACTGTTTCGATTTTTCCTTTTAATTTTTCATAAATTCTTAAACCAGAGCTCGCAAGCTAAAATTTAAATCATCTGAGAATAGAGGGGATGAGCCCAGAAGCTCGCCCCCCCCCCCCCCTCCCCCTCCCAATACTCATGGATTTTCAGTAATTCCCCCACCCTATCCATAATGCCAAAAAATGTTGAGATAAAGCAAAAAATATCTTTCAGGGAGCAAAGAGAGGTGCACATCTCTGATTTAAATTAATGTTCAAGTCGAAGAAAAAGAGAAGAAAAAGAATCAGCCTCGATTGTGTCGAGTTGCGGGGGAGGGTGCTGGCGCCCCGACGCTCGTAAAATGTCTCCACCGATTTTCCAGATGGCCCGGCGTCGCGACTCTCCTTCGCCCTCAACGATGACCTGATGCCTTGTTACAAGCACATCAGGACCTTGCAGTCAAAAGGCACTGTGAGGGGTTGTATTTGAATCAACACATCTCACTCAAAACTCGAGCCACCCAGCGTGATGCTACCCTTTTTCCCAGCGGTCTCGGGTTTTTTACTTCAATATCCTAATAGCCATAGTGCACGAATCAGTGGTCGAAGAGATCTTTGCCGCGTAATGAAAATCCTATTAAATTGTCGGCAGGTCAAAGTCAACGGAATATGTCAAAGAATATGCCCTTTGACTTGCGCACTGCTGGCAAATGGCGCAAAATGTTCGAAAGGAATTGGGAACGGAATGATTTATAGTAATTGGCATAAGTCAATGAACCTATTTGTAAAGATTTCCCCTGTAAAGGCTTTGTATATGCGGATTGCATTTAGTCCACAATTTCCACTGAGAGGCAACCATAATTTATTTTTTATTTTTTATAAACATTTGATATCATTATGATTATTTAAAACCAACATATCGTTTGAGATAAATTTAAAATTAGAAAAAACTCTCATAAGTCCTGTATCAGACATCAATATTTATAAACTTGGACCTAAAAAGTGAGCCGGATCTCGCTTCTATTTTATTACGAATTTTCTTCTGTCATATGTCATATGACGTGCTATCTGGATAGCTACGTGTATTAGTAATGGCCAGAATTTGTTATTGCCGGTTATCCAATATTTATATTTATCGTTACATTAAACAGCAATATTTAAAAAATGCCTTCAATGTACACAGATAAAAAAACTATTGTTATGGTAACTCAGATTGTAGTTCTTCTAATAATAAACGATTGCATCTATTTTGACAACAACAATGCAGTGGCAACAAACATATAAAAAATAAGGATATGACAACTATATTATTCCGTGTTGGAGTCAATAATATTATCGATACCAAGACTCTTGAAAAAATATTAACATTTGAATGAAATAATATTGGTATCAAACTTAACCAGTATTTAAAAGACCAATTCAATTGAATGATAGAAATTATTAGGTTTTGTGCCTAAAATTGATGCGCCATGTTTTTTTACTAAAGTTTATTAAAGAGGCTTGTTCAATGATGAACATCAAATAAAGTATATAACTCACCGTGATCTGTGACAGGTGTTTGACAGGAATCGCTGTGCGGCGAGTTAAGGTTTCCAATGGGACTGCTGGGACCAACTTGTACTTGTAATCCCCTCATGGCAGCAGCCGCGGCCGCCGCATTCACGTTAACGTTGTTTCCAGAACCGGCGGTGAGTCCATAACCAATATAATAATCCTGATTGGGAGTCGAAGCTTGCTGAGGATTTCCCGCGGTGTTGCCAATTCCCGTAGTTTTATAATTACAATTCATGATAGCCTCGTGATCGTTCTCACTCTTGTAGGACAATTCCTGATGGCATTGTTGATGTTGGTGATGATGTTCTTGTTTACCGGGTTGAAAACTCTCCGAGGCACGGTATCCAATTTGTTCTTGACTCCTTGGATAAGCTGGTTCATTTTTGAAGCTTATCTCTCCATTTCTGTACAATGAGGTGTCGCCCGTTTTATAGGTAACTTCCGTTGTCTTGTAAGTGACTTCGGCGATCGGTGGAGCTTTGTAAGGAGGCTCCGGATAAGTCCAATCCGTCACCGCACTAGGAGGACCGTACATAGCGTACTCCTGGTAATTTTGATACTGGTTCTGGTATCCGTTTGTGTAATCGACTCCGCTTGCACCTAGATTGTCGTAACCAGTTCCCTGAGTCCCGACACCGACGGCCACCGGCCCGGCACCCGGGTAATATTGGGCATACTGAGGTTTCAGTGCCTGACATTTTCTCCTGAAACCACGGGGCCTCCGGCGAAAGCTACCTTCCTCGAACATGTACTCGCTGGCTGGGTCGATTGTCCAGTAGTGTCCTTTACCTGGTCGTCCCAAGCCCTTTGGTAATTTGATGAAACATTCATTCAAGCTAAGATTGTGTCGAACTGAATTCTTCCAGCCCTGGTAAGCTCCACGAAAGAACGGAAATCGCTGCTGAAGAAATGTATAAATTTCCGAAAGTGTGAGTCTTTTGTCCGGACTCGATTGAATTGCCATCACAATCAACGCGATGTACGAATAGGGTGGCTTCTCCTGACGTCGGGCTCCAGGCTTTCTGGGACTCTCAGCACTTGCGGAATTACCTGAAAACGAGCTGTCCTGCACCTGTTGTTGGATCCCTTGAGCCAAACTTTGAGCACCCATTAAGGAAACGCTAGTTCTACCGATCGTCAAAGTCGACTGCGAAGATTGGGGGCTCGTGGAGCCGTGTGATATGTGATGATGGCTTTGCGAATGATGATGCTGATTGTGCTGATCCTGTTGCAGATGCAGACTTGACACGCTTTCTACTTCGTTCTTCATCACAAAATCGTTTTTCCGGATCGTTTTAGCGACAGAGTTTCAAGTGATGCTCAGTTTACTGACATCGAGTACCGATTTTATCCTTTCCAGTTCATTGCGTCGATAATACAGCGACCGATGGGATGTTTTTGGAATTAAATCACTCAATAGGCTACACTAACACTGCCGGCGATTGAAATCAAGGCAGTGCCGTTGCAAGTGCAATGCCGTTGATGGTAAGGTCAAATATTTTCCTGAACCGAGGGACAACAACAATTTACCACACGTGGCTTGATATTCCCGCGTCTTCGGATTATAACACCCCACTCACTCACTCGGGCGCGATTAGAGTAAACTATTTGGCGAAGTCACGAGGTGAGTAGATGAGATCAATAGTAAATTTGTTTGGAGAACACGGGATATATAACTTAGTAGACGAGGGCCCCGCGCGTTTGCCTCCTCCCGGCGATCTCTGACTATCGCGTGTGAGTGTTACGCCTGACTGGAGCTTTAACTTGCTTCGAAGGTTTTGAGTAAGCCCCCGCACGCCGTTCGCGCGCGCGCCTCCTTTACGCGTCTTGGTGCAGCATCATCGGCAGCTATGGATATACGAGGGAGATAACCATAGTCGGATTCTTCTCCGTCTCTCTATCCCTCATTTACTTGAGACTGCTGCGTGGGAGTGCACATACTCGACATACGGTTGCCGCCTTTGGGCGGAGTCGCGACGAATGGATACCAATCGAATGGGATTTGACTACCATCTAGACGGATGGCAACGAATCATCGAGCATTTGATAAGTCTTCGTGGTATACACCCTTATTTGAGGCAGTTTTTTCGCTTTTATACTGTACGCAATCCTTTTTGGAGAACTAGACTCTTCTATGCACTACTGTCACTCTTATATACCCCCTTGGAAAAAGGTACGTGCAAGATATATACAAAAATATATCTAATATACACCAGGTATATTTTCAAAAACTCAATATTTTACGATAAATATACGATGATGATATATGTAATCAAGTAGATTATAACAAATGAAAATATAAGGTTAATTAGTAATAAGGAGCCATTTGTGGTGTTAAAAAATATTAAGTTAATAATTACATTTTAATGTTATATTTTAACTCATTTTTTCATTAGAAGTATTCATTAATATACATTCCTTAATTAACATAGTTTAAGAGACTATTACTTATTTGTAGTCATGTAATGATAGTGATTTTAATTAATGAATAAAATTAAAGTTTGATGATGTTCAATAACGATTGGTATAAATTTATGATTTACATCACATATTTCAGAACATTGACTAAAATATATTCCTAGTCGGTTATTTAATATTAAAGTATGTGTACTTCGTTCAGGAATTGAATAAGTTTTAATTCATAGAAATGGAATAGTTCAAGAATGGATTACGTTTGTTGAATTGAGTCCATATGTGACTATATCCCAAACAAATTGAACCCTATCCAATTTTGTGGAATCGTTTATTCAGTGTTTGGAATAAAATTTGCGGGGATCGTTTTGTTTTTGGATTATTTTACGGGGACCATTTTACACGGCTCAATTTGATTCGGATACAATCATATGGACCCATATCAGGATTCATTTTGATCCTACTCACGCAGAACATAGACTCATCAACTCACAATCATAACAAGTTTTGATTTTTATGTTGTATGGTTTTTTCTACACAAAATAAATATAAAATAAAATTCCTTATATTGATAGTTCTGTTTATAATTACGGTTGATATGAGTATTCTTCTAGTAGTATATTTCGATGAAACAAATTATTAAATACATTAAAAAAAAAAATAATATCTTAACTTGACAGTTTCTCTCCCTCTTATCACTATAATTGTGTGAATAAATTTTAGATATGTTTTTTTAGATAATAGTTAGTGTCAATTATTGTTAGTTTTTTAGGATCAATTTCGTGGTAATCTGGTTTGTGTCTGGAGCGTAGCGGTGGCAATTATTTATATTCTATCTCTTTCAATTTTTCTTATATTAATTGTTTTATCCCTAAAAATACTTACTTGTATTGTTGTGTTAGTTCATGTCGTTATTATCTGTAGCAGAATTCTGCTCGCCGGATTTTGGATTTGGAAACTTTAATCGCTGATAACCACCCAATTTTTTGTAAAATAACTATAGAAAAAAGATGTGTCAAATTTCAGATTTTTTAAAGCACTCTTAAGGCAGGGAAAAAATAATGCAGTGAGGCCGAATTTCCATTGATATTAAACGGAGGAATTCACTGCCTTGGAGACAGTACTTGGAGTTGACCTATAGACTCCAAGTTTCACGTACTTTTTAAAAATTTATTTGCAAACTTTTTCCGCCTTGACCGCAGGAAATTTCGAAAACATCATAAATAAGAAACACCCTAATGATTATATACCAATAATTCCTCCCGAAAGTCCGCTAATTTAACGTTGGTGATTCGTTTTTTTCGTAAAGAGGATCATTGTTCTTATTTCTACCGAGTGAAAAAAAAGTCAAATAAAAAACAAATAAAAGTAGATGATCTTTGTCGCATAGCTATGAGTTTACAATTTCTCTCAGCCAAAGTTCTTCCTTGGCCGGACTAACAAGTAATAACGAAAATTGATCGAGCTCGAGAAATGTTTATTATCGGCGAGTCGTGACGAGTGTCGTATTATCGGGTGTCAGAGACTTGTCTCAGAAGGGTGATGTGAAAGGATCGGTCGTTTAGTCCTCAGAAATCTTGGAGTTCTTTAATGTCGTCCCCACTTCCGACACCAACGCTTACATTCGTCTGGTACTGGTGATTCATCCAGAGTTCATTAAAATAAGAACTTATTGCGTCAACATCATCGCCGCGACTCACAAAACCAACGAGCGACAACAGCGACAATCAATTCATTCATTACTCCAGACTCTTCAAGGGACACAAATCACAGCAACGAAAAGATCGTTAAGGGATTAAGTCATTTTTAGAGCGTTATGCCATTTTCTAAATTTTAGAAAACAAGAGTTTTTCCTGCAAAAAAATTGAGCAGCTCTGACAAAAATTGGAAGTAGACAAAGTTTTTTTGACTGTTTTTATTTATTATACATAAAAAGTGTATGAAACTTAGTATACCAGTTAATGAATAACATTTTTGTTAATGTAAATTTGCGAACATTTTTAAGAGTGTAGAAATTGCGATGAAAATTGGGGAATAATGACAATGTAACGTCGAATGTACTTTACATTCTCGTGTCCGGCGCCGATCTGATCGTCATAGAATTTTTCATTAATTGAACTCATAAATTAACAACGAAAAAAAATTCAATTTTGAATGTTTTACGAATATTATGGTACCTTATATATTATTTTGTTTCGAAACTTGGAGAACCGTACCGTGCCCACATAGTAGTTCTTATCAGTCCTTCGCGACTCTCGCTACTTGTCCTTCTGTATCACTCTTGCATATACATTTTTCTCACCTATACATATAAATACATTTTTTTTCATTTTGCTTTCAAACGCACTTTGAGCTCAAATTTTGAGAAATGTTCACTTGACAGACGATCATTTTTGTTCTTTCCACGCTTGGACGAACCAAAAGAGTCCAAAAAATATCGGATATGACAAAATGAATGAATGTCATGTGACTTTCGAACGCACTTTGAGCTTAAATTTAGACAAAAATTTCCACTTGGCAAGAAAAAAATCGGAAACGAGGAGGTCGATTAAAGCGGATCATTATATATAATTCTAGGACTAACTATGAGTCTTCAAATACGAAACTTTTAGAAATGGCAGACCATTGCATATAGTTTGCACATTATTTTCCACTGTGCACAAAGCTTCCTGTATGAGGGCTCTACTTTGCATCGTTTTTTTTCTTTTTGGTTCATAGTACATAAAGCGGTATCGACGAAAAAAACCCTTGCTCAATTTTTACTCCGTCATGGAAAAGCTTTACAAGCCGTTCTTAAGTTATAGGACATTCAATTTTTTTACCCATGGCAAACACACACGCGCACGTACGCACGTAGTATTTTTTTTCGGATATTTCTTCGAAGCCTCTTTCCTGGACGTTTCACATAATTTGGAGTGTTATCACATGAAAACTTCAAAAAACAAAATGTTTACAAAAACATAGCTTTCTCCATGGAAAAACAAAAAATAACTAAAATGATACAGCTACGATTGCAATATGTACAATATTAGGCAACCAATTGAGCGAGAGTAAAATTATAATTTGAATTTTTTTAAATTAGAAAAGAACAATTGGCTCATTTGAATTAAAAACGCATACTTTGAGTTACAGTATGAACGTGGCTGGGAGAGACCACCACTGAGCTCGGTACAGACCCTTTTTCCTCGAGCTACGCTGGGGCACCGTGAATTCTCAAGGAGTTTGTTTGGCCTAGCAGAAGGAACGACGTGACGAGAGAGACGCGACACAGCCATCTTCTTTCTCTCCTATAATTCCCTTCTGTCCTCGCGTGTGTCTTGCTTTCACTGCAGTCTCGGGGTGCCAGACTCGCGCTGACAGTCTACAATTTTTTTCTTTCTTTCTCTTCAGCCCCTTCAGTTTCAGGAGACTCAAGAGAGAGAGAGTGAAACTCTCTCTAGTCCAGCTAGACAACTGGCAGCAATTCTTGCAAAGAGACTCTTGTAATAATTTATCGCAAGACGCAAGCTTTCCAAAAGTACTCTGTGCGTAATATACCCTGTCGAGTTTTCGGGCCTTAAGGGTTGACGACTCCGGTATTTCAGGGATACTCGAGTGCACGATCGTCTAGGGTCTGACGTCGCTCCTTGGGTGGGTTTTCATCTCGGACCATCAACCCTCAGATAAGAAAACGGGCGCTTCTGTTTACCGTTACTCCCTTTTCTCTCGCTGTATTTCTTGACACTTTGTACGTTTTAAGAGTCTGTGTCCTCAACGAAAGGGAAAAAAAAGCTGTAGCTAGAAAAAGAAAACCAGCCGTCATAACTCATAACTACTATACAAATCTTTTGGTCTAATAATCTTTCTGTCTTCTTCTCATAACAAGTTTTTCGTTTTTTTTATTACAATCTTTTTTTTCTTTTTGCAGGCCGGTACAGTAAAAATGCTCAATATGTTGGGCAAGCTACCGTATAAGCTGTATAAAAGGCGCAGCCTTTACTTCTATTAGGAAAGATGAAGGGACGAGTTTTCACACGTGTTTAAAAAAAAAACTCGTCAACGATGCTAATCGCGAGGGACGGCGCTTTCCGAGTAAAAATGTGGAAAAAACCTTTGAATAACTTCAAATTTTGAAAATATTCTGTTTCCGAAGAGACGAAGGGTTTTAAGGTAGTTGTGTAGCAGTAGCATCATATTTTTTTATACATCGTTTATAATATTCACTGTTGTGTCTCCGAAATGTCAGGGTACTTAATCGACCATCTAAACGAATAATTTCACTTAATAAAATGTGAATTGGACGTAAGGTCATATAATGGAAATAGCAATTTCAATTTTTTAAATTAAATATAAATATACTTGGATTCGAGGATGGGTATGATTCGATTAAAAAAATATATATATTAAAAAAAATGACTCAGACGAACAAGAATGTTGAAAAAATAATGAAATCATTCCCAATACTCTTTAATCTCAACTTGAACTCCCTCGAATACAATTTTCAATAGTATAAATGTTATAAATATAGTCAAGAAGCGTATCACAAGAGAAGTATGTGATTATAAAAACACTTTGGACTTGTTTAAAGTGATACGACTCCTGACTTACGGGCATTAGAAATGAAAAATATATAATCAAGAAGAAATAAACGACGTTACATACGCCTACGAAACAACGTTACAAATACGGTTGCATCACATTTTCATTAGGTATAATGTTTTGGTTTACTTGCTTCAGTTTTGCGATTGACGGAGCGGAAACGTTACTTTTTAGAAAATTTTCAAATCACGTAAAATCCGAACCGCTTTACTGATCATCACCAAATTTGGTATGTAACAGCGCTGAATGTTGAGATTTGACGTGAGCTAGAGAAAAACTTAAATTAAAAAAAGATCGAAATCCCATAAAAACCGAATCGCTTTTCCGATTTCGCCCAAATTTAATACCAAAGGTCATATCACTGTGTTCAAATTTAAGTTTCAGCCCTCTAGCTAAACATTTGTTTGAGCTAGAACGTTTACGGACATTCTTTAAAATCTGAAAAATCTAGATTTTTAAAAATAGATTTTATTTCTCGTGTACCAGGGTGCCCCTTATCACTCCCTACCCGCAATTCCCTAGGCTAACGTAACTTCCGATGCGTCCGCAGCCGACTTACAATTAGTATATTACTACACTACATTCGCCGTAGTCACGGGGAAACTACGAAAAACAGAGTCGGTACAGACTGCACCATATTTTTGTACTTCTTCGGTTTATGCACGAAAATAACAATGTTAGTTAAGTGTAGACACCAAAGGTCCAGAAAGAAATCCTACCGCTCACTTGTCAGTCGATACACGCCTAATCGGTCACCCATTCAAGTAGTGGCAGCACGAAATGCTGCTTAACTTGGGGGACCGCCGAATCCGCATTGACTGCACAACCACCAGTGGCGGTTTCTCAAAAGCCTAATAAAAATAAAATGCGTGAAGCGATTTTTATATAATTTATACCAAGAGAAGATTGCCCAGTACTCTACATGGCATTAAAATTTGAGTTAGTTCGGTCGAATAGTTCACGAGTTATGGTAATATGAATTTTAGGCCTTTCATCACGCACACACACACATACATCCGGGCAATCTTTCTAAACCACTTTTCTCGACGTTTCAGACCACTTCGAGTGTTTTGACCGAGGTTCACTCTTGATTTTGATGTACCAATGATTTCAGTGAATTCCTTGATTTCATGGCATTTCAAGAATGAAATCGTAGATTTGGCACAGCTATGATTTCACGCAATTTCAATGATTCCACTTCTTCCACCAGAATTCAAATCTTAGATATATCTTGGTACATCTTGAGAGAAATCTTGTACAATTTTTAAACAATGTAAGAAATTATAGTGATCTTGAGAAATCCTACAAATCTTAAGAATTTTTGAGAAATTCTAAAAATCTTGAGGAATCCTATAAATCTTCAGAAATCGTTAAGAATCCTTGGAAATCTTAGAAATCTTAAACAATCCTTGGAAATCTTAGAAATCTTACGAAATCCTACAAATCTTAAGAATTTTTGCGAAAATTTGGCAATCTTGAGGAATCCTATAAATCTTCAGAAATCTTTAAAAAATCCTGGGAATCTTAGTAATCCTAAAAATTATGGAAAATTCTAGGCATTTCGAGTAATCCTAAGAAAACGATAAAATCTTGGGAAATCACGCTAAATCTCACAAAATGGCGGTGACTGTTCACCAAAAGGCGACCACCGAAATGACCGAAATTGTAATATGGAAAAGTGGGTGAAAAAAGAAAATTACAAAATAATTCTTTGCGAAGAAGACTGCAGATGATTTTCAGTGGATTCAACTCATTTCAACCGATTTCGCGCGATTTCATTTATGATTTCCTAGGAGGTGGTTTAATGAATCCAAGAGTGCGTTGACCCTCGGTTTCGACATGAAAATCTAAAAAAAAAACACACACAAATTCATGAAAACAAAGCTTCCTCTATCGACTCTATCGTAAAACGACTTTCGTTTTTTTTTACATTGTATAAATTTAAAGAAAAATTTGAATTTCCACAACCGTATCACTCGGTGAGCAGCTTTGAGATCCGGTGAGGACAAATACGCGCAGAAGAGGAACCGGAGGTTAGTGCCTCGTGAGTTTCCGACGATACTCCGTTGCAATGGTTGGTTCTCGTGGCTGCTGGATAGCACGTGAAGTCCCAGGCGCGGGTAGGTCTACGCGAGAGTCGCACGAGGGAGAGAAGGAGGGAAAGGACGGGCGACGCACGGCCGCGGCCACCCAGGCGGCCATCACACGAGCCGACGAGTCCCGCTGTTTACACGATACCGTAATTTTATACCGCTGATCGTACACGTCTGTTACAAGCGGCCCTACGTCCGCGCGTGTATCCGCGCGCGTTTCTCTCTTTCCCCGCGTTCTCCACGTCCACGCCCCGTCCCGGCGTCGACGAGCTACTGTCACTCGGAAGCTGCTACTCTCCCTTCTGGTGGATCATCAGAGATGCGACTTTGCGCACGTTTACATCAATGCGATCCGCTATTAGCCACCTAGAAGCGAGAAGCGTCACTCTCCGGGTATCTAAATATCTACATATCTTGATATCTAAACAATAATCACAATCAGTATTACAGGTCACTCAACGTAATGATGTTTCTATTTTCTACATTTTTGTTGTGGTCCCACCAAACACAACCATGTAAGAGTGATGTAAACTTTACATTTCACGATATAACGATTTATATAACAATAAGATTACACGTGATACACCAGTGTTTAATCATTTCTCGTTCGAAAGAATCATAGGATGGAGAAAAATATAAAACGGTGTCATCGAAATGGAGAATAGGAATGGTGTCATGGAATGGCGTTGCGTTAACCTTTTTGTTCATAAAGTACTTGTCGTCGAGACAATGACGAGTTAATAACAGCACATGCCTCAAACAAAACATAAAATAAACTAAAGGATATTCAAAAATTGTATTTTAAGGATTTATTGGCTCTGCAATGATTTTCCTGTAATAATGGAAAAATTCTAGTGTGTCACAAAGTACGTTTTTGTGGATAACCGAAATTAAACAACATACTTTAGCATAAACGAGAGTTTGTGACAGGCCAAAAAAATGAGGAAGCAATGCGCAAGGTGCGACTTTACATACTTTAAAAAAAATTTAAACGATAAATTAATGAGCGGTACCCATCTCTGTTTGGGAGCCTTTTGGGGTACCAAAATTAAAAATAACAAGATATCGATTTCGAAGTTGTTATTTTATGAAAGTTTTGTTTCTTCTTCTTATTTTGTCCTCCCATTCGGAAACGAAACGAACATAAGAAATTTCATATGATGTATAAATGTCGCAGATCATATGTAACACCCTGTACATGTATGATACGAATATCATTCAACACGTACTGGTGGACCAGTCCGAACGATGGAATGCGTTTACAAACAAAGTGGAATTGAAGTATTACCGAAGGAATGGCGACCACGTGGAGAGAAGTTTCTTCTCATTTGCCGACGTCTGTGCACCCCTTCCGCCTTTGAGACCTGCGACTGGCGGTAGAAGGGGTCTCTCACAAAGGGCAACAACCAAGGAAGACCGGTCAACATTGTTTGGTTTGAGCATCGTTTAACGTCCCAGTCAAAACAACTTCTTTCGCTTGCTCACGCACAATCGCATAACGTCGAGCGTGACAAAACGGTGTCGATTTCCTGGCTCGATGCGTCCTCGACTCGTTTAACATATAATCGTCTACTGTAACTCGTAATTAGATTGTCAACCATATAACTAGAATACAGTATGGCAGATGTGTCATTAGTGGACAATATAGCCTTAGTATTGATGACTTTAAAAAAAATTATTTACTGCATGTGAGCTATTTCGTATTCCGCCAAATAGCAATCCCAATGACTGACCACTTTTTCCTTTGAATGATCACTGTACATTCTTGGAACATATCCATAAATATTGTAGAAAAACGCGTATAACAACGCACGAAATGCACAATGAATTTTTAATTTTTTTTCTTACGGAGCTTCCTCTTTCTTTTATCAATTCTTTTATCCGATTTTTCATCCCATTTCGTTTCCTCGTAGGAGAAGCTTTGTTTTCTTCACATGTTTTCTTCAAGATTTTCTTGTTAGAGTACTTGAAAGGTTGCAAAGGAGAATCTTGCACAGTGCTCCTTCATGTTTCTTGCCCGCCACCCACAAATAAAAAGTATGTTGTTCTAATTCCTCTATGAGGTCTCAAAAAATTTTATTTTGTCCGCCATCCGAAAACTAGAATCGGCATATGTTGGTAGATTTTTACAAATTTTCCTCCGTAAGAGAGCTATGTGAAAACATACTTCTTCATAGGAGTGACTTTACGGAAATTGGAAAATTATAAGGAAGCAAATATGCAAGGTTCTGCTTTGTTGAATGGTTTTGATTCGTTGTTGGAATGATTTGTCTACTTTTAAAATAAAATAGTTTCGAAGGATCTCGTATCGATCGAATTCCTTTTGGTTGTTTAACATTCATTGAAGCCATTCATGTAACTTTCATAGATGCAGTGCGCAAAGCAGGATCTGGACAGTGTTTCTTTTACTCGGTGCGAAGCTAAAAGATACCCGCGAAGACGAATACAGATTCAGTCGGAGTTGAGGAACAGGATCGGGAAAGCCGGCTTCTCGAAATAAGACCTGTTTATCTGCTCTCGGCAGTATGCTATTTCGGAAAGCGCACGAGCGCCAGTTTCGTACCACTATGCGTATTCACGCTCGATCACCCGCGCGCAAAACTATTCATCGCGATCGAAAGAAACGATAGCCCTCTTCATTCTTTCCAACATTCAAATAGCTCTAGCTCACTTGTCTCGAAATCTTAGAAGTGAATATACCTCTTTTAACTGTCTCGAGTCAGAGATGAGCACCACTTCTTAATTAAAAATAGTTTTCCTTTTCATAAAATAACAGCTTTTTTGTCAATGTAATCGAAATAGACTAAAAATTAGAAAATCGTTTTTAGAAAAAAAAGTGCGCGTTTGGTCGGATTTGCTCTATAATTTTTTATATTACAGTTCCACCTCTAAAAGGCACCCAGATTTTTTTTTTTTTTGCTGAACTTGACTTAGTCATGATTTTTTTAAATTAAAGGAATTTTTACATCAAATATACATTTAGTAAAAATTAATAAATCATTATTCCTACCAATTCAGAGGTTCAAATATGCAATTTGCCGATTACATAAAAACCGTTTACAAATCCTGGTACCTACAAATAAACACTTTTCTCAGTGTTGTTGGGATTGTATGTTTAAGCATTCTAAAAAACAGCGTTGAAAATTGATCATAGTTTCGACTAGAGCGAAGCGCTGCTTCCCAAGACTTATCACACGCTTTATTTTTGCATCACTGTCCAGCATACACTAATTCACCGCACGATCTCTCAACCGGGCCCTGACTCCAGAATACGAAATAAACATCTCACCCCCTCTTGTTCCTTCACCGGCGCCATATATCGCCCTGGGTAAAGCGTTGTTTACGTGTTGGTAGCAAGAACTTCGGATGAAGAGCCCGAGCTTCTTGAATTTTCTCTACCCCAGGGGGTTGTAAAGAGAACCCTTAATGGGATCGATCCTTCGCTACTGCGACTACCAGAACTCCGGGATAGCTGTCATCATCCAAGGGGGTATGTCGAATGAACGATATAAGAGAGACAGCAATCCGCCCCTTCGACACAAGAACTTTTCTCTCTTTGTTTCCGTGTATCTGTGTAACAGGTACCTCATACACTATAAATATCTGGGGATTTTTAGTGGATACTTGTGCCAGCATGCTGAGCACCAAGTTTCTCTCCATCTCTCTACTATATATTTCGAAAATCGTGCTGCTACTACTGCAGCAGAACCAGAAGCAGAAGCAGAACGGGTCTGGGATGCGTCGGTGGTCGCGCCAGTTATTTTACACTGGGCGAAGACCCCACGAGGACGCGCGGTAATATAAACAATTTACTTAGCAGGACCGCAATGTTTCAGTCATTTCCACCGACCTTAACTCACTCTCTGCTTCGCATCTCTTTTATTTTTCCATTATTTCACCCAAAGATAGGCACTTCTCGTTACTTTTTATTCAACTTTTTAAATTTAATTACCCTATTATTCATTTTGCTTTTCGTGAATCTTTTTTTCGATCTTTTCATGCCAGTACACTCAAAATGGTCTGAACCGACGAGAAAAGTGATTCAGAAAAAATGGTGACACGTCTAAGTATCACAGGTCAAAATAACGGACGAAAAAATAACAAAAAAATTACACTTGAAATATGGAATCGTCGAAATGCCGGTATCACGTCAAAATCACATGAGTCTGTGATATTACATGTCAAAATAACAGAAAAAATGACATGGTGATATAATATCTGATGTCTGAATAACACAAGTAAAAAGTAACACATATAGTAAAAGTAATACAGTGACACGCATTTAATTATGCAGTTTTTTAAATTATTTCGTTTAACAAGTGATTTAGAATGCTATTACATTTTAAGTTCTCTTGACCAGTTTTTCAGGTTGTGCCAACTCCTGAATGCTTGATTTATCAAATTATTTACATTGAACTATTGCGTTATTATGACAATATACTGTAATACAGCAACTTGAATTTTTAATAATTTTTTTAATTAATATTTTCGATGGAAAAAGTCGAAATAACGTTGGAAAATGCAAGTAATTTTTGTAAATAACCATTTTCTGGATTCGCGAAATCAAATATTTAGATATAAAAAATAGAATTAAATACTTTTTGCAAAAGCTGTTCATCATCGAACTACCTTAAATCTGTACGGCAAAGAAAAAGTGTTGCTATGCAAAAAAAAAAAAATTAAGAAATATAAAAATTATATTACATGTGGTAACGAAAATTCCGTAATTAATACCGTTGCATCATATTTTCATTACGTACAAAGTTTTGGCTCACCTGCTTAACTTTTACGGAGTTTAGAGCGAAAATCTAAATTTTTTGAAAAATTCAATATGGCGTAAAATCCGAACGACTTTACCGATCATCACCAAATTTGGTACGTAGTAGCGCTGTATGTTATTTTTTGTCTGTAGAAAATTTCCGTTCACTTGTTGAGACTCGACGTGATTTAGAGCATTAAGTTCGAGTAATTAAGAAGTTTTAAAAATTAAGTACGAACTTAAGTTCAAACTTGGGACTATAAAATCCACCCTGAGTACGCTGACATGAAAATCACGAAAGTACATTTTTTCACGAAAACAAGATTTATAAAAAGATTAAAAAACAAAATGCATAAAGCATTTTTTAATAAAATAGTTCACCTAAATCGAATTATAAGATAAAAAAGCAAAGAATACTAAATTCGAAGTAACGAAAGGTGCCAATTTCTGCTCTCAGCTTCGGCTTTCTCCTCAGATCTCGAAAGTATATATTTTTAAATCCGACTGCAGTAATTTGCAACATGAGCTTTTCGCCAAACACAATCTTTCCTCGATGAGTTATCTCGATTAATTTTTGTTCTGGCAAAAATAACCGTAAGATTGAATCGAAGCGCAAGAAACGATCGTCTTCGGTGGAGGAACACCAGCTGCAGCCATCTTGCCAACTTGTGTTTTAACGGGGGTCGTTAAGATCTTAACGACCGTTTGTTAGAAGCTACGAGCTCATCACCGGAATAGAATCTCGGTGGATGCTTCGCTCAGTATTTCTCAGAATTCCACCGATGCAGCGCATTCCTTGTTTCTTCTACAATTCGCGATGAATGAATTTTCATCAACAATAATTCATCTTCATTTTGATACTACGTTTAAGCGTACACGAATCCATCAGACTCATTTTTGACAAATTGCCAGTAGGACACAAATCGCGGACAATTGTAAATCTCACAACTTCTTTCACGTCCGCCCACGGAATTCGCGTTTTGCAGAAAAGGAATCAAAGAATACCTTTTCTCCCGATCTTATATGGAACACGACAGGAGTCGTAAAAATCCCGTGGACAATACGCTTCAAGTATCCGCAATTGTTTACAAAAAACCAATCATTCGTTACGAGCTTTTAGACAGGAAGCATCTGTCTGGGACTCTTCGCGAATAAGCCGAAGGTTAAGCGGCCTTTTTTCGCTTTGTTTCTCACATATTTCTAATTGGTTCTGCTCTAGAACTCAGATTTACATACGAGAAATTACGGGACAAACTAGCCACATTATTCAGTATGTACTTTCTGTACTTTCCACAAGAATTTATGAGTATCTCGAGGAAAAAAGAGACTTGTAAGATATTCCATTTTAGGCTGTGCACCGGATTTTGATGCTGCGATTTCAAGTCTCGTGTAATTCTCAATAAGGTGTCAGGATCGCTTTTTCGTACCTCGTGTTTTTTTGTTTAGCTTTTTGCGCGTGCGAATATACGTATGCGATCTTGCTCAGTTATTTTAATACTAATTAGCAGGTTATTGTGGCTGGGGCCCTTAGCGCCCTCGCGATTTTTTGCAAATCCTCCGTAACCGCCCCGATGCCCTGATTTCTCTAAATCTTCCAATGAGACCGCGCAGGCCCACATTTTTATAAGTCTCCATATAAGACCAGCCTCGATCCTGATTTTTTCTAAGACCTTTTTTTAAAACCCCCTTTCCCCAGACCTGGGAGAGAGTGGAGTGCCTGTGTGATGAGTATCTGTGGAGTATCTGTGGAGTGTCTGTGTGAGTGTTGATGTGATGTCTAATTACCCAAGCACGCACTCACAGAAACTCACAGGCACTCAAGTTCATTTGCAGGAGTGTCTGTGACAGTCTGTGTGATTGTCCAATCGATATTAAAAATTTGCATTTTATTATTATGTAGATTATTGTTGAAGATGTGTGATACTATGGCCGTATGTGATAAAAGATGGGATTAAGTCTCGGTGATAACGACCAGATTAATAAATTATTGGTATTTTTTCATGTTTTGCTCTATGGACACGGCCTGGTCAAAATGTTTTTATTATTGGTTATCTAAAAAATATATTTTTACAACAAAAATGTTAAAAGTAATATTTGTATTTTAAAAGCCTGAATTTTAAAACCAGTGACAATGAGAGGTTTTTTAAATATTCTTTTCTTGGGAATATACAAAACAATTATATTTTGTGTTTGAAAAAAATAAATAAAATAAACACTCCAGCTGTTGCGCTCCGCGCGAGTGTCCTCGATTATCTGGTGGAACGAGTCTTCCGGAGGACTTGAGATTTTTTATATATAAATAATGGAGAATCATCCCTTTCGTAAACTGCCGTTTTTGCAATGAACAAGGCTATATGGGACATTAAACACCGATCGGACCACCTTTTACCGTCGTCGATATAGTTTATTTTTTTTAGTCATTCACCCCGATGGATGGGGCATGCTCCATTTTTTTTCAAATTTTTCATCGCATATGTCGCGCACTTGTGAATTTAAAAAAATTGCGTTTAAAGACTTTCGAATGCACGTATTTTCTTGGATATAATTCGTGTCGTACAAAAACTTATATGGATGTTTTTCATTTTGAAGTATGCTTTTATGCGAATTTATTTTAAAAATTCTCCATCTCCTCCGAAGCATTAATTTTTTATTAACAAACATAAAAATCGTTTTTTTCAAAAACTTAGACATTTTTTATATTTTGTCGAAAGAATCTCTAAAATTCTACTAATGAAGACGAACATTTTAAGCCTAGACGGGAAGTGGGACCATCTTTTTTTCGAACTTTTATGAGCGTTTAGGAAACAAATCAAAAATGAAAACTTTCATAAAATTTTGAAAAAAAGATTAGCGACAAAAAATTGAGAATGGGACAATTTTTTTGTTTTTTTAAGAGTCTTAATTTTTTTCTAATTTTTCAAAATCTCATAAAGAATTGAGAAAAAGATTGTCCCACTTCCCGTCTAGCCTTAAAATGTTCGTCTTTATGTGTAGTATTTTCGAGATTTCTTCGGAAAAAATAAAAAATATCCAAGTTCTTGAAAAATCAATTTTTAGGTTTATTAATTAAAAATCAATGCTTCGGACGAGTTAAAGAATTTTTTAAAATAAATTTACATTAAAGTATACTTCAAAATGAAAAAAATATAAAGATGTATGAAGATACATGGATTCGAAAGTTTTTAAATGCAATATTTATAGCAATTTTTAGAAATTCTCAAGTGCGCGAAATATGCGATGAAAAATTTGAAAAAAATGGAGCATGCTCCATCCATTGAAGTGAATGCCTAAAAAAGTAATCAACTATATCGACGATTTTCGTGTTAAAAGTTGGTCCGATCAGTGTATAATGCCCAAATTTGTCTCAAAAATAAAAATATAATCATATTCGGTACGATTCGGTATAATCGATTCAACCCCATTCTAGAACACGAAACTCATGTGTTTCTCGTGCCGGGAAAGTCGTTTCAATCTTGCAATGTTTCAGACTTCACCGATGTATTACCCAAACGGAAAAGTATTCTGAATACATTTTTGATCGAATACCGACTATTGCTGAGCGGAGCGCACCATCGAGCAGTCAAACAGTTTTCCTTTGTACCTTTAGTCAAGAAAATCCCAGCGACAAGTCCTGCAATCTGCAGTGAATACTCAAAATCAGAAAAGTGCATTTGTGTCGATGCTCTCGAGGAGTAAGTAATAATCCAGCTGACGGTAAGTTAGACTCCTACAGTCATACCCTCCACATTAACCCACGTTGTTACAGTAGTCCCCTCTTTCCAAACAATATTTCGGACCTTCTTCATCATTTGCATTTACTCAAATAGTCCGGCAGAGTGCTCTGTCAAAGATGAAATACTGCCAAGTTCCAAAAAAACTTCAACACATTTACAAATTAATTTAAAAAATCAGAAAATCGAATGTTTTTTAAGTTACGAATTACCAAATTTTACAAACTTATTCATTTTACAATTTGTTATGATGTTCGAGAAAATGAAGTGAAACTAGAGAGAGTATTTAAAGGACATTGTAAAGCCTTCCGATTTGATCGATAATTGCAAATTATCCCTGGCTTAGATAGGAGGAAAAGGTATTATCATCTTCGATAGCTTGCGCGCTCTCACGTTAAGCTCTCGGTGAATCCTTAAACGTTTTATCCCAGACTAAATAAAAACATTGTTCGAACGCGTTTTATCCCGGACCTCGTGCACCGCGGCACCGACGTGAATTTCGTATATTTTCTGAATCAATATTGGGCTCTGCCTTGCGTGCGCGTTCTGTGACGACCTTCCTTCCACCGGTGCGTCTAATATATAATCTCAGGTACGAGATATATTATTCGAACTGCCCGAGATATCAGGAATATTATCGCCCGGAGTTTGTGTATAATTATTATTTTCGTAAATCTATCCTCCCGACGTGCTTCTCGAGAGAGTAAAACATTTCTTACGGCGCCAACGAAGGAATAAATAATCATGCGAAGCAATAAAATCGCTAACTTACGATCGGATAGACAGAGAAAAAGTTTCAAGTACAAAGCAATATCTGACTGCGGGAACAACTTCTTGAATTTAACGACTGTGGAGTAGAATTTCCCGGAGACCCGTCAATGGACAGCCACTTGAGAAATCTCGAAGAGCATGGAATACACATACTCGAGACTCGTGAAATTCTCAGCTTTTTTTTTCTTTTTCTTTTTTTTTTTTAAGGGACACGACGTCTTGATCGCGTTTTTCCAGACGACCGTATTTTTACCAATTATATTGCAACTTGGAGAGGAGAATTTGAAGAACAGATAAATGTTGGTTCGGTGGGAAGAGTCGTTAACAGCTAATATAATGTATTAATATATAGCTTTGGAAAAAGGTGCAGACGCCTGGTATATACCTGAAACAATTGGAGCCACTTAGCACTCAAGCCACTCTCGAGCAGTGGCTCTCGAGAATAGTTTGTTTGAGTATTCGAAACGTAAGATGTTCGTAATTACCGCCATGGTTGTGATGAGCCATCGTTATCGACACAATTGGCTACTTTGAGGACTTTGTCCAATTTCAACCCCTTTAAAAAAAATCTTTCGGATTGATCTGAAGAAAAAAGTAATTAGCCACGGTATAGAGAAAGACACAAAATTAGGATAGCTTCAGCATCGTACACTAATCAAATGAGTCGTGAATTTTAATAATGGGTTGATAAAAATTGCGTTATTTGATAGTAGTGGAGGTTGATTCGTATTGCAGCATGTGTTCTCATCCTAGAGAAACGATGGATTTGTTATTACCAATTTACATAGAACACTTTTATTGATTCTTTTTGTTTTTTCATAGAGGAAGCTTTGATTTAATAAAAAAAATATTCTTGGAGATTTTCATGTCAGAACACTCAAAATGGTCTGAAACGTCGAGAAAAGTGGTTCAGAAAAACTGTCCGAAAAAATAAAATTAACCGAAAAAATAAAATTAAAAAAAACTAAACTTCATATTACCATATTCGACAGAATCAGCTTAAATTTTAATGCCATGTAGAGTACTGTCGCATATGGCAATCGTTTCACGCGTTTCATTTTTATGAGATTTTTGAGGTTTCGAAAAAAATTCGTAAACGCTCTAGCTCAAAAAAATGTTTAACCAGCGAGCTGAAACTTCGTATTAAATTTGAAAAAAGTGATGTTTTTTACGGTTTTTACAGGATTATTAATTTTTCAAAAAAATTACGTTTTGCTTTAACACGCGTTAATACTCGACAAATCAAATGAAACTTTCTACAGACGAAGAATATCATTCAGCGCTGCTATGTACCAAATTTGATGATGATTGGTGAAGCAATTCGGATTATACGTGCTTTAGAATTTTTCAAAGATTAATCCCCAACCTTTTTCAATTTAAATGCACCAAAGAGCAATTTGTTTATAATAAGTTGCTCTACAAATTCACGATCCTCTAGTGCTGATCATTTGAAAATTGCGGCCTATTGTTTAACATAAAATGAGTAGCATTTGTTTGGCCCATCCGCAATCGAAATAGAATAAATAGCTAAAGTTATTTTCTCCGCTCAATTTTAGTGCTGTTCTTTTTCAGTTTTGTCTCAATTTTATCCCAGTTGCTATGAAGTTCAGCGAAACATCTCTTCGATGAGTCGCTGCATAGTAAAAAAAAATATTTTGATCACTGACTTTTTTTTACCAAAAGAACAAAGTGACAAAAGTAAATACTAAATTTTGAAGATTTACACATTTTTTAAAATTAAATTTACAAATGTATACATGATCCACGCACTTTGTAGTTCAAGTATTTACCATTTTGTCTGACTAAAAAATAATATCGTTGTTCGTAAGAATGACAACAAATATATTGTGATATGAATTTACAAACTTGCTCTTTCGTTAGTCATATCATTAACATGTTTTTGTACTTCTGCTTACAAAACTAGAACCGACATACCTTTTCTTGTTCACGAAAAATGAAAAAATAACAAATTGTGGGCATTTATTGACAAAGAGTTTTTGGTCAATGTCGAAAAATTGTACAATAAAAAGTATGGTGTAAAATCGGAGTTCAGGTTTTAAAGTAACAAACAGAATTACTTCTGTTAATTTGACACAATTTTTGTGAATACCACAGATATTACTGATAAATTCGAGAAGTAACACAAAGAATATGACACATTAACAGTAATAATGATATTAAATCCTAAGTGACATTAAAAAAATTGTGTAAATTTTTCGAATTTACAAAAAAAATGTGTAAAATTATAATGACAAGAAAATTGTTTCTAAAAAAAAGTAACACATTCTTTGTTTAAAAATGACGAAAATGACACAAAAAATGTGTAAAAGAAAATCACTCATTTTTAAACACATCATTTTCGTAATTTTTTTGTAAAACTAGAAACTAACTGAAAAATTAATGTCAGATTAACACAAAGTTTCTGCGGATGTAAATTTTATTCTGTTAGAAATACAGAATTTTCATTTCAGTTTTTACTGACCAACAGGATTTTTCTAAGTACACTTTGTACAGTATTATTCCCTTAATTCTACCATTAAGATAGTGATTAGTCGTTGGTGGGAGTGCGCTGTTCGAGTTTTTGTCACTCGATAGAAACATTTGTTTCAGCTTATGTGGTGAACATGAGTCGAGGCAGCGCTACCGTCCGCGGCTGAGCACGTTTGTTATACCTGCGGACTGTTGCAATTCATAGCTCGAAAGCCTAATGGAAATATCTGTGCACCGAAGGCATCTGGAAGGATTTACCTCGTGAACCAGTAGAATTTCGCTCGATCGGTGGGCAAAAGAACGAGGTCGAGTTGAACCCGGAAGATGAGCCACGTTCGTTAAACGTGCGGTAGCCTCGGCAACCCGGATATTCGTCAAAGGTCAAAAACTTGACCAGTCGCTTGTCCCCACGGAGTGCTCACCGATTATGACGATTATTATTATTTAAATGGGAGGCCAGTCTTGCTGGTGGTGACCGGATTATCGCGGAGACTACTGCAGAAGATTCAAATCCCTTTCTATGGCAAATAGCGCCACCAGTTAATCGCCACCGTTAATCCGATAAGAGAATGGAGTCCAGCGGGGTATTAACTCGCCGCTTGGTGAAAAACGAGGAAACGGCTTGGCTGGACTTTCCGGCTTGCTGTGTCGAGGAAACTCGCTTTTGACGTTTCTCGACGAATTCGAGAGATTCAGTAGGATTTCGCTAGGGAATTCCCCGACGGCACGCGCTCCGAATATTATTTGGTATTAGGGTCGAGATTTAATGTCCCAGTTTGCCACCTTTCCAGAGCAGCCTATCTAGTTATTGGCTAACTAATAAGACATCCATACGAAAATGTTTTTAAATGCCAATTCGAAAGTATAGTTCATTTATTAATTCTGGCAATCAATAAGCCCATGAAAAGGAAGCAAAAGTGGCGACCACAAGTAGATCAAACTGAGACTTCTCGTAACAGTTAAACAAATAAGCATAAAATTAGAAGAACTAAAAATATTATAATGATTGCAGATAAGATAAGCATAAATATGATGATTGATATGATACACAATGGCGGTATGTTCAATTATTAAATTGACGTTAATTTCATTAACCTATGTGTAGTTATCAACGAATCGCAGAAATGATATGAACGGTTTGATAAAAAAAAAGAACGATTAAGAGAGCGACTTCGATATACTGGACGAAGTACC
Organism: Perithous albicinctus; assembly: GCA_964016905.1. NCBI lineage: Eukaryota > Metazoa > Arthropoda > Insecta > Hymenoptera > Ichneumonidae > Perithous > Perithous albicinctus. Next base: position 19,444,431 of record OZ024689.1, read on the forward strand.
TGTAACAGTTATGTATTACAAATCCTGGGAAAATTGTATAAATTAAATATAATGTTTATGTATTTTACAGATGGGAGACCTTGCTCCTTATATCTATATAAGATAATCCTTCTATGCATTAATAATGCCATATATGCGAGAAAAATTTATTTCACATATACGTTAGATATATTATTTTAGGTACCTAAAATCCTCAGGTAGATTAATTTTTTCAATTTTCATTTAATCTGCAATATCTTAGGAACGATTAATCGCATCGAAAACTCTAAAAAATAAATTTCTTTGTTTTTTCATGGACCACAAGGAAAAAAAATTCAAAATTAATTGGGTAATTTCAAGCAACGTTTTACGGCAATACCAGCGAATTTTTTTTTAGAGTCTATATTTTTTTATTTACGGGAAAATCAAGTGTTCATGGGTTACAGCAGTTTTGGAACTTAAAAAATAATATCCGATTTTCAATCTCAGGGCATTCACCATTATCGGTAATATCAATAGTTTCATCGTTTATACTTAATTAAAAGTTCAGAAGGTTGATCTCTGTTTATTTAACTGGTTATTTTCAAATGAAATTCTTAATATTATTTTTTATTAATTTTCGGACGCTCAATATTTTTTGAACCTTTATATTAAAATCAGTAAAATATATTTTAATAACACACGATTTATCGTGCGCTCTTCTGTTCTTAAATTATAGTCGCATATTTGATTAAAACGGTGATAGGGAAGTCACCTTTTAACTGTGGCTCATGGGCTACGAACTGGTGAAAAAAACCCTAAATTTGCCTGATCTTGACGCAACTGTGACTATCAAAGCGAATAATAAGAGAATAACATGACAGTATATTTGTTCGTTGAGCAATATCGTGGGCTTTTGCGTCTTGTGAAAACAGCCTTTCAACTCGTATTTTGTGTTAACGATACAATTTTTGTATGTTCAGGACTATATTATTTTTCGGCAGGTCATAGCTAAGTATAAACACAATATGCGTCTCAAACTACCTAGAAATTAAAGCCAGAATGCGGTTAAATTTCACGTAATTTTTATATACAATAAAAAAAAATAAATAAAAAATCCAAAAGGTCATAGAGGGTTGTGCAAGGGTGAGAAATAGCGTGTACCTTGGTAGAAATCGACAAAAAGCATTGAGCTTCCGGAATAGGAAGCGGAAATCGAGTCTCGTCTCAGCATCAGTCTCAAACGAGAGTGCGACTCTCGCGTACATATATTAGAGGAAGTTGTGGCGGGAGGCGAAAGCGAAAAGAGAGAAGCGATAGTGGGAGACACATCAAAGGACCGCGACAACGGATATGTGTAAACTTCTGCCCGAGCGAATGCCGAAACGTTGCAGAAAATCCGGGACACTCGGATCGTCGTAGCGCGCGCGTTGTATCAGTTTGAGTCTGCTGCTAGCCTGGTGGATCACACTTCTCAGGAAACTATCTCATCAAAGACCCGCGGACGGATAAATGTAAGCGGCCGTTTAGCGAGAACTCTCGTCGCTAATTTTAATTACCGGCTGATTTACGTCTCGATATCTCGTGCGCGTTCTCCCTTACCTTTTTCACACCATTGACACAACCTTTCGACGCCAATTTCTCGCAGAACGAATGTAAAAGTATCAAGACTCTGTATTATCGTTTCTACGGTTCTTTGGAATTTCTTCTCAACTGTGGCGTGAAAAATTGTACTTCACAGGTTTACGAATAGGGTAGTTATATCGTGTGCTGAGTTATAGTCGACGGATTAAGACCTCTGAGGGCTGATGCCGCGTTTTGAAAGAGTCGGCCACGCATTCTTACCCGAGCAGAAATTTAATGATGACTGTAATTCGGCCCATATCAGTATTTGCCTGAAATGAAACTCAGGCCTGATCCCTCTTACGCATCTGGCCCGGATCCTGGGTGTAACGCTAATATTGCACATGTGGCCTTGATCCGAAATCGAATCATAACCTGATAAGGCTCGGTTCAGGGCCGGCCGTATAGTTACAAAAACCACTAAAATAGTTTTAAAAACTGATTTTTAATAATTTATCGGAATTAATTTTCATTTTTAATTGGATGTACACAGCTATTATAAACACTAATATAGATGAAAGTTACAAATTTATCTTTGAAAATAAATTCTCACATTTTCTGGCGATGTCGGAATTCGATCCTGGAAACTTGTGATCACGAGCGCTGTGATTTAGCCCACTCGGCTATTTTTGCCTTGAAGAAAGCTGTTTCAAATTTGTACTTACAGTGTCGAATGGCCAAATGGAGCGGTTGTAATGCTATGGTTGTATTGGTTTATATGATTACGGCTTACGTTCCTTAATGAAAAATATACGGTTATCGTTTTATGGAAATTAAATTGAGTTTACATTAAATTGAGTTTCAATTAAGAAGATAATTAAAAATGTTCGGTGAATAATAATTAGTAATAAAATTAGATCTGGGCCAGACCTTTCTAATATTAGCCGAACCTGGTCCGTCATACCTTATTGATACCTATATAATCCGGCCCAGATCTGCCTGGTAAGCATCTGGTCCGACATACCTTACTGATATCTAAACCGGCCCTGATCTGGCTGGTATAGAGTTAGCCGGTACCGGCAAGACGTATCGAATTTAGATTTGGGTCAGATTTGGCTAATATTAGCCATGCCTACTCCAGCAAAACGGATAAAAACCAGATCCGGCCCACATCATGTAGATATCAGGCGGCCAGGATCCGGCATACCATACTTATATGAGATCCGGTCTGGTTCAGATTGACCTATCAGGCACGCTTGATCTGGCAGACGTTATTCGTATTAATACCTGATCCTGATTTACAGCGGAATGTTACACTGCTGGGGGGGATACGTCATCGTGACATAACGTATAAGATATTATATATCCTTTAGAATTTTTGATTTTCCGATTTTAAAGCAAAACTATTAATTGAACAGATTTACATGTTTATTTCCGTAAAAAAATATGATAAATATTTTATTTTCGTGGTAAGACTAATTTTGTTTGTAACCCCAGCATTATCAACGACGCCCTGATGGGGAGTTTTTCGTACTCGACAAAGCTTATTTCACAATTTCTTGCCTATACAATTTATTTATTAAACAAATTACTTTTTTCACATGGGAGGTTTTTAATTTTTGTAAAATTATTTTGAACACGCAAAAAAAAAGAACATACTGGTGATTCATATTGCATTCTATCAGCAAAATGACGCTATATTTTGATTGGCTGTAATTTACTTTGGATATGAGTTTGCGGCTGATGAATTCACTAATGATTATTGGATTCCAAAGCAAATTCCAAACGTCCTAGCCTCGAAGCGTTGGACGTCCTTCTCGACGTTAGTGTGAGCTGTCACCATTAAAAGTACACACGTTTATCGGTTCTACCGCTGACTCCCGCTGGGTACCTAGTAATAGTAGACAACAGTACCATAGCCAGTGCATATAGACAGAAACGTTGGTCGTCTGCAATATTCAGTTTGATTTGATGCCACGGTCCGTCACCCCCGGGAGCTGTTTTCAGACAAAACAAAGATAGCCCACCACCCCGTCTCTTCTTCTCACATCGATATTATTTTCACTTCTCTTTTCTGTAGCGGCTTCCCACTCGCCTCTGCACTTGGCCTCTATCATCATATTCTTCTTCTACCCTTCCATTGTGTTTCAGGGATTCGCCCGAGGAGTCTCAATGCCACATTTTCAGAAAAAAATTCATCGCCATTTTTTTGTTTTTATCATTTGTCCAGGAAGTGGAAACTCGTCGTTAGGTCTCTCTCGACATTCCGTCAGCTCCTCCTCCGATATCGTAGACGCAGAGAAACTGAAATATACTCTCGGCAGACAGCGTGGCACCAAAAGAGAATCCTACCAAGCGACGTCGTGTGTCGACGTGTCCCCGCGTGCATAGAACGGACTCCTCGTCGTTGGGGAACGGGGCAATAAGGAAGTAGCCCCCGCTGCTTAAAAAAACACGAACCCGCAAAATATCGGTATAGGGCCAGTGGCCTGAGAAAACAGGGTGGTAGTTTCTCTTCAACGTCGTGTCTGCGCCTTCGGATCCTGAAATGCTCGTCTCCTTCGTCGTTCATCGGCGTTCACGTATAGCGCACAATATATTTTCATTTTACCTCTTACAGTGCTGGACAATATTGAAATAAAAATTTATTCAAAACTGAGTTGCAACTTGTATACTCCTTTTCAAGTCACGATTTTTGTTTATCAGATCCATCAATTATTTTAGGACGCATTACACTTACATTCTCAACCAAAATTTTTATTTGATTAGAATTTGTGTATACTTTGAGATCAGAGCAACATCTAAGTATAATAAATTTCATTGAAGATATCCAAAATATTGACTTTGAACAATAAGGATGATGCCAAGGAGTTATTAATCAGTTAGTATAAAAACTCTATTACCAATTTCGATAGAAAACTTTTATTATATGAAATTAATTATCTGATTTCTTAAAATACGTTTGAATTTTTGTAGAATTTTCTTCCGGTTGTGGAATTTCCGTTTCCGAGAATTCTTTGAGGCTGTTTTTATGAAACTGTTCGGTCAATGATCTTGAAAATTCTTCTGAGGAATCATTCTATGAAAACATGTCCGAAATCTCCGAACTTTTACCTACTTAAAAAAATAATCGTCTATGGTAAAAGAATTCTAAAAGACATATATCATATATATATTGTAAATAAAATTAAAGAATTCATCTGAATTTATTAAACAATTTTTGACAAACAATTTATAAATAACATTTTGGCATTATTATCATTCGAAATCAATAATCTTGATATTTTCAATTACGTCGATTCTTTTCTGATTTTTATCTCGTCTCAAAGTACTTTAATTGTAATTAAATTACATTTTTTTATTGCATCTTGAATATTAATTATCTTTTCACATACCCTACCCTACCATGACAGAGATGAGCATGGACATTTTATTGAAAACAAATTTGTTAAATTTTACTTTGAATAGTCATGAAAATTACATTATTGTTTTTTATGGTTTTCATTCCAATTTATTCCAAATGTTTTTTTCTTTGAATATTAGTAACTATCTAATAGTAATAATACTATTTTCCTTGAATATAGAAAAGTCATTTTAGATAATTAATCTCCAGAATAATATTATTGCACAGTATTAAATATTATTCAAAGTTAATAAATCCAAAAAGTATTTTGGACTAAGTAGTAGTATTAAAAGAGAATTTATTGACAATACATTTAAATAGGTTTACATAAATTTGTACCTTTTATAATTTATTGTGATTGAAAAAACGTTGCATATTTTTTTGTCCAACTAACTGGTTGAAAAGTCACATTGGTGCAAAAAAAAAAAAGAAAGCTTACCAAAGGAGAGCTCTAAATAATAATATTTAGAGGTGACTCACGCAATTTGTAATTTTCTACAAAAAATGTACTCTACAAAAAATTACTAAATCCAACCATTTGATAGTTATTAACTTTTAATTTTATACTTATATTACATTTTACCCTTTTTCATATATTTGTTAAAAACCGTAAAATTTTGTTTGTAGATTTATTTCCCCTAAGGACCAGAGTTGAGGTGTAGCCATACAGAGTAAATAAAGTCTACAATACCAGAGTTAGATGTCAAATTAAATGAGGCGTAACATAAGCATAGGTTTGGTATGCTATGGTGGAGAATTTTCGTTTATCTGAGAGTTCCGTTGTCTTTGCGTATAGATAGTCTTCGAAAAGCCGAGAATACTCGGCGTCTTGTTCTCAGCGGCCGTCGGCGGGCCAGACAGCGTGGCACCGTACAAGAAAAACCTTCGGTATCTCCCGGATAAGTCACAGGACTCCGAGAACGTGACCTACCGACCGACTTCTTAGTCCCTCAGTCTCTCTTCATCTTTGTCTCCGAACTTTGGCCTAATTAACGGCCTGACGAAAGGCTAAGAGCAATTAACGCCTAGACGTTTCCTCACGCTCTACTCATATTCCGACGGCAGCGGCACATGGGAAATCCTTGAGGACCTCCGCGTCACGTTCACAGAGGAACACGCTCGACATTATTCATTCATATTATTTTCTTTTTCTTGAAGAAATTTTTTAGATTTTTTTTTTCGATTTCACACGCCGCCCCCCTCCCCCCCTTGTCTTTGACATCAGGATACGTAAAAATGGTCTAAAAGTGTAGAAAAGCGGGATTATGAAAAATATGTGCCTAGACTTGCAAAATCTGTAAATAAATTAAAAACGGTTTTATCGGTGGAGTTGAAATTTTTCACGAAAGTAGACCAGATACGCCCGTTTGTTTGTTACAATTTACGCAATTATTGAAACGCCTCTTCAGATTTTATTGGAATTAAAAATTTTCGAGAATGATGTGCTCGCAGCCGTGCTTACGTATTTCAACCGAATTTATCAAGAGGTCTGAGTTTTATAGGATTTTTAAATTACCTCACGTCAACTTTGCTGAATCTAACTTAATTTTTCTACAGCAACGAAATAATATACAGAAGTGGTAGATATTTAATTTGATAATGATGAAGGTTCCATTTCTATAGTAATTTAGCTGCTATAACTTTCGGAACAAGTTGCAATTATGAAGAAATCGTTCAAAATTTAAACTACGTTACAGATTGTGACGAAACTGTGAATCAATCACTGCTGAATAGTAGTTCGCTTGTGTACCAAATTTGGTCTTGTTAATTCATGTTTTGTGATAATTAGTGATAAGTAACGTAAATTTTGTTTTAATTCAAAATCTCATAAAATTTGTATCCCTTTACCAATTTCGTCCAAATTCAATACCAAATAGTCTCGAACGTATCTTCACTTATGAAAAACTATTTGGTAATAGCCAAAATTTTACGAAAGTTAGAGCGCCTTTTTTGAAAAATTCAAAAAGACATAAAATCTAAATGGCTAAATACATTTAATTAAAAAACTTCAAAGCGGAGTAATTCACTTGGGTACCAAATTTCAGCTCAAAAGTTTGAACGATTTGAGTTACAGGTGATTGAATTTTCGAAACCCTGCTTATGGGGAAGAAAAAGATATTCGTGAAATCAAAGCTTCTTCTATGAAGAAGTAAAAAATAAGACGAAAAATTTATTTAGAAAAGTTGCACAAGAAAATCTAAAAAAAAAAGTCAGCGCATTCTTTTGAGCAGATAAAATAAAATAAAAAATCATGGAGTAAATCGGAAGGAATTAGTCTCAAAATTTATTGAGTTATTCAGGATACATCATATATTAATATAAATCTTGAACAACTAGATAACGTGTGAGCCTGAATTTTAACTCCTAAAAAGAATATCCAGGCTTTCTTTTGGTTTTTCTGAATAGACTATATTTTTAAATACATTTTTGAATGTCTTAAAATTATCAATTCAAATATAATTATATTAGTTATTTACCATTACATTTATGTTTAGATTTCAAACTTATTCACCTCATTTATCCACACGGTTGGACTACTTTTGAGCCACCGCGATTATATTTTTTTTCCAGGTTACGCCCCGTCTAATGAATAAACAAATAATATAAATAAATAAATATTGCCCCCCATTAAAAAAACTGAAAAAATTCTCAAGAATCCTGTGTATGTACAAGCCTTAAAAATTTTCATATCTGCTACTGGATTTTTGAGATTTTTAAATTAAGGTAAAAATATTAAATTAAAAAAAAATGTATAATGAGGGTAGGCTACTAAAAAATCTTTTTTTTTTTTAATTCAGAGTACGTTTTTTTAACAGGTACAATAACATTAAAAATTAATTAGACAAACAGGAGATGGTCAGGGTCGAGGGTTTAGCGAATTGACCAGGAATACCTTGGATATTATTGCATATAAGTTGCACCTACGTTTTTCAATCGGGGGCATCCAAGGGAGAGCGGGGAGGATTTAATAGAGCTTAATAGAGCGGCCAGTCCGCACGCGATTCGTCGAAGAGTCCGAGAGGCAGACCCCCTAGTACCTGCGTGAGAGCTCCAATACACCAAGGCTTCGCCGATGACGATAGTCGACGTTCACCGGTAGCCATGCTGCTGTCAGTTAACAGAACACAGGAACACACCTCGTGCCAACCATTGCCAGCGGGCCCCAACGAATAAATATACGAAACGGTTCACGCCCACCACGGCCACTGTAACTCTTTATATATCGCTCTTTCTCTCATCTGGCGCTTGAACGATAGTGTCTATCAAGAATAAGTGCCTGAGAGGCCAAGGGAATTGCTATAAAAATATGGTGAAACGTCTTCTCTGCTCGCAATTCACTCTCGCATAATGAGATAATGATAAAAAGAAGTTGGTGATTTATAAACTTATTGTGTAAGAAAAACGACTTTAGTAGTGATTAAGGTAAACAGTAAAAAAAATGATGCAAAGTAGACTTTGCACATAGCTTCCTCATTAGATTTTTCATAAATCCACCTCTACGAGGAAGTTTATATATTCATTTTGGCTTCGTCACAGAGGAAGCTTTGCGAAAAACGACATTCAATGAGGAAACAAAGTTCTACTTTGCATAATTTTTTATTTTAATTGGCATTTTTTCATTTCGCTACATCTATATTTTTGGTAGTAACTGGTGGAACAATACAAAAACGCAAGCGTGCTCACGAGGTTTTTTTGAAAACTTTGTTTGAAAAGAGAGTAAATATTTTTGTATTTTGAAAAAATTTGGGGTGTGTTTTTGAATGATTTGAAACCGATTTAGGGGGTGAAGCGATTCAAATTCGATTTAAACCCTTTAAGGATCACCCTAACATGAATACATAAATTTTTTCTATTGTTTTTTTTTATTGAGATTTTAATAGAAAAAACAAATTTGGGAAAACAAAACTCCCCCCATGAGGAAGCAAAAATTAAAATTGTCGTTTGAACTTGTTACTATACAAACACATCATTAATTACAAGATTAAAGAACAAGACATTATCCAATTTTTAATGTCTGTTATAAAATATCTTTTTATATTATATGCAAAATTAAATTTTAACTATAAGAATGTAACTAAAAAAAATGTGTGTCACACCCCCAATCGTCTCGTTCGCCTAATTTTTTTTGTAAACTGAACTACAATTGGATTAAAAAAATATCTACGGATTTTTAACGAGTTAACGACGGAATTATGAAAGTATCAGTGGCACTAATGAGTTTACCGGGTCTACGGAATCAGTAATTGCCTGTGGAAGGAGTGCATGCGCCAACAGTGGGTCGTGTCCCTTCAATATTTTACTTCACCTCTCGCCTGAGCGGCCAATTCTAGCCAACTCCGGTACAAAGTCAAGCTGTCATATTCTGACCAAGATTCTCAGTGTTTTGACACGATGGCACCTTCCGGGATAATCCTTTAAACGGACACCGCGGGTGACGAGGTCCTACTGGGTAACCCTAACACGACGATCGAGCCACCTAAACTCATGATTTTCGGTGGGCAAGTTCTTGGGCTCGAGGAGGAAACAGGTCTTTCGTTGCTACTTGTTGTCGCCATCGGCGGTTTTGTTCGAGGCTCTGCTAGAAATAATCCCCAGGGCCAACCCGGGCGACACGAGTGCTTCCCGACATTGGGGATGCGCGAGGAAAGTACGCGGGTAATCCTGGGAAGGGGTAAGAAGCCGGAAAGAGGAACGGGACCCACGCGTCCTCGCGTTTCTCTAGTCCATGCGTTTGACAGTACCAGCACCGACACCGTATTCACCAAGGATATTGAAGGATCGATTAGTCGGATTAGTCGAGGAACCGGTGCGGAAAGAGTCAGCCCGTATATACCCAACAGATGATGAAAAGTTCGAAAAGGAGATGCTGTCCAACAAATTTAAGGGGTCAAAGAAGCCAGCCTGAAAAAGAAATAGAATTTAATTTTTGCATAATAATAAAGCTTTTTGTGCTTTACGGAGGTTCGATGATTTTCCAGAATACAAGGTACAACTATGACATTTTTGTCAAAAGACATGGTTGCGTCTCGACGTCAAGTACTTACAAAAAGCTTCGTTTTCGTGAAAATTTATTTTTCGAAATTTTCATATCAGTACACTACGAATAGTCCAAAACATCGAGAAAATTAGTTTAGAAAAAATGTCTGTGTTTGAGTATGTGTATATGCATGTGCAGATTTCATTGTTAGTACCAAATTTTTCGTAATTTTTCATGTATCTTCTTCAAATTTGGTACGCAAATGGGCTACCATACAACAACGTTTGGGATTGTACTTGGCGCGAATTGATCAAGAGGTTCACATGCCGAATTTGGCGAGAATTTATAGAGTGATTCTAATTTTATTGTAATTTCAATTCTTTTTTTAATTTCTGTAAACACTTCAACTCCAGTAAATTCTGAGATATCCCGGTACAATTTTCCACGTGATTTCACGATATTGATTATCAATGATGACTTTAGTCAAAGGAACGGTCATTATATTGGGAAATTGCGATTTTGCTTGATACAATAGAAAAATTCATATCATGAAACAAAAAAATTTGAAATTTAGCAGATTTAGCTTAAATTTGGTTCACATATGGAGTTCCATTGAACAAGGGTTAGTACACATTTGACGCATATCGGTCAAGGGGTTAAAATTTTATAGCGTTTTAAATTTTTTGAAAAATCTCGATCGTGCTCTAGTTTGCGTAAATTACGAGATACCAGGTTCATATTTGGTATTCATATGAACTACCGTGGAACAAGATTTGAGCAAAAAATGATGCAATATGCTTATTTATTAATTTAATGGAAATTAGGTCCTATAATAATAATAATTGTTCGATGTATATTTCCAGAGACATAATTTTTTGAATATGAATTACTGTGACCTAGAGTTTATTGAGAATGCCTATAGACTAAAAATGGGAATAAAATTAATTTTCAAAAAATCATCTTTCTGGAAAAAAGCATCGAAACAATAAACATTATCGAATCTAATATTAGTTAGTACTCAAAAGAAAAATGAAAAAACCAAAACCGGTACATTTACCGTAATTCGAATTTCTTAATCACAAGCGTTAAAAAAGCCCTAGCTGGGAGACTGAAAGAGTATTTGGGTGTTGAAATAATTTATATCTGCCGTAGGATCGAGATTTAAGTGTCGAGTGGTGAACGAAAAAAAGGAGAGAAGCGATGCGGGAAGATAGTGATTGAAGCTGCGAGGACCCTCTTGTCGTTGACTCGCGCGCGTGGACCGATCTCTCGTGGCAACAATGAAATCTTTATGCGCTCTCGTCTCGTGTGGAACACGAGGCCCGATGTAATTCTAGCCCGAGATGGGATCGGATCTTAGAGAGAGATCTCTGCTACCGCTGCTGCTGCTGCTGCTGGCTGTCAGACGCGTGCGAACGAAGACGTCTCGTCCATGGAATATCGACGCCATCGGCCGCTCGACGATGTCCAGACAATTATTTCGCAGTAGCGCTACAGTGCACCATCGTTCGACGTCGAATAGCCGATCGGTACGGTGCCTATTCTCGATGCTACTCGAGGAATGACACGAGAGCACCCGTCGGATATTTATTTAGGATTCGATACATAAGTCAAGCAGTCGAGTGTCTCCATGTGCGATTGATGTACACTCTGTAAGGTGGATTGACCAATCATTCAACATTTATCAATAATCCCTTTGCACTATCACTATTATTACGAAAAAAATAGCTAGCTAGAAATTACTTAATTTTTTGAGCTTATTCTATCCATTATAGATCACGAGTTATGGCACTACAAATTTTAGGCCTTTCATCACATACATACACGCGTAGATACATCCGGACAATTTTTCTGAACTGTACTTTTCTCGACGTTTCATACCATTTTGAGTGTTCTGACATGAAAATCTCCAAGAATTTTTTTTTCATGAAAACAAAGCTTCTTCCATGAGAAAGCAAAAGTTTCACTTCAATCTCACGTAAAGGTTGCACGAATCGATTATTTTCAGGAAAACAAAACTGATCTGCACACTTCCTCGTACAGGAGATGTGAAAAATGGTAAACAGTGTGTACAACACTCGAACTTTGCACCCTTGTTCTATTATTATTATTATTGTATTCCTCTATCTCCACTGGATGCAGCAATTAGTTCCATAGCGAATTCAACATTTTCACGGCTCGAAGGAATTTCAAAACATTTTTGTTGTCGTTATTGGACACCCGGTGATTTTTTTTTTTTCTCGAGCTGTTAGGCACTTCAATTTGGCAGCGTGAACCCGACAAAAGAAATGTGTCGTTCTACTCGTCGTCGCGTGGACAAACGCATACACACACACATATAGAGATACTCCGACAAAGAAAAAGAACCTTGCGGGGTCCGGCAATTTATCGGCCTTGGTTTGCTCGGATGGTCGGCCTTTGCCTTTTGTCTTAAGCGAACGCGCGCGGCTGACATCCGGTTCCGGTCCTTATCTTACGTTACCACGTGTAGCCACCCTCTCTCGCCCCTTTTTTCTCGACCATTGTTGGCCACATGTGCAGCGGCTCAACTCCTCTCGAGAGCTCGAGAGACACCAAGGCAGCGAGCAAAAGATGGAGAGAGAGATATAAGTTTGCTTACGTTGGCCCACATAACACGGCGTAGCTATGCGGCCACCGTGCGGGAGTCTCTCGAGTATCTCAAGATCCTTAGACCGTTTTCGTAATACCAAAGCAACACTGAGATGTTTCTATCATCAGTGCACTGACTCGCTGTTGCAATATAGCTATAACGGATATAATCGAGGTAATCGTTTTGCAGACCACTAGCAATTCGAGTTCTTTTCATTCGGAATGACTATATCAGTTGGGTAAACCGCTTACTGAAGTAATTTCAGACGCATTTGCTTACAGTTTGCACGCCCTTTTTGCCGTAATTGAGGTAGATTTTTTAAAAAAGATACATGAAGGAAGAAGTGTGTGATGTTCTACTTGTGTGCAAAAATTGGGCAACGGTGACTAAGGCGTTCTGGAGATACAGCCGTTTGCATTTTTAAAGGCCAACCCACACACATTTTCCTAAGTGTGATTTTCTGATAATTTGGGACATTTTAAGGGACGGATTTTTTGTCTTATGATCGAAAATAATGTGTATTCGGAAAAATTATAGAATTCCTTTTAAAAAAAGTTTATTATCGTATTTATAAAGCAAGTTATTTTTCTAATTAATTAATTAATAATCTTTTGGCGGTATTATTATTATTCAAAAAGACTTTTTTTGTATGTCCAATTGTGTTGATTATTTTCTTATTTTGCTCTCGCTGTAAAGCATTTAAATTCCAATATAAAATCGAAACTCTCGTTGGAAACGCGTGTAATACCCATGATTAACATCATTGCGAATGTATACTTTGTTTCTGTAGAAAACAACACTCAAACTGATCGAATTTTAGAAAAGTTATAGACTCCAACATTATTTTTGTGAAAATGCATTTTCCAAAATTCGATGTTAATAATCCTTGAACATTATTTCATATATATTTAGTTTTATTTAATAAACATCTATTTAGCCGTATGTTTCAAAATATGAGAATGCTAGAATCAACCGATATTCAAATATTATAAATAATATAAATTATTTGTCATTACTACGGTTAGATCTCCTTTTATCAGATTTGACATTTGACATAAACAAAAAGATTCGATATGTGGTCACGCGTGACAATAAAACATGTTTGTCGTTTTATTATTTAATATTAGATTTTTCAGCAATTTGCTGATACAATAATTAATTAATTAATGAAACGTAAATACAATTTGTGCGTATAGAAAACTGTCGAAATCTGCCCCGTGTATTTTGTCCTGCGAATCACTCTGCATGCATGTATACATAGGCAGTTGGTTCGTACGTTTTCTCAAGAGATTTACGATCCTGTGATGTCCAGGTCAGCGGAGCGAAAGCTACAGCAGCAAGTGAGTCAAACGAGAATCCTCGTTAGAATTTCTATAAGAATTCCGAGCGAGTTTCCTCTCCTGTTGGCAGAAATCCCTTTTTCACTTACAATATCGATATTACATCCTAAAATCACGAAGAGATTCTAAAATCTTGGAAAAAAAATCACGTGAATGTTTTGTGTCACGGGGAATCATTTAGAATTCTATGAGAAACTGCGACGACTTTTAATAAAATGAGTAAATAATTTTCGTCACGTTCCAGAGACGAAGGTCCCGCACCAGCAACAGCAGCATTGTCCACGCGGATCACCTCCATAAATAGGATTATATTAAGCTGTTTCACGCCGGCAAGAATAGAGTCAAATGGAGGACGTCAGAGATGTTTTGGTAGGGCTACGATGGTTTCAACAGCGGGGAGTGAAGGTGCGAGAAAAAATCCGTCACCCAGTCAAAGATGAATTACTTCGAAATAGCTATCTTTTGCTTATTTATCTAATTTTTTAAGCATATTAATCGTTTTATTACAATCAAATCAATAAAGGGTGTAGCTATATGCACGTGTTAATTTTAATTTATCGATATTATTTGGTAAAAAGTTAAGACCAGAGATAGGATACGTTTAATTACTTTAATAAACCATATTTGGTTAGTTGGTTGGTTGATTTTTTTTTATTTTCTTTTTCAGAAAATGACGTTATTGTACTAATTTCCGGAAGCTTAAACTGGTAAGCCCAAATCTTCTATATAAACAAAGTACTATTCGAAGGTAGTTGATACGTCGCTTTGTCACAATCTGCAACATGGTATTGATTTTAGAGGATTTCAAAAATTTCAATTTATTTTCATAGACGTAACTTCCGAAAATATTGAAACACTACTGAATTGACATTTTTCGTACATATGTACCATAATAGCATTAATTACTGCATATCATTACAATCGAAATCGAAATCACATAGAGGAGGCTCTGTGGGTGACAGCAACTTTTATTTCGCAACTTTTTAGGAAATTAATTTGGTGGTTTTTGTAATTACACGCTCAGACTCGACCCTGTTCAGGGACCGATCAGGATCTTACCAGACCCTTATCAGAGCCAGATCAGCTTATGATTCGGCCTCGGATCAGGACATAATACGTAAGTCGGATCACATACAGAGATATATATCACTTCAGCCTAAGACTGATAAGGACCGGATTATTGATTACATTTCTGCTCGGGATCAGGACGCAAAATGTCGGTTAAACACAGATAAATAAATGATAGGATATAAAGTAACGAGAGGTAGCCAACTGTGTACTGAACCGAGGCTGCTCCTGCGTATTGCTGTTACAACGGACCCTCATCAACAACGAGGTCTCCCAAAGGAGTCGTTGCTGCAGGCTTGCTAGTCTCCGCGTCAGCGCGCGGACAACGCTCGTCGTCGTGTTGAAGTGCGTCCCGAGAAGAGTGCCGGAGGTAAGCTGACAGGTGAATGCTCGTGTAATATCGAGTTTGTCCCTCACCCACGCGGATTCCCACGTACCAAGTGCCGGTTATAGCGTTTTTCAAACAGCTTCCTCAGTCCTCATCCATCGCGCCTTGCAGCGTCGCCCGAATTATTTCATTTCAACGATATAAGTCCTCGAGGGAATGAAGGATTAATCGTAGCTCCCTTTCGTGACCTCGTTTGCCCGGCGAAATTCACATTTAACGGCGCCAATGATCGATAGCGATAAAATGCACGAAAGCGAGCGCGCGGGCGACAGAGTCTCTATCCGCCAAATCTCGTCGTATGCAGAGCACCATGGTCGTACCGTCGATTTATTTTAGCGTCCGATATTTTCATCCGTCCTAAACCGGCCGAAGCCCGGCCACGGGCCAAAATCAACAGCGCGACGAGAGGATGCTCTTCCCCCCGCTGCTACCGTCGCCGCTACGCTGTTGCTGCTGCTGCTGCTGCTGCTACTCTCTATACTCGTATTATTCGTCGCTCTGCTGCTCGCGAATATCGCTCTTTATATCTCGCTCTGTGCTCTCCTACGTCACATTTACATTTCTCATATGTGTCGCGCATCCCCGTCTATCTGTAATACTGCACTCTCCGTCTGTATCAATCACAAAGTGAGAATTATTTCAAATATACGTCGATATATTTCAGAAAGTTCTTTCTGTGTTTATCCAAGAATGTTTTGAATCTTGACACTTTCTTTTGTAATATTTGTCAAACAAATTTCTCGTTCTACTACTACCGCTACTAGTATTCGAAATTAATATTCGTAGCACCTTCAATGACGTTAATTTTTTTTCGGATTATCCTATGATCGCGAAATACTCATTTTTATTGAATTAATATTTTTGCTGAGAATACATATGTGACGCCCAAGTATATACACTGAAATTGTCGGAAGTTTTGGAGTTAACAAATTCCGCGCAACTTATAGAGTTTGGTCACCGTAGAAAACTACAGTAGTTACCATAATAAACGCCACGGCGGTTTATTATATAAATGTAACGAATGAAAGCCACGAGCCCACGGGCCCAAATTATCCAAGGAGAGCTTGCAGCCTGGTGGTCTTTTAAATATCTACCGTCTAATCCACCGTACAATTAGCGATCTCAAAAACTCCTGAGTAGAGGAGTTCATTTCAATCAGTTTGATATCTTTGACTGTTATTTTCGATGCAGCTTTTATGGAATAAAAAAAAAGTAAGTCCTCATAGTCTGTTTGGTCTAGTGGTTAGCGTGCTCGTTAGGCTATTGGGTAGGTCGATGATCTGTACAGCCGCCTTAGCAAAATGTGACATTACAACGAATCGGAATGTATGTAGTTGGGAATTGTGTGGAAAAGTCGAAGAAGAACGTTGACTGCCATTAAAATGACCAATGGCTCATGAAGGGCAACATTTATGTGGAATATTTCTACACTTAGCCAATGTCGTGTCAGCGTGAATTGCAATGGAAAAGTCAATGGAAAAATTTGGTGGCAATAACGTGAATGGAAATTCAATGACAAGATTCGGCGAGCATCTTTTTCCATAAGAGCCTAATGGAAACTGCGTATGGCTCATAATGGATAAAATTAGTATGGAAATTTTCTGCCTCTAGCCATTGTCGTTTAATGCGAATTTTAATGGAAATTCGTTAGTGGTAAATATACCAAGTGCGTATTGATACATGACAAACTGCGCATCTGTGTACGCGCCAAGCACACTTCAGTATGCACTACGCCGGATAGAGAGGAGCGCGCGCTATTTCAGCGGTGTACCGTAAAACACAACCTTAGTCGTTCCACGCGATGTTGTTGTGACTAAAAACATGGAATCTCGGCGAACGAAGAAAAATATGACGTTTGTTAAAAAAGATCAAGTGAAAAAACGAAAACTGACGGACCATACAAAAAAAAAGTTGCTCATAGCGTGATCACAACAGGTGACTTTCTCATCACGATTGATATTGGCGTGATGATGCTGTGGTAATGATACTTGGTATTGAGAATGAAGTTATGAAAAACTGAATAAAAAAAAAACCTTACGCCAAGTATTAAAATTGTAGCCATTCAAAAAACAAAAAACAAAATACTTGTAAAAAAAGCTTTTGCAAATAAAAAATCGCTTGCAGAAAAAATCTTTTAAGAAAACCGCTTGCATTAAAATCTTTTACAAAAACAGAAGTCAATAATAGAACGTATATCGAGTATAAAACTAACTAAAAGGGATTTCGTTTTTAGCGAAATAGCCCTTTGTGAAAAACATTACTGGCACCGGAAAATGACTTCTAATAACTATTGAGTTTTTAGTAGTTACCAATAGTTACCAATTGCACGTCACTTTTGTGTATTGAATTTCACGATATACCAGTTTATGCACAAAACCTTCCAGTACCGGTACATTAAATGTCATGCAATTTTCTTTACAGTTAGGCGATATAAAGGTAGAGACAAAGGCAAACAGGTAAAAGAAGACAGGCAAAAGTACAGAGGCCAAGATCCTAAATATTTAAATAATAAGGGTATGTAAGGTCATTAGAGCAGTTAATTTTTTACTTCCCCGTAGAGGCAGTTTTGATGTCGTTTAAGAAAAATTTACGAATTTTTGAATCTCAGGATGCTCAATATTATCCGAAACACCGAGAAAAGTAATTTGTACGAAATGTATATATGTGCGTATCTTTTATATACATTGAGAATATTGATATGCCTAAAGATTCAGTTAAATTTACAGCAAAATAAAAGCATATTCCCTTAAAAGGCACAATAATTATTTAAACTGAATGTTGAATTCGTACACTTGTGTAGACAGGTCAGATTAGTCGTTGAGTCTGTAATCACATGTGCACTTATATACAGCTTTTATTCATAATATAGTATTTTCTACAAATTTTAACCCTTTTCAGGGCATAATGCCCGGGGTGTACTGAAATCAATAAAACTTCGCAGGTCTCTTTCTGGTGATGCACAAATAAGATGAGGTCACATATTGCAATTACGCTTCTCGCCATTCCAAAATGTTACATTTAAAAAACCTGAGTAGATTCACATAAAATGAGAAGTGGATAAAGAAAAAAAGTTTCTTAATTGACAGAGAACGTTTCTTATGGGAAGGCCCGCCACACACACAAAATATCAGAACTTCTTTTATAAACCTTTCTCCGTGCAGAATATCAAATTTTATAAAGTCAAGGAGGTCCCACTTTTTTTCTCGCCGGTGGTCAATGCACACGCTTCGTCAGGCATATAGCCGGAGTCGCCAAGCAGTCTGACCCTTCGTTCTGATCAACAGTCTCACTCTCTTAAGAAAGAGACTCATTCTCTTCTCAAGAGTGAATCGAGATGTTTAAATATTTGAGGAGGATCATGCATAGTGTGGAATTTCTCTCATTCCACGACTGCAAGGTCTGCCTCGATCGAAGTATAGGTATAAAGAGAGGCTAGGGTAGAGTCGAAGGAAGACCTTCGAGCTATAAGCAGAGATATCTCATTCGAACAAAATGCAGTGACGCGCCTGTCAGAAATGAAATTCCATATGGTCAACTAGTTATACATATATATATACATATATATAGAGAGAGAGAGGGAGAAAGATATACATCTTTCTCTCGTACTCATCCTTGTTCCTTGACTCGACACTCAAATCCCACTCGCGAGTTGGGGACTCGAGAGGAAAGCTAAAATGAATGAATGAATGAACCAAGACGAAGAAACTGCTGGAGTAGAAGCAGCAGAAGCAGAGAGTGACTCGTCGAGACTTGGCTCTTTGAAAACGTTGCTGGTGCTCCTGCTGGTGATGTTCCTCGTGTGGTCATATTTAGAGGTGGTGCATAAAGCCACTGTGGGTGCTGCTGCGTCACCTCGCACCTCTCTCTACTCACATCGCGCATCACTGCTTGTTGCCACTGGGATATATATTATATATTAACCATGCACCTTCACTGACAATCCGGAATCCGACGACTCTCGTCGTGTAACAATAGCACAATTCAACGAGAGGTTCTGGACAGTCAGCAGCCAAGTAAAAGCTGAAGAGTGCGTCGATGTCCTAATCGTTGACCACGTTCCAAGGCTTAACAGGGTTTAAGTCGATGTGATACACTTTTCTGTCACCACGAGTGCGAGAGAGACAGGGCCATCGATGCCCTGTTGCCGGCCTAATCGAGCTCCATTTATTTTAAATAGAGAGGGTAAACGAATGAATAAACGGGTTGTTATATTCACTAGAGTCGTGAAATAAAAATATTTTTTGAATTGCTTGCAGTATCGATGTAACTTGTTCGATATATTATACAGATTATTTTTTTTAATCTTAAAGGAGCATTCAGAATAAAAATTAGAGAGATTAATGAAAAAATAAGAAAAATACTCATATGTCAGTGAACAGACAAAATTGCTGGTAAATGAAATACACTCACCAATTAATGCACATGTATTTGTAATGCAAGTTAACGTTCACATATACATTAAACAAAGGACCTTCAATGTTCTATGTTGAAAATCACTAGACAATTAAAGTTAAATATAATATTTTTATTTTGTCAAATGAGTTGATTTCGCGAATTTTATTAACTATAACGGTAACCGACACTGATGGTTGTGCGGTCGGTGTGTGGCTTCGGCGGTTCTCCGAGTTAAACAGCATTTTGTGCTACCACTACTTGGATGGGTGACCGCTTATATTATGTATAGCATATAGGATTTTAAACATATATTCTGATTGTAATTGAGATATATTTGGTATCGAAAAATATATTTTCACACCTACCTTTCATGCATGATGCTGATCGACTTATAACGCATCGGTTCCGGTTTAAAGATCGGCCATCTTCCTGTATAATCTCCATGAGTCTTTTTCAACTCGAAAGTTAGACAGGAATTTTTTTTCACATTTTCTTTTATTTTAAAAAATCACTAGTATCTACATAACCATATAACTAAAAATGCACAGAATTACAATCCAATCGTGGAAGTCGAGGTTTAGCTGCTGGTTAATACTTTGTGGAATGATCTACGAAATTATTTTGTCAGCTGCATGATTTTTTACTGGGATATTCCAAAGTTTTAAAGATCTACAATATTCTCCCACGTGACAAATCAATCTCTGTATAAGAATAATTATTTCTATGAAAAAATTCCCATCGATATTTATCTCGCGTCACGAATATTCCCGATCGATCACTACCACTGCTTTCAGATGTGGATCTACAGAGGATCGACGGCGCGAGATCCATTGAATTTTTCACGTATATCGATGAGTCTGGAAATTTCGTCGCAGGCGTGCGCCAGTTCCGGTCGATCTTTCAAGACGTTGACAAGTCGTTGAGAACGTCACGTCCTCGCGTTTTGGAGGCGTAACGGATAACCAATCCCCCTCGTTCACAAACGTCGACAGGTCTCGAGCTCCTGGTAGAGGACTTAGATTGAAAGCTTAGGGTGGATCCGGATATCGTATTTTAATTTTCAGTCGACTCCTACAATCACGCCTACGAGTTTACGACGGAAAAATATTCGAATGTGTCTTCGTCTACTATTTACATCGCTTGTATTATACGGTCTTAAATGGCTTTAACAATTTCCACTCCCACAAAAATTAAAATGTATGTCAACTATGAATGATTTGATCATAAAAATATATTTCAGATATAAATTATCTTTGTCTGTATATTCTCGTAATATATCGATGTCCTTAGTAAATTAGTAAATATTTTTACCGATTTTACTACTAAAATTATTACTGCTTAAACGGCACTTTGATTTTATAACTGATGCCTATTAAGCTTCCACTTTTAATAAGCTCTACTCTAAGTTACAGTTGCATATTTATTATATTATAAGGATTGACTTAACTTTCTTAAAGAGACGCTCGTTTGTTACGGCCGATTTGTCGCGTCCTCGGTCTGTCGCCTCCGCCGCGTACGAGTTGTTCGCGGCTTTTCGATTTCTTAAGTCCCTGGAGGACGTTCGCACAAGTTTGCGATCAAACGGCTGAACGCCCCTGAAGACGTACGACTCGCACACCGCTCTTTCGCCTCACTGGATTTTTTTTTTCTTTCAGGATCTTATTCCTCTTCTTCTTCGCAGTCTCGAGCCCGCCGAGCTCTTGTCGTCGTCGTCGTCGTCATCATCATCATCATCACCATCCCCTTTTCAAGTGCTCAAGCTCCATTACCAAACGCTTTGAGCACAACCACTGCCGCGTCGTCTCATCCCAATGAGCTTTTTTTATTGCTCTATTATTGCCGCGACTGTTGCAACCGCGAAAAGAGGGACCGCTTCGCGAACTTCTGGCAAACCGGAAGTAGTTCTCGCACATTCAGAGAAATAATTCGACGCCTATCTCACTGGTGAGTACATACTAATAGATTAGTTTCAACGAGAAAGTGTAGACGAGATTGAGTTTTTATTATTGCATTTTTGAACAAATTTAGCTGAGTGCATAAAGCTAAAAATAACACCTTTTACTTGGTGTGGTTCTTAAGAAGAAGATTTAGTGAATTTACAATCACAATATACAATTTTGCTTTCTCATAGAGAAAGCGATGCTTTCACAAAAAAAAAAAAGAAAGAAATCCGAGATTTTTGTCAGGTCACTCAGAATAAATTTTTTTTTTTATTTTTTCGCGCATAAGTCCCTTACACCCTTTAGACACGCGCTATTTAAAACCGTGTGTAGGTTCAACACATAAAAATCTTCGTTAAAAGTGAATATTCGAAAAAAAACAATTTGCTTCAGAAAATTAAATATTTATTACATTCCATTATTTTGTTCTCTTAGTGTGATGTATAATATTACTTATACAATACATAAGAATTCGATGATTCATCCCCCGGAGTTTTTATTGTGAAATGGTCCACGACTGTATGGTAGCTGTCGAGGTCAGAGAAGTATAGAATAATTGCCACGAGGCGATCTCTCGGACTCGGCTGACTTTGCACTATGCCAGAGACTCAAAAGTTTTTTTTATGTCCCCCTCGTGAGTTGTGAACTGTTATGATAAATTGGATTGAAGGTAGAATAAACCAGGTTCAGTAAAATCAGCTCTCATTGTGCTGTATACATGTTTATATTGACGGTTTATTAAACTTTGACTTTACACTATTCACAGGTACCATAAAATATTGTATCTTCATTGCGTACTTGTCACTCCAAAACATCACCTTCTCTAGTTCTAGTTCTAGTAATCCGACAAATCCACGCCACTCGCCAGCACGCAGCCACGAGAATTTACAGTTATAATATGGCCAAGTCTAACTGACATCTAAATAATAGGAGGCACGTTTATATGCACGCATGTCACATTATGTACGTACTCTATCGTATATTAGTGTATGCAGAGCGACAGAAACCAGTCAGTCTATCAGCCAAGAGACCACTGGCCAGCGACACCGTGAATTGCATCAACATCGCTCGATGCCAGTATCAACAAGATGCAGTTGCAATTCAGATAACAGAGTCTCGGGTAGATTCTCTCTGTGGTGAGGATGATGGATAGGGTCGTGCACCTCGTACGATTCACTAACTCGGCTCGTGTCGGATACATACAAAGACCCTGTGGAATCCTGTGGAACATGTAAAGATAGTATCGAAAGCAAGAATGGATGTACGTGTTAGACTTAGATTTTAACAGTTATTTTTTAAAAGCTATAAGAAATAGCCTATGTGAGCAATTTCTTATGGAACTTGAATAAGTATGTCACTTTTTAACGGTACAACAACGATAAATTATTACATGTTATTGGTCTTAATAAGTGTCTACAATTTCTTTACCATCCCTGTCCATGACAGAGATACTTGCTTTTTAATGATCAAATAAACTATTGTGGCGTACGTTTATCATGCTAAAAAAATTTTTATTTTTTTTTTGTCAGGGTAGTTGTCGATCATACGCGATCGCAAATTAAGCGTATTTGAATCTGTATCGTCATAGGAATTAATAAATATGTGTCTGGCGGTTTTGGTGTCCTCACCATTCGCACTTTTCATAGAGATCGCCGTGCCACAGAAAATAAATAACTTTTTCGGTCGCACGTAATCCGAATGACAGCAGACATTACGGAATTCGTTCACTCGTTGATTTTTATACGTCAAGGGCGATGGTCAGTCGAGAAAGTTCAAAATTGGGTAAAATTTAATTTGTTTTTAGCATCCAATGCAAAATCTATTCTGTGGAGTTTGTATTTTCTATGGTCTCGATGCCCAGTAGGTTCTATACAACGAGATACACTTGTTAGAAAACTTGGAATGTAGTGCTAGCATTATAACTCTTATCGATGCGAATGCGAATCAACAATTCATCACCTCAATTTATGGAAAAAGTCATTGGGAGCTAGTCACAGAATCGACGTACGAAGTTAGTTTAAATAATTTTTTACCGTTTTCGAGAACATACCAGACAAAGAAATCACTCAAATCAGCTGATTACGGTGAAACATAATTCCCGTCTTTTTTGCACCAGAGAGGCAGTCGGGAGTTAAAAATTCAATAATACATAAATGACTGCATAAATCTTGTAAAAAAAACTACAACGATCAAAGCGGGGTAACTGGTACATTTGTGTGATTTTAGCTCAATTTTAACTCAATTGCTTAAACGGTTCTTGAATTATAGGTAATTAAATTTTTGAAGTCCTGCACATACACATACACTAGGGTGGACGAAATTGGAGGATTCTCGATGTACTTGGAACACCCTCATCAGCCAAAAGGCATTTTTTACGAGACTTGTATACAGCTAATAGTCTATCTATAACACAGTGTATATTATACGTTCGTGTAAAAGTCACGCGAGTCGCACGTCTCGACGCACTGAGAATATATTTTGTCAATCGTCGGTCTGCCTCGTTAGCGGCGACCTACCACGAGAGTTTGGCGGAGCCAACTCGGTAAGCACGGAAAAGGCGCCGCGAAGTCTCGAAATAATTTTGCGACGCGTGGACGAGTTCTTGCACGACAATAGGAGTCAGAATGAGCCAAAGTTCTTGCTGTCGAGGGTGTGCAGAAAAGCTAAAAGCTTGTCTTTTGCTTTGAAATATGTATTCCTTCATGTTTCAGAATAGGAAGGAAATATATAAAATCTTATACATAAATCTTTGTTACTGTTTGTCCACTCGAAAAGATGTATTAGCTTGGGTTTTGTTAGGCTAGGTAATTTTGGACTTCACTGCTAAAAATCGAGCGTAATAATGACAATTGATGTGAACTTTTGATCGGTAGTTAACCCATGCATTTGGTGTTAAAAGTAGCACTCATCACGGTGTTGAATTCCGACAAGCCCGGATCTTATAATCATTCGGCTCCCAACTTAATACTTTCAACCCATATATTTTTATGATAACTGAAAGAAAGGTAATAAAAATTGTTACCGATCAATGCAGAATTATAGCCCTATTTCCATACCGACTACAGAATACCGAATCAAGTTAAATTTATAAATGCAAAAAAAAAATCGTGTCGTTGGGGAGACTTTTCCCGCCAACCCCATAAAGTGGGGCTCCGCCCCTCAACTCCACTGGGGGCTGTGCCCCTGGACCCCCGTCATTCACCGTCTTCGTTCCTGCTTTCCGATCGTTTGCATCAGAAAAATTGGGGTGGAGGCATGACATGCATAAAAACAGCAAATAATACAACACCGTTCAACACACATTCATATTCATATTCGGAATTTATGTGTCAAATTAAGGTTTAAAAAAGTTGTGAAAAAAATCAGCCAATAGTAGACAACAAATGATAGATTTCTTGAAGATGTCTAACGGCGGTTAAATCAATATTCGCAACCAGGCGTTTTTAAAAGTCCGTTTACCTCAGCGAGTCAATAATATATCGTTCCGAAATATATGTAACAACCAGCTTATTGACTTTGAGAATCGACGTGCCAAATTTGGTCAAGTCTTTTGTAGTGGTTCTGGAGAAAAGTGGCGAAATACAAAAACCACATCGATCATTATCGCTAAACGCATAATTCCCGTTTTTTTTCCCGTTGGGCAGTAAAATAGGAAATCCCTTAATTTCTTGCTTGGTTTTCAAAGCTACAGCGAGCTCGCAAGCCACAATAGACTGCTAGTCATTTATAATAGAAAATAAATATCGGGATAGTTAAAGAAAATATGCATATTAAACAGAAACGCGAGGGGTCCATTTGGCAGGGAGTTTTGCAAAGTGCATAAATAATCGTGATTTAAGGGCTTCAGCACTCAGACATATATAGTTCTATAGACAAATCTCTCGTGGATAATCCTTTCACAAAGTCAACAGGAAAACCCGATCGAAAGTAACAGAGAAAGAGAAAAAGAAGAAAAAGAATAAACAGAAGTAATGTATAGTATGACGTCTAGCGAGCGCGAGAGTGTAATGACACGAGTGAACGGAAGCAGAAACAGAAGAAGCCCGAGAGCTTCCGAGTCGGGGTTGCAGGTGGCTGTGAAGCGAGGATATAGTAACCGAAGTCCTCGCGGCGCGATAGTCCCCGCGCGTAGTCGCGCGCCCCCGCTGAGTACCGCAGTTGCCACACTCTGTTTTCAGAGCAAACCAACGCGCTTACACTCATAACAGGAAAAATATTAAATCACTAGGAACATCAGCATCAGGCCACCACACTGCGTCCCTGACCTATCTCACGACATCACGGAACTACATTCCGTATTTCCGATCGCTACGAAAGGTTCAACGATTTTTTTAATCCACTAATTGAGGTAAATAACATTTTTGTAAGGGTTTCTTTTTTTTATAAAACGTTAACATTTTTTTAAGTTTTTTGGCAAATAAGGATTTTTCTATGATCACCGGTTAAAGGATACTGAGGGATTCATGCATTTTGCTACCTCGTAGAGGAAGCTTTGTTTTCAAGAAAAAAAATCGGAATGTCTATATCAAGATACTCAGAATGGTGCAAAACACCGAAAAAGTTGTTTCGAAAAAAACGTCCGTGCGGGTGCGTGAGCGTGTGCATTATAATATACGTGTCATTTTATAAAAAAAGGGTTGAAGCATTTTGATTTTATGGGAGATTTAAAGATTTTGAAGAATGTCTGTTAAGACCGTAGCTCAAACTAATTTCCAGCTATCGGGCTGAAACTTAGCACAAAACATTATGCCAAGTTGTGAGGGCATAATGTTAGTAACCTTTGATTTTCTGTTTGAGCGAAATCGATAAAATAGTTCAATTTTGATAGAAATTCGTATTTTCATACCTTTTTTAATACTGCTATAACGCAACCTTGTTTTTAATATTATTTTTGTAATTTTTGAATGCCAAAAACCCATTATTTATTTGGATGTTTAACGGTGTTTATGTTGTTCAGTACTTTGTAATGAGTGCTACTCCTCTTGAGTTTTAATTTTCACAGCACAGAATATTATAATTTCTTTATTATTGTCAGGCTATAAAAAGTAGGACCTTGCATATGGCCACCGAATTTTTTTCACCCGCCACCACAAAGCTTATTCTAGGAGGAAGCCAAAATTGACCAATGTACTGTAAATCAATATATCCCATATTATAATAATCCTGCTAAAACTTTCTACTACTAAAATATTACGTCAATTCTACCACTCTGTCGAGCGCTCATAAGCGACTCAAAGCGTTCGACGCACCTGTTTCACTTCACATTAATCATATCATAGGGTATACGTACATTATTTAAATTACACCCCCAATATTGATAGTAAAATAGTGGTCGATATCGATTATCTAAATCAAGGAAGTATGCATATTGACACAAAATAATGCAGAAGCGTAATAAAAAACTAGAGAGCAAGTGGAGAATATCGCAAGATCACTCATCCTCTTTTCCTTTGAGAACGCTCTGGAAGTCGAACCTCTTATCAACTCCCAAGTATCTATGCCCGGTACACCGGCTATTTGCCTGGTGGTAATTTCTTACTCCATTTTGGCATCATTGGTGGAATCAAGGATCTTGGATATCAACCTCAGGAATCTCTTGCAATGAAATCTACCCCAGGGAGGGCATGATTTAAGTCGACTTGCTACACTATTTTCATAGTGGGGTAAGTCTACTTAGGGTCCAAGGCAAAAGTGTGATAAGTCGACCTGCAGCCTTATGCAACAATGACGTAACTGGGCTTGCAGCCTTATGCAACACTGAATGATTTCGAAGGCAGGAAAGATTCGCAACTTTTGAATCCCTTTGTCAATTTAAACCAAACTCAGTACCAAACAGTCTTTGTGATAACGCGAATTGTGTGCAAAGTTTCAGTTCGATCGACCAAAAACTGCGTCAGTTATCCTCTAAACGTCTTTTTTGACACATCCACCTACATAAATCCGGGCGCCAGCTTGTATTTCTCGACGTTTCACACTATTTTAATAATGTTGACATTAAAATCTCTAAAGTTTCTTTTTACGAAAACATAGCTTCGTACATGAGGAATTAATATCTAAGAGAAGGAAATTACTCATTTGTATTTCATTAACGAATTAAATTTTTATTTATATTAAGTTAAATTAAAAAAATAAAATAGAGTTTTTTAAAAAACAAACAAGTTTATTCGTTTTGCGATCAAACCTAAAGATCACATTTTCTGAAAGAAATCTTTATATGCGACGGATTGCCAGTATGTGATTTGCCATTAAGCATTTCATCGTAGCTGAAAGTCGTCTTTAGTTTTTAACCACGAGACGAAAGTTAGGAACGACACGCGTATGAATACATTCACGAGAGACCTCACCATTGCATATAATAGCTATGTGTGTATTCCCTAAACGCAATTCGTATTTCCTTTAATTCCAAATTTTTACGCTGGCTGTGTCTTCGAATTGAAATTTTTATCAAGTTCCTAGAGTTCAAGTTTCATAAGAGTATAATAGTTCAAATTCTTTTTTGCCTTTTTTTTTTTAAACAGAGCTTCGAATCCCGTTGGTCTCGGTCCGATTGAGCTATTGTCCGTGCGAGCTCGAGCTTGCTGGCTCACAAGTTCTTAATTCAATGTTAAAGGTATCGCTGAACCGCATACAGTCTCATTCTCGATGAGCAACGAGCCAGATTCGCCGGGGGGTGCGTGTGGCGTTTTGGTAGACCGTGACACCGCAGGAGGCACACGAGTAGAATGGCTTTGCGTTGAGTACATAACAGAGATCCCTGCCGGGGTAGCCACGGTTAAAACTCGATTTACCATGAAATTTTCTTGAATCTCACTCGCTGTAGGATCTTCGCCATTGAGCAACTATGATGCTCTTTTCCAGGGAGTCGACTCCGATCCTAAGATCTCTCCCTCGTCTGCCCGTCACGACATTCATCGCAATATGTAGAGCACAATGAGCGAGCGCCTAGAAACGATTAAAACCTTCACAGTATTATTGTACATCAACGGTGGAAACAACAGTATCGAGCTATTGTATTTTATCAGCCTCCCATAATGCGTTAGGCCTTTTTGAATCTGTAAAATGGATTATTTCGGACTGCTGTGTCCTGCAAAGTTGCACGCCTCGGTACCTTGTTGTTAGGGCAAATGGGATCGCAGATACACATGGTAAGGGCAATTAGGATCACCTCACAATTTTGTAAAAATTAAGCTTTTTTTATCAACTAACCAAATATTTAACTATACTGTACTATATACTGTAACTAACCAAATATTCAGACGCAGACTATTGCCGTACATTTAATAAATATTTAATACCAATTCAGCCACCCGAAGTTTCAAAGTGCTCAGAAAATGTTGTGATATTGAATTACTGTATAATCACAAAAATGTACTAAGTTTTAAGAGCTTGAGTGTATCCATTCACGAGATAATACTAACACATTTTTTTTTAATCCGTGATATATCAGCAACCGTATACTGTATCATAACTTTAAAAAGGCTAAATTTTCGTTTTTTAACGTACTTTCAAAATAAAAATATTCCGAAATGTTTAAAATATACTCATAAAATTTTTGTATGAGTATAATAGCTCCGCGTCCTCTTTTACATTAGACTTAAATACATCGTCGAATCCATCTGAATTTCGGTACGTGGCATCTCAATTACATTCCAACAAAGGGAGAATACCCGGCAGCAAGATCCTCGACACGCCGTTTAACAGCATTCGGGAGAGCCCGTTTGTCGTTCCTATGAGGGAAGCATACATATAGAACAGCATTTGTCCGTATAAACAGTAGCAGCGGTACACATAGGAGGGGCAGCATCACGCGGTGTTGCGGCCAAATAACATGCACGGGGGGTTGAACACCCTAAAATTAGCCCCGAAGCGTCTCGGTCCCCCGTTCACTGCGGCGCCCACGCATGCACGCGTGTGCATGTCCGCTTGGGTTCCTCGCGTTATAGTCCTCGTGTGGTCGTCGTCGCGCCAAGAGCGTGAAAAAATGCTTACATTATCATGCGTAATTTCGTAAACAGCTCGGCTCACCACAGAGCTCCCATCCTTGCGTTACCTCGTGTGGCCTCTCACGACTCTTTTTTTTATCGTACGTATACTATACACTACGAGACGTGTTGCTCACTGCTGGGGTACTGCAGCCGGGAAAATGAAGCTGCTGCTGTCGTTGCATTGCGGGTGGCCAAAGTAGAACGTGGGATAGCACTAATCAGAGAGACGGCCACCTCTCGTTACTTTCAAATAAATTTTCTTCTCTCGCTGCGAGTGTCACATGTGATCTTAACATGGTTAAGAACTTAAGGTCATGACCATCTCATTACTTTTCACCTCAATCTATTTGCTTATCTAATCGAACAGTTGCTTCATTGAAGGGGGCAAGTCAGTAAACAAAGAATGATTTTCAGACATATACATTTTTTATTTTAGCCATCCAATAAATATGAAATCAAAAAATTATTTTAGGACTAGAATAAGCTTTTTTTCTGTCAGTATTAAAATCAGTTTTTTGACTGATACTATTGTGAACCAGTTTTAGGCTTCTTCAACTCTACCCGTGATCT
This sequence comes from Perithous albicinctus, assembly GCA_964016905.1. Taxonomy (NCBI): domain Eukaryota; kingdom Metazoa; phylum Arthropoda; class Insecta; order Hymenoptera; family Ichneumonidae; genus Perithous; species Perithous albicinctus. The sequence goes on from OZ024689.1 coordinate 19,474,630, forward strand.
AGAATTAAGCACTCATAGACTCAAGTCTATGTTGTCTCATTTTGTTTGTAACAACAGTCTACACGAGCTAAGCGGAGCAAATCTTAAGAAAAGTCAAAACTTTAAGAGGCACGTGCCTGTAAATTCCAACATTATATCCTGAATTTGTAAATAAGTTGATATCTTTGGTCTAGGAACCATTAAAAAAAATCATCCGCTTAGCAGGTACAGAATGTTGTCACAAACAAAATGAGACCCAATAGACTTGAATTTTATGAGTACTTCAATCTGGATCACGCGCAGTGATGAAAACGCCTAAAACTGATTCACAATAGAATTTCAGTCGACAAAACTGATTGTAATGCTGACGGAAAACTAGTTTATTGTAATCCTGAAATAATATATTTATTTCATATTTTTTGGATGACTGGAATAAAACATATAAATCTCTGAAAATATAATTTTTTACAGACTCGCCCTCCTTAAGGGGACCTTGTCAGGCAGAATAAAAATTATTTTCCAAGATTATATATTTTTATTTTACTCAACAGATAACCATGAAATGTAATTAGCATTTAACGACGAAAAATTCGTCGGTGATTGTTATTATCACGTAAAACCGCGTAAAAATACTAAAATAACAAAAACCCGTTTAGAAAAATGTACAAATCTAATGGTAAGTAAATTAGTGACTTTCAAATATTATCTGTTATTACCCGGATAATTTTGGATTATCCGATAGTTTCGCGTTATCCGGATCCGCGGATTTGAAGCGTCGTATCCGCGAGATCCGAATAATCCGGATAAGTCTTGTTACTTGTTGTAACTCGTGAACAACTAATACGATTTAAGAAATCTACTCGGTCAATCAACAAAACATATTTCAATTTAAAAAATAAGCTACTGCGCGTCATAACGGAACTAATGTTATGATTTTTTATATCAAATATCTGAGTTACAAAATCGTCTCATCGGACATTCCTACATATCTGTGAATTTCCTCTTCAAATTGTGGCCGTACATTTATATATTAAGAAAGCATTCTGATGCACAAATGACTCTTCAAAACCTTTAGCTCTGTTTTGGCTAGCACGTAGCAGAGTAGCGGATACCAACACCGATTGGTATTATTTCCAATATTTCTGTACAGCCCCAATAGGTCCATTCCTTTAATGTAAAATTCAATACCGCGTTTTTAACAGTGTTTAGCGAATTTGTGTTGAAATTGACATGTGCAACAATCGATTACAATACCGCTAAAAATCGTAATTTCCATGGCTATTCTGACAATTCGTTTGCGGCGTGTGTTGAATTATGTTTGTAATTTTTTAATTCACATTGCAGTGTGTCCGCAGACTGAGCGAGGTGATTGGCGCGCTGACGAGAAAACACCAGCAGCTCGTAATAACGCACTCGGCAACATGGCCCCGGGCTTGTTTTACGATCGCACTCACACTATGGGACTCTCTCATGGCGAACAGAACGGATGCTACTAACGCAGAGCTCACACCGGGAGCTTCTGTTGTACTATATCAATTAAGCTTGCACTGTTCACCAAATTGCCGGGTGTCGAAGTGAGAATCGTGGGCTGTTGGTGCTGTTGCTACTGCTGCCACATTTATCCTACACCCCCAGCCAACTGAAATGCGAACCACTATCAACAAGCAATTAATACTCGACGAATGAATGTTTGTCCAGGCAATTTAGCATTTAATGTCTTAATGACGATTAGATTTTCGTGCGTAGCGTCAGCAAACAGTATCCTCTGGGCGAGCTTACAAAGTTTATTTTATTTGGAATTATGTGACAACGCAGTTAATGGTGAATCTACCGCAGTTAATGAAGCGCAAGATAACTGACTGAATGAAATTGTAACATTCGCTTGAGGTTGCTGTAAGCTTGTGAAGTCAAATTGGTGGGTAATTATTTTAAAAACCTTCAAAGTAGAATCTTGCAAGTTGCTTCCTCATTATTTGATATCTTTAACAAAGCTACCTTCATGAAGGATACACTCTTATAATCAATTTTTACTTCCTCATAGAGGAAACTTTATCAAAGGTATAAAATAACAAGGAAGCAATTTGCAAGGTTCTACTTAGCAAGCTTGTTTAAGCAGGAGGGGAAACCGGGGCATGTTGGGACAAAAGACCCTAAAAACGCGGTAATCGCGCCGTGGTGCGCCACTGTATTTCAACGGGTTATGGCTGCGATAATCGGCGCCTTAGGAATGAGTACAGTGCCTAGAGTACAGCCAATGGGCTGATAAAGTCTGCATATCTGAAGACACCCAATTTTGCCGATAAGAAAATTGCGTCCCCTCCCTCGCAAGAAAGGAAAAAAAAATTCTAATGATAATTAAAATTGTACGTATAAGCCAAATTTATAATTTATTGTCAAAATAAAATATAAATTTCATCTTGCGCCGCTTCGGGACAGGTCGGGACACTTTGCGCACCTCCGTATTGTTCGCCACAACAAATAGCCGGAGCTATATATTATGTTCAAAATTGAGCAGAATGTCCATACATGCCCGGTCTCCCCTACATACGTTTATAGGTTCAATATCAGCAAAAAAAAAAAAAATAAAGTGATAAAAGTCACCACTCGATCGATTCTTGCCAAAATCAGCATGAATCATGATTCAATATGATCCATTTGTGTATAAAATGGCAGCCAGACATATTCCTTTTTTCAAAAATATATATATATATTTTTTCAAAAATTTCAAAATGCCATAAATTTTCAACTTTTCGACCGACTCGTACTAAATTCAATCCCAAATATTGTTTATTTTCCTTAACTTGTGTACCAAGTTTGAAAACGGTGTCTGGAAAAATGCGAGAGCTGATATGCTAACAAGATAATCCACACATATGCACAGATACGTTTTATGTAATATATTTTTCATAACCACTTTTCTCGATGTTTCAAACTTTTATAATTGTTCTGGCACAAAAATGTCAAAAAATTAAAATTCACGAAAGCAAAACTTCATCTATGAGGAGGGAAAACTATTAAAATCAATCCGGTTATTACGGGACACTGATTCTTCTACAGGATCCTCCATCGCTGATTTCTGTTGGGCCCTTATGGCTCAGAATCCTGGCAAGAGCGAGCGAATGATCGCGGAGGACCGTATGGGATGGCAGATTCGTACAAAGGGGTTTGAACGAGAGGGTTCCAGAAGGCTGAAGGATACGGAGGAAGCTGGCGCGGAGAAATGAGACGACCGAAGTTGGGGTGGCCGCTCGACTCTAGTGCGTTTCGCGAGAGAGCATTTCCAGAGAACAGTTTCGCGTTTCGCCGTGGGGTTACCCTGGGAAACGCTACACCTGACGTCTTTCCCGTTTCGGAAGCCGTCGGAACGGCTCTCTCAGTCTCTCTATCTATCTGCCCTTCTATCACTATCTGCATCTGTAGTAGTGCACGCCGAGAGACAAAGTCGCGTAGAAGCAAAAGTATAGAACAGACACCGCAAATTTTACAGTCAGTACAGTAGTAGTAAAGAAACAATAGAATACACATGGAATTGTATATAGACTCTACTACTAAACTATTCGCCGTATATATTCATTCGGGACTACGTCGAAGAGGAGACGGGATTTACCCTTTCGTACAGAGAATATGAGCGTGATATTTCCGGGCGAACTTTCCCACAGCTCGTCTTCCGTGGCTTCCGTTTATAGTTGGAATACGAAAAGTCAAAGCTGAGAGAAACGAAGACGGTGTGAGGCTTAGATATCACTAGAGCGACTGGAATACAACATACGAGCCACGCGCGTTACTCCATTGTTTATTTTACCAAGACCCCCATCGCTACAGCGCGGTGTGAGCTTCTTTCGTTCTTTTTTTTCCTCGACCTAATTGATTGCAACGATATTACGTTCCTCACCACTAACTTTTTTAATTTTGGCTGGTTTTATTTCGTCAAACTAAAAAAAAGTGATTTATTATAACAGTTATAATAATGTTCGCAATAACATAAAGATCGCAGGGTCTGGACTTATCCGTGTACCCATAGATCCGGATTATTCAGATCTCGCAGATAGAATTCTTCAAATTCGTGGATCCGGGTAACCCGGTTCTATCTGGATAATAATGGGTAATAATGGATAATATTAGAAAATCACTAATTTACTTACGATTATATTTGTACACTTTTCTAAATGGTTTTTCGTAATTTAAGTTATCTTACGCAAAGTTAGAGTCTTTGGAGGTTTACGGAGGTTCAAATTCAAGCAGGCTCAACGAATAAATTAATTGTTTGAGATGAGTCTATGAAGGTTGAAGAGTAAAAGGAGAGTTCATACATTTTCATTATACGAATACTTTTTGTAATGACGAATACTTTTAATAATTATCATTTATCATTGAGAATTCTGGTAGTCGAATTATTGTGTGGTATTTGAGACTGCGGCTTAAGTTCTGAGTGTACATACCGAACACCTCGCACTCAACACATTCACTGTACTAGAGCCGAATGTTTGCCGTTCGTATTTCGAAAGGATCACTCGAGTGTTTGCTGTTGGGGCAAGAGAACGCACCGGGAAGGGATGACTTTCGCATCCCCTTACGTACTTCGCTACTATATATATATCTAAGTATTAAAGTTTGTTCTTTCAAAGCGGTGGTCCATCAAAGAATGTTAGACCCACTGCTAAATGACAGCTAATAATCTTTCCATGCAATCCCAACAAAATGTTTGTTTCTTTTGTCACTTCGTCTACGGATAGAATTGTCTTGGGGGATATGATTAATTTTAAGAGCTTTTCTTAATGAAAATAATTCTTCATTTTTCGTTTAACGATTTAAATTTCACTGCGTGCTTCCATAAATATAAATATTACAGATTTTTTTTAATGTATTATTGAGATATCAATCTATGATTAACGAACAGTTAAAAAAAATAAACTTGAAAATTAAAAAAAAAAATGTATTTAATACAAAAATAATAAAGATATTTTGTTATCGATGTTGGACTTTTTATGTGCTTTTTAATAACATTTTTTTCATACTGATTCTGAGCGGGTATAAAAAGAAAAGTTATTAAAAAGCGCATAAAAAGTCCAACATCTTAACAAAATCTAGAGTACATATTGAAAAAATGTAATTAATCTAAATGAAAATGAAAAGAAAATCTGAAAAAATATTTTAAATGCAGAAATAAAGGTTTAGAAACGTTAAATAAAGACAATGGCGCTTTAGAATAAAGGAAACCTCACAAAAACTCACTTGCGTGAGGCAAACCTCACGCTCGTTACAATCGCCATATTTCGGTCCTTGTTGCACAATATACTATAACATAGAAATATACTATAACATAAAAAAAAGCTTTGTCAAAGATAGAAAATTGTGAAATAAACACTAAAAAAAGCAACAAAAAATGAAATAATTATGCTATTTTCAACAACATAATCACGCTTGTTTTCAAAATAAATTGCTGTAGTATCAATGCTAAAAAAGAGTCACAATTTCTAGAATGTCGAAAACCCAATGCTTTCTAGCTAAAAAAAAAAAAAAAAGTACTCTCCTATATGCCTACAGGTCTTCGAGCGATTTCGAAACCTGGGAAGCCCCGGAGCATAGTGCTCCTGCTTATCCGAAGCACGTGTTCACCCGGGACAGATGGAGCCCACGAAAATCCCGCCCTGAAGCGTGAGGAGCCCCCGGGTGAGCGTCCGGCGAGCGAACCGTGCATCATCGATAACCGACAATGCGGGTCGCACGGCACGCGCTGTTTCTATCTCTTCATGGCTTTCCAAGCCGTATTTTTATTTTTTTTCCTTTCTTTGAACGTTTGCATCGAGAATAGATGCATTGTGGCGAGCGGTGGCATCACGTATGGAAAACGCCTGTGGCAAGCACATAGCTTTATCCTACAATTGGATACATATGTATTAACCAAGATATATTAACGTTCGAAATTTCAGACTGGGTGGCCACAGCCGCAGTTTTCCGCGTTACCCGAACGCGGGGTGCTTCCTCTCGCTCCGAGTCCCGATGCTTGTATTTCTTTCAATCTCGCGGACGTTCCTCGTTGGCAGCTAGATTGGCATATAAACGTCCATAAACTCGAGGAGGGAAGAGCGGGATAGTGAGATTATATTCGTACTGTGGGAGAGGGCGCGCAGGAAGTTGGACAGGCATTAACAGTGGCGTTCGAAGGCGAATGTTTGGGCCGATATATCCCACATCTGTCTTGACTCGCGTATATTAAATGTCGGCCTGGCATCAGCCTCTACGAAAACCCTGGCTATGCTTGCAGCCATAGTGTACACACCGAGAGAGTCTTACAGCCCGCAAAGTGTATCCACGGAAGTATAATCAATGCTTACTTATATATCTGCGTCTAGCGTCAGTGAAACCGCTGTACGCTGGAACTTGTGTTTGCTCGTACATCGAGCAAATTCCCCACCCTGGCCAAGTGATATAGTTGCCATGGTGTTTAGAAGGGGCCACGCCAAAAGTTATCGTCAATATATAAAGCACACTGAATGATCGAGCTCGGCTGGCGCGTGCCGATCCTCGCCAACGGCCCTGCCCGATTCACCTCCAATCTCGATTCATTTTTTTAGCTGATTTATAAATGCATCTTAATTTAAAACCAGGTAGCGTATGTTGCTAAACAATTGTAAGTTTGTCTTGAGAACAAGCAGAACTGGAGTAAGTATAGCTCGTGGAAAAAACGTAAGTGCGAAAATATGTCTTTTTGGTATTTGAGGTATACCCAATATATCTCAATTATTGTCAGAATACATGTTCAATATACCTGACATATATGAGATACACCGAGAGAAAAAGTTTCATATAAAGGAATCTCTTTGAAATCTCAGCCTATGAAACATTTCTTCATCGTCAATGAAATCGTATATCTAAGCCAATATTATCTTTTCTTTAAGTAAGTTATGCCAGGAAAGCGATGTTCACTGCGGCTGTCGAAGTTTATGTATGTTATAGCTAGAGTATTCAATTGCATGTATAAAAAATCCCTAGATGCATTACCAGCCATTTGAATAAATTAATGTTGAAAGTGGAGTTTTATAGAACACGTTATATGGGAATCAAGCGAAGTCACTATAGTTAGATAGAAAATGAACCAGCTTAGATTTGATATCACTTCAAAAATGTATAAAGAGCTCTATCTATTGGTTAGATCTTTAAGCATATGTTACAAGCCTAAAAAGGGGGAGGGTGTTGCCGGACATTTAACGTTAATTGCACTTGGACATTTAATGACATCGGATCGCGGGAATTCAAAGTTTTGTGATCATTCAAGATGACGTCGAAGCTTGGCAACGAGGCAAATTAGCTGTATTCAATAAAGCTAGTAATATATTCTATATAACCCTTCCTTCAAATTTGTTTGTTAGCACATTTCAGCAAGGTAATCGTATTGTCAAATGACGTAACCCGCTGTCAAGCCTGTAATGCACAGAGTATGTTATGAAGTTGGTTGAGAAAACTTTAGCGACGTTGTCACGATTTATTATTTTTTCTCAAAGCCAATGACAATCAAGACAAGAATCGAGTCTAATCAGCTTCGAAACTACATTTTATAATTTATGTACATAAAAATTGGCGCGTAATGTTATAGGGTAAGCCTTGTGAACTTAGGACATTTTTTTTTTATACTCAGAGAGGACCAGTAAATTTAACCGAGAATTACATAGTCGCTAATGTCTATGATTCCGGCGCATTGACGTAGCTAACATAAATAATTTGGAATGCAATGAAAAGTAGGGGCATTAAATCAATGAAAAATGTCTTTAAGTCAATCAACTTTTTTTCTTTAATTTCAATGAAATGTTTATTTGCTTCAGAGACACTGCAACATGAGTTTGTATTGAGTTTAAATCATCATGAAATTTAAATCCCTCGATCGATTTTTACCAAATTCTCCATGAAACCTTGCACAACCTACGCCCACCATCTCGTACCGGAAACTTTCTGCTGATAATGAACATCATTGACTTTATTTGGTTATAAATACAATACGTACAGGCACTTTTCTTGCTGAATTGCTCACACCTCACAAACATCTATCGGATTTTTTAACGCTGTTAGACAGCGCACAAAAAAATCTATCGTCGATTTTATAAAAACGGTTACAATAAATTGTTTGCTGGAAAACTAATTTTTTAGACTACTCTAAAAATGGTTGTGAAACTTTGATGGCAGCAGCAACAAAAATCAGGATTGGAGCTTTTCCCTATATTTATGTTTCGACACTTTTTTCTTACTTGCTTTATTTACCAAAAGCTTTATACCGTCGGCAATATAAATAAGCACCAGAAAAAGGTTGAAAAATTATGGATTGAAAACAAATATTGCAATTATATATATATCGTCCCTATTATCTTAATTTTAAAGATTGCAAATACCTACCAAAAATGTCGTGCCTTCGTGTACCACATTTTTTCCTGTAACTGTAAATCCTAGTCACCAAATATGTCAAAGTATATTCGATATTTATAACGCACATAGCACATATCCCTTTTTCCACAGAGGTAATTCCATAATTCTTTAATTCAGTTGAATCTACATTTTTTACTGAATTACAAGTGTTGCGTCTAAAGAATAGCATTAAAAGCAATCGTTGCTACAAACATGTTAGTGCGGATTCAAAATTGCATTCTGTTCTTGTCAGTTTTGAGGAAAGATACGGATGCAAATTTATGCAATAATTTCAAAGGATTTTGCTGCCCACTTGTACAACTTTAGCTATATTCCGATTTTAGAGATCTAATTTAAACACCACCGTTTCAAACGACGTTGTCCAGCTTTAGTGGTACTTCCAAATTCTTCCAAAATTAAACCTTCTAACGTTCTAGCAAGAAGTTCTTTCAAGACTGAACTATATATTCATTTCTAGCGTTTGACTGTAGGTCGAGTAATTTTTACTCCAATGGACGGCTCGTTTTTAGCCAGACTTCGATTAATCTCGTTTGTTATGGAGGGGTTATAAGGGAAGAAAAAAATCAGTTTTCAAAATCATAACTTCAATCGATCCTTGTATAATATTTATTCCTGGAACGTTCGCATCCTCGCGAAATATCCTAAGCTAATATAATAATAATAATAATAATAATAATAATAATAATAATAATAATAATCAATTTTCCACTAATCGCAGAACGCTCATATTCGTCACCTATTGTACATATACATTTATATATAATATATATTTATATAGACTATTAACTATACAATCTATGGCCTAATATATATATATATATACTCTCCATACATATAATAACATACACGCAGAATTGGTATCTAAGGGCATTAAAGGGTTTTTTTGCATTACACTTCGTTCTGAAATAAAATATATTAGGCGTGCCAAGATAATATTAAAATTCTTATTATGCACTTAAAATTTCGTGTAACTTACTTCACAGGAGAATAAGTTCGGCAAATCCAAAGTGGATTTGGTGTATCCATTTCGCTACACCAAATGCGTCGAAGTGTAGAATTTTAATAGTATTTCGGGCCCAATATATTTTTTTTTCTTACCAGGACTCTACCCCGAATTTCTAATCTGATGGACTCGCGTAAAAGTTTAATCTATATTCACATTTTTAAGAATCCCATACGCGACATCATCCTGCGTATACCAACGAATAAATTATATCTCAGCTCTCTTATTTATACGAACTTCTCGGGTATCAGTGTAATCACCGCGTGCTCGGGAATGACATTGCCCCTGCTGAAAAAATCTTATAGCAGACGAGCGGAGTGACTAAAAATTATATTAGACCGTGGCGAACTTGACAAACTGAGAATGACTAAAAAAACGAATAGTTGAGCGGCCTAAAAAAAAAATTAAAGCAGCGTCATTTTTGTCGGATATTTACAATCTGATTGTTACTCAACCTTTAATATCATACACGTTATCGCTAAAACATGACTGAAAAATCTCATTTGAATTTAGATTGAAATTAAGCACCAATGAACAAACTGGTTTTCCTCAAATAGAAATTTAAAAATCTCAAATCCCGCACGTAAATCACCGAAAATAAAAATGCGAGAATAAACCAAATAATGAATCATCTCAGTTTAGAGCCAGATCACTCCGAAAAGGAATACAATAAAATATAATTTACTAATAATTTTTTATGTTTTCTGTCACTCCGATGATTTTTTATGAGACGTTTTGAGCAGTATACTGTATTAGGACGTAAATGCACACGCTTTTGCATCAACTGGGAACCACGATTTCACAGAATTCAATTCTACGTTCAGTCGGTCACACGACTGTGCTTCAATCGTCGCTGAAAATTTCTACAAGTGACTTTGATTCGTCCTCGGTTGAGTGTGGTCTCTTTACATCGCACATCGCGAGACGTTACAGACAATCGGCAAACAAATATATCTGCGCACGTACCAACGACATAAAAGGCCTCGCCTGCTGCTCCTGTTTGCGAACTGCTATCGATGCACAATTTGAACAGTTGTCCATTATAACACGCGATTGGGAAAGTAAACGATGCGCGCACATAACTTGTCGTGACGCTCGACAAAGTGTGTGAAAAAGAACAAAAAAAAAAGAGAAAAACATTTTGTTTTCTGGGATTGAGCCAGGTCAGTGCATGTTCGAGACCTCGAGTTTGTACAAGTGTCCCAGTGATTATCTTCACTGCGTGAAATATTCGCTCTTTAATGCTTTGAATATTCTTTTTCACGTCGCACTGCATATGTTCAAATAATCGCCTCTCTCAGTTCCACTCTTTGGGCATTTCTTCCGGCGAAGAGTTCCACTCTTGCTTCACGTATACAAGGCAAGGATCGCTGTATCCTTGCTGGTGCTCGTGCTGATGATGATTATGATGATGCATAGTCGATGCGGCTGATAAATCAAGGTCCTTCACCAGGGACCTTGAATTCCGGTACTCTCAGTACTTGTGAAGCGTTATCGGTAGATTTCCACTGGTATTAACAGCGTTACAGTCTTGATAATAACGATGGTACAATGGCGGCGAAGGCGCAGCACCCGAAGAAAGTGGCGTTGGTGGACTCGATCTGCATAAAGCAAATGAAAAAGTCAGGTAAATAATACAGTGGCGGTTTAATTTCTGTTTGTTGCTGTTGTGTTATCATAAGTTGGTACGTTTCAGTTTCTCATTTCAATCATACTCGGCAAAATTAGTCCGCAACATTTGATTTTTTTTTTGTAAAAAACGATGATTATCATTCAATAAAAACCCCCTTAAGATTGCTATAATTATCGATATAATGGAAGATGTATAAAAAAAATGAAAATAATTGCATAATAATAATCTAACATGAAATTATGTTTATTATGTTCTCAATAATTCCAATTTAATTGACCCGCAAATAAAGAAATACAATTATTCACAATAAACATATTCATTGATGTATCTAATTATCTTGTATCGTCTGCTTATATTTAATTTATTTACCTTTAAGAGGTTCTTATGGGCTCTGATGTATCAACATTTTTTAATTTTATTAGTGGTATTATGGCTACTATAGAACTTAAATGGTTTTTAATCGAGTCATGTTCACTACTTGCAATTAATTGTACAACAAACCAAAAAGGAAAAAAATGACCATATTCAATATAAATCTTGTGATTAGCGAGTTTGAGATATATACATCTCTTTGAGTATTATTTTCAGAAAAATGCTCACCTGTACAACTGGCAGCTCGGCGACTGTGTGTCCTGGTAGATAGCGCCATGATCAGGACTAGCAGATTCCTGGTACCACTGTGTGTGTCCTGTGCCATGGTTTCTCACAGTAGCGGCGGCATTATAGTCAGCGTGATCCATGATGTAGCCCCCGGTGGCAGAGGTAGGACAGTACGCCGGATACATGCTACCAGGTGGCGAGGAATTTAGTCTTGAGGTCGTAACATGTCCATAACCACTGGAGGCCATCATGGCGGCGGCCGCGGTGGTGGTTGTCGTGGTAGCACCGGACAGATCTCTTGTTCCGACTGTGCTCATAGGATCCCTGGAGACTGCGGCCATCAACGCGTGACTGTGGCTGGAATGTGGTATGTGAGGATGCTGAAGAGCGTGCGTGTGATGCGGATGAGGATGCGAATGATCCCTGCTGCCGGAGGTCATAAGCGCGCTGTTTTCTCGACTTGTCATAAGTGCATCGACGCTAAAACCCGCAGTGTCGAGCCCCATCGTTACGTCGTTCATCGATACCTCCTGATGAACTCCCGTATGTCCCTGGTGAACATGGTGACCGCTCGGCTGATGACCTAAAGCACTCTGAATCACCGAGGCGGTCGTCGATGTCGTAACCGCCTTGTTCGCATCTTGTATAGAGACTGACGCATGTATCCCGTATTTCCCGACGGGATTTGCCATGCAATGCGATTGTTGCTCGTTCATCGGCTCCCTCTTCGGTTGTTTGCACTCCATACTACTGATTTTCTTTGCGCTACTGTTTTCCGACGCTACCAGGGGTTTCGTGTCGTCAAGCCTCTTCTCCTGATGAACGATACCCTGGCGCTTAAGTGCTTCCTCCTTTTCCTTCAGTGCGTCCTTCTTCTTGAACCGTCGCCTGCGTCTCAAATACGAGCCATTGTCGAACATGTTATAACTGTCGGGATCAAGAGACCAGTAACTGCCCTTACCCGGCTTCTTATCGTCCCTCGGCACTTTGACGAAACACTCGTTCAGGCTCAAATTGTGCCTTATGGAATTCTGCCAGCCCTGCTTATTTTCCCGGTAATACGGGAAACGCTCCATTATGAATTGGTAAATTCCGTTTAGAGTAATTTTCTTGTCGGGAGCGTTCTGTATCGCCATCGCGATGAGAGCTATGTATGAGTATGGCGGCTTTACCATGTCCTTTCCCGGATGATGCATGTGTTGCTGTGTTATACCGGGATATCCGCCGGCGGTTGCGTAACCCCCGTACCGATATTGCTCGTAGTAACCTGGTGCCGCACCGACACCCGGGTAAGACGGGGTTCCCATACCCACTGGTACCCCCGTCGCGTGTCGGTAATACGCATTTTGCTCCCCGAACAGAGTATGCATTTTGATGCCGTTGATTTGTCACTTTTATGATAGTTTTATCAGCACTGAAATTACTACACTCCACTCCGAGATTGGAAACTCGGAGTACGATAAAACAAGTAAACTTTATGATCACTATTTTCCGTCACTGTTATATAATATTTTAGTATATAACCCAAACCTAAACAGAATCGAAGCAGAACAAGATCACTCCACTGTGTTTCTTTCTTTTTCGTTCTCACTAAGTCCAATCCAATGAAAAGTCGCGGTGTCGATTCGGCAGAGTATTTCTCCCGCTCGTTATCGCGAGATATTGTCGACTTGGAGAAATTGTTGTTTCTCGTGCGTTTAAACCGAAGAAGGTGCGCGGGGTATCCCGTGGACACGGGTTCGTGGCTCGCGTGTGAAATGGTTACAGGTTCTCGCTCTCCTTCGCGGTATTATTATACACAACAAGGCGGTCGTTTACTCAGCCCCGAGTAAAAACACACTGGGGCCTCGTCCTGCTCGTGGCGGAGTGTCGAGGCGAGTTCGGAGCTCTCAGGCTGCGCGAGCAGAGAACGGTACGTCGCTTTTCCAGCCACCACCACCACCACCAAACTCGGGCCACCTCCACATTCGCCTCAGCAGAGACGCACGAAGCGTCCCAAGGAGTTTCACAACCCCCCCAGAGAGTGGGAGATTCCTGCGAGGGAGTGGGGAAAGGAAAAATCCGGAAAATCCTCGAGCCCTGCCCAGAATAGAGAGCACGGCGTCGGCACCATTGGCTCGAATACCCGGGTGCGCCACGCCCGGCCGTTCGTCCAGCCAATGGGATCTCAGGCGCATCGAGGAATTACCCCGTTCGCCGCTCCCGCCTAACTTCCTCGAGGAGATCTCGCTCTTCCACCGGCGTTTCACGCCGACATCGCCGCCCGGGGAGACTATCAGTCTACCTTGTCAGCGAGACCCTCGGTTACGCCCACGGTTTTTGCATTGAATACCTCAGTATCGCGAAATTTTATCGTCGACCTTTACAAAGAAACGAGAATAAAAAGTTAATAAACAAGTGGAGAACGCGAAGAGCGAGGACGGTAAGGTGAGAATTAATTTTTGTCCCAATGTTTTACCGTGTTTTCCTCAGGCTGAGAATGGCCTAAATAGATCGTGCCGATAATAGTCTAGGGCCCTTTCTTCTTATGACCGTAGGATAGATGGGGAAAGAGGGATGATATCCCGTGATACGGGAGAAGAAGTAAAGCGCGGAGGGGTTGAATTGAGAACTCGTGGCAAAAGTTGAGAAAAGCTCGAGGGCACGGCAAAGTACTATACCGCATGGTACAACCAGTAGAAGAGTGATAAAGAGAGGACGCTGGAATATGGAGCGAGGGAGTGAAAGACGCGTTCTTATACTCGAGGGATTCAATTTGGCGTCTGTTTTTCCAAGGGTTCGACTCCCGCCTTGCAAAAACACTCGAGGGACACCTCTCTAGCCACCATCTTGCTGCTGTGCTCAGAAAGAGATGAGCAGAAAGCCCCAGCCGGACTCGAATCATCCTCCCTGTAGTGTAGCCCCCGGTACTTTGAGTATTCCAAGTACCTTTATGACAGTCGTGCTACTGTACCCAGTGCACACTCTGCTCTTTTCTTCTTTTCGACGACGAGCGATCCTCAGTCATCGCTCCGCTATGAGAACTCGCTCCTGCCAAGAGAAACGTTTACCTTGGAGACCCAGAGACAGGCTTCCGAAAAACGCACGTCATCTGGGAGGACCACGCTTGTGCCCCAAACACCGTGTCATTCATATGTTGCTTTATTAATCTTTATCGTACCTACGAGAGGTATGTGTGTTCATTCAACTGCTCAAGAATTCTTGTAGACCTTCGAGTCGTTTTCATTCCTCAGCAACATTGCCTGGTGTAGAATTTATAGGTAAGGATATTACTGGTCATATAAAATACAATTTTAATACTTCAGTTTAAATGTGAATTTTCTAGAAAAGTCTTGAAGAGATGAATACTTGAATATTTCGGCTTAAAAATGCTAGCGATATTATAGACAATGAAATGGTTTGCTATTAAATTTAAAAAATAAAGGGTGCATCGTATTTTTTGCACTACGCACGATAAATAGTGAAATGTAAACTGTTGATCTGATAATAAACACAGAAACCGACGTTTATCAAATTATAATGGAAGTATCGATAATATATGTTGAGGCAACATGCTAAGCTCGCAAATCCTATATCCTTCCGTGTTGACTGGTATTACCGTTAAGTACCTATTAGCATTGTTTAGAAAATATAAAGAGTATTTACTTTGCTTTTTTATCAAGACTTAAATTATCATAAAAATATATTAGAATATGGTGTGTCACTATATTATTTTTATCGAGGGATCAGTGTTATTCGAATAAAAATATACTCAAAATAATTTTCGGTATGAGCCATAATTCGAATGCGACAGAATGAAGAAAAAAACTTGGAAATATTTTATTCTAAGTGTCCAATTCGAAATATTCATTTTTTAAATATATTTTGTTTATAATTAACTACCGTTACCTCATTGAACATATTATCTTTAAAAAATATTTTTTGCTTTGTATTTGGGAGTTCCTGGCCAACGCAGTAAACCTTTGACCCCGATTTCTTTCGATCGGTCCTAATTTTATTTATGTTATTACATCTACTCAAACATTCTAATTATTCTTTACATTTTTTTGAAAAAATTTTCCCAAAACCGATTAAAAAAATGTCTCAGGCCACTTTCTACATAGACTTCAACGTGTTGTTATCTCGATTTTATGGAATTTTTTCAGTCTTTTAAATTAGGGCGAAAAAAAAAAATTAAAAACCCATTATTTGGTATTACAAAATAGAAAAAAATTGGGTTTTGAAGAAAATCTTTTAAAAAATCAAAATGTTTTAACAGATACCTAAAAAATATTGCTCTGTACAATTCGAATGCTGATTTTCGACAAATTTATCTCCAAATATCCCTGAACTATACGTAAATGTCAGTTCGTTCAGTTGTTTTGTCGCTCATTTAAAAAGTAGAAACGATTAGAAACTAAAAAATTCAAATCACATCTAAATCCATATACGTCTATTAATATTTTACAGTTTAAATATCTAGCGTCAATGTTATAATTCGTTTCTGTAAAAAAATGCGAATAAAAAATCAAATGAAAGTTCTATAAATGCTTACTCATTTATTTATCTTGAATGTACTGAGATTAAAATCTCAACAAGTGCAAAATTGTTATGAAAGCTAAGCTTCCTTTATGAGGAAGCAGTAACACTACATTCATTGAAATCAAACGTCTTATAAAATATTACAATAAACAGGTACATGTGTCGGCAAAAAATTCTAAGGAATACCTTAAACATCTTTTCAATTTCCATTAACATGTACATCAACTCTGTTTTTTGGTATACGTGCGTCGCAATCTTATACATACTATTTTTGGAAGGACGCATGTATGTTCCCCTGAAAGTTGGGAAATTCTTAAGAGGTTTACATTTGTCACTGAGATGGATAGTATCTAAATGATGAGTTTATTTAATAGACACTTTATTAAGGATTGGTAATATATATATATATATATTTTAATTGCAAGCAACTTTATTGCATTTTGTAGAGCATGATAAATCTCTAGGTGCCATGCCAGAAAAGTCGGCCGGAGTTTGTTCATTCCAGATTTGTTTAAACAATTATGAAAAAAAATGTTTTTTAAGGTACGGATAATTTTGGTCTCGTTATTCGGAAAATTTTAAAGAAGAATAATTTTTACAAATATGTTGGTCATGTCAATGGTTTCCTAGTTATGAATTTTTCAAAATCGCACAATTTCGGAAATCAATATATTTTCAATATTCGAATGGCTGATGTAAACTTTAACACAAATACGATAGTACAATTAGTTAAATTCTTCTTCCATAGGTCATCATGATAATTTTGTCACGCTCTACATACTATAGGTACAAATCATAGCTAATGAAGTGCAATAAATTAACGAACAAAAAATATAAGTGGATATAGAATATCATCATGAGCCAACAAATAATAGTAAAAAAAGTACCAATAAATTCTTTATAATATTTCTGTAATAATTCATACATAAGATTTGTTACGAAAACGTTATTAAAGAGTGACATGATATTTTTATTTACAATTAATGGTCTTAAATTACGATTCTGCTCTTAAGTTTATGAGTTAAAAACTGATTTTAATACATACAAAAAAATAGTTTATTCTGATCCTGAAATAATATATTTATTTCATATTTATTGAATGACTGGAATAAAAAATATAAAATTCTGAAAATCAAAATAACGAATAATTTAAAAAATCAAATTCATTATGTTAATTCTCTGACATAGTCCTTTTTGACACTGTCTGCCTCGCTGGTTCGACAAGGTGGTTGACATGTAAGACATCTCATTATCAACAGTCGTTTTATCGCTCGTAGTTCGTTTAGATAGGAAGACAGAAGACCTCTTTCTAACAGACAATATATCAGTACGAACAACCAAGAGAGGAAATATAGACACTCCCGGTGTTTAGAAAATTTCAAAACCTTTGGAAAATAAACGACTGTAGGAAACCGTACGGTCTCGTCGTGTGCTTGCATCCCCTGACCTATCCCAAAGAAGCAAAGTGTATAGCTCATGTGGGATACCCAATGTCTATGTCTACTGTATACTATGTGTGTACAGTAGTATACCCTTTTTTATCCCCCGAGAGAAGAAACAATAAACTTGCAGGCATTTAGATTTGAAGCTCTGCCTGGCCAGCCTGAGAGTGAAACGCATGTACGCTCAGCAATTGTCTCTAGTCTGTGTATCAGAGATTTAAACGTTTCCACCCCTGAAAGCTAAAACGCAACGCATTCCCAAAGTGGAACTCCCAAGACTCGCCACCACCAATTCCCGTATGTCCCATGTCTTCTTCTGTTTACATAACGATGAAATTTAATTCTGGGACCTACTACCCGTCGGGGACTATAGGCTTCACTGCCTGGTAAATCCATATCACGAAGCTTCTTCGTTTTCTTCGACGTTCATTTTTTTTTTTTCTCTTTCTAACGAGACAGTGACAGGTCTTCCTGTCGCTCACACAAGAAACACGTCTTGACATCCTGTTATGAGCAGAGAAGGGCGTCTCTCGTTACTTTTCAATGGGTATTCTTTCTTTGGTCATCTGATCAATTATTTTACAATCGTAACCTGTAAAGTGTCGGCTAAGTACAATATAGAAATAATAAAATAGATGATGTCAGGAAAACACGACCTATCAGTTCCATTTATAAAATAGGTCGTATCAAACAATTTGTATGAGAAATAAACATGGAATATGTATTTCAAAGTATTTCGGACTCGCTACCAAGGAAAATAAAAAAAAAAAATTCTTCCCTCGGTAATCACGAAAAAGGTGGAGTAATTTCCATTGACCTTTGACAATGTTTATGAATTATTTGTAGAAGCTTCTCTCGGAAATTTGCGTGAGTGCTGCACGAGTCTTCTCCGTGCATCGGTTGCGGTAGCCTGGATCGTGTCTCTCGCTTCGACATAATTCCACGGTTTACGCGCAAGTGTGACGCCTCCGAGATATACGTTCGCACTCGCCCGAGAGACACACAGAGATAACAAACAGCGGGATGTATGGGTCTGCTGCTGCTTCTTCTCGTTCCTCCTACTGCATTCCCTATCTCTGTACTCTCTACTTAGCTCTTGTTTCATTTTTTCGTCGTCATTGAAGCGTAGCTTCTGCGAAAATTCTGACGTATCTAAGCTTTTTAAGATTGGTATCAATATAAATAATATCACTTTAGCTTTTCAGATTTTCAAATTTGATTTCACCGACTACAAAAATCAGCATGGCAGGAATGCCAAAAATATGCTGTTGATACTATAATAAAATAAGCAAAATAATTCTTAAACAGTTAACGAATGATTAAAAATCAATTTAAGGAAAGCCTTAATATAAAGTAATTAAAAATTAGTTGACGATAGAACAAACATTATTTATTTGGCATAGAAAATTATACGCATACATCTCTTTAATTAAACACTCGAATTCTATTTTCGTAATTTTCAAATATATCTGTATATTATTTTGGGTAACTTATTACATTTACAATGCACTAGGACTAATTTCTTCATATACGTAAAGACAATGAAACAAAAAAAAATTTTCAAAAATGTATAAACAGTTCGTTTGCAAGCTGCCAAAATAGTACTTTGCGATACTAGTGCGATAATAAAGCGGACTTTACGGCGAAGGTTGTGAAGTGGCCGCACGAGAGGAGGCGAGTGCTGCCTACTTCACAGCCGCCGTCGGAAACTGTTTGTATTACTGTAAGAGAGAACAGCTTTTTTTTTACGGATATATCAGTAAGTAAATTTTTTTAAGACTTCCTTTCTGTAAATATAAATAATAATAATAATATAAATGCAGATACGTTCACGGCTGTTTGGCATTGAAATGGACCGAAATTGATAGAGGGGTTCAAATTTTATGAGGTGTTTTGAAGTTGAGGAAGTCAAAATTGATCGACACACTTCCTCAGAGGGGATTTTGTGCAAGATGAAAAATGATGAGGAAGCTATGAGCAAGGATCTATTTTGCAACTTATTCGTTGTTTTAAATAATTTTATGTTTTTTTTTAAAATAATTTGTGGATGTAACGAATAAATATTATTTGTTAATGTAACGAATAAAAATTAATAGTATCCATTTCTTTCATTTGTTAACAGTAAAATTAAAATCAAGTCATTTTGTTATTCACCATATATCGGACCCATTATTTTTTAATTTCTGCATATTAAAAGTTCAAATTTCTAATCAGCGATCTCGAAAACCTCCAATGCCAAGTGTTTTATCGAACGCCGTCTGATATATGAATGACTGTTATTCTCAATAAGACTATTATGAAATGAAAGTATAATAAATCTACTTAGTCAGTTTGGTGTCTCATAGCACGCTTGGGGCTCACAATTTTTCCTCGCGAGTACCTCGGCAAGATCCAGGATCGACTGGCATGGTATCCACCATACGCTGGTCACTTTTCCTGCTGGGGTAAATTATCAAAACAATACTTCGATGAAATAAATAAAATCGTTTCTCCCAATTTAACATATTCCTTTTTTCATCGTAGGTATAAAACGTTCTGACAACCTCGTTAAATCTATCAGCGTCATTAAATTATTGTACTCAAATTCGACAAATATATTTCTTAGTTTTGGTCGACACGACCCCTCGGAAAAGGAGTGCCTGCGCGAAGGGCGATATGATTGAATGGTGCAGCAGCTACTGCTGTGGTTTACAGTACATAATAGCATAGAATTCGGGCTTCAAAAAGGCCCGTCGGAATCGAAGCCCGCAGGAGCACCAAACCAGAGGCACAATGTATCGCTATACTGTACCAGTGTTCAGTGCAATATGGATACCGGGTGGCAATTTCACGCGACAAGTACCGCCATCAGCATATCAATGGAACGACGAGGATTATCTGTATGCGCGGTTGCGGAGAGCAGTGATACTCTGCGGTTGGCTCGGCCAGATAGGGTTACTGCTCGCTCGCCCTCTCCGCTGTCTTCCTCTCTCTCACTCCATCTCCCTCAGTATATATACACACACACACACACACACACACATATTTTATCCTTCCTAAAATACAGCTTTTCTCCCTTTGTACAACTTACACGCACCCGACTCCCTTATTATTCGCTCACTCGCGTCTCAGCCCTTTTTTCTCTCGGGTATGACACTGAATCTCTATTTAAATACATTTAAGGGGAACTGTATTTCGATTGCGTATACGGGTCGTACCAATCGATCCGGCTAAATAATCTGGATGGATCGACTGACATCCTCGTGACAGCTTCATTATTTCTTCGACGAGCAAGTTTAGCTTCCGTCGGACCTGCTGTTTCGGCTTATTCACATACACGTACTGAAAAATTGGTACGCAAAATTCACACTACTTATACAATCAAAATATATTTCTTATCTACCCGCGAAAATGTTGCACAACCGATCGAATATAAATAGTCTGTGTCTGTTATCTACAAATAAAGCATGTTTAGATTCAAAATATATATTTGTAAAAAAAATATCGAATTTTTGTCGTTTCTCCTTTGCATAAGTGGTGAAATGCTACTATTACTCGATACTAATATTAAACTTAACCACATTTTTCCCGTTACCTTCTTAATCTAACGGGTAACAGTGGCATCTCCCTATATTTATGGCAAAATTTAACGAACGATAAAAATTGTCGAATTAAATTTACAAAATAATTTCTGTCTAAAAACACTTTTTGTTTTCTATAAAATTTGCAGATTTTTTATTATCAATAGCGCAGTGCATTTAAACAGATAATTAAAATATTAGTGCATTATGATACGAGTGCGAAAAAAAGTTTTTCCGCACTGTTGTGTTGCAATCATTTTGTATCATACAAAATTTTATTTGACAAGGTACGAACACGGGGTTTTACGCACCTAGTGACATATAATAAATTATGGAAAAAAATAAAAGAGTAGTGATTTTCTCAAAACACTAAGAAGAATATCGCTCGAGAATAACACAAAAAAAAAGTATCGCCTTATTGCCTCGTTATTAATATTCATTTTCAACGTGTATCGACGTTTTAGTTTACTCTAGAGTCTCTCTCGCCGTGTGCACAGGTGCGAGGCGCGAGTCGCTTATCTTTAAATTTTCTCTCTTTACGTCGTCACGCACTTAATGCGGCGAATTTTTGTGCTTTTAGAGCTGCAGACGAGGAAAAAAAATAAGAGATTGCGTGTAGCTAAGCGCGTCTCAATGTTTTTCTTGTTATTCGACAACCCTCTCAGTTGCGTGCATGACACCCAGACTTTCACGTTTATTTTCATTGAAAACTTATCAAGGCTCTCGCGTGCGCTCTGCATTTTCGTTTCTCTCGTCATTATCCCTTCGGAACGCAGGAGCTTGAAGAAATAAATCTGTTATCTTTTTTTTTTTTAGACTTCCGGCTTCCTCAATGATTTTCAAGTTCATCCTTGGAAGGGGTTTAGTGGCACAGCTTCTGACTAAACTCTGAAATATTTTCTTTTTTTATTGATATTAGAAGTTACACTAATATTTTCTATTTATTTTCTGCACTAAACAGGCTCTTGTCAAATTAGTGGATCACGTGTTTTAATACATAATTTTTAAAATATATTAGCCGTAGTGTCTGAACTAAAAATTGGCTTCGATTAGAATAAATAAAATAATAAATAAATTTTATAGTATTTGATTATTATCCTCTCTCATATTTCATTATACAGCTTCAATATAGAATGTCGGAATACTTTAAATGGTGTAAAAATTGAAGAAAAAAAGTAGATGAAAATAATATGTTAATTGAAAAAAAAAATGTTATAAACGCGCATTATATAATAATTTTATAATTTCTACGATTTGTTTGCGTATACGTAACTACCAAAACTTTAAAGGTAACAAAAAAAGTTGCAAGGAGAACATTGCACATTGCTTCCTCACAATTTCCATTTTTCATAAATCTTTCTCTATGAGGAAACGGATAATTATAAATACGATTCCTCTTAGTGGTGAATTTGTGATAAATGGAGATTAATGAGGAAGCAAGTGCAATGTTCTACTATGCAACTTTTTCGGAATTCTAAATACTTACTATTAGTTTATTAATATTTAATTAAAAGTTAAGAAAAATCGAGCTCTGATTATTTAATAGGTAATTTAGCGATCTGATCATAAACTGTATAACCTTTCAGTTGCATATTTTCTTCCCACGGTGGTACGTGATCCAACTTAATACCAAAACTCTTGACAATGGAGTATAGAATTAGAAGATTATTACGATTAGTACGAAAAATTCGATTTTAAAAGACATCTGTACAGACATTGACGCGATAAATCGTCTTAAAGTGGAAGATGATGAAATTCGATGTTCGATTTCTTCATCTTCCAGTCGATTTCGTTGATAATGGACTTAATAAGGATATTTCAAGTAGTCAATGTCAGCTTTTAAAGCACGCCAAAAGGCGTAGTTAAGAGCAGAAGGAGCCTGCTCTGGTGCTTCACGACAGGGTGAAGCGCGCGAGGGGTACACACCACGTCGTGCTCCGACGCTGGCTAATTCCGACTGTTTGGTTAGCAAGCATTTAAGGTTTGTCTTGGCCGTTGCTCCGTGTCTTTTAGACAGCCGATCTGTGTTCCGACCAAACTACATTGAGCTAAACGATATAGTATACCTACGTCCTCTCTTTCTCTACGACTTCTCGCCGTATTTCCTGACGTCGACAATGATGATGATGATGATGGTACTCCTGCTACCGGGATTGACGAGGTGACGAGCAACCACTATGATTTTTGCTCTCTGCAACTTCTCATAACACTCAGTTCATTGGTTTAAAGAGTTAACCCGATGCCAAACTCTGGGAAGTGTTTTTTATTTATTTTTAAATATAATATCAATCAAATTAATGGTAACTGAAATATTATATACGATTTTTTTTTAAAACTATTACAGCAAACCTTTTTGTTTAAGAATGAAATGTTTGACACTATTCCAAAGATAGGCGTGATATATGACAACACTTTTCACTATATCAAGAATATGGTGAACAGATAATTTGATAATTTGATTACCAATGGTGATTTCGGAAGTATGTGCGTTAGTTTTAGACCAAATTTCAGTGCGATAATTTGTTACCTCCGTAAGATGTCTTTTACAAGTAATCAGTTTGAAAACATTGATTTAGACCGCCATTATCCACCGCCAATCCTATTATCTGCTCTTTATTAATGATTTCTTCAAAAGGGGTGAATTAAAAATAATTTTTTTAACAAATAAAAAACTCCGTACTGAAAGGAGTTTAATGAGAAATAATCTTTTGCATGTTAGAAATTTCTCCCCGATAATATGCAAATTATTATTTCACAATATTTGTTCAACAAATATTATTCTTAACTTCAATATTGAGTTCTTAATTTCTGTAAAATTATAATAATTCAATATGTACCGTTTTTCTAATTTGACAGTTTTATAACACGGTTTTCAATTTGGTAAACGCTGGTGCCGAAGAATGTTTCCCGATTATCAATCACCCTAATAAGTGTCTTCTGCCTTCGTGTCTCTCTAATTTTAAGGGATTCCTGCATTCTCGTCTCTTGAAACTTGTGGGGAAAGAGAAGACAGATTCCATACTTGGCCACATATGTAACTGGGCACGAGACAACCGATCAGCCCAGGCCTCCTGTCTCTCTTTTCTTTCTCTGGGGCTCAATACAGCCACAAAAGATTTAGAGAAGTTGCGGCTGAACAAACACAGCACGCGGGCTTTCCTTTCCCTATACCGCTTACTCTCTCCCTCTCTCTTTGCAGCCCTTCAATTCCTTTTCTCTTCTTCATTCGTTATACGCATACTCTTCTACACATGTCGCGTAGAATTTTTGTAATTAACATCTTGTACCAGATCTTATAACTATAGATAACTCGACATTTCTACTGTTTTCATCTCAATGAAATGTCCACAGCAAAGCTACTATCCGATTGTCTGTCCACCTGCAGCTTATAGCACTAACAGCGCTGCAGCACGACTAACAGCCTGTTGTTATGTTACTGCCGTTCGTCGGTGGCGAACATACCATCATCGTGCTACGAGAGAGCTCTCTCGCAGCTATTCGCACCCAATTTCCACTCTCGCAACACATTGGACAGTTTCACAGGCTTGTTTCCTCGCCCCTTCAGAAATATATGGGAACATATATATTAAAAGGAAGCTTTGGAGATTTTTTGCACCCTCATAGCGGAAGCTTTGATACCGTGAAATTTTTTTTTTTCAAAATGTTCATGTCAAGATAGTCCAAATGGTCTGAAATATCGGGAAAAATGGTTTAGAAAAAATGTCTGCATGTGTGCGTGCGTGGCTAGCATGCAAAATTCAAACGTCCACGTCTCGGGAACGGCTTCATCAATCGAGCTGAAAGATATTTAGATATTTCTGTCGATTCCACTTAAAAAATCGTCAGTAACGGACAATCCCGCACTCATTTTTCTAACGTTAACAGATTCACACAACATCCAAACATCAATGCAAGATATCAGAGGACCGAACGGAATGACAAATCTGACGCACCAAGCTTACTCCTCCATTTCCCGTAGTACGTCAGTCTCCGTTATGTGGCGTCCACGCAAAAGGCTCTCCCGCATATGCTCGAACACGCTCTAGTGTATATAAGCAGCGAGTGAAAAGCTCATCGTACCCTCGGAATTCACTGCATAAGTGGATTCACCCGGGAATTATACTGAGCCTACCCACCCTTGTAATCTCTTACTACACAAGTGAGCATAAACCCCTAAATGACATTTTTAGTTTTTACTTTTTTCTTTCTTTAAGGTAGCTATGTCAACGGCAAAGTCTTAGACATATAATAAAGTGATAAGAAACTGAACTGTGTGTGGTCACTAAAAAAAAAAGAAAAAAATTTTCCGAAGAGTCAAGCTTGCGGCGATAGGTTTCCCTGTATACCGCCAGTCGTCTTGACTCTCTCGCGAGTCTCTGTAACTCAATATCTTTTTCGTCTCTTCCTGTCTACATCATAAACCCGCATTTCCCAAAGATTTTCGTTCTCGAAACGAAAACGATGCACTCCGTCGTGGCTGTAAAGCACAGATTTCCCAGGAGGGAATGCATATCAGCATACGTTTAGAGATAAATTACTGACAGTTTTCGTAACCGGGTTCGGCAGAGCGATTCGCCCGCGTGAGCTACGAGCGCGCGGGCGCACGCGCAGTCCCTGAGAAGTCCCTGCCCGAGGCGCGCAATAACCATTTTAATAAATTTGCTTGAGCTCGCGACTGCGCTTGCTTTAAGCTTAAGCTGGAACAACAGAGTCAAGCGTATGAATTAAGAGAAGCAGAGGAGGATATCGAGGAGGGCTGCTACTGCGTCGGGCACTACTGCTCCTCGCTGTTATACCGCCTCTGCTTCTGGTGTGCTCAGAGTTAGCGTGCGCGGACGTGTACGAGCTCCGCGGCCCAGCCTTGGATAAACATCTCGAATTAGGCGCCCACCCGAATATATATGCGTTTTTACTTTTTTTTACTCTCTCGTTCATGCTTCCGAGTCTTTACGACTTCGGTATGCCGCCGACCATCATCCCCTCCTATTACAAGTAATTATAGAACTAATGAGGATTTTTTTACTTTTCTCACATCAACAATTTTTTCAGGTAGCCGAGGCGTTCGTATTCTTGTGAATGCGATGTTATCAATTAAGGGTCTGGTTTTTCCATATTCGTATAGATTTAAGTGTTCAAAAAATGTTTCTAAAAATTCTGTACTTAATATCGTTGCATCACATTTCCATCCAGTACAAAGTTTTAGCTTACTTCCTTCAGTTTTGCGGAAATTAGAGATTGCGGAAAATCTAAATTTTTTTGAAAAATTAAAATTGGCGTAAAATCCGAAGGACTTTATCGATCATCACCAAATTTAGTACGTAGCAGCGCGGTATTTTGTTTTTCGTTTGTAGAACATTTCAGTTCATTTGTTGAGATTCGACGTGATTTAGAAATCCGAACAGGTTTACCGTTTTCGCCGAAATTCAATACCAAATAACATTGAACCTGTCTTCAGTTATGAAGAACTATTCAGCTAAATCGTCGAACTTTTACGAAAGTTAGAGCGATCACGTCATTTTTTCGAAAAATTAAAAATTTAATAAAATCGGTATATATCGATACATTCTGTTAAAAATCACACCAATTAGAGAGAATTACTGCTCTACTTGCGTGAAAAAATTTGAGCTCGATTCATTGCATTTTCGGTAACCTGGAGCATACACATACACACACATACGGACATTTTTTCTAATCCACTTTACTCAATGTTTTGGAAAAATTTTTTTCTTTACAATTGGATATTTCAGCAAATAATACGTCAGATCAAACGTACAGAAAGTCTAAGTGTAAACAACCTAGAAAGACTGTGCAATCAGTGGCAATTGCTTCACAAATTGCTCCTATGCTCTGTGTGTCATTTTTTATTTATAGTGATATATTTATTTATCGTAACAATATCATAGTTAAGACTGACGTCCACGTATATGATCTTCACGAAATTTACGAAGTGCCATAAAAACGCTATTGGGTGGTCCAGCTGGGAAACCCCGCGACGAATAATTCGGGCATTCACAACAATTTCTTTTTTTTTTTCTATACGTATACGTAATCCGGCGTACCGCGCTGTTTGGCTCCAGAATTATCTACCTTATAATGGACTTAAAAAGGGATCTAGGGGTTGCAACTACTTTAGTATATCCCGGTCATTCGATGGCTCGGACAAAGAGGCCACGTATGCGAGAGGCCACACGTGAATCACCTGCGAAGATGTAGGAATTCTCGGCAACGACACGAACACGAGAATACGCGAATTACCTAACATGTGCAGAGTGTGTGTGGTTACCGAAGCAAGACGAAGAGATTGAGGATATAATATGAAAAAAAAAAAAAAAAAAAAAAGGCGAGGACAAGACGCACCGACGACAAAGAGGACAGCAGCAACAGAAAGCTGTTGCACTTGTCAGCCCGCAAGAGCCCGCAACAAAGGCCCTGAAAGATTTGACGGATTCTTTAAATCCCCTACCTGTCTTCATCTTCACTGCTCTACCTTTTTCTCCAGCGCATTTTTACGATTTACCCATCCACTTCTTCAATCTCCACAATGTCGAATTTCAACGTATCAACCCGGCCCGATGGAATTTCTGTCGACAACGTTTATTGGATAATCGTGGATTACGGCGTCCACGCATGAGAGAATAAACACACGCGTCGCAAGTTTCCACGCGGATTCGATCTTCCGCAGTATAATTGAACGAGCACCGAATGACGGGAACGAAAATATTTATGTGGCAATAAAAGCAAACAGTGTATTCGTGATATTTAGCGTTTAGCATTGTTTGTATTTACTTGTTTATCTTATTTGCGGGGAAACACCATTTTACAAAGAAAACAGTGTGAAAAGAAATATAATAACAATCAACATTCGCAAGCCAATACGTGAGAAAATAAAATTGAATGCGACTTACGTTTATAGGCTACTATAACTTTTTTTTTGCGCCAACGTTGCGGGAGAATTCAAGTAGGGTATGAAGTATGTCGCGCAGTCAAATTCGGGAACGAAGAGTATACGCCACGTAGACGCGACAAGTGGAAGAGATCAAATGTTATAATGTTTATTGGAATAACACATTGATATACATATAGCCGTCGATAAATAAATAATTGACGACTTAACGCTCTTAAACATTTATTCTTTTATTTGCCTACACCATCCTTATAAATATAATACAATGTATCAGCGAATACATACAGATGAAGAGGAGAAAAAAATAGCAAGTGCGTTTAGCCTCCATTTCTGCTATTCCCTAACACACTGGATAGTTCGTAACACTGACAATTCGAACTTAAGATATTAGCTCCTAACAATTCAAAAAGCTATATCTCAAGACCGTCTCGACTGTTGGTACTCATTTTTGGCATTCAACTAGGGTATCACAACCCCTTTATTTGATAAAATTTTCTTGTGACGATCCCTTCATAATTTCAAATGTTAGAATTTTTGTAAGTGCTTGCATGCTCTCGAACGTATTACATGCAGGTCAACGAGAGGAGAATGCTGCATGAAGAAGGAAGATATATAAGTGGACATACATGAGAAGAGAGCAAAAAGAATGAAAGGAGCAAAAAGAGATGTTACGTGTAAATCAGACTACGATTCACACAGTAAAATAATAGCAGACGAATATAACATCTTATCTGGTGAAGAAATGAATAAATGGTTGAAGAAATCATTTCCTCGTGAATATAGTGAATGCTCCTGTGGGTACCTCATGTGAGAAACACATAGCGTCTTGAAACTCGTTGAATTCGACTATTAGGAAAGCTGAAAAATAGAAGGCAAAATGGACAGCGGAAGGCAGGCGGTGGTAGAAGTAACAAACACTAGCTATAGAACGAGTTTTGAGAAGAGAGCATTAAGAAAGGAACGTTTGACTAAAAAAGCGGGAAGTCACTATTGATTTAAGGTGAGACTGTCAATTCCACAAAATATAAGCTAAGGTTCATCTTTTTTTAATCTGTCAAAAATAGACAGACTTGGAGGGGCCAAATTAAAGGTGAGTAGAGGGACGTGGTTCCAGAGGGCGAAGCCGAGCATTAGAAAGCAATACTTAATTTACAGTGTCATAGATGTTCAAGAAATTAATATACATTTATCAGTAGTTTTTATGAAGAAACTGGTATATATGGCTCTGCAGGGGTACCGTTCATTTGACCGACATCCAAAATACCGACAGTAATAGCAGCAGTATTGTTTCCTGTTTTTATGCATGTCCTGCCACCACCCCAATTTTTCAGATGTAAACGAACGAAACCCCCCATCTACGACAAACATTGTTCTATTGTATTTATAAATTTAATTCCATTAGACATTTTGTAATCGACATGTTGATTTGTCGATGTTCTAGTTTGTGAGTATTTTGATTCTCGGTGTAATCATAGCAATCCGGCTCTGCAGTTTGGTTGTACTGCTGTTTTTAAAAAATGATCAAATGTTTAGCGATATAAACTGACAAAATTGATGTTTTCCGGATATTTCAACTGGCATCTTTTTTTCCAAGGATATTTTCACGGAAATTGTGAAGTTGTCAAGAACTAAAATGGATGTATAAATTTTAACGCGATCGAAGATTTCAACTGCATTATAAACAAGAAAAAAAGTTGCACTGCAAATAAATCACATTCAGAAGTTTTCTACATGCGAAACCAAAGGATTCAAGTAATGAAAAACTTAATAACTATTAGCAATATTAAGCCCTTAACAATAGCTTTATTGATTTTCACCGGTTAATCTATCACTTGAGTATAGTAATTTGAGTTTGCTGATGTCAGTATGCTCTCAAATTTATTTTTAATGTACGTCGAGGTGGTGTAGCTCGAGAGGAAACGTATAAAAAAAAGGAGTGCTCGGAGGCGTCGTCTCGAGGTTGATGGCTTGTCAGTCCGAGCTCGAGCAAGGAAGACAGCTTCGGTATTGCTGTTCACCGAACACACCCGTTCAGACTCTGCACTCCAAACTCTTCATCTTATTTTCCGCTTCTCCGTCGCATAAACCTGTGAAAGCTCCAACTGCGAGTCTTCCTTTCAGTTCCGAGTCTTCGCAGGAGGATTCAAAGATGGAAAAGGAACTCTCCGCTGGCAAGCGAAGCTCATATTCTTTCGCGTCAATCGGATACCACCGGCGACGTTCTCGTAACACGAAATAATATTTAGAACAAATAATATTTCGCAGCTACCTGCTTAAATCGTTGAACCCTTAAAGAAAACCCACGACACAGTCATCAAGGTTTACCTGTCAACTTTTATACCTCATATCATGAACCAGTCATCGAGAAACCATTAGTAAAGTTGTCACGAGCTACACCACCGCCTTCGCTCGTTGTTATGTATGTTATGCCCACATAACGATGGTTTACGCTGGCTACCTGGCACATGTGTTTTCACAACGAATACCTTGAAAGCAGGAGACGGGTTATGTCGACAGAGAAAGAGGAAAATGTACACAAAGAGAGAACAGACGAAGGGAAGCCGATAATAGGCGAAAGGATGATAGAGCGTCAAAAATAATTTCCTGGCGTGGATATGTGGGTCGGATAAGCGGGGGAGAGGAGGACGAAGCGGACGGGGGTGGTAGTGGCGGCGGGGCTCGTCGGGCGCTATCAAAATATTATTCGAGGGGTGCGTGCGAGGGGTAGTAGCTTGGCTTGCGGTTCTCTCGCCCTGCCTCGAAGCCCAAGTGGATGGCTCCACCCTGCACTTCGCTTTCTCTCTTTCTCTCTCTCTCTCCCTCTATCTATCCCTGTCTACTCGCGGAGTTAGCTATCGCATCCCCTCTGCAACAATCCCCTAGTGCTACCGGCTTGTTATAGAGCTCTAGGTCCTATACACCCTTCACAATTCTAAAAGCATATTATATTCTATTCGATAATAGAATATACGAGGACATCTACACTGCAATATGGGTGAAGAGAGACACTGACGGGGAGTTGACAATTGCTGGCAGGAGCTACAGGAGTGGCAATCGACGGGAAGGTGCAGAGAGCACAGTCGAGGAGATTCTGATGGTGGCTGCGACGGCGTGAGGTCGGTCGATACGTGGACACAATGGAGGGTGTGGCGTACGTTTGAGGACCGAAACCTTACCGTCTCCCCTCGCTTCTCCACGTCCTATTGGCCAACGCGTTCACCAAAGTGTTGAGAATGGCGACTATCTTCATTTACACTCTTGTTTCTTATATAAGCTGTAACTAAATTATATATGGTGAATATGCCAATGACTTAATAATTAAATTATTGGCCCTGAATATTTATGTTCACTTTGGTAAGTATAAGCAATAAAATGTATTATTAAATCGTATACTTATGCAATCAGTCAATAAATCGAAGTGTTACTGACACTCATCAAATTAGAAGCCCTTCACTAAATGTCGAATCTTAGATTTCTTACAGCTTTCCACGATCAGTCAGAAAGTCGATAAAAATAAAATTAAATCGACATATTTTTTTAGGTTGCACTTTCATTAGGCAACACGTTAAAAATAATACGTTACTGTAATAATGCAGAGGCACATACGAAATTAATACGGATGTACAATAACAACGCAGAGATTTTGCTAGCAAAGCCATATTTTCATTAAAATATTATCACTAGAAGTTGTGGTTTCTTGGTATTCCCAAAGAAGTTTAGTAATCTGAAGAGTTCGGCACTTCGCTCGGCTTTCGTTTATTTTATTGTTTAACTCACTAATTCGGGGTATGTGTGTGATATTGTCACAGTGTTATTTTTACGTGATTTTTTGTTTTCTTCCATTTTCACGTTAGGAGTGCAGAATTACTCAAATGAGTTTTCGGTATTAGACATTTTTATCATCCTTGTCAATGGAAACTTTCATTAGTTGAATCTGGTAAGCTTTTACACGTTTCTCAAGGATGGGAAATATTTTAATGCAAAACCACACATACAAATGTTAGTTGCAAATATAGTTTAAGAAATTGCGTAACTTGTAAATAGCCTAATACAATAATGATGTCAATGAGTTCTTTGATTTCATGTGTTTTCAAGAATGAATTGATGGATTTCGCACAGCTATGATTACACAGAATTTCAATGGTTTCGCCATGATTCCACGTCTTCCATCAGATTTCAAATCTTAGATATATCTTGTAAATCTTCAGAAATCTTGTGCAATTCTAAAAAGATGAAAGTGTAATTATAGATTTTTAAGAAAACCTGCAAATCATAAGAACTTTTGAGAAATTCTAGAAATCTTGAGGAATCAGAAAATTTCCAGAAACTCGATAGATATTAGAAGTCTTAGAAATGTTAAGAAATCCCAGAAATCTAAAAAAAAAATTCTTAGAAATCTTGAGAAAACCTAGAAATCATGAGAAATCTTAAGTCCTGGAAATCTTACGAAATCTTAAGAAACCCGGAGATGATAAAACCTTCGGAAACCTTAGAGATCATCAGAAATCACGTGAAATCTCACGAAACGACGAAATCACCGACATTTTAATGTGGAAAAGTAAGTGAAAAAAAAATGACAAGAAAATTCTTCGCGACGAAGGCTACAGACAACTTCCAGTGATTAAAACCCGTTTCAACCGATTTCGTTTATGATTTCCTTGCAGGTGGTTTATGAATCTAAGAGTGGATAGCCCCCCCCCCCCCCTCCCCCCTCCCCCATCCATAAAAGCCTACAAAACTGCTTTTAAATATTTACTTAAAGTCCTTTAAGAGTCATTGCAATACGGATTACACAGTGTCTCAAGATTTCCAAAAGTTGCGTGATCAAAGCATAACTGCATGTATCAGCAATCACTTTCCCGTGGACGTCAAATGATAGATACACGATGTGCTCTCGGCGCCGTCCAGATTTAATGGATACACATGTCGCGCAAGACGGTATTGCGGCGCGTTAGCTCTCGCGGATGAAAGATATTTCGGATCTGGCAGCGCGAAGAACTTAATATACGAGGCGGTATGGTGTAGTCAGAGCCACCCGGCGGTCGCGCGGTATCCCGCGACGATGACGCCTCAGAAGATTGATGAGCTGTGTTTACCACTAACTAACTTGCACGCACATTGCCCCCAGTTTGTATCATCTTGACGAGAGCGCTCGCTCGAGCGGCTAACCGAGAAACGCCCTCAAATCTCCTTGCCTGTAAATCTTCTTTTCTTTTTCAGCTCTTCTTAGCGCTGCATCAACTTCTCTTTTCCTCGGAGAGGCATCGTCATTATCATCATCATCATCACCGGCTTCGCCACGTGTCGACAAATTGCTTGGATTCCTAGCAAACCCTATTTTTTATCCACAATTCAATTCAATCCACAGTCGGTTCTATAAAATCTGAGCTATAAAACTGCATTTTACACGCACGTTTCTCCATAAACTTTGATAGTAGTTCTACTTTGCAACTTTTTTTAAAAACAACGATGCAAAATAGAACATTACACATTGGGTTTTGTTCTAATGATACTAAACTCACTGACACTAGTTGTCATTTTTTACATTTTTATTGCTTATTGTCAGCTGTGCCTCATTGAGAAAAGTGAGAAAAGAACTGCCTCAATGATTAAATAATTAATCGCAGGGTTACAAAGTTATTGCTGTCATTGGTATCAAATTCGCAGACGCAGTAATCTTTACGATCATGAATAAGGACTAGTCATATCGTTCATCCGCATTTTCTTCTGCCACAAAAACCAATACCACACAGTTTGATTACCGGGCGGGATCGGAGCGACCTGTGTAGAAATAAAATTTGTTGAATTGGAAAATTCTCTACGCGTCATGGAGTATGTTAGTGAAATGTCCCAAATAAGTATACTTGTACGTATGCACACCGATGCCCCGTAAATCGAGCCGTACAGCACTACCGAACAAAGCACGCTTCTTTTTCTCTCTACTCTCCTTAGCTCACGGTTACGCTTGGCTCGATGAACAGCTATCGTTCTTCATGACCAGAAGTCGTCAGGTTTGACCTTAACAGAGCTAATTATTTGAGTATTTTTTACTCATGTTTCAAGAAGACTTTTACATTTTTCATTTGAATATCTTGCGCTGAACTAACATTTGTAGGGAATTTTTCTTTATGTAGTACTTTTTAAAAAAAAATTCCTTGTAACTGCTGTGTAAAAACTTTAAATGTAAATGCTCATAGTCAGACCAGACAAAGACTTCTTACTAAGTGAATGGTACCTTGCAAAGTCAATTTGATCTACCGATAAAATAGGAACTCTACAATAAGTTGTGGATGAAAAAAAATACTTGCTGAATGAGACGGATAACAAAAAGAATCAGTTATTAAAATCTTTGACTTCCTTACATCTGGATTAAATTGAATAACAAGACCGCATCTACGACGTACAGACACTGTGGCTCATCTGCAGTTCTGTATTTTCTATCTGTGTTTTAATTTTTAGTATTTTCATCTATTTCTCGAATTTCTTCTTTTAACAAAATACATGAAGAAAATCGATAATTAATTTAATCCATATTGCAACTTTTATACGCTGGCATTTACCAGTGCAACTTATGAAAATGTTTTTCTTTATGTGTTAGTCAAGACCTATTTTATATAAATTTTTATGATTTTTATGATTTTCAGATTTTCCGGCCATTTTAAAGTAGTCAAGATATTTTTTCCAATAAAAAGACAATAAATTTATTGGAATGTTTAAAAGTACTTAACGGAATAATCAAATTTTGCTTAACATTCTATAACGAATATCAGAAATGGATTTTCGCAAATAAAAAAAATT
Source organism: Perithous albicinctus (assembly GCA_964016905.1). Classification (NCBI taxonomy): domain Eukaryota; kingdom Metazoa; phylum Arthropoda; class Insecta; order Hymenoptera; family Ichneumonidae; genus Perithous; species Perithous albicinctus. The sequence continues at coordinate 19,509,485 of OZ024689.1, forward strand.
CGTATCGAAAGAGATCGAGAACCGTTGCTTCGTACTATACTTTTTCTCGGTACATGATCGAGTACTTTACTTAACTAATATTCTTCATCCAATTTTTTTGGTAAAAGCAATTTTACATTTTTATATATGACGTACTTATTTTACGTTTGGAAAACTTTTACTTTTTGGAGAATCTTGTGTACAACCGAAATGTGTAGATCTAGAATGTGTCGTATTAAAATTATGTGGAAGAGAGATGTGTAGTTATGTAGGATATATTGTGAGAAAAAGAATTGTGTACTAAATATTGCGGTTCGCCGCGGATTCCCGAGACTCTAGAAATTCTGGGTCCAACGCAAGGTGAACGATCAAGTCATATCAGGGCTACTGTTACCGATAGTAATGCGTGATGAGACGTGAGATAGATCTCGCGTTAAGCCACAAAACCCCAGCCTCTTTGAGGCTTTTCCCTTCTAACTCTCCTCGTCGCACACTAATTTATGCTCTCACTCTTTCCCGCGCTCTCGGTATGCTTCCCGATGAAGAAACCCGGAGGGTTATTCTTGGTTGAGCAAACACTGGAATGGGTCGCGTGCGCCACCCACATATTTATAGATTTTATCTCTTTGAGTTTGGGGCAACGGGCGTAGGAACTGCTCCGCGTTCTCTCTGTCTCTCTCTCTCTCTCTCTCTCTGCGTAGCGCATTTCATTTTCGGTATTTGACGAGAGCATCTCATGGACCAACTTATGACTACACTGAGTTGGTTTTTTGGTCTGTTTAAGATCGGACCTTAATATTCGGTTATATTCGGACAATGTTGCGTCGTTTTATCATACGGCCAAAAAACTTTTATTCACGGGTAGCCCTTTTAAAGCGAAACATGACTCAATTACTCCCTGCATGGTATTGAAGATTGACTTAATACCGGATGTTAGATATCCGACCTAAACACCCCAGCTACACAGTGAGGCATAATAAAATAATAAAATAATGCAAAGTAGAACTTTGCACACTGCTTTCTCATTAAATATCATTTTTCACAAAACTACCTCTATGAGGAAGTTTATTCTTTAATTTTGGCTTTTTTCATAGAGGAAGCTTTGTAAACAATGAAATTTAATGAGCAAGCAACGTACGAAGTTCTACTTTGCATCATTTTTCATTTTAATCAGTATTTTTTTCATGTCGTTACCTCTATATTTTTGGTAGTTACTTGTGCAATAATACAAAAACATAAGCGTGCTCACGCGCTTTTTTTGAAAACTTAAAAATTCTATGAAATCTGTGTGTGTTGTTTTTTGTACGAAATCACAGTAACTGAAGAGAAGTTAATACTCCACCTGTGTGCAACATTTCAGCTCGATGCATCGTGTTATTTGAGAGTTATACGGAATTGAATATTGGTACTTACGGGCATTAGAATTAAAAACGTATGAATAAAAAGTAAACAACGTTACATACGGCTACGAAACACCATTACAAACACGGTTGCATTATATTTTGATTAGGTACAAAGTTTCGGCTTACTTGCTTAAGTTTTGCGAAAGCCAGAGATTTTTAAAAACATTTTTAAAACTTCAAAGAGAAAGCTTGAGAAACCTTAAAAAATGTAGAAGCCGTTGCAAATCGAACAATTGAAATTGTTATAAAGTCCAAACTACCGATATTCACCAAACTAAATATCTAAAGCCAATTATTCACCAACCGTTGATTTTTATTGACACGCAGCACTACGACAAGAACTCAAGAAGTTTAACTCATCCTGAGTGGCTTGTGGACTTCATACTAGAAATTACTAGAGCACGTAACTAGCACGTAAATATCGTCAAATGTAGTTGACTTGGATCCACTAGAGGCCCACCATCTCAGATGAAAATTGTGACCATAATTCAACGTTCAAAGGTGATTCAATTTCAACTTGCAGGTAAAATGAAAGGCAGTGGTAATTTTCTTGCATTAACAGTTGGTTTTCAGTTGATCTTTGGTTCATCAAGTCTGCCCAAACAGGCCTGCTACTCAATTCACTCGTCGTTACTCTACTTATTTCTCCCCCACAGAACTGTTCCACACCGTCAATGCGAAAAGATTTTTCGATAGTTCATGAATGAGGCCGAGAGAATTTCCTGTGACAATGCTAGCGACAGCTCTGCTCGTGGTTTTTTCCCCCGTAGCTTTCTCTCTGGTACGGTTGTATAGCAGAGTATCCTCTCGACGTCGAGCCGAGAGAACGGACAGGCGACAGGAATTGAATCGGCCAATTGTTCGATCGGGAGGCGATGGCGACGGGTCTGTTATTTTTATAATTCAACTTGCGGCTCTCCTCCGCTTCCGTCTCTTTCTCTCGCGCTCGCGTCCTTTTTCACTACTCCCTTTTATTTCTTTCTCTCGTGCGCTTCCCAGTACGTGAGCCCAGGAGTGTTGTTTTTATTGGCCGCGTTTAGGGAGCAAGCCAGTGAGAACGGGGTGTTGTTTCACCCCTTGGACGGCCCCGGTTCGCCATCGCACCCCTCTACCCTCATTCATCCTCTCTCTCACGCCATCTCGCTTTCTCTCTCGACATCCCTTCTACGGTGACTATATCCCTCCGTGCGCAGTGGCAGCAACAGCAGTTCAACGAGGGCATTAAGCCCAACAACCAGAAGGAGAGGTACGTTCGACGGAACGGCTTCGGGAGTTCTGGAGGGAACTTTGTCGTACTCATCGGAATAGCGCCAACCGAGAATCCCGGCGCTACCGCCACCGCCGTCGCATTCGCTGGTTGACAATACCATGTCGCGTCACCGCATCGCCCAATGTTATTCCAACACGAATTTCCGCTCCATGGTTTCTTTCTCTTTTTACTCAGCGCACTTTCGCTGTGTCAATGATTATACCAGTGCTGTACTACGAATCGCAAATATTCGGTACGCTCTATGTGCCGAATACGTATACGTACAGGTAAGTACTGGGGTTCAAACAATCTAAACAAAAACAATATCTAATAAACTTTCTACATAATAATAATAATAATAATAATGATTGTTCATAAATATAAAATTAGTACAAGTACCTAGATATTTTTAAGTATTCCTAGATTTAATAAAAAATATACAATGTTATATTCATATACAATATATTTATAATAATATAAGCATTAATATTGCACATAATGTGTACTAACTCTCTAAGGCCAAGTGTACCATTTGACTCGAAGCTGAAAAACATATTTTTTTAAATCTTCTTTAATTTTTGCCTAAGATTTTTTAAATAATTTGATAAATAGTAATGCATCCCAAAGAAAGGTTCGCAAACAAAAGAGCATTTTTTAAATTTGGGTGCAAAAATATGAAAACTAGATTTTTCAAAACTGACGTTTTTCGAATATTCCGATGCGTAAAAATACCTAGCAGTTGAAAAGTACCTTTTGCAAGAGGAAAGAGGCATAAAAAATAAAGGGTTAAATATTTGTCATCCAAATATTCCGAAAATAAGTGTGGTAAATGTACTAGCATGTCCGAAAACGTTCATCAAGTTTTATGATCCTAAGACCTTTTGTTGTTGATTTATTTTATGTATCTAATCAAACGATAAAACTACAAAAATTAAAAAAAACAGAAAAATCTTGTTTTTTCATAGTTTCGAAAAAAAATGTATGAACATATTTCTGTTGTTAAAAAGCGATGTGTGAATATAGTTGCTTCCTCGTAGAGAAAGCTTTGTTTTCATAACATTTTTTGTTGCTGAAATTTTCATGTCATCATACTCAAAATGACTCAAAACGTCGAGAAAAGTACAGAAAAAATGTCCGTATGAGTGTATGCGTGCGTACGTTCCCAGCATTGAAAATTCAATCGTCCGAAAGGTATGAGGGTACAAGCTCAAATTTTGCACATGAGTGAAGTACTAACTCCTCATTAATTATTGTGATTTTTTACAAAATTTATATACGTATGAGGTATTCTTGGCCAACTCAGTAAGTGTTCAACTCTAACCCATTCCAATTCGCTCCATAATTTTTTATACTATTTTATATGCTCGAAAAAACACTTATAATTTTTTTAGAATCTTTTTACTGCAACTTTTTTTCGTGAATTTTTTAAATTTACATCTTTGCTTGAATTTGAAAATTTGAATGTTTTCTTAAAAATCCTGTATTACATAACAAAATTGTTGAGCTTTGACCCATAGTGGGCAGACGTCTGCGTCGATTTTTAGACCCAATTTTTCTGAAGTAAAGTCATTAAAAAATGGAAATAAAAGTTGAGATGTCGAGATGTCAGTTCATGGTTGGTTATTGCGTAAACATTTTATACATAATGCAAGATCATTTTGGAATTCTTCTGAAGTTTTTTCGTCGATATAAAAAAATCATGTGATAAATAATGGGATGTTGAAATAAAAAATGAAGTGAGACACTTTTAATTATCGATTTGTAAGTTTCTCAAATCTGAGAACTGAATGTGAGTGAGAATTGCCGTGAGAAGACGTATAGCGCGTTTAAACTCGCATGGTTCTCGCAATTCCGAGCCGAGAAACAGTGTATATTTCGCTTTAAAGATTGGATAATTGAGCGTTCGGATAAGCCAAGACATGTTCCGATAATTGAGGGTTCGGATGATTCAAGTTCGGGTAATTGAAGGTTTAGATGATTCAAGTTCGGATAATCGAGGTTCTACTGTATCCGCAATATGTTACACTTATTAAAGTTCAATTTTCGTGTAGTACTCAAAATTGAATAGGCTCTACACAAACAAATAGTAATCGATGAATAATCGATGTATAGATAATAATTTTTTCAGACAGGTTTGAAAAGCTCTCTTTTTCAATTTCTAAACAAAAGTAACTCTGATGTTAGTAATGAATAGAGTTGTAAATCCATAATTCTTCTGGAAATAAAATTGGCAGCACAATTGACGGTTATATTTTTGCAAATAATAATATGCAACAATTCTAATATGATGTGTAAACTTTTGAATAGTCGCAAAAAAATAATGATGTTTAAGTTTGCATCGTTGGAATGCAACGAAATCTCGAAAAAATTGATTTATTTTTTAAGGTGCCCAAATGATTACATCAGGTATAAAAAGTTGTCAGACCCGACTAAGAGCATGAAAAAAAATAATTTCACCACCCTTAACAGAGGTTGAAATCTTGAGAATTTTATATTATTCAAAGTTTCGATATTGCATCAAATTTTCTTCTGCAGTATTACTCCTCTTAACAAGAAGCATCGTAGAAAAAATCAACAACGTAAAAAACATTCATTTGTAATATTCCCTCGGATTTTTCTAACTCCCCAGACTTTTCTATGTTCCCCATGAGACCCAACTCCCAAGGCCTGATTTTTCCAAGTCCCATATAAAGCCTCGTTTCCATAGCCAGCTTTCTTTCGAAGTTCCTCATGAAGCCCCGCTTCCAGAGCTTGATTTCTCTAAGAGCCCCTGTAAAGAATAGAACAAATTTATAACATTTACAAAACTCCGAAAGGAAAATTTATAATTATCGTGATACGGTCGTTTAGCGTGCAGCGGTGGGGAGGAGCGTAGCCTTCCTAGTATAGCTATATTTTATCTGACCTATATGACTATTCATAACCATATATGATTACAAAAAGACAAAATTCATGGCGATTGTCATCTCACAAATATAACACTTACCGTACGTGCGATATAAACGATAGCAACAATGTTTCGCTTTATTACTTTCTCTTCCGGATCCTCGTTCCCACTCGACAGCACTCCCGCTTTTCTTCTTCATGCTTCCTTCGCCTCCTGCCATTCCTCTTCTTCTTCTTCTTTTGCTTGCTGCTGCTGCTGCTTTGTGTCTGAAATACCCCGTCGGATCCTCGCGGTACGAACCGGCATCTGTAATAACAACGCGCGCGCGGTCTTGCCGCGTTTCACGTCTCTCTTCTCTCGCCCGCGAGTTCGCCCCCCCCCCCCCCCCCCCCGCCCCCCACCTCATCCTGCACTCGCGTGCATGTACCGGGAAAATAGTTGGCTACAGAATTTCTAGGGAACTGACACTATTAGCCCTACAATATCTGCCTATCCTACACTCTGCAGGAGCATCGACTCGCCGATAAATTCACTTGCCTGAACTGACGGGAAATCGATATAAATCAAAGTACACAACGGTTCTAACAGAAAGTAGAGGGCTTTCGGACGATTGAGAGTTGGGTTATTTACTTTTCCTTCATCGTATCGTCTGCACCGACAGATGTCACTATGTTAATCCGAGCACGAGCTCAGCGGTGAGTTATCGCGAAGAAGGTTAGAGAGAAATGCTTACAGCTTACAGGAAGGCCGCAAGAGAGTTCACGTTGAAGATGTTCTTTGTGCGCGAAACAGGACACACTATGGATATAAGCATGAGTATTGCCGTGTGAATTTTCACGAGTGATGTAGAGACGAGAAGACGAAAGGATGAATGGAAGTCGCCACGACCGCGAGAAACTTGTGAATGAAACGCTGACGCGTACTATGCTATACGTTCGCAGAGCGAGGCATCGTCCATCGACCACTATGCCCCTTCGCCCTCCTTCCGACCATCCGTATTGTTTTGGTTATTTTGGCAAACCTAACACAACATCGCTTGTTGTTTAACAAAATAAATGATTTTGTCGCCTCGTCTCGGTCTCGTGGCTCGACAGGTCGGTGCATGCAGTTCATGAACTTGCTCGCAGTAGGCTCTCTATGCTTATTCGCTCTGTGTCTGTCTTCGTTTCTGTCTCGTATTACACCTTTACAAAACACGCCATCGCATCGCTACGATGTTTGGTGTAGTAAGAGGCTAACGTATGCAAAGTATATGTGGATATATATAACGCGCGTAAATACGCGAGAGGGTATCAGAATCGTGCGTAAATGCGCGTGCCATACACCGTACGGCAATCCAACTACTTAGCCGGGATAGAAAAACAAATTATACCATGGATTTGTTTGTCTCAAGGCAAATATCGACTCTTCTTTCCAATGGCAAGTTCCTCGCTATCTCTATGTATCTCTCTATATTTTTCTTGTATCTAACGAATATGTATCGACTCTTTATTTCAGTGTCAATATCAATGTCATTGACCTTGTAAGGTAAGGTGTATGTGAATGGCTCTGAGGAAGTGTTGCTAGTTCATGATTCTCGGTTGTTGTTCTCATTCTGCATTTTTACACAGCGCCTTTAGCGGGCATTGGCCCAAAGCATGGATTCTTCTTGCACGCACTCTTCTTCCTGCATTCGTTCTGTCAATGTCAACGTCGTTCGCCTTATAAGCTAAATTTAATTCCGTCGATAGCGTCTGTGTTTAATCGTCTTTTATTGATGTCGCTTAATGTTTAATCAGGCAAAGAAGTTTGAGGACAATACTGATAAGTGGCCTGACGCAGTAGCTTGACGTACATAGGGGAATGTAAGAAAAACAAAAGAAATGTGGCATTCTCGTTAAATCAGTCACTTCTTATAAATAAATATTTCTTATAATTAGTCACATTTGAGTACTACATAAGAGTACATTTTCTGGCTATATTTTCAGATTTTTAAATCCAACATTTCAGAATATTCTGTTTTTTAATTTTTTTAAATTTATGCTTATCAACGTGTCTTGGCTTCTCAATCGCACAATTATTCGGATCCGAAGCGTTATATGTGCGGCTATCCGAATACCCGGATAGTTTCGGGTAGATGTATAACCTGGATGCTCGTGCGAGGCCTTATTTAATTAAAGATTATAAATCATTTTGAACTATTGCAATATTGTGAGATCCTACATGAAAAATTCTGCTCTTTTCAATGAAAATGAAAAAAAAATGTTACGATAAAAATACATTATTAAGACCCTTAAAATGCATTTCTAAATTTTAATGTTAATTTTAGGTGCTTCGTCGCGTTTCAATGTCAAAAATTATATATATTTTTAAGCACAGATTTGTATACACAGGAATACATCTTTATAATAATAAATTAAGGTTTTCATAATAGCTACAAAAATAAATGAGAAATAGAAAAAATCTGAAAAAAATGACATAGTCTCTACACAACGGTATCTACAGCAACGTACTAAATGAAAATTCAATCAGAAAGGTCGAGGTTTAATCTCCGGTTAATATTTGGTGTAATGTTTCGTAAGAAGCGCCTGAGAGGGACAGAAGAAAGTGGCTGAATTGACAAAGAATGGCTCATATAGCGAGTGAGCAAAAAAAAAATTTTTTTGGGACGAGCTTTATCGATGACGGATGACGTCCGCGCTCTCTTTCTCTTAGCTCACATATACTGATGCGTACACAGTAGGGCTGGAGCTCGAGCGGTCGACCGCGTGCGGAGGTGAAAACCAAGAGATGAGCCGGCTCTTTAAAGCCAACACAAATATTATTTTGGATAGATACACGTCCGCGAAGGCCGAGCTTTCCTCTCTGTCTTTCCCCTGTTGGTTCTCTCCAAATCTAAGCAGTCATCGGATTCATTCAGTCCGCAGGAAGAGAAAGCTCGTTTATATACGAGATCTCGTTATCGATACAAGTGTCCTTCACGAGTATACGAGAAAACCAACGCGTAGTTCTTTCGCTTCCTGTTAAATAGTCTTGTGGACGCTATACACGAATTTGTGATATCACGAAGACAGTCCCCGTCTTTTGCCCGACACTCGAAAAAGCGCGGAGACGAGACTAACGAAACGATCCATTAGGTAGGAAACCCCCGGCTGACAGCGTAGCCCCGGACGCTATCAAAACATGCCTTAAAACTTATATTCCAGTCTCGGGAGCTCTATCGCTCCTCGGGCTTACAGCAGTAGTGGTGCAGCTCAGCCCTGTACGTGAGATAGAATAACAGAGTGTAGTTAACAGTCTCGGGTAAAAATATTCACTGCTTTCAGCTTTCGCCCTTAAGGAAGAAGTCTACTAGACCCGCAAAAATGTTATTGAAATTGTGCTGTCAACTATTATAAATTCCAATAGTTCACTGTTATAAAGATACTGCAATATCGCGTGTCTAACGACGATTGGGCTTATACGCCAAGTTACGCCTGTTATGCGTACTAACGGCAAAAGGGCGCATTTGTATTTAATTCCATATCATTTGGATTAGAGGAAGTTAAAGCACAAGGCTGCTTTTTTTGAAGATATGTACATCCAACAGCAATTAATTATAATTTATTTTACTTCTGCTGATATTTTGGACATACGCAAAGCGTGTAAGCATAAACATACGGCCTTTGACCTTCAGTCAAATGTTTTATTTTTTAGGTATTGACTGGGCTAATACGTATTAAATAACGGATGAACTTCAGTCAAAGTTCATATATCGTATGGTTAAAATCTGTAGGGACTAATGGGCCAAAAAATAGAGTTTAGTGGCAAAAAAATCCAGCAGCTTAAAGGCATAAAGACATATGTCTTGGACATACGCCCATGTCTTTAGTGCCAATGATCCAAATTACATCGCGCTGTATATATATATACGCCCTTTTAGAATTAATACATAACTGAAAACGCGAAAAAACGTACATACACCGTTTAACTGTCTGTACACATACGAAAACGTTGAAAATTAGAAATTCTACTAACATACGTTGGAAATTTTGGAATTTCAGTAAAATTGGGAATTTTTTGCTCAATAAAAATGTTAATTTAAAAAGAAAATTGTTTTTTTTAAATAAACAAAAGTTTATTCGTCAAACCGAAAGAGCATTTTTTTAAAAAAGATATCTAATGCCGCGTATGCATTATTAAAAGGATATTAGAAGAATTTTTTTTTAATTACCGTATACATTATTTGGGCCTTGGCATCTAATCTGCCATCTAGCCCTTTATTTTCCAGAGTTCCTATGACAATACAACAGAAAAACAGCCTCTCACTCAGCAATCGTCAGAGCTTGAAGAATCACCGGTATCAGTAACAGAGTCATCTATCGAGGCGACATGTAAGTATAAAACCCATATCTACCACACAAGGGTGAGAGATATTAAAAAAGAAGTTTCTATGTGGGATTTATACGGTACATCTAATCGATAAAACAGAGCTTTTAACTGCCCAAGGGGAGGTGAAACATACTCGTTTAAATAAATCTGCAATTATTTTTTTTTAAATGATGCCCAACATTTCTAGATGGAAAATTGTGACATCCTTCATCTCGTGATTCTGCAGAATATGATGTTTTTTTACTCAGAAGCGGTTCGCACCATTGAAAGAAGAAAATGTACAGCTTTTGTTACCGATTGGAGACGGGATGAGCGAGAGAGTAAAGACAAAAACAAAGACTATAAAGCGTTGTTCTCATTCTCATTTGAACATTTTCACTGCGGAATTCCAAAACGCAATGAACCGTTCTCATCTTTTGTTTGAAAGATCAAATGAGAATGAGAACAACGCTTTGCGGATTGTGTTACCGATCGAGCAGTAGCACATCACCTTCTTCTTCTTCTTTCCTTAGCGTTTAGCTATCGCCATCTGTTGATAGCATGTGGCACAGCACATGACCTTGAACGACTTCGGGAAATGGGGAACTACCATTTCCTGGCTCTTTCGGTGTGTCGCATTAATTGATGGGAAGATTCAGCTATCTCTCTCGGACCGTTGTTTTTGGCTGCGGTTGATTTTTCGGGTAAAAGACGAGAACGGTTCACTGCAGAATTCTAAAACGCAGTGAACCGTTCTTTTCTTTTGTTCCAAAGATCAAATGGGAATGAGAACAACGCTTTACAGTTTTTGTTATCGACCGAGAAGTAGCAGATCACTTTAAAGTACAATATACCGTGGGTGGGTGATTGCATACGACGTTGTGATTGGTCGGCATACATTACGCGTACGCCAATTACGTTACGTTTCATGTACCGGCATCCTGAGAGCACAACGATCGCTCTTGTTGACCCGTGCGCCAGTTCCAAAATGGCAATGCCAAAGGATTGCAAAGTTCTGCGTAATTTTGCCTGATATTTACGTAATGAATTACACGACAGTGTGTAACACAACACATGACATCGATGACAATAACGAAAATCCAAACGCTATCAGTCAACAATTGCCAAGGATCAAGTGAACGTGATATATAACCTCAAATATAACCCTAAAGACCAATTGTTATGGTTACGCAGTACTTTCGATTTACTCTAGTTTTCATTGAATAAAACTGCGGCAGAATGCAGAATTTACCAAAGTGCTCGATCCGGCATTTTTTCCTGTCAAAGAGGATATTAAATCCTCTTGCGTATCAAGCTAGCAAAGAGGACCCTCTTTTGGTGCCGCAACTGCTCAAACTCTACAATCAACCGCAGAATTGTAGATTCTTTCAACCACTGTTGTACAATGTAAGCAATTTTCCATATAATCAACAAAATCTGTTAACCTGCTAAATCTACTAACCATCTGGGCACAGAGCTATATAGATAAGATAGCTATATGGATAAGAAACATAGCAAGTGCCATCATTATTATAATTTGGGAGACAGTTACCTTATAAGCATTATCGAGTTTAGTCAATTAATTGCAAATGTCCAAAAAAGCAGCATCTGCAATCTTCTGCGTAACTGGTTGCGTACTAGGATGTATTTCTTTTTTTTTAATTTCTAGGCAAATATAGATATATTATAACTAGATGAACATAGAATATAAATCTGAGCTTAATCAGTTAATATTCAGAGGTTCAAACTTGTATTTGCCACTTAAATAATATGTACAAACACAGTACCATTACTTTAATTGTGAATAATTTTATTAATTTTAATGTTACAGAGCTTTGAAGGACTCATTTTGAAGGATATGAAATGACCTCCAAAACTAGTATATTACTTTGCAAATTCAGAAAGCGGGTATTTAAATAAAAAATTTTAAATGGAGAAAACATTAAAAATATTAATGCTACTATTCAATTATGAATAATTTGACTGAATTCAAGATTTTAGAGACATAATAAAGGACAATTTGAAAAAAAAAATAACAAGTTTTGCATCGATTTTGTGTATGTTTTAACGTTAATTGTGGTGGAAGATGAAAGAAAAATACAAGTTTTATGTAAATAATCCTGAACAAGATGAATGCATAAATGACAAAAATAATTTTTCTCCTTTTTCAATTCAGTACCGACCTCTAAATACATTTTTCATGTAATGATGCGTTAGGAGAATTGTATTCTTTGAGTATTTGTGACCAATATTTTAAGTGGTAGACCACAAAAATATTAAATTCCAGCTAAACCAACCTGAACAAGAAAAATAAAATAATCAGATAATTTTTTTTTCTTCAATTCGGTAGTGGCCTCTAAATATTTTTTTTTTACGTACTGCTGATTTAGGGGGATTTTTTTTGCACTACTTTTTGAGTTGGGAGATAAAAAAAAAAGTTGGAAATGAACCACTCTAATATGGATCATTGTTTAAATAAAGAACACAGTTGTGGACCTCTTGGCCTCCGATTGAATTGTAATTTCAGGGTATTATAGATTATAATTCCCTGAGTGTTTTGATTTATTTATTTATTTATTTGTTTAACTTCTATTTGTCTAAACTTTTCTGATACTTTTTTTACTAAAATGCAACTAAATTTGAGACGAGGGATGAATAAGTAAGATATACGTTATTTTTGTGCTACCCTAGTGTGTTTTGAGTTGTAATAGCTTATGAGTGAGCTATGAGTTGTAATAGCTTAAATCGATTTTTTCAGGCCTACCAGAAAATTCGAGAGGAATACAGAGCAGCGTGCGCTCTATTAGAACGCAGCGGCTTCATTGATAGCTGCAATTTAAAAAGTCCAATAAAGAGAAAATTTGGCTCTTCTGCTACCAATTTCCGCAATAGACCTGTAGGTGAGGGATCATCAAAACCACCCGAGAATACAAATCCCGAGAAGGATCCTCAGAAGAATGAAAATGACCAGAAGACTTTTTCATTAAAGCTGTTGATATTTGCTATACTCTCTTACATAATTTTCATATATCCTGTTCACAGAATGAAGTACAAGATTGAGGTATGTAAACCTTTTTTTTTTTTTTCAATTTTCATGATTATTTAAATTTTTTTTCTATTCCTAGAAAATAATTAAACCTTAATAAAATATATTAAGAGCGTTTTTCTACTACATAGAAAAAAATCAATTTTATCTCGGGTCTTCATTATTCAAAGCATATAAAAATGTACATGTTGGGACACTCAAAGTAGTCTAAAAATATCCAGAAATGTAAAGAACTTTCAAAGCTGTACCTTGCACATAGCTTCCTGATAATTTTCTGCCTTGCATAAAGTCCCCTCTATGAAGAAGTATATTAATCAATTTTGGCTTCCAGATACAGGAAACTTTGTGCAAGCTAGAAATTAAATATTGAAAACATGCCTCAAGGAATTCCATTATCAATCCGAGTGATTCAATACACTTATATGGATCATTCCAAGAAATATTAACCAAATTTTAGCTAAATTGTCCAAGCTGTTTTCAAGTTATGGAAGGTTCGACACACACACACAAACTAGACATTCTGTTCTAATTCACTTTTTCAACGTTTCACATCATTTCATATTTTGACTTATATATCTCGAAATTTTTTTTCCACGAAAACAAAACTTTCTCTATGAAAAAGAAAAATGTATAGCGTATAGCAACATCAGAATGTATCTTTATAACAATGTGAAAAGTATTTGCATGATATTAGTCTCTGATATTTTCATCTCAAAGTAACAAGAATGGAACATTTCTCAATTAATTTGTATTTCTACTTTCAGTCATCAAGGTTTATTTCATGGACCGAATTCGTGCATGCAATGCTCGCTAAAGGCGAAGTCCAAGAGTTAATAGTCCATCCCGAGATGGATTGGGTTACGATTGTTTTGCACGACGGTGCGATAATAAGAGGTAGACCAAGTGAATATAGAATCTATCAGATGTTCGTTGCGGATGCGGGGCATCTCGAGGAAAAGCTTCGCGAAGCCGAGGCAGCTTTGGGAATTCGAGAGGGTCACGGAGTTCCGATAGTTTATGAGAGGAGAAACGATCTAATTCCTCTCGCAGTACTACTCGGAATCACAATAGCCATTATAATGTTCATATCTATGTCAAAAAGTATCCGTCCGACTTTCCCTACCGAGTTCTTTTCTCACATGACTCGAGCGAAATTTACCCTGGTCGATCCTCTCACCGGTGGAAGTAGAGGGGTTCGTTTCTCGGACGTTGCTGGTCTCCACGAGGCCAAGATCGAAGTTATGGAATTCGTAGACTATCTCAAGAATCCAGATCACTACAAGAGTCTCGGTGCTAAAGTACCAAGGGGTAAAACCAAAAAACAGCTCTTCTCACTACTAAATTATTAAAATGCGTTTCGACAATTATTGATAGTTTAATTCAGAGACAGGCACCTCTCATTACTTTTATATAAGTATTCTTTGCTTATATAATCCAGATTTTTGCTGGTTTTTTTTTTTTAATGAAATTGATCAATGGAATGAGCTTACTCTGGCGAAATAGTCAATGCTTTTTTTGCTGTGCTTCAGGCGCTTAGTTTGCATCTGGATAAAGACCTCGAAATGTTAATATTTTTAATTCTTTAAAAGTTGCGCAAAGTGTTTGAAGGTATCGATTTCGGTCAAAATCAGTATTTGAAAAATCGATAAATCGCGACACTTACCTTTTCATTTACTAAGTTCTTCAGAATATTGAAAGATAAAAACTCAGTGCGATTTTTTATCTAAATCTTTTTCTTAATCCGAATTTTGTAAATTAAATGTAAAACAGAATTATACAATTACTTACCTTGATAAATTGGCTTTTGTAGCTCGCTTACGAACAGTAATATTTAAAAAAAAAAATCAAATTCTTCTACTTGAGAAAGATTACTCTTTTTTTAATCTTCTAAAATTTCCTTTATTATTCGATGTGCATCTAAAATCGGGTGCTCTTTTTCGGTTACGGTAGTATTTTGTATAGATATCACTAGATTTGTGGGAATATTTTTTTTAAACTTGGAATGCATGAAAAAGCTTTTTTAAGGATCCAAAGACCTTTCCCATATATGCGCGTATGCTCATACCATTTTTTTACCGGACTTATTCCCAGGTATGCATTTTAGCTATTCCAAAAACTTGAGGAATTTTTGACCTTCGAGAGCAGTTATTTAATTTGTTGAATACAATTTCAGTTGTCGATCCTGGAAAAAGAATAAGTGCTGATTTTTGCTAATTTTTGTAGTCTCACATTTAATGAAATGCGATGATTTAAGGCCCTTCAACCATATTTCGTGTCGAAGTCATTGCACCCGCATAATACAAATTTCTTGTAATGGAATCGTATGTACGATATCCAACGACGTTTCGGAACTTTGCATTGTGCAACAAACGCGTTATTTGGAAGAAAAACAATTAATTCTATGCACTAAGGTTTCATTGCTATAGCTGTCAGATTCAAAACTGAGCCTTGTGACGGCCATGAGATTTAACAGTATCTTCGATACCGTTGATATTTTTCCAGTTTTGTATCTTATCATTAACTATTCAAAATTCTCATTGGATCTCATTTATCGCTGGAAATGTATACGAAAGCATCCTTAACCGTCTCTGAATGGTTAATCGGTCAGTTCTTAATATTAATTAATTTGCAGGTGCCCTGCTTCTTGGACCACCTGGATGTGGTAAGACGCTTCTAGCAAAAGCCGTGGCGACCGAGGCAGACGTTCCATTCCTCTCAATGAACGGCTCGGAATTTATTGAGATGATCGGAGGTTTGGGGGCCGCAAGAGTCAGAGATTTGTTTAAGGAAGGCAACAAAAGAGCGCCGAGCATTATTTATATCGATGAGATTGACGCTATCGGGAAAAAGCGTTCAGGTACGGGCTCGGACAGAATGAACAGATCCACGGAGGAATCTGAACAAACATTGAATCAACTCCTGGTGGAGATGGACGGGATGGCTTCGAAAGAAGGCTTGATAGTTCTAGCATCTACAAACAGGGCTGAAGTTTTGGACAAGGCGCTCCTGCGTCCTGGCAGATTCGACAGACACATACTTATCGACCTTCCGACTCTCGACGAACGGAAGCAAATTTTTGAGCAACACTTGAAGGGAATAGCCCTTGAGCGGAAGTCTCAGATTTACTTGGAACGGCTGGCTCACTTAACTCCCGGATTTAGTGGTAATTACACGCACTGTTACAAATATCTGAACATTTTTATTACCGAACATTTCATTCATCAGCTGGAATATTAACTTTAAATCTAAGTTAAAAATGTTATATTAAACTTTTTAGTTTTTTAAATACTACGGATAACGTCTCACAATCAGTTACATATTAAATTTAATATACGGGTTCATGCAAAAAAAAAGGTTCCATACCTGTAATAAAAGCTTATTTTAAATAAATGTAACTGCATATTTTCACTACTAAAAATCGAAATTAGCTTTGTTTTTGTGAATTTTTTAAGTGAAACGTCTCGTTTTGTGATTTTACAGTATAGCAAATCATAAATATCACGCGTTATGCGTTATTATTACATGTTACCAATTACTCGAAATTTGGGAATAACATTTCCTTAGTACTCTGAAACACAAACTTCTCTTTACATAAAATTTAGTGGAAATTTGATACTCGGAATTTTGGGGTCGTTGATTATTGTTTATGAACCCGAGCTGAACATTAAAAAATTCAAATTGACGGGTACAGTATAGCGGACCATAATGCAAAAAGTTCTTGATTTTGATGAATTTTGGTAATCGGATGTTTTTGAGGTAGCTGTTTACGAATCTGAACTTAAAACGTAGAATTTCAATATGGCGGACCAAAACGCAAAAAGTCAACTTCATTTGAATGGAACTCGGCACTGGAGGTATTTTATGTCACCAATTACGAATCTGAATATGAAATTCCGAAATTCAACATGATATTTTCAATATGGCGGACTGAAATGCAATAAGATACCCGATTTGGATAAATTTAGGTACACAGAGGATTTTTGAAGTGGCTGACTACTACGCTGACTGACTATGCATCTGAACTCAAAATTAAAAAATTCGAATTGAAGGATCCTATATGGTGGACAGAAAAAAAATTAGATATTTTGTTCTGACCACAATTTAATTGCGATGCCGGAAATTTGAGAGCACGCCTACAGATTGTCATTTCCAGATTTCCGTTATCATTTTGGATAAAATATTTGGAATTTCTAAATTTGATCTCCAGATTTGCAATCAGCAAACGTACATAAATAAAAGTCAGCAAACTCTAATTTCTTTTTTTTTATACTTTTTCAACGGAAAAATGGTAAATTGTTTACCTCCAATCAGGTATCATCTATCTTTAGATGCAAAACACCGGTTGTCATATTTTTCATAATTTTTCTTTTAATATTTAAATTAATTTTAAGATGTTTTTGACCAAGCGGGGAAATGTCAATCTAATTCATGGGCAACATTTTTGCAGTAAAATGACTGGTTACATTTGCCGCTCGCATTTATATCCTGAGCAAAATACACCGAATGAAACTTAACCGTTAAAATTCTTAATTCATATTCATAAAGAAGCGAATGAAAGTAAGAAGTTTCAGTTCAAATGCGTGTAAAGATTACATGTACTGGTTCTTTTAACTTTAACTTGTAACAGGGTTCAGAAGCAAGTTTGATTGAAATATTTTTTTTTAGGTGCCGATATAGCAAATGTTTGCAACGAGGCTGCGTTGCACGCAGCGAGATACAAGAAGAAAGTCGTCGACGCAACTGATCTCGCTTATGCGATCGACAGAATGGTTGGTGGTACGGAAAAGAGGGATCATGCGATGTCGCTCGATGAGAAAAAAGTCGTTGCTTATCATGAAGCCGGTCATGCCCTGGTAGGGTGGCTTCTCGAGCACACTGATGCACTACTCAAAGTAACGATCGTCCCTCGTACGAATCTGGCTCTAGGCTTCGCACAATACACACCTATGGATCAGAAGCTCTACTCGAAGGAGCAACTCTTCGAGAGAATGTGCATGGCTCTCGGTGGTCGTGTTGCCGAGAGTTTGACCTTTAACAAAATAACAACCGGTGCGCAAAATGATCTCACCAAAGTCACGAAAATGGCGTACGCGCAGATTCAACAGTACGGAATGAACGAAACCGTAGGGCTTTTATCATTCGACGAGGAGCACACCAGCGAGGTGAGGATTTTATGGCCGTATTCATAGTCGTCTCTTAAGGCGTAAGGGGCCCTCAGTATTTAGTGAAGACTATCCAATGAGGGCCCCTTATCCCTTGAGAGACGACTATGAATACGACCATTTGTGACAGTTTTAGGTGTTAGCAATTTTAACGTAATCAACTATAAAGTCCTTAAACTGGCGGTACGATATTATCTGACAACTTAGCTATTTTTTTCGACACTTTCAGATCTGTCCCACCGTACTCCAGGTTTTAGTACCTCGTGAAGTTGTGCACTCACTGTGGTTTTTTTCAAACTTTTTAATCCGATCTTTCGAAAAGTATTTTTTTCTTTTTTCTTTTCAACGTGTTCCGAAAAATATAAGTTAGGAAAAAAATATGGCCATGAAACTTGTAGTTTTACATAATTTTTTGAAATATTCTTAACGATCAGATAACGTTCATTTTTCAGGAAATAATGAAAAGGTTATCTTTTTACTCAAGAAAGTCCATTTAGTTGTCAAACACTTTTCATTCGTTGTCAAATTTGCAAGATATTTAGGCGTTGACGGGTAAATTTTTGGACGTATATTTGTAGGTGAGATCGATTTTAAAATCAACAGACGGAAAGACGTTTTAGGGTAACAAAAATAACTTCATGCAGAATATAATAAAACGGTGACCATTTTGTCATGCTAAAAATATTTCATTCTCAGATATCTATAAAATATTTTGCATTTTCACTGAAAGTACATAATTAGAACTATAACTAACTAAGTTTCTCGCGATCAAAACATTTTCAGCATGATAAAAACTTTGATTCATCGACCAACCTTGGGTGTAACTACACATTTGCAGAAAGTTTCAGATTAATAGCTTGAAATATCCACGTTTTTCTAAAGTTTCGAGGGTCTTATTGATTTTAATTAAAATGTTCACATTCAAGAGGTAGTAACTGCTCCATATGTTCACTAAATTTCAATCTTGTAGTTCAAGCCTTTTTGGAGTTATAAAGAGACGAATTTTTCTATGAAGAAGCCAAATGAAAAATCATTATAACTTTTGATCCACTAGATCAATTATGCTGAAGTTAAATAGTGAATATTATTGGTAAACTTTAACCCTACACTTCATGTATAATTTTTTCTACGACTGGGTTCGACATCGATCCTACGCGTTTCTTCCACGTACAAGGATTCTTTGAGCGGTAAATGGGGTTTTCCGCACCTACCGTACTGCACACATTATCAGGTGGTTCAACTAAATTATCGTTCAGGTCCCACCTCGATAATGTCAAATTCTAGTTTTGCCTGGGGTGGTTTTTGAGCCCATGCATGAGTTCTAGGGTTAATTGTACGCAAGCATAGAATCACATTCACCGACATTTTTGAAGAAAATAAAAATCTTGTAAAATATGAACTGCCTTAACGATTATGACATAAATTATGATAAATAAAGGTCACACGCACGGAATCACAATTTTAAGTATCCTGACATTTAAATCTGTATTTTCTTTCTTTTTTTATGAAAACAAACCATCGACTTTGAGAAAACAATACAGTGCTAATTATGAAAAATATCTGAAAGAGTCAGAAAAGATTCTGATATTGATAGATAATGTCTCGTATATGACCGATCTCGTTAATTATTGACAAGTTCCTTATCCCTTTTAAATTGGTAAGAATTAGAATTTTATTGCATAAAGATATCAGTGCTGTAATTCCTTTAACTAACATTCGATTTTTATAATTTAAATCGCAGGTGTCGAAAACTACAAAAATTCATTTACGCTTGATATAACGAAAATTCTGTAAAAGTGTAATTATAAATTTTTGAATTTCGACAGAAAAATCGAAAGCCGTACAGTAAAAGATTGGCCAATCTCATGGACGCCGAGGCAAGAAGATTGATCGCTGAAGCCTATCGAAAAACGGAACAGGTCTTGAAAGACAACAATGATAAATTGGAACTGGTAATTAAAATATTTTGGAATTTACACATTTTGTGCCTAAGATAGGCGACGAGAATGGGACAGGAGTTGCAGCGAATGGATGAAAAAAGTCTTTCTTTGACGAATCGTAAAGACTAAACGATCAATCATATTCAAAATTGGACAAAAGCTGTCATAAGGGGGTAACACAAACCCCATTTTATATTCGATCTTTAAAGCGTGTTGTCATGACATTTTCAAAAAAAAATTGTAACCGCTATAACTCGAAAAATGGAACAAAAATGCAGCGTACTTCTAATTCTGCATACTACTTGCGTTCCAACGCAGTAAAAAAAACTCCATTAGGCCCAAATATCCCTAAACGAATACTCTGTGTTCATATCCTCACTTTTACAGCTCGCGGAAACTCTATTGAAAAAGGAAACGCTTACCTACGAGGATGTCGTAGAACTGATAGGCCCACCACCGTTTGGAAAGAAAAAACTTGTTGATCCCGCAGAGTTTGAGAGTTCTGTAAAAGTCGAAACTTCACCGCCACCTCAAACCCCCGACGCACCGCCAGCACCGGCTTAAAGTGATCTGAACTTGGATAAGTGTATTCCATATCCACACCACTTTGTACTATAAATCAGTGAGATTCAATACAGTCGAATTACATGTAATTGAAGAAATGGAGCTTTATTTTTTTTTTGTTGTCTTTTTTCATTAATTTCAATAAGAACAGCCTCACTGCTATTACGAGATCTATGATAAACAAAAAATAATGAGGCAAAACAACTGGAAATATCGTTAAGAGAAAGAAAAATAAACGGTTTGTAGAGCGGAAGAGGTTACAAACAATTGTGACTTGCCTGCATCGCAATTCGCGCGATCAGTCGTTAGCAATCCTTTGCTTCTTGTCTATTCCGTGTAGAAAACGGTATACACGCAAATATACATATTTATAGTTCTATATATATCCATTAGTTGCGTAACTAAAATATATTTTGTGTAAATTAAAAATTAATAATGTTATCTTGTACAGTGATTTTTATGCGCGCATTTTTTATTTTTGGCGAACTTCAGCGCGGACCATCTAAGCGTACGAACGGTATAGCGCAGTAATTTAATTTATTCGGCGTTTTGTGCGCCACACCCTGTGGACCGGCGAAATAATCGCCGAAAGGAACACCAATACGATGACACTGCTCGGCCATCGTGTTGTATACTTCTAGGAGGCAGTAAGCGTCGAGGGCTAGAATGTATAAAAATATATTTTAAAAACAGCAAATATCATTTAAAAAATACACAGTAGATCGAGATTATGTGAGAATTTACATACCGGCATAAATAATCTGACTCTCTCGCAGAGGTCTTCGTTCCCAGTTGGAAAATTGATCAGCCTTATTGAGCCTTCTTCCAAGACATATCTCTACGAGCTTGCTGAGACTTTGCTTTGTGAAACTCTCGTCGCCTTTGTACGGAAATACGAAATTGTGATCCTTTACGAGCCTTTGCCAGACGGTTAGGACATCCACGTAGTCGTGGCCGCAAGCTTTAACGTGTGCCAATGCTGGCAAGCTCTCGTGGATCAAGGCAATATCATGCGCAAGCCCGAAACCTTCGGAGGTAAGCATAATCATTTTTTTTAACACTTTTTGTCATGTTCATTAGAAAATCTTTCAAAGTTATCGAAATAATACAATGAGACGATTTCTAAAGATTATGTAAATTTCAACCAAAATTACTTTTTATCCGATTGCCTTAAAAATTTGATAAGTTATAAAAGAAAATATGCCGGATTTCTTGCAATTTTTTAAAATGATCTTCACCCTATAGTTTTTTAGTTAAATGTTTTTGAAGTAACGTGCATTCTAATAGGGCGAGCGCCAATATGTTTACATCCACATTTGGCCATAAATTATCTTAAATCGTTAATTTGCACACATATAGCATATTGCATATTTGCCGCATATAGCATATTAAAACAAGCCTGCAATGTAGAACCTTGCAAATTTCTTCCTCACAATTTTCTATTGACAAAGCTTTTTTTTACAAAGCTACTTCTATGAGAAAGTATGTTAATCAATTTTGGCTTCCCCATAGAGAAAGCTTTGTCAAAGATAGAAAATTGTGAGGAAGCAATTTGCAAGGTTCTAGTCTGCAGGCTTGTTTGAGCTCGAAAATCATTTTTCAACAAAAAATGCAAAATGTTATAAAATTAGAACCGCTCGACAGATTTGTGTCAAATTTTTACTCAAATCCATGATAGTCCATATGTGAACAAAATTTAAAACCGGTATCTCGTAACTTGTGCAAGCTAGTGCGCGAACGTGATTTTTCAAAAAATTCAAACTGCTATTTAATTCAAATTTTTCAACCGATACGCGTCAACTACAATCCCAAACGGTGTAGTATGATAGACCACTTGCGTGCCAAATTTGAAGAAGATACATCCAAATTTACGACAGTTATTGTGCTTACAAGGAAATCTGCACATACATACAGACATGTCGTACAAATCACTTTTCTCGACGTTTTGGACCATTCTGAGTGTCCTGACGTGAAAATCTCGAAAAAAGAAATTTTCACGAAGCACAGCTTTCTCTATGAGGAAGCAAAAACAGATTTTTATCCAAGCCAAAGGTTCGTGACCATACCACCTTAATCGCTTGTTCAAAAACTAAGCGAGGATTGGGTTACCCATACCCTGATAAAAGTTTTTTTTTGTAGAAAATGATAGAAGACGATAGCTATCGTGACTTTGATTCTGAAATGGTTTGTCTTCCATCATTTTCTATTAAAAAAAAACTTTTATCGGGATATTTTCCTGTTTTTTCTTTTGCGCGGGAAATTTCACGGTTTTTGCGAAACTTCCCCTGCAAGAACAATCACCCATCATATCGTATTAGAAATATTATCTTTTCTGCATTAATGTCGACTATCGTTTAAGAGATATGTTTATAGAGCCCTTACCAAGTTTAATGATGTTCTTGTTTTCGAACAACGCGTGTCCCATTCGCACCCAAAGATCATTATACTCATGCCCTATGGTTATCACGTCGAATATATATACTCCCCTTTCCGTGGCTATTTGTATCAGTGCGACAGCGCTCTGTTTCACACCTAAACACATCGAGATTTTTGTTAAAACAAATCCATAACACGATAACATTTTACAATTTTTTAATCAGAAATATTTGAAGAAATTAAATCTGCGTCTCACCGAAACTGGGCTTCCACTCGGCGTCGATACCCACGATCTCCACGCCGGCCAGACCCTCCATCAAGAAATCATTGAACGTTTGCGGATCATCCACGACTCTCACGCATTCGCGTGGCAATCGTAATACGTGATAACTCGCGTTATCCTCGAATGGCTCGTCCCAATTCTCCTCCGTACTACCGCTAGCACCGTAATTCTTTTCTGTTGAATAATTTATCGAGATTTGCTGTATTAATTTCACGCCTGTGGTCACTCTGCACATTATAAATCGTTTCATTATAATCTTATAATCATTATAATCTTCATTATAATCATTATAATCTTTTTCCGCCTTTCGCTCTCAATTATTTTATTTCTTCCTAACTCCCCTCCTTGCTTATTATGTCCCTAATTTTTACCAACCCTTTCCCTTCCTCGCATAACGTTTCCCAATATCTGTTCGCCTCCTCCTCATTTCCACAGCCCGACCTTATTTTTTGGTTCCCAATAATCCCTTTTTTCTCTTAGATACTGCATGAATTACGAAAATATTGATCTAGCTATTTTTTGATCGATATGATTTTTTCACTTGACGTCAGATTTTCTTCATTTTTTATTTTATGGACCGAACAAATATGGCAACAAAATTCTAAAAAAATTCACAGATGCTTCGGTTGACATGGTCAGTGACATAAAGAAATTAGGAGAAGATTAGCCAGAGACGCTATAGCATCCTCATAATTGTTGTGATTTTCTTCATAATTTATGCAAGTATAAACTTTTTATGCAGGTTTCAATTTTTCAAAACGAAAAGTTTAAGAAAGCGTACGGCGAGATTACCCTTGGAAGACTCGGCTGCTTCCATCTCGGCGAGGCCCCACGGCCACTGGTCTTTCGGAAGATTATAAGCCTGCGCCCAGTACAAAGCTTCCTTGTTTTCGTTCATTCCATACAATTGTCGAACCAAATCTAATTGCAGTTTGTCATTCGTACCGACTGCTTCGCGAACCATTTCCCGCCAGCTTTCACCACCTGCAACACATCATCACCTGAATCTTTGTCGCTTCGCTGGATAAGTCAGTTGATTAATAAGTTCACGTGAATTTCTAACTCACGTAAACTACAGTCGACACAGTGTTTGTAAATAAGAAAATGAAGAGCTCCCTCGCCATGCTTTTGATTCGCGTTTGGATATTCGCTTGGCGACAGTTTGTACAGTTTCGCGATTCGCCTAATCAGCTTATTCATCGCGCGCGGCTGAACCGTCGACATCTTTATATCTGGTATATCTTTGTCCCTGAAAATGATCACGTTTTCAATTACTTTTTTCGTATCTTATAATTTATTTGTTATTAATTAAACAATAATTAGTATTCGTTTGCTCTTATTTAAATATTTATTTGACAGGGGGCTCTCAAATTTAAAAAGAAGAAAATATTATATCGTAACTATATAAAAAATCATGACACTAAAGTGTTCTTTGCATTTCCAATTTTCACATTTAGGCCGGCCATTACTATGTAACCCTGCGGTTTATATATTTTTTCCAAAGCAGATTTTTGCGTTTTACGACTATCTAATGGCACCTATTTTTAGTTTTTTTTTTAAATATCTTTAAAAATTGACAAAAAATGACTGCCAATTTTCAAAGATCATTTTAAAAAATTCTAAAAAAGGACCGACACTGGTGGTTGTGCGGTCGGTGAGCGGCCTCGGCGATCCCTCGAATTAAGCAGCATTTCGTGCTGCCGTTACTTGGATGGGTGACCGCTTAGCCGTGCATCGACTGACACATCAACGAGTGACCGGGAGGCATTTTTTCTGGGCCTTTGGTGTGTACACTTAAGTAACATTGTTATTTTCGTGTATACACCGAAAAATCAGAAAAATATAGTGCAGTCGGTACCGTCTCTCTGTTTCTAAACAATTTTTAACATAATATTTTTTAATTAAAAATATGTATTATTGTGGTTTCATAAATTACTATTATATCCGCATAACATCTTTTCCATCTGTATTCAGAACAAAAAAAAACATTTAAAAAATATAGATATAACATTTTGTGAAATTGTTTTCCCAGTTATTGCACGACTTTGAAAATTATTGAGCACAGTTCATATGACTATAAACACATAACTCCCGTCTTTTTGTCTCTGGGAGGGGACACTCGTGAGATAAAATTTCACTTAATATGAAATAGAACTTACTCAATGTACTGTTCCAGTGTTTGAGACATATTTTTTCCCAAACCAATCAGACCGTCCAAGTAATTAACCAGACCCTTTTGCATTGCTGGATGGTCCGCTACAAAGTTTTCGACTACCGAAATCTTATCCTGTATTATCAGTGGCAGCAATAACGTGTCAGGCTGAGCGAATGAACTCTGCAGGCCCATTATAGTTGCGTATTGGGCTGCTTCCTTATACATTTTTGTCCTTATAAAAGACTGCAAAGGAATTTAGTTAGGAGTATGAAAATTAATTGAAGGTTTAATCGAAAATAGAGATGTGCTAAATAAATTCCATGAATTGGAACAACGAGGCCAAGCTTGTAAAAAAATATTAAACTCTAGTAATTTGTGTGTATAGTCTTGGTTCTAAACGCAAAAATGTACAAAATTGAGAGGGCTGACAAAAAAAAATGGAATCGCATAAAAATTTTATCAATGCATCGTTCTTCACGAAAATTATGAATAGCAAGAGATTCTACAACTTTATTATCTGCAATAATGTTTCCGCTCCATTTCTCGAGTAATTTTTTAAAGATTTCTTTATAAGAAAGAAAACTTCTTTAATTTTACGAATTAATGAAACTAATTCTGCCCATCTCTGTTTGGAAAGTCTGACTGTAAAATAGAAACGCACCTCTATCCATGGCAGAAAAATCGCAGCGTCCGCTTTGAACTCGTAAGCTTTGGCAACCAGCGTCATGAGCTGAGTGTTTTTCTGTCTGCTCACTAATCTAAATGCGGCCAGTTTAATCTCTGGCTCTAGGTACTTTGAGTAGGGCTTGCCCTGAGCTCCCAGCCAGCGTATGAAATCCTCTACAACTGTTTCACAAAAATGTGCAATCATTATCCAACTTTTCTTTTCTCTTTAATTAATCATGTATAAGCATAAATTATCGTATTCTAATTATTTATATCGAGTACCGGTTCTTTAAACGTACGTTTATCTTAACAATGGCACAAATAAAAAATAATAAATAATGAACAATTGCAACAATAGTGGTAAATAATTGTTAGTCAACTTTTTACTAATAATATTGCGTGTCTAAAGGCTATAAGAACTTATGCGCCACAGAGTCGAGTTTAGTGGCAAAAAGGCGTATAAGTATTTGGTCATACGTTAAAATAAATTAAGCAGCTTAAAGGCATAAACGCGTATGTCTTGGATATACGTCCATATGCCGTTAGTGCCAATGGTCTAAATTACACCGCGTACTATATATAACTGTCTTTTGGAATTAGTACAAAAAATAAAATGCGAAAAACCGTAAATAGCTAAACGGTGTATACCGATTAGCCATTTGTGCACATACAGAAACGTTAAAAGTTAGAAATTCTACTAACATACGTTTAAAAATTCGGAATTTCAATCAAATTTGGTTAGAATTTTGTTTTTTTTTAAATACATTACTTATTAATAAATATTAATCTTAATATGGTATATTATTACACATGAACTTGTTAATTGATTTTAAAAAAATTGAATTTATAATCGAAAAACATTAACTTTATAATTATGTTTTTTCAAAATTAATGTAATCAGGTTTTACAAATTTGACAAAGAATAATTTCAATTAAAAAATTTTAAATCAAAGTAGCGAGGTCTGTAGGGTTGAAGTTACACTTTGCATTGAATCCTTTTTTCAAATATTAATTGATTTTTCGGCTCAGACTCGCAATCAGCGAGTTTTCAAACAATTCATGTCAAGAAAATTATAGATACGAAAAAAAATCTATGCTTCGCAGTGTTGATAAAAATATACAGATGCATTTATTGTATACTTTATATTTAAAAATTGTCGTAATAGCGATGTTGCTGGTCATTCGCCGGCATTGGAACATAGAACATTGATCGTCGTCGACGAATCCTATATCGTATGTTAAATTGTAGAACCTTGCATAACATTACTTAGAATTGTAGAATAGTTAATCCCGACTTTAGTCTTGAGATAAAGAAAGATTAATGCAATTGAATACAACAATAAACAATAAGGAAACAACAAGCCTTTTATGAAATAAAAATGCACGGCAATTCTAAAGTGCACATGTATTCATCAATGAACATTTATTTTTACAGTCTTACTCATGAATTATTCATTTACTCATGGCCGTTTTACGATTTTTTTTTTTAAGATTTTGAATATGAAATAAGACATTACCCTTATCTTGCACCCTTATGGTGCTCTTATATATTCTAATCATTTCTTCAGTGAAAAAAATCTTAATTCCAAGAAGGCATATGTAGATGATATCACCTGAGCACGAAAAAAAATGATAACAGCCATATGGCATATATACAGGAGATACGTCTTTTAACCTTTAACTGTATTACTTCCTTTATATACAGAGTTGTGTACACATACACCCTTATGGATTTCTTGATTCCTAAAGGTTGTAACTCAGCGGGTAAGCCCTATAGCCTTAAGACACATGATAGTTTTTTCTTGAATTTTTGTATAAAATTTGTAGATATTGTACTTTCAGTAGAATAGGGCACTTGCAAAGATAGTTAATATTATAAATGATGGAACAGATAAGAAAATAGAGTTAGATGAAAAGTAATGAAAGGGTCACATTTTTGGTTTCCATTGTCAAATTTTCTGTTCAACTTATAATCTGCAAACCTGTGAGCGCCAGTGATGCCCTTGGTTTAATATTATGAAAATCACGTGTATTGACCACAATTCTCAGAGCCGATAGATGAGGATTCGGACTTGTGTCGTAGTAGTCCATCAAAACTTTGGTCACTGTCTGGCTCTTTTTCCCTGAAAGAAATATACAGGTTATCAATTCCAATTTATGGGTAATTATATCTATGTGCAAGTTAATGAATGTGAGCAATGTGTAAATACAGTTTCATGAATAAATTTTAAGCTTTTTTAATGAAAACAATATGTAAACACAACTTTCTAAATAAATTACAAGTTGTTGAATATGACCAATCCATATAAATACAGCTCTGTAAACAAATTTCAAATTATTGAATACAAGTATTATGTAAATAAAACTCTTGGAACAAATTGCAAGTTGTTATATGCAATCAAGGTATGAAGGTAACTCTTTGAAGAAATATTCAGTCATCGAATGCAAGATATTTATAAATAAAACTGCCTTCAGAAATTGTAGTCTAATAAATGCTAGAGATACATAAATACAATGTCTTGAATGAATGGCTAATTATCTTATGTGAGCAATGTGTAAATGAATATGATAAACTCACATGCTGACCAAATAGAGTGCAAATTGTCGAGCCATGTCTTAGTATCAACATCTATGGTACGGTAGAACACCAAGTCGTCATCTACCACGTTCTTAGGCACTACACAGCCTGTTTGCCCCGTAATAATTCCAGAGCTTGCTGTATCCATGGTTTTATCCTAAACTAGAATGTAAGAAAGAAAGAAAAAAATGAAAAACATTGTTGACAAAAATAGGTAATAAAGGAATTTAGTGACGAAAACCAACCAATAACGAAGAATGACAAGACCTAGGACACAGTGGAAGACACCTCAGTGTGTTGAGTGGCAGTAGCGTATTTTGAAGGGAAAAAAATACGAAATTTTGCGGACTCGGTTATTAACGATTGGCGAATAAACGATCGTGGCAATTTTGTACGACGGTCGTGAGCCCATGGGAATGTCTTGGGCATGACAAACGAGCGCGAGAGACACTAGGGGCTCTTCTTAGCGGCCTTACACCGATGGAGAAAGCTCACGCCCGTGTTCGTCTGCTCGTTGGATCTCGCGACTCGCGACTCGGCACTCTCTCGCATGTATATCAATGTATATCGCGAATCACAGTAGCGGAGGGCTGCGATGCCTGCGCGCAATAGGCGTCTAAAACTCGCAACTCGCGCCACTGCAATAATAATCGTCGGTACAAAGCACATGTCGAGCATTCTTTGTCAACTCAGCTACTTTTTTTTCTTCAACCTCAAACATTTTTTATAATTCGCCAGATATTATTACTACTACTTGATAGTATACCCTGTGGTGAAAATGTATTTACCAGAATTTCTTAGAAACCATGCTCATTTTTTTTCGATAGGTTCCGACAATTCAGATTTTCTTTTGGGACACCGGCGATGAGAGAGTACGACCTTCTGTATAAAACATATATTTCAGAGCTTCTCAAAAATAAGACCATGATTCATGAACGGCATTTATCAGAATTTTTTCAAAGTTTCATAGAACTTGTTAGATTATAATATAATGATTCAGGAAAGAAAATGAGAATCACTTGATCTTTTTCGTAATAGCCACTCGAAAAGTGAGCTTTTTCGGGAGGGTTTAGCGGGGCTAAAGTGCTCGTTTCTCGAACGCCATGCGTAAAAAAGTGAAAGGCCGTGCGTAAAATGATTCCTTTACGCACGATCGCAGGCGATATAGGTGTCTACAGGTAGCGCGGTTGGGTGGTGTACAGTACTTTTTTTTTTTTGTTAAACGAAAGAATTCATACAAATATACACTTTTTATTCGTGACCAGCGATAAAGCTAAAGATCTAATACTAAAAACAAGACCATTTTTTTGTTGACATGTGATGAAATTTATATTAATGTACACTATGTTTTTGTAGAGAAAAACGAACGAAATTGTTATTGTGTTAACCCTACATGCACACATTTTTTTTGGGTTCAATGAAAAATCATTAAAATCGAGAAAGAATACGTTGAAATATATTAAAAATGATAATAATCTAGGTGGGATGTTAAACATCCCGCTGCGCATGTAAGGGTTAAGTAAAAATTAGTATTTTTTGTGCCATTTAAAGTTAGTATTTTCGTGTCAGTAGGGGGGCCCCGCCCCGACACCGCCAAAGGTATCCCGCCCCTGAACCCCATCGGGACATTCCCCCGGTCCTCCTTTGAGGCTTTGCCCCGGAGCCCCCCCGAGGGCTTTGCTCTCTAGACCAGGGATGGGCACCATTGAATGAAAATTACAACTTTGAATGGTTTTCTATTCGAAAATTTATTTAAATCGCGGTTCTAAATACTTTTTCGAACGATAAACCTTTAAAAAACCACCAAAAGTGTAGTTTTCATTAACTGTCCTGGACCCTCTTCGTTTCAATCCTCGTGTGCCTGCAGCACTCATCAAGCAAAAGTTTGATCGCGCTCGTATCGTAATATACTATTATCGCACACGTATCGTAATGTACTAATTATGCCACGCAGTGCAAGCAGTGCATACTTCTCGCACAACACTCGCCTTCGGCTCGTGCTGTAAACTCACCCCTATCAGAAAAAGTTTTACCGCACTCGTCTGGTAATGTACTATTGATGACGAAGTTGTTTAGACGTGATACCGTATATTAGCGACGTCTTCTTCTTCTTCTTCCTTTTTTATTTGATTTATGCCAATTGGCCAAGTTCCACTGCTAATATTAACGACGTGTAATATAAAGTACGGAATTGCCCATTTTTACCGACCATTGTCGGTAACAGGACCTGCTCTAGCAACCCGGCAAGATGAAGTGTAACACATGAAAAGAACTCAGTCGGTAACATAAACTATTTGCCAGTTTTTTCAAAGATTGTTGATAAATCGTAAAAAAACTGATAATCGTCAACTGCCGAATGGTCATCGTGAGTTGACTGTTCTCTGTGTTTGTCTAAAAAATAAATCAAGTCTGAAGAAACTGGCAAACAATTTTTGTTACAGACCGAATATTTTATCGTCATTCACTTCACCTTAAAGCGACGTACTCGGTTGGTAACAAAAACTGCAAAGTGTTATTCTTATTCCCATTTGATCTTTTGAACAAAAGATGAGAACGGTTTACTGCATCTTAGAATTTTGCAGTGAACTGTTCTCGTATTTCATCTGAAAAAGTAACCACTTATAGGAATCTGAGTGAGACAGACGACATGTAGCACATCTTCTTAATCTGTTGGATAAAGACCGAGAACGTTGCTCTCCGCCTTATAATTCTGCAGGGCGACGTACTCTTTTTTTATTTGGCAGATCAACCGTGGGGGAGAAATTCAGAAACGCAAGATTTGCTCTGTCTCTCTCGCACTCGTTGAGACCTTTCACATCACCTTAACGTGGTATTTAGCCGCTTACTTACCGACACCACAACGGTAGTTCTACTCACGGCCCTACAGGACCGTGGTTCTACTAGAGGTTTTGTTTTTTGCCCTTTTAATCGTGTGAGTGACGAGAGATCAGGGGCCCGATTCTCGAATCTATCTTAAGGATTCGAGTATGCCACTTTCCATTTGAAAAGCATTGAAATAACCGGTCGCATGTGAAACCCACGCAAACAATTCGAGAATTGAACCCCAGCCCTATTTGATAAACTTAGGGCGTCTTTCGTGTGGCGTCCAGACGCAATTTTCCAATCGTCATTTATCATTCGCTGTTGAGTATAATCGACTAGCCAACAGCGTGCTGCGTGGACTTTTCTCTCATCTTTCCACTCGCCACACTCGCTGTTGTCGACATCCCCAGTCGAGATTACGCACAAATAGATAAAAAAAAACGCGAAAAAAAGAAAAAGGAATTTATTAATCGGATAGACGCCGCTCGAGTGTACTACGTGCATTCTTCAGTAACAATAGTGTGTATACGTAGATACCAGTAGCAGTCCTGCGGATAACGGAGAGATAAGATTCGGCCGTCAAGTGGAATCGGCGGGCTGCATCTTTGTTGTTAATTTTCTGGCATAGGTGAGTAAAAATAATTATAAATATCTTCAAGATACATTTTTCTCGAATACGATGATATTATTAAACTCGTGATCCTCGCGTATCGAATCGACTTTTGTCCAATGTTCATTTTTCTCAGTAATCATTGGAATGTTTGTGCATCATTTTTCAATGAAAAACTCCATTGCAAGGCTCTGTGTCATACTTATACAGATCTTTGTGTGAACATTATTAAAACATTGAGGTATGGGTGCAAAAGTAAATGAATAAATTTTGGCAATTGTCAGTGTTAAAACTCGACAAACAAAGATTCCTCTTTTGTTACTTTGGCTAGATGCCATGAATTTCTCAGACAAGCTCCAAAAGCAGTGACATTAAAATGAATTATTCTGAGAGACAAGAATACTTGTTGCTAATTGCTATTGTGTGAATTGCATTGAGCTCTGAATATATACAAGAAAATGTTTTACATTGAAGGAATCCATATACAAATCTGAATCTGACATTTGTCTATAAATGGTCTGTTCCTGGCAAACTCATTAAACCTTTGATCCTGAATTTTTCCAATTTGTCTCAATATTTTTTAATCTTTTATACCTGTTGAAACACTAATTTAATTTTTTTTTTTTTTGAAGATCCAATAAAAAATGTTTGTCCTTGTAAAAAAAATCTTGAAAAATTCTATAAAATTAGGTATTAGATAAAAAAAATTGTAACTCTATAAGAAAACTTGGCAAATACTGGTTTAGAATGCCAAGAATAAGTACAAATTATTTCAGATTTTTTAATCTTGTATTTCATGCACTCAGAATTATATACCAATTTTAGATTTTTTTGTGTTTTTATTTATTTACTGTGCATAAAAATTGGTCCATTGTGTAAACAAAATGTTATAACAAAAATTTTCTCGATTTTGGAGCAAAATCAAAATGGTTCCTCTGAACCACATTTTTCTTCAATTTGTTCCTCTTAAAAATGCATCAAATTTTGCAGTGGAGAGTACATTCAAAGACCTAATTTTTGTGTCATGACATTTCGTTTGTACAATGTACCAATTTTTTTGTACAGCCAATCGAAAACAATACAAAAATAAGAAAATTGGTATATAACTCTGGGTCAAATATACAATTAAAAAATCTGAAATAATTCGTACTTATTCTAGGCACTCTAAACCACTTACAAAAAAATTATGAACTTTCTTTTTAGAGAATTTGTAATACAAATTCCTACTTCCCACTTTGTGTGGAATGCTTCAATACATACATATATATATATACACACACACACATACGTATTTTCGTAAATACTTTCACTCAAGCAATTTTCAAGCACAGTAGCTTAAACTATATATGTGTATATTGCATTTAAAAGTAAAGAAAGTATTTACAATTCATCCAAAAACAATTAAAAAACTGTCTAAAAGGGAGCTTTCTTGTTTTCAAGTAAAAATTGTAAGAACATATTGGAAATCTCATGCAAGCAATTTTTATATAAGCTCATAAGATTTTGTGCATCTTGATCATTTTTTAGAAGCTGCACTTTCTTACAAAAGTTCTTTTTACACAATCTAAATACTTTATTGAACAATTAATTTAATGGGTCTTTTAATATATTTTGTATAACAGATTAAAAAATCAACCCCAGACTTTGGGCCGGTAATCATTAGAGAAGTGCAACAGATGAAAAAGAATCTCAGTCTGTAACAAAAATTGTTTACCAGTTTTATCAAAGATTATTGATAATTTGAGAAAAAACTGAGAACAGCCAACTGCAGAATTATCAAGTCAAGTTGACCATTCTCTATGTTTGTCTAAAACATCAATAAGTCCTGAGAAAACTGTCAAACAGCTTTTATAACCGACTGCATTTTTTTAACATGTTGCACTTTACCTTAATGCTTTGAACTATTCTTGGATGATTGAGCAAGAACATTTGATGAAAAGCAATTATGAAAAAAAAATTATCTGCAACTGATAAAAATGTTTCTGTTCACTTTTAGTACAGGCTTAAGAATTTTGCAATGTTATACTTAATGTTATATCATTTTTAAAGATTTAAAAATTAAGGCCATGTTCGTGGAATCTCAAAATCCATTAAAATTTGTTGGGTTTTGAAAAAAAATCTAAAAAATAAGAGTGTTCCTTTAAATAGATACAATAACATAAAAAATATTATCAGAAGGGGTCAAGGGTCAAAAATTTACCAAGATGCCAGGAATACCTCAGACTCCACAGATATTTGCTCATTGGTGATCTAGCAGTTAACAGCATTCTACTGTTATCTAAGTTATCCTAATTTCTTTCATGGCTCCCAGTGTTTATGCAATGAACATAATGAATTTTTCGTTTTTTAAGACCTCCATTTTGAGAAAATAAACGGATGACCTTGATTTCACGTGTATTCGATCAACTAGAATAAATGAACCTAAACACACACATACACAAAACTCGCCAAATTAAAAAACAATCATCCGTCCTGTTGGTGATTTCCGCAAAATTACATACAGAAATGAACCAATTACAATCTCGTAAACCACGAAAATTCGTAAATGTATCTGCCGTCCACTGCTTTACAATTCATCCAAAATCATTTTGATATTCGATCCCAATAAACAACTAAACATTAAATTTGTGCACTCACAACTAGAGGACATCGCAGCTCTATGCATTAGCCGCCCTTCGAATGTAATACCTACACAATAAATTTCCGTCTCACACTATAGTAGAAACTCTACCAGCACTCATAGATCCATAACTTCAACTAAACACAACAGACATAGAAAACTGATTTTCGAGGAAAACAACAACACTCTCACACCCATGTCAGTTAATTACAAATACACACCTATATACGAAAACATACGGGCTGAAGTCCGATCGATGGCCCATTGGGAAAACGTGTTCATCGTATTCGAAATTATGTTTTACCTACCGCCAACTATAATGTATATACGTTGTTACTAATCTCAGTATTTTAAAGCTCTGGTAATTTATTCAAAGTTATTTCACGAATGTAATAATTCATAGTTTGGTAAATTTATAGTTTTTTTTAAATCTAAAATTTGATGAAATTATCAAAGTTTGGTTGAAGCCTCTATGGACATAGCTGGTAAAATAGTAGCTATTGTACTTAACATCTTATTTGTCTCGTAACAAACATGAACATTTTTATTGTTTAAATAAACAACAAATTATATTTTATTACAAATAAGATGCTATAAAATCAAAGACAAATCAATATTTTTTACATGTACATGTTCCTGATATATTAGTAACATTGATATTTTCAGATTGTTCTCGCTTCCAAAATCTCAAATTGTAATGAAATCAAGCTTTTGGTTGGGAATGTGTTAGTGATGCATTTTTAAAAGAAACGATAAGACAGTGGGAGCGTTGAATACAAATTAATAAATTATTTGAATCGCCGAAGAGAGCATTGCACTTGTGTCATTGATTATTTACAGTAAAAAGTCGATTGACCGACTTCGCTTTATCTGGGGAACGATACATCCATGCACCTTCTATCGTTTTATACGATATATTTGTTATGTACTATTAAAATTAATATTTTAGAGACTTTTTGGAAATTCAATTGAGAGCGTATAAAAAAATTGGCATCGTAGAATTTGACATTCTTGCCGAGTAAAAAAAATATTTTGCAGAGTGCATTAATTAACCTAATTCTCTATAAAATATTTTATGTACTCGACAAGAATGTCGAGTTCCACGATGTCAATATTTTTGTACGCTCTCTATACACTATGAAATACCTTTTGAAGTCTACAGCAAAATAAAAGGTATCGCATTTAGAGAAAACATATTTTTTGTTTTTTTCGCTGGAAATATTGCTTTTTTGATGCCACCAAAAATGTAACATATGGGCCAGTCCATATCAATTCGATCTGGGTCTGACCCTCAACCTCTCGGATTTGATTCGTATTTTTTATATTAGTGATCCAATTCTAAGAGGCAACCAGAATTTGTACTAGTTTTTTTTGTAAATGTTTGATATAATTATGATTATTTAAAACCAACATTTTGTTCGCCTGAATTTAAAATTCTGAATTTAAAATTCTTCTCAAAGGTCCTGTATCAGATATTAATATTTTTAAGTGTGTCGAAACTGGGAAAAATCGGTCAAGGTGTTCTCCAGATACAGTTCGATGTTTATCGTAGCATAACCATGAAAAATTGAAAAAATTCCAAGCTGAATAATATCTGAAGCAATCTACAGATCTATAGTTCCTAACGAAACTGAGGTAACTCAGGGAAATTGTTTAAACTGAGGTATTCCAGCGTGATGTAATAGATAGTTACATCGGGTGAATCTATACTTACACCGTAAGTTCTCTTTCGATGGGTAAAACAGAACTTACATTTGACGGAAGTTTTTTTTTATGATAAGGAAAAATACAACAATGTCAAAAATATGCTTCAACAGAGATTCGCGGTTGCGAAGGCTATTTCGGGGATTCAAAAATGTCACTGCTTCATACCCAAGTCGATAGAAACATTAATCATAAAGCGATATTGTGATCGATCGAGGAAATTATCTTTCTGAAATAAAAAAAATTGGCGCGAA
This sequence comes from Perithous albicinctus, assembly GCA_964016905.1. Classification (NCBI taxonomy): domain Eukaryota; kingdom Metazoa; phylum Arthropoda; class Insecta; order Hymenoptera; family Ichneumonidae; genus Perithous; species Perithous albicinctus. The sequence goes on from OZ024689.1 coordinate 19,546,113, forward strand.
AGTGTCAGAGCGAACAATGCAATTGATCATTCGACGTAAATGACTGTATGTCCTTTTTAGTTAACACAACGTTGTGTTGGAAAATAATAAAAACTCAAAAACGCGAATAAAAATAAAACACGAAATATTTAAAAAGAAATCAAAAACATAAAGAAAGCAAATTAAAGATGTTTAAACTTTAAAATATGAAAATAAAACACGAAATATTTTTAAAAAATCAAAAGCATAAAGAAAGCAAATTAGAAATGTTTAAACTTTAAAATATGAAAATAAGTAACACGTCGAAGTCCCCGTCATCAAAGGCTCAATGAAGTTTGAACGGAATTATATCGCTCTTTCATCACCAAATATCATTTTTTACCTTCAATTTCAACTCAATTTCTTCTCAAACTATGTAAATTGCGACGATAAACTGCTATAATATTCCGAAAATTGTGTTCTCAATAAATCGGGCTTTATTCAAAATATTGGTCCGTACAGAGAATTTGATGAAACAATTGATATTGCCGATAATGAAAGTCTTGACATTGAAAGAGGGATATTTATTTGAAAAAAAATTCAATCTGCTATAACCTATGAACATTTGATTTTTCCATAAACCAAAAAATACTCAAAACTCGGCATTCACTTATAGAATTTGAGGCAATTTTTTCGATCACGATATCTAATGTCCAAAACGTAAAAAAAAAAATCGATGGGTTTGGCGTAAAATGTTACTTGAAATTACACAATTATTTCTGAATATTTTTTTTCTTGTGGGCCATGAAAAAAACGCACTTTTTGGTTTTTTAGAGTTGTCGATACGATTAATCGTTCTTAAAATATTACAGATTAAATTAATAATGTAAAAATTGGCATATTCCAGCAGGATTTTTTTTTTATTTGAAATTTGGTGTATTTATTGGAACCACTGAACTTTAGAAATTTTTAAATATTTTTTGGTGTCTGAATTGATATCGAATGCGTTATACATATGAAGTACGTACGCGAAGGTTCATCGAGGTTCAAATCCAAATTCTGTGTATGAAACAGCTTTCGCTTGAATTAAATAATTCAAGCATTCAGAATCATAATTTATTATGATGGCAGTCAGCTTCTGTCGTTACTATGTACATAAAGCTTGCTGCATTAATTGGAAGGCAAAAACGTATCTTCAATCACATAACCGTGAGTGAACCAATTATAATCCATTGTAATTGTCGGTTCAATAACGACATTTGAGGTAAGGTAGATTGTAATTGAATCGTGAGATAAGTTTAGAATAGAACGCTGAAATACTTCAATTTAAATAATTTCCTTGAGATACCAGTTCAGTTTCATTAGGAATCGTCGAGATGTAGATGAAATTTTGCAGCATTGCTGATTATCATCTCATTCGTGTGGAAACTTTTGGAACGTTGGAGAATTTTTGCAAAATTTGAAAATCTCGTAAAATTCGAACCTCCTTTACAATTTCGGCCAAATTCAATACCAAAGTACCAATTCCAATAACCAAAAGTTCGAGCTTGCACGCCCCTTTTTTATCTTCTCATCACATATGGAGTACGTAAAAGAGAAAGTATTGTAGTCCAAAAAAATGTCGACTTCCAGATTTTTATAGAAATACATGTTTTGAGGGCCCTAGATTCCAACAAAAGCATTCATTCATTTGCCTCTGTCTGGCTATATCTGTGTGCCAGGTTCTGTCGGAATACGCAATAACTTTTGTAAAAAGTTGTGGACAGCAGTGAAATTTGTACAGTAAAGTTGACAGAAAAAGTTGTACAGTAAAATTGTACAGTAAAGTTGACAGAAAAAGTTGTACAGTAAAATTGTACAGTAAAGTTGACAGAAGTAGACGCAGTATATGTAAATTAGTAATGCCGGAAGACTAAAGTACTATAATTGTATTAAGTATAACAATAAAAAGATCCAGCAAAAATATAATATCGTTCGAAATCGATCCTTGTGCTAATTAATTTGTATATAGTTCATAATAGAATGGAGGGCGGAGGCGTTTTAACCGCGGAACGTAGTCCAGCCCGTGCCAATTTGCACGTGGCGTTCACCGAAAAGGGAGAAGTTAAGGAACGTCGTGAGAAGTTCTTGACGGCCAAGTACGGCTCGCATCAGATGTCCCTCATTCGAAAGAGGCTTGCCGTGGAAATGTGGCTCTTTGACGAGTTGCAAAAGCTTTACGAATCCGTGGTAAGGACTACTCCGAAAGACAATCGATAAAAGTCCAACGCAGGCATTATGATGACCCCTTGAACATTTTTGCAGAGTGAAAATGGAAAAAGTCGGGAAGTCGAGGTCGATATAGACGAATTACTCGACATGGACAGCGATGATCATCGGAGGAGTTATCTGCAGGTGACTAATGCTTTTAATAGCTGAGCTTGGTCGTTATACAAACATTTTTTTCTTGCTTCGAATGACTAATGCAATATTTTGTATGCTCCAGGATCTACTCGTCGATGCGAAAAAACCGCACGATGTCAAGGTACGTATTCCGGATTATTTACTATTATTATTATTTACTTATATTTGATCTATTATATACCGTGTTACGTCTCAAGCGGTTTAAACGTTTTTTTCTTTGGTGGACGTTCTTGCTTAATGAACAGTAAAAATTGAATTTTCAATTAGTACCAAATTAATTCTTCATTTATTCAATTATTAATTCATTTGGTTAACAAACATTCGGTTATTAAAATACAATTATCAAGATTCTCAGTTACTAAAATACTCAATTAAAATATAAAATTCTTAAATTATTTAATTATGCGATTATTCAATTATTTAGTCTGCTTGACAATTTGTTTTTCCTATACTTATTAAAATTCCTAACTCCGCAATTATTTGCTCTACCGTCGTAGTTCAAAATGTTATAATTTAACAAAGATACTTAGAGATACATTTTCAAAGTGTTCATTCAGATTCAAGAGGTGTAGATAGACTAAAGAGGAAAAGGAATCCAGAAAGCAGGAGAGCGCAGGTAGGCGCGAGAGTAGGGGTTTGGGGACCGTGAGATTGTCGATGACGTACGACACGTGCGGCCGGCAAGAAGTTCAGAGCGAGGGAATGATAACGGGGTGCGACGGATGAAATTCGCGGTTTAACGTGATAATATTTTAGCGCAACGGTTGTAGCGAGTGGTATAACATCTCTCCATAATTTTACGTTGGCAGAAGATAAAAGCTCTTGGGAATGGAAACGTTTGGGATTTTATTTCTCGGCATTGGTTAGACGTATTCTATACGTTAATCGAGAGAAAGAGATTTGGAAGAGAGCAATTTATTGTAATCTTGCAATAAAATTTTTAAGGAAGGACTAGATCTTCCCGGGCACTAAATCATTTGAACGAAATTAGAAACGCGGCAATTTCATTGTTCTCATATTATGCTTATATTGTGTCTTGTTTGATTGCAGAAATTCATCAACGATTTGTTAGAGAAAGCCAAGACACTCTGAAGAGTAACCAACTACCACGCAGTTGGAGTTACCGATGGTATATGGCGTCGCGAAATTTGCTCACTTTGAGAATGCGAGAATGGCCTGTAGCGGCTGTCTTAGGGAGTCGCGAGGGTCACTGGATACCGGAGCTTACTGCAAGACTCGATAAGGATAAACCAACAAAAAAAGGGCAGAGCTCGCTGGGGCAAAGAAAAAAAAATTCCTCATGACTAGCGGCGAGACGAGTATTAGCGTATTTGCTCGCCGACCCCTTCCCTCGCTATTTTTCACTCCCTGATAAGTAATAAGTAGTATCGTTTCACATTGGAGAATGAAAATTTTTATTTTATTATTCAACGCACCTCAAAAGAAAGTGATGACGAGCAGGGACGGCAATTTTTGTTTTTTACATTAGATAATCGATACGCGCACTCGGGAAGTCGCGATTCACAACAGAACAGAACCAAGTGCCAAATAGATATTGTATCACACGGGATGAACGAAAAAAAAATCCAATCCCAAAATATTACGCCTACAATGTCTATTGGTCCGCGAGTATGCAACAAATATTCAAAATACATAAAGGTAGAATGTATTTTTCCTTCTCGCACAAACAAACAAAAAACGGTTTAGTTTACACGCGAACAGCTGACCGGGCTGGCTTGCAGTTCGTTCATTGCGGTTCCAATAGTAACTGCCAAATTTCGCACAAATTCTTTTGGGTGAGTTTTCTTCTTCCTGTGACGCTCGAATCACTCTCACTCACAAGCGATCTCACACCGATCATTTTTTAATACGCAATTAGTGGCATTAGAATACCAATAACCTCAGGGTATATCGAACATTACTCCAGTACTGACTATGAATCACGATTGTCCGATAGAATAAATGAAGAAAACAGTATGCTAATTATCGATATAGCGGGGAAAAAACGCAGTGCATGTGATGTCAGTGTTAGTTATCTCTTCTTTTCTTATTCCTACTGTAGAAGAGCAATCGATATCGTTAGTCTAGATATATCGGTAGATGAGATGTAAAAAAACGGCAATATTAGGGTCGTTCATTTAAAATTACATTTTTTTTGGTGTCACCTGAAAAATCGGTGTCAAATACGCAAAAATGTTGCCGTAAACATTAGGACGTAAAACAATAAGATATTGGAGGTCATTACGAAATTTTCAAGAAAACATGAAATAAAATCGATAATGAATTAAAAATATCAATTTCTATCAAGTTATTTGAAAAAATGTATTTGGAATGTAAAATTCTTTTTTGTCGTCCATCTAAAGTAACTGTGGCAAACACTTAAGGTACAATTTTACTAAAATACTAAAATTAAGGCGCTCCTAATGAACTATTTTTTGTTTAAGTGGGAACCATAATTGATGTGAGCAAGCGCTAGTAAACATAGAAAAGTAAAATTCTGCTGAAAAAAGGAGAGCATGAAAAAATATGGAAAGAGGTCATTAGTGGTGTTTGCGTTTGATGTAAAAATTTCAAAGTGACTTCGACATTTTTTATCCTCGTATTTTAGCTTATTTTTGTTTTGAGTGGTTCCTTACCACGCAGGTGGGGGACAACAGAAAAATAAAAAATTCCATATAAACCATTGAAAGCAAAATAAATACACAAATAAAAATGTTCGCTCCTTTAAAAAGCATAAAAATTGACTTCTAAACATTTGTTTGCCGATTAGGGTTTTAGGAGAATTTTATTTTGAGTATTTGTCATTTTAATTGTAGGTGGGAGACAGAAGAGAAATTAATATTTCAAACAAATAACGCTGAAGAAAAATTATATAATTTAAATAATTCCGTAGCAACCTCTATTTTTTAAATTAACGTACTGATGTTTTAGTGGAATTGTTTTTCCCGTATTTGAAATCGCTGTTTCAGATGGGAAACAAACATCAATTAAGTTGAAAACGAGCCACCCTAAGCAATATGACCTTACCCGATCATTTTGCAGACGAGTGGTTAGTTCCTGTGGCGTTTATATGCGATACGTAGGAATAAAAACTCAAGCTACATATTTATTTTTAACGCATGGGTTGGACGCACCATTTTCTCAACTGTCTTAGTTAAAATTTGTATTTCGGTGTTGCATTTATACTGGAATTGTACTTAAAAAAAAGCAAACGACACGTCAATAGACACTTTTCTTAAGTTCGATATTATGATTTTATGCGGTAAAACTTTGTAAAACGTCACTGCCTGCTGAAGAAAAATAGATGACCGCGCCGTAACTTGAAAACATCAGGATTAAATAAATAAGAATGGGTCGGCAGAGGTAGATTGCCTAATCGCTTCGTAGATACATATCTCTTAGTTATATCAGTGCATATCTCATTTAGAAAATAATTGATAGATGTGATAAAAAAGAATAAAACAAAAGATTGGGCATCTGCCGCGTTCGTAGGCCGCATTTAGTAATTGTAATAGGAAAAGAAACAGCAAAGAAATTAACAACGTTTTGACAAATTGGAAATTCTGAATTTTCGAAACTACGTGTCCGATAGTTTAATAAACGCTGCCAAAAATATATTTAATTTATGGTGGACAATCAAGCCTGTTTTTAAATTTTATATGCAATAATTTTTTTTTTAATCTCGATCTTTGAAGCACACAGCTATTTCGTTTTTTTTTCTTTATCAAACGTGTGCAACGTTTGATAACTAAGTTGTGAAACCACGATTTTTCTCAGGTCTTCTCGAGTATTCGGGTATGAATACCGCACGGACTTACAAAGCACACCAAAGTTTCCTCCTAGTCTTGTCTTGAGAAAAATAAGAAGAAAAAAGAAATTGAATATTCAATCCGTCTCGAGTTCTTATTACGGTACACAACTGATCTTCGATACTTGAGAGATCTGAAAATGTGGTCGGGCGACAAGAAAAGAGCTGTGATAATCCACACCAAAATGTTAAATAGAGCTTCGAGTACCTATTGCCGAAAGAAAGCGGATATAGCTTGATTTTATGAAGACCAACGAAATCGACAATGTACCACGTACTCTACGTATTATTTTTTGCACTCACGTCCAGGCGTCATTGAAATTTTAATAGTAAAGAAAAAACTGTTCTAGTTGCTACGTCCAAAATACTCGTAATTTAATTAGTATCGTCTTTCTTTTAAATCATTACCGCGTAGGTTGCATTGATAACGAGCATCGAGTGCAAAAAGAGCGGAAAAAAAGAATTAAAAAAAAAAGTTTGAGAGACTTGAGGAATCATCATTTTGTACACTCATCCCACGAACGTACTAATAGCGTGATAAATTCTAGCATATTCTTCCAGTATGGTCGACATTCATATATATTTTCAGTCGATTCTCTTTATTGACTTTATACATTTTTGTACTGCCGTCGAAGCGAATGTTTTCAAGGGATGCTATTGAATAACGTACGATGCGTAATGCGGGCCGACGCTGACGTAATTGAGCCAAGCATTTAGGTTTTTTTTTAATTTTTATTGCTGCTTAAGTGTATCCTACCATTTAGTGACAGAAGCGAGCTTAATCTTAAATCTACCATCCGATGGTTACGTTTTTACATATGAATTAAGCCGCAGCATTCGTAACTTGTCGGGATGTTAAACTATAAATTAAATTCCGTTCTTGCAGGATCCAAGTTATAGATTTACGTTCCAATGAACGTTTCCGAGAAACTGTGCACGGTAAAAATGACGTTTTTGCGTTATATTGTACACTCATTCTCTCTCGATATTACTGTAAACGAATAACTCGCCGGTGGCTATGCGATACGTCCAAGCGGGAGGTATTAATAAATCGACGCTACTTGTAATCGGTTAAATTAGAAAATTGTCCAGTTCCAAAAGCATTCATACACCTTTGACACTGTATAGTATGTATTTGCATCGTTCTTATTTTTTAATCACGATATAGCATTCGAAACAATGTGTAAAATATTAGATACCGAAAATAAACTTTTGTTTGGCGATACCCTTTCGTTCTGGTGTGAAATTCTCTTTCCCGGCGAGGAAAAATTTTTTTCTCTTTGCAATCTAGTAAACAAGATTGAAGATGTGAAATTAAATGATAAAAACCTTTTGCACATGATCAGTGAATTATCAGTTTTATACACATTTAAGCATGTACTGTACAGATCACACGTAAGACGATGGTTCTTCAATGCTTCGATTTTGATATTGTTGTCCTGCCGAAGTAAGAGAAAAACAATGGTTAAGTGGTGAAGGACATGGATTGAAGTTGAGGTAAAAATGTAATCTCTTAAAACGACTTTTCGCCGAAATTTTTTTTTAACTTGGAATTTGTTTTTTAATATCGGAGGGCTGTACCAATATGACTTGTAAAGAAACTTACGTTTGCATTTGCTTGCTGCCGCTCAGAACGATGTACGGCGATTGGGTCTCTTTCTGTTTGGCTTGCAGAAGATTTAGAGTGCCTAATGGAGTGTCAGTCGACGACATACGCTTCATCAGTACCTCTTGTTCAGCTTTTTTCATTCTTTTTTCGACCTTATTTTTTCCTGGACCTTTGCCATGGAATTTGTGCGATAGGTATCTAAAAGCCTCCTTGGCGCACAAGACGTGACCATCGTCGTCGATGTACTCCAACTTGACATTGGGCTTGAAGCCGTCCCTCTCCTTGAAGTCCGAAGTGGGACCATTGAATCTATCCCGACGTCCAAATTTATCATCATCCCTACGAATCAGACAGATCGTTTTTTACTACAAGAGTAATTTCAAAACAACTAAATATAGAGCGTTAATAGTAACTAGCACGCTAGTTATTAGACCACAGTACCGGTATGTTTTTCTAAATCACTTTTCTAGGTGTTCCTGTACGAGCAAGCGAAATATAGATATATTTTTTTACTTTATGATCCATCTTGTAGCATTTAATAAGATGACAATAGCCGAAGAATGGAATTTAGAAACTTTAGTGTTCATTACCCGTAAGTTTTGTCCTCAATGGAATAATTCTGAGCTTGGAGATGTGCAAAACGAGACGCTGACGGGCGATTCGTATCTTCCTTTTGCAAGTAGCCTTTGCTCATCGCGAGACGCAAAGCTCCGCCGACACCTTGGCCTAGTGATGGTTCCGCGTCAAGGATCGCCGCTTCCATCGCGACCGGTTCTGTTGCTGCTTTTTCTGCAATTGCAATAAAATAAATAACATATTTTAGAATACTTTTTTCATTTTCTATCGTTGTGGAAATCGTACCTAACTGCACGCTGTTCCAAGCTCCGCGTCCATCACCTTCCTCTCCATCGATCGAGGCCTCCTCTTCAGCACCGTCGACTTCAAAGTCCTGTCAGCCAAACAATTTCCGCGTGAAAAGTCATCCACCCACCGGCGGCTACAACACACATGGCAGTAGACAAAATAGCTAATAGTCGGATGACATTCAAGTTACTATTACCATAATTTCCTGGTCGTTCTCCTCGCGATTCCCTGCAAGTCCATAAGTTGGAATATCACCGAGTGTCCTGCAGAACTCAGCTGTGGCGTTCAGAGTTATATTCCCCGATGGATTATCATCCGCGCTTTCATTTTCTCGTTTAATCGTCGCCGCGACTCTGTCGATGCTCGAAGTTTGCGGCTGCTTCAAACGCTGGGCCTTCTTTAGAGCCAATTCGAACTCCAACTCTCTGTCGTCGTCCTCGATTTTTACTCCTGACAGATCTTCTGTCGGAGCTATAAACAGACATATACGATATACGAGTTGTGTGAACAATTGGGCAATTTTAATTCAACTACTCTCAATGGTTATTGAAATCCTTCCATATCTCTCGAACGACACACTATATCGAGCTGAAAATTTGCACGCAATTGGAATATTAACTCAAAAGTTAGGCAACGTTTTCCGAGGATTTACGTGTTGTTTCGTCAGCTATCTTCATTCAAAAAGCCGAATAACTTATAGCTACTTTAGTTTTTAATTTTAATTCGTCATATTTTATCTAAGAATTTGAATTATCAAAATTTGAGTGGAAATTTGCAATCAGCGCCCTCGAAAGCCCTCGAATACCAAATTCCATACGAATCGATTAAATTTTTACATTTTGCTCCGCCATTTTGACTATCTGAATTTTGAGTACACGTCCGTAGTCAGCGACCTCGTAAACCTCCGAGTGCCGACTTTCATTCGAATTAAATCAACTTTGAACTTTAGTCCGTCATATTGGATCCGCCATTTTGAAGTTCTGAATTTTGTTCTTTATTCGTAATCAGCGACGAAAAACCCTTTTTTTGTTGTCGCTGACGGAGTTAAATTTAAATATGACGCGAAGTTCAACTTTGCACATTGCTTCTTCATTAACTTTCATTTTTAGCAAAGCTTCCTTTTTGAGGAAATTTAAATTAATAAATAAATTTTCTCATAGAGGTGACGGAGAAAAATGAAATTTAATGAGGAAGCAATGCGCAAGGTTCTACTTTGCATCATTTTTTGTTGTATTAATAAATTTCTGGATACTTACTCTCGTAATCGTCCAAGTCCATAATTTCGTCAGAAGGTTCATCCTGGGGTTTCATCTCCGTGTCCTTGCGACTTCGCCTGCTACCAAGATCTCTTAGATAATCGGTACTGTCTGGTATAAGATCATCAGCTTTCAGCATCTTTTTCCCCCTTATCTTACGTACTTTTTTCTTTGGTTTCTTGAATTTGGCGAGTTCCTCCTCGTTATAATATTCGCTCGCCAGTTTGGGTTCGGCCAATTTCAGCGTCTCTAGTTTCTTGTTGGCCAATCGATGTTTGACAATTTCGGTGCGACGATGCCGTAATTCGCTGGCGTTATCCAAACCGAGAGAAAAGCTCTGTTTCTTCTCACCCTCGATTTCCTCGTCGTATTTGTCGAGTACGGTATTCTTCGGCAACCCAAATTCATCTAAATTATTCTCATCGTAGGCGTCGTAACCGGGTTTCTTTGTTTTGTTGATGATACTACGTTTGTAGCGTTCGTCGTCTTTCATATTAACATTAACGAGTACGTCGTTCTCCTCGTCCAGCACACCTTTGTCTTTCAGTGTCAGAATTAATGTTCGACCTTCTTCAAAGTTTTCCTAAAAATCAATACAACTCGATTATTTAATCGGCCTGTAAAATGATTTAATAATATATCAAATAGAGATTACTATATCATGTTCCACTCTAAGACCTCTCAGATCTTTTTCGGTATATGCTGTACCACGCTGAATCTCTTCTTCCTCCTTCACCAGATTTCCGATACCGAATTCTTCGTCCAATTGATCCAACATCTTGGCCTATGTCATGAATAATTATTATTGTTATGACGGAAGTTGCTATCATTAATTTAATCTTCATTCATATAATAATCGTGATCACATAGAAAAAATCATTTAGTCTCAAAATAAAAACAATAGTCGTAATTCCCAATTATCAAACCTGTTTCTATAGCCTGGAGTTAAATTTATATTATGACTTAATGTATTTTCCGCGATAATAACACTATATTTATTTCCTACATTATTTTTATCTATGTAATATGTGTCAATAATAAGATTGTGAGTTACTAAGCAATTCAGCTGCAGATCCGGTCTCACTTATAGACCAATACTTGCAAAAATAAAATCGTATAAGAGAATTAATAAGACATACGTCCAAATCGCCGACAGTAAATAATTGTTATTGAATCGTTTTCCTGAATTTTATCAAAAATAGTCTTACCCTCTCATCGGCCTTCCTTTTCTCATCCTGTAATCGCCGATTTTTCTCAACCCATGCTCTGGCATCGTCGTCCGAATCGCCGTCCGCATCCTTCTCTCCTCCCAACAATTTAACTTTGGCAAGATTAGACTCGATTTGCCTTTTCTGTCTCTGGACATTGAGCTTTTCCTTGATTTTCTGGGTTTTCAGACTCTCATTAGCATTGGTGGCTGGCTTGTGATAAAATTCTCCCAAATCGTCTTTTATTTTATTCGGATCGGCTTTGGATGTAGTAGCTTCTACTTCAAGAGGCTTTAGACCAAGTTTTGCTCTCAGTCTGTTAGTTTCCTCTATGGAAAGAGACGCCTGTGATGAGCCGCCCTTTGGCGGTGATGCATCTTCTCTCTGCGTTTTGGATATCTCTGGTGGAGGTGGTGTTGGGAGATGCGAACCTCTAGAGATTTTTGGTGGTGGAGGCGCGCTGACAATTTCAACTGTGAATAATAGAATTACAGTTTAGAATTTATTTACCATTTGCATTTATACATTTCTCCTTATACCCTATGCATAAAAGGAAAACACAAATTTATATATATTTCCCGGAATAACAACACAACAGGTTGCTATCCGGACCCGCTCATTCTGGTGGGACGGATAGCATGTGTTTTTAACACGGCCTCATTAACACTTTGAACTCAAGTTTGTAACAAATATTACAGAACTATAACTTGAAATATTTTTTAAACAAAGTTGCAAAGTAAAATACTTGCACACAATTTCCTCAAATTTTCATTTTGAGGTCTCAAAGCTTTCTCATAAACACAAAAATTAAGATAACTCTTCAGGCTTCTCAAGCCTGTAAATACTGCAGAGGAAAATAAAAATTACGGAAGTAACGTGCAAGGTTTTACTTTGGAATTTTTAAAGTATTATATTGAAATACGTTTATTACCATCGCTGTCGTAGTCTTTGCGTTCTTTCCTCTTGTGTTTCTTATGATGCCTATGTTTTTCCGTCTTCTCGCGTTCCGGCGAATATGAACGTGATCTACTACGATGACGTTTCTTCTTCGTATCGCGCACTTTCTCAGTCTTATGACGTTTATTTGAACCCATTGTACAAATTTATTTAACAATCAAATTATTCTATGTCTTTCTGGATAACTTGACAACACACAACACCTCAAACCTCAAAACGATTGCCTACGAATAAAGTGAGGCTAATGTGCGGGGGCTAATGACAAATATGCCAATATGGCGTCGTTGTCGTCACTCGAACGATATTAACATCCGGTCAGTTCGATATATCGCACTTCGAGTCGTCATCTTGCGAGTTGACTACGTACAATAGCGTCTATATCGAACGGATAGTCGATTATCGAATGTCGCGAGCCGCGCGGATCTTAGTTAATTCAAACACAGATATTAAATATAGAATAGTGCTATTAATCGATTGACTGTTAAACGCTTTAATTAGAACTACCAATCACAACCAAACTACTGTCAAACGATTGGTATAATTTTAAAGAATTAGGTTCTATATATAATGTAATATATATACCTACCTTTATCCAGCCCATAACATCTCTCTAGTTAGGAAACAACCGTCATCTTCTTTTTGGTCATAAATTTTATCCATTTATTAGAACTTTTTTATCTTTGAATTTAGGGGATTTCCTGAACTAATGACGCTCTCGCCACAACATGGTCATTTTTGAACCGGTCAATTGACGATCACGTGACGGTCAATTGACAAAAAATGACCGATCATAAACTCGACTCAGGCTACCATAACATGGACATGGAGCTAATTCCAAATCGTCGTTAGCTTTCCGATAAATAGCAAAACGGAATTTCGAATTCGCAATTGGCTACACAAGTAGGTAGTCTGGTGTTGAATTTGGGCGAAATAGGTAAAGGGGTGCAAATTTTATCAGGTTTTACATTTTTCGAAAAATTCATGTTATTGCTTGAATTTTCGCAAAACTTGAGGCAGCAAGCCCAAATTTTGTATACAAACGAAATACTATTCAGTAATGTTTAAGTACCGAGTAAAGCCGCTAGCGTAATAGTCGAAAGACTAGTTTGGATCTCATCACACTTGTTTGATCGACTAAAGCCAGAAATTGGCATACTGTATAGAACCAAAAATAAAATAAAATTGTTTTTCATCATCATCATCATCATTAACTACCGAGTTTTCTCTGAATTGGTACAATAGTTCAGATTTAAGGAGCTGTTCAATTTTTCAATTTGCCATTCTTTCAATTTTCGAAAATGTTGAGAACGTGAAATAAAAATTAGTTTACACACCCAATATTTTATTTTATTTTTATTTTTTATTTATTTTATTTTATTTATTTTATCTTCTTGTGATGGATCTTGAAAACAAATATGTTGAAAATGATATATTGAAATAATGAATATATTATTTTGAACATTAAAAAAAAAAAAAGAATAAAAGATTGAGATTGTCAATATTTTGTAATAAACACCTTTGGCTAAAAATCAACACATGTACATAAGTATTACAAGAATGTTTGATATTGACTTATAGAATTTTATTTTCGAAAGACATAGTTGCAACAAATAAAGCTGCAAAGTAGAGGCTTGCAAATTGTTTCCTTTTCTTAGTCCGTCGTCTACAAAGCTTCCTCTCTGAGGAAGCCATAATTGATCAACGGATTTCCTCATAGTGTCTTTTAGTCCACACAGCTCGTGTGGACGACAGACTAAAAGAATGAAGAAGCAATTTGCAAGTTTCTACTTTGCAGCTTTTTTTAAAATTATTCATCGAATATTCTGTTGCGTGGGATTCGATGCAATCAAACAACAAACAAGAAAAAAAAGGTCACCTGAAAGTTTTGTCGTTTTTCGTCCAATCTTGAACTATATTCAGTAAAATTTTCAAGTAAATAATGTAGATTGTAAAGGCAGAAAAAATATAGAAATTTTATCAAAAATATTTTAAAAAATATAACATAAAATATAAAAAAAATATTAAATCATATTTTATTGCAAGTGAATAAAAGAAAAAGTTTAGATGAAAATCTTGCTGTACCTTTTTGATACCGCGATACCACCCTAAGGAATAGGTTCCGCTCCCTGTGGAATACCCCATAAATAATAATTCAACATGAATTAGAGTTTGTTTCTCATTAAATACCAATTCCACTGGAATTGGAATTTAAATCTGATTAAATATTAATTCCACTGAAATTAGAATTGAAATTGGCATAACTATTAATTCCACTGGAATTAGAATTTAAATTTGAATGAATTACTAATTCAACATGAATTAGGATTTAGATTTAAATAAATTACGAACTAAAATGGAATTAGGATTTATGTCTACAAATAAACTACTAATACCTCACGAAATTAGAAATTGAGCGGAATGACACTACGAAATGGTACGAATCTGCCCATTCCTAATATCCCATGGTAACTCACACAGGATGAATCCTGAATATCTCTTCAATTTCCCTAATATTGTTAAGAATACCTGTAATTTATAAAACAAATTATATTTATATACAAAAAAATCATAACATCAATTAAAACGAAATTTCGACATAAACAGTAAAACCCCAATTGCTCCGTCATGTAACGTAGTTTCAAAATAAAAAAGCTGCAAAGTAGAACTTTGAACACTGCTCAAATTAACTGCACTTTACGAGAAAAAAAGTAGCAGTACCCAAAAGAAAAATATTGCCCTTGATTCGAAAAAATGTATCTCCTCTTACATTATTCCACATTACGACCAGACAATTTTTTTCAAGCTCATACTATTCTTAACAATCGATCGTCTCACATTTTTCATGTAAATCTTTTTGCCTTAATAAAACATCGATGACTAAAATACCGTGGAATGTCACATTTGTAGAAGAAGAACAAGAAGAAGAAGAAGAAGAAGAAGAAGAAGAAGAAGAAGAAGAAGCGAGAAAAGCTCCTGGGGAGACAGAGCAAGTTTATCCGTTGGAATAAAGCCATTATTATCCGCGGTATAGTAGCTACATACGCGGTCATCGAAGGGTCTCTCAAGGAGGATATGGAGGGCGGGTTCGTTCGACGGGAAAGCAGGAGCGGGTGGATCTTTGGAGAGATGGTTCGAGAGAGAGAGAGAGAGAGAGAGAGAGAATCCAGCTTTGGAATGGAGAACGGGATGACACCGGGGGATCTCGACGGAGCGAGCCAGCGAGCGAGGGGATCACGCTGAACGAGACCCCTCGGCTCCACGGTCCGTACGCGCGCATTCCCCACGTTCCCCCCTTGTGAAACGAACGAGTTGCCGCGCGCTCTCAACCTGCCGATTCTCTGCCGACATCGTTGACTTCTCTACGGTTGTGTATACAGAGTCGAGCGGGCATCTCTTTGGTATGGGACTACGGCTATATGGCAACTGGGAACGGACGAAGCATTGGCCGCGAGTGCGAGAAAAGGGCAAGAGCTTCACAGAGTCAAAAGAAGGGGGCGGAGGGGGGAGAAGCGGCGTGGGGGAGGAGGGGGCAATGGAGTAGCACCACCATCGTGCGGCGAACCACATTCTCTACCTGTGTGGCAAAACGCTCACTCCGAGACCCCAAGGGGCATTCTAAAACAAAGACGACTCTCGAACCGTGGGCGCGCACGTTTGTTCCAACGTCACCCTCATTACGAAACAATTTCTGCATGCCCGCCTTCTCTCTGCCGTCTTTTCGCTCCTTCTCTCATGAGAGAGCGCTCTGCTCTCAGCATCTTCTCGTTATATCTCTATTTTCAAAAGTACCATCGGTCCCTAGTTCATGCGTTATGTCGTAACGCCAATCCGCCACAGAAAGCTGATTTTGTTGGGTAAAGGGCTTCACTGGTAACAGGATTTGATAGAAAAGGATTTAAAGAATCCGTTTATTCTTTATGTTCAAAATCCCTCAGGATGTTCCTTATGAAATTTTTTGTATTTGCCCAAAGGAAAAAAGATTCAGTTTTCCCGTTAATTACTATAAAATCATATATACTGGCAATACAAAAAAAAAGTGCGTTATCTTAACGCCTCTTCCGTATATCGTCCGCTGTAAACACTTTTCACATGACTTAACGTGTATAAATAGAGGACGCACCTAGCGTGTGTTGATTTAACACGTCTATGGGTTTGGTTCTTTAGATGACCTTTAAGATTTATGCATCTGCAATTGTAAAAGTTCGGACAACAATAAACATAAATCATCATTCTGAGACAATCATTTCTGACACACTCTTTTTACAATTTTGATTATCTAAATGCGGAATTGTTTTTTTATCTGAGACAATCATTTCTGACACACTCTTTTTCCAATTTTGATTACCTAAATGCGGAATTGTTTTTTTATCTGCTATTTAATTTTAAGGCCTCTGTTAATGAATTAATGGATCGCCGTAGCTTCTGGACTATTGCTAGGAGAAAAAATTGTAATAAGCAATTTTGTTACTTCTTCGATTAATCTAAATGCGGATTTAATAAAAAATGTTGAGTTAAATTTTAAAACACTTGTTAAGCGGAGAGTTTCAGATCAAATGTACGGATATTTAAAGACTAATATTTAACTTACATGGTCGCTAATATTATTGGAAAAAATTATGTACTATTGATTTATGAAAAAAAAAGAAATTTTTTGTCAGTTAGCTAAAGCAAAGCTAATTCGGGTCAGCTACAATATTTTCTTTTTTAACTTTACCCTGCACACTTTCGAAAGAGAACTCAAAACTTCGTGCGGAATACCTCTCATGCTATATACTACACATTGAATTTGGAATTAGCGTTAGATTTAAAAAAACAACAACAAATCGATTTCTATAAAGCACAAATATTTTACAAAGCAAAAAAAGTGGTCTACTTCTCATAACTTTGTAAATAATTGGGAGAAGGAAGGGAAAGAAATCTGATAAAAATAAAACCTCTATAGTCTTCCCCTTTACATTTGATACTGTTATTTTTGCGAAAGACGTTTTTAAACGATTACTCACAGTAATTTACACGTCCTTTCAGCTTTTTTTTTTTTTTTTAAATCTTAACGTATTGACATAAATGTTTAGAGTCCAGCGCGGTCTGGCGTACTATATCGCCAAGAAGTATAGCTGTACATTTGAACGTTCCTCCTTCATTTCACCTTCAACGAATCAACAAACTAAGATTAAGCAGTTGTTCCACAAATCGCGAGACCACTTTTACCACCCAACGATAATGTACACGAGCTACGTATTTTAACAGGAAATAGATGCGAATTTGCGTATTTTAATCTCATCAGAATATCGATGATTCCGCGAAATAAATATATGATTTCACTGCCTTTTTATAACAACGAGTTTACTACCTGTATAAGGAAGATTGTTTATCAATTTTGGCTTCCTCATAGAGGAGACTTTGTGAAAAATGGAAATGCTCAAAGTTCTTCTTTACAACTTTTATAATTAAAAAAAATGATATATAAGGAAGCAATGTGCAAAGTTTTACTTTGCGACTTTTTTTCAATTTCAATTAGAAGTTTTTCCAATTTATCTCTATATTTTTGGTAGCTAGAGGAGCACAAGATAAAGTGACAATAATTAAATACTAGTTTCTAGTCTACTTGCGTGAAAAATCTCACATATATCCATCGTGCTGTTTTCTGAAGATATAAGCAATTGAATTTTGATACTCACGGTCATTAAATATAATAAAATGTAGAATCTACACCAAAAAAAAAAAAACGACGTTACACACGCCTCAGAAACGCCGTAATAAATACCGTTGCATCATATTTTCATTACGTACAAAGTTTTGGCTCTCCTGCTTAACATTTTCAGAAGTTAGAGCGAAAATCTAAATATCTTTTGATAAATTTTTCGTTTGTATAATATTTTAGTTCATTTGTTGAAGTGATTACGAACAAAAATTTATTTTTTCGAAAAATACTAAATTCTATAAAATCCGAACCGCTTTATCAACTTCGTCGAAATTTAATACCAGACAACACTGAACGTGTATTTAGGCAATTCGTTAGACCGATCACGACGTTTTTTTTCGAAAAATTAAAAATTCTATAAAATCTGTATATATGGATATATCTTTTTCAAAATCACACCAATTAAAGAGGAGTTACTACTCTAGTTGTGTCCCAAATTTGAGCTCGATCCATGGCGCTGTTCTTGAGTTATGGACGATTGAATTTTCTGTGTCTGGAACGCACAGACGTGATTCTGATTCTGAGTGTGCATGAAAACCTCCAAAATTTTCATGAGAACAAAGCTTCCTCTACGAGGAAGCAAAAAATAAAAAATCCTTTATTCAACCTGTGTAAAAAGTTGCTTAAAAAAATGAGATGTTATACAGTGTAATGTATGGAATAGTTTGTCCCTAACTATGGGTATAATTTTTAAAAACCCAAAAATTGGGTTCGGAGAAAACTGGTTAACCAACTTGGTTTTGACCCTTTCACAAAAATGTCTCATTCCAATTTCTGATTCATAGACTTTCAATCATATCGAACAGTTGACATTGACAAAAAAAATATGACACGCAGAAAATGTTAATTTTTTAGGTTCTCGGCCCCCTTAAGAGGTCAGTTTCATGAATCGCGAAAAAAAAAAACACTCAATGTCGGTAGTAAATTCCATACGCGCACTCGAAACAGGGTTCGAAAAATGAAACGACACTCCTGAATTGCGTCACGGTGATGTCTAAAAATACCCACCGGCATACCTTGTGGCGCGTATTTATGCAGATTTCGATGTATTTCGAGAGCCAAATCTGCGGATTTAGACCGATTCGATCGATTTGCAAATACATTTCATTAGGTCGACCACCGAAAGTCTCGAGCATGATATTCGCAGTCTTTTCTAAAGTTTGCCAGGATCTAAAATCTAATAATCTTACCTGACTAATCTAGTCACACCTTTTTTAGGCGAATCGAAAGAATACTTTTGATACTATCGAACAAAGCTGGGCAAAGTACTTGAAGTACAATGTACATCACGTAAAGCTGTAACAAATCTGAGTTTGTTTATGGAGAATTACTTGCTGTTATAATAAAAATATATCTGTGTTGTGACAACAAATTTTGAATAAAAAAATTAGTTTGACGGGACAAGAATTTAATTTATATTACAATTTAATTTATAAACAATTACGAGTGAGCGATTTCACATACTTGCGTTGTAGCAACGAAATTTTGTTGCTGAAGCAATAAGTAAATTTCATCGAACAAACGCTTTTTCTTTAGAGTAACAAAATCTTTATTCTGCATGTATTGTCAAACTATTCCATTTTTCAGTCCATTCTGATATGCATAGGTCTGGCTCTTGTACCTGCTTGACTTTTTTCACACTGTTATCTGAACGAAATTTAGAATTTGTCCGAATTTTGAAATAAAAATAATTCTTCGTCGAAAATTAGAAAAACAAGCCTGCAAAGTAGAACCTTGCAAATTTTCATACAATTTATCGTTATTAGTTTTATTTATTTTTTTTTAAATCGACATTTCCCCATTTTTCATTCAATAGCAAGAAAGACTTTATCAAAACAGGAACATAATTATACTAAAAACATAAGCATTAAACTTTTGTTATTCGTACAAAAAAATGCGAGCCGTAAGAATAAGCTCAGTATTACAAAAATTGCTTCATTAGTATCGAATCTATAGCTTTTCAATGATATCCATTAAGTGATGTTTAATGTGCATCTGGACGTAACGACTATAGTTATCACAAAAAAAATATGTTTCATTATGTCTCTATTTGAATGTAAACCGATATAAATAATCGCCTCTGTGAATACGTAAATTGTCTTTTCTGAATGACTAAAAATTGCAATACCATAATTTCGGCTAAGAACGAACACTCCTTGAATACATTCAGGACTAGACAATTTCCCAGGCTTAAAAAAAACGGACATTTTTTGAACATTTGAAATTCTATGTACCAAAGGTTTTCCAGATTTCCAGTAAATAGAGCGGCCACGCTACAGAAGCTATGCTGAGAAGTTATCGATAAAAAAGCTAATAAAAGGAGCAAGGATAAAATTACAACGAACACGTGCAACGGGTAAATATCTATATTTTTAAAATATACATACTCAATATACTTTACAGAAACACTTATTAATTATTTACAATGTTTACACGATTCACCTATTCACACATTTTACATCGCTGATATATGACTATATTTTATTAACAAAAGTTTTGTACAAATTTACACGCGGTATCGGGGTATCATATCGACGTTATTATTCTTCTTCTTTGTCTTGGACCTTTCCTCCGTTTGCAGAAATAATAAATAGTAATCCTTATAAGCAGGTACGGGTTTCACGTTGATATTATTATATTTTTATAATATAATAATATACGCCTGTGTGTGTTTGTGCATCCATGAATGGTGAGTGTATATACCCCACGAAGCGCCGTCCGATTATTTCACAAAGTCAAACTCTTAATAAACGAGTGATTGCCCGGAATAATAGTCAGCAATATTCGAAGTGATTCTGGGGAGAGACTCTCGAAGCAGCGATATATTTCGTAAGCCGACGCCAGGTATCGGAAAACAAGTGATCTAACGCTTTAACATAATGCGTACCAGTGACGTCTTATTTCGGGTAAGAAATTCATACCGATTCTCCGGTGAATATCTTAATAATGAATGCAAGAAAGGCGCCGACAAATAAGTGCCAGTACATTGTGCGTTCCGGCGCGGCGGTCTGGCACAAAGTCGGGATCCACCGATTCCATCATCAAGCCACCGTCAATAAACGCGTACTGCCCTCGAGAAATACGAAAACGATGACGACGACGACGACGACGACAATGACAATGTCGAGTGATCGCTGGGCTTTACGATATTTCAACGTTGCGAAAGGGAGGCGCGGTTATGGGTTGGTAGCACCTGCGGATGCTGCTATATTAGTCTATACCGGTTTTCTCTCTATAGACTTATTAATAAATTATACACGCTTCTCCCAAGGAGGTTCGGGTTCTCGTGCGAGAACTCGCGGGGCGACCGCGACAACACTTTCTTGGTTCATAGGCCGCCGAGTTGGTTGATTACTGAAACAGTAGAGAATGCGGCAGCGTCACACATTCGCGCGAACCCTGTTCTTCGGAAAATGACGAGATTCCTTTAAACGCGGCCTGCGTTTTTTCACGCCTGGCCCTCTTGTCGAGCTATCGGCAACTATGGAGCAAGCCATTATGATACAGCAGCTCTTGACTTACTCGGATCCCGCATCCGTTGAAACACCATACAATTAAAACACTATTTAACATGTCCGGGCATCGATATCGCTCCTAATAATCGCACTACATTTATTTCTTCTTGCTGCTTAAAACAAAAAAGCGAGTGCTTCCGCTTTTGAAGCTGGAAGGTTTCGGTTCCGTACATCGGTTTTGTTTACAGTGTGCGCGTCGCGATGAGCTCGACAAAGAGATAGATAGATAGATAGAAGAGAGCGAGAAGAGAATATTTTTCCCTCAACGGCATCCACATCCCAGTACTGCCATATCCTGATAATTTTTCAAGACAACTTTGTTCTCCTCGTCGAGATAAAGCATAGAGATTGAACTGAGTGCGGTTGGGACACAACAGGCTTTTGGTACCATGCTCGGATTCGTCGAATATACGAGATTTTGGACAATCGCGTGATTCGTCGAGTTGAGATGATCGGCGAGTGGAAATGGACAGTCACCGTGACAATAGAAGGCGTCGTAGCCCGGCGGTGCGACGATCCAATCGTTCCAACCGACATCCGCGAAGTCTACGTAAAGTGGATGTCTTCTACAATTTTCACGTCCGTCCTTGCGGCGATTCTTACGAAGTGTCGCCCGACGTGCTCGTCTCTCCATTATCTCGGTTGCCGAGGACATTTTTTTTCTACCATCGTCGGTGTACGTGAAGAGGGTTGGCCTAGCGGTGGCCCACGTCTCGTTGCTCTCATCCACGCTTCGACGAAGTCTCACGTGCTTCTCTCTTCTAGCTGTCTCTCCCCCCGCTATCTGAACGAGCAGTCCGTGATTGTGATTTCTTTCTTCCAGCCATCTCGACACCGCTGGATGAACGTCAAGACTTATCGTGCTGTTGCTTCTAGAGTCTATCGTTTTTCGATCTATCAGTCTGAGAAGCGGTTTGCTTTTGCCCTTTACCCCTGGCCTCACTATATCGTGAACCAGTATTTGCAGCAAACCGTTATTTCTCTTTGCACTCTCGTCGCTTCCTTCGTCTACCGAATTTTCTGATAACGCAACGCGCGACAAGCTTAGCTCGGCGGCCTGCAATTTCTCCCCCGTTGGCACACCGTTCACGTCGAACGACAGCCGAAAACGATTCGGCGACTCAAATTTCTCGTCCAACTTGCTCTCTGAAATTCAAGGAGAAAATTAACATTAAAATCGTTGACATAAAGAAAATCGTTGTAAAAATAGTTTTCTCGAAGAATTAGGGTCTAACGATTATTTAGGGTAGATGTACCGGTTGTGGTTACTATAAGTATTTTACCATTTTTAAAATATCTAAGATTTTAGAAATATCTATGTGTATTTTGAACTTTTAGATGTGTGCAAAACACCAAGTGCAATTAATCAGTTGCACAGCCGAAAAATATACCGTAAGCTTGCTATCTAACTCCTGTGAATTTACATAAGGAATGGAGAATTTGGTAAAATGAATGATGATCCTTCGTTTTTTCGTGTAGTATTTTTTTATACGAATTGACGTTAACACAATAAACGTTTCCAAAATTGAAGGCGCTTTGAAAGATCAGGACTGAATACAGATAAAAAACAATTATATCCACAAAAACGTACTAAAGTATTGGGGATGGTCTACCCCAATTTAGAGTGACGGTGCATTAGAAGTAATTTAAAAAAAAAGGCGGACCAGGCCTATTTGCGACGACGAAGTTCTACGACTCAGGATACTTGAGAACGTTACTTCGACGATACCATTGACAAAAGAAAGAAAAGGAAAACTTCGAGAGTCTGTTTTCCGGTGTAGGTCGATATCGAATACAAGTGGTTTGCTGTGAATTCCGGCCTGGGGACCCCAAGACCATTTTACCCTCTAAAGTCTTGTGCTTGTTCATAGTCCAAATGAAATATCGTGACAGACTTTTTTCAATTCTTAAAAGGGTCTATCGGGACACCGCGATAAGGCTAAACGAAAGGTTTAGGCACAACCGCACCTACGACTCTCGTGGAATGAGTCTTGAGGGAAATGAAACGTCTAGGGATGCAAGAAATGCAATGAGATAACTTTTAACTTCTACCTAAATATTATCGTAATAAAGTAGATGTACCTTATGGCCACCCTGAAAAATTTCCAAAGTTTTTTCGTTTTTTTGATGATCTTTTTCGTAATAGGATATAATTTGATATTCTCAAAATAAAAATACTAAGGATTCTCTGAGAATAGAGAAAATAATGGATCTATTGCAGAAGATAGTATTTTATCAGTTGTTACGTTACTGTACGTTGATATTTTTTACGAATTTCAATATTCCTCAACGCAATTACTGTAAGATTATAGAAAGTACTGTCAAGTTACTACCAATAAAGAAAATGACAAAAGTTTTCCAATATTTCATCACAATTGGAATTTTGTCGCATCTTTATGGTTCAATATTGCAAAACATCTTGTTGGAAAATTGCAGTATTAATTTTGTGAAATATTGTTAAACATATTTTTTTTAATTAAATAATTTCAGAAATGTTTTAGAATCAGTTTGTTGAAACGTTGGAACAGGTTTTTCCTTGTTTCGATAATATTTCAGAATTTCGTGTGCATGATTTTAGTTTAGAATTCTTAAGATTTCTTACGTCACATGAAGTTACATTTCAAAGATAACTTTTAATGGAATCCGCTCTTTTAAAACCAAGGTAACTAAGAAACTGTAACGATATCATTTTCTGTCTCTTGCTTTTTATAATTCCCAACAGATTAGAAAGTCGCCCAACAGATATCAATAGGATGGTTTATATCTTGTCCATTTTATCCTGTTTTCTCTACGGTCATTCTTGTCATTGCAAGATCGCTGTAATATTTTAACAATATTGTTAATGAATTTCTAAACATTCTGCTAATATTGCAGTACTTCAAAGCAATATTTCTATCATATTTTCGAAATATTTCTGCGCTATGTGGAATGTTACGATATATTAGAATCGTCCACAAACGTTTCAAGTGTCACAACAGATACATTTATCCGGTAGTCTGTTTTTTACAATCTGTTCAATTAAAAACCGTACGATAGCATTACATCAATTTTAAACCGACTATAAAGTTT
This sequence comes from Perithous albicinctus, assembly GCA_964016905.1. Lineage (NCBI taxonomy): Eukaryota > Metazoa > Arthropoda > Insecta > Hymenoptera > Ichneumonidae > Perithous > Perithous albicinctus. The sequence goes on from OZ024689.1 coordinate 19,570,461, forward strand.
ATTTAACTTTCAACACATGATAAAAGTCATTTTTCACTCAGCTATAAAGTCCCTTTAAGTCAACTTTCGTTGATCTATATTTACAAAGTAGGTCGGAACTGAGAAGTAATTATGGGTAATTATCGTGATGTGTAGGTTTTTCAGCGTATATAATAGTATATTGTGCAACAAAGGCCGAAAGTTGGCGTCCCTAGGGCAGAAAAGGTCACTTTTCCACCATAGGGACGAAAAGTAATTTGCGGCTCATGTGCAAAATGCCACAAAAAACCTTTTTTTTCCAATTCAGTGGCTCAATTTGGAGAGGAAATGTTAAAATACTTCATAAAAAAACACGATTTGTTAGTTGCTACCAAGGAGACTATTTGATTGAACAAAATTGATTTAGCTTATAATAAATTCTGAAGCTAACGCAATAAACTAATGCCCATAATATTCAATACAATGAATATATAGATTAATCAATAATATTATTTGACTAATATTTAAAAGGCAAAAAATATCGTCTGTAAAATTCACTTTTTCGTAACACTTTCTGAGTACTATCTTGCGGGACTCAAACCTGAGCCTACGTGAACTATCGACTTGCTTAACCTATTTAATCTACCTAATGACCCGCACGATACACACTATAGACCAAACCGACTTCATGGATTTCGTATTCTTTAAATCCACAACAAGTACATTGCGAATAGCATTCGCAGCAATATATCAGGCGAACTTGGATTAAGGTTGGTGCTAGTGGGTTTTGGAGGTCACTGATTTTTCCGTTTTTATTTTCTAGGGTCAGTAAGTCTCCAATTTGTATATCTATGACTGAGAAAAGAAACACTGTAAATCCAAGTGGGTAGCTAAGTGTGTTATTCCCTATCCCTAACATTGTAATACGTTTTAACATATCTTAAGTGTGTTATTTTTAACATGTACAAGGTAGAACTTTTCAATGCACTTAAAGTGTGTTAAAACGTACTATAATGTTAAGGACAGGGAATAACACACTTGAACTACACACTTGGATTTACAGTGAAGTTGCCATATAAATTAAATAAATGTAACTTAATATATATTGTAATAGGCAACATAAATGATTCGAAACACTAAAATCAAACGTTAGTCGCATTCAATTGGATGAGCAAGTCATAGTCATAGCACACTCACTCAGCAAAAAAGTTTGCTGAGTGAGTGAGTGTGCAGTTAAGCTCACTACAGTGAGTGCGTGCGCAATTCTGCTCACTCACTGTATCAAATATTACTATTACTTTATTAAAAAAAATGTACTCATTCTAACAAGGTCGTTATTTAAATCAACGAATGATTTGACTATGACGTACGATTCGTGTACGGAATAATTTTTGGTCCTACTAAATCTACAGTTGTTAAATGCACTTATTTAAAAAAAGAAAAAAAAGTTATTTGGTGTAATCAGCAAGAGGTTTCTTTCAAAACAGAAAAGGCTTTAAAATAACTAAATATTTAGACTACCTGTCTCGTTGAATTAAAAACTCATTCGGTAGCCCAGACATTAAATCTCCTTTCGTCGAATCCAGAATTCTCGTTTACGAGTAAAATCCTTTATTTTCATTGAAACAAATATTCAAAATGAAGAGTTTGCATGACTAAACTAAATAACAATAGTTCCAATCATACCTTCAGATTCAGAACAACAAAGCATTCTTTTTAATGGAACATACCCACTTACAAGTCTGCGGGATAACATCCAATTACGAATAAGTTTTAATTAATCAATTGTTATTTGCAACTATGATTCGACTATGGCGTATTTATTTTCATAGAAAAGTTGTTGGTTCGACTAAATCTCTTTAGTCTCTTTTTTTCGCTATAAATCAGATATTAATTGAACGAGTTGCTTTTTTGTTTAACAAGTTGAACACCGTAGTTGCTTTATCAAGAATACAGATCTGTGCTCGAAGCTATCATAGTAATTGGCTAAATCACGGAATCTTCATCAACGTTAGGAGAGGAGATTGCTACGGAGGCGTAAAGACAGAGATAGAGAGGGACAGCGAATTGAGGCGAGTCATGCACCGATGCACGAGCCATTGCAACGTCACCTTGAAGCACGATTAATCGGTAAGCTGGTCACGCGCTCTCGCACACCCAAATGCTTCAACTGCTAGAACCTTCTCATAAAGTAGTATCCTGCGTTGTTAGTGCCTGGCCATGAGTCCCACGAGAGTAATATCGTAAGCAAGGAGCAATAGTTTTATTTGCCGTGCTCGGACATGTAAAAACAAACTTTTGGCAATTACTTTTGTAAAGCTTTAGTGACCGAGGATGGCGAAAGGATACATTGTTTTCACTGTAAATCCAAGTGTGCTATTTCCTATCCTTAACATTGTAGTACGTTTTAACACACTTTAAGTGCATTGAAAAGTTCTATTTTGCCCATGTTAAAAATAACACTTTAAATGTGTTAAAACGTTCTACAATGTTAAGGATAGGGAATAACATACTTAGCTACACACTTGGATTTGCAGTACGTACATGAAAAAAAACTATTGAAGGTGGAAGAATAACTATTGACAATTAATTGTTCAATACTGGATATCATGAGTGATCAATAATAACTAATGTGGACAGTTGTAAAAGTCTAATAGTAAACTCTATTTGAAAGCACAGAATAAATATTTCGGGAACTATCATTAATTTAAAAAAATTAGTGTTAAAATTAAATTATTTTTGTCCGACATTTTTAGTTGAGAGCTTAAAAATCGTATTGTTTTACGATTATTATTTTTTCTCAATATGTATTAATCATATTACACCATAACGATCTGTTGTGAAAGATAGTATTTGAAATTAGTAATACGTTATTTAAAAATAGTCAGTAGACCTTCAGTAGTATGCTATTCCAACAGTCTGTCAATTTAGCATTGGTGAATAGTTTTTAATAGTACAATAATCCTTATTGCTTTCAATAGTTTTTTTCTCTATAAGGGAGCCCATAGCGTTTTGGAGAATAGCCCCGGTGAAAAGGCCAGTAAAAGCCATTCTCGCCTGAGAGCAGAAGTATAAAGCGTGGAAGGTGAGGAAACGGCGCCTCTGCAAAATGTAGGTACTAATCCTCGTATACCCGTGGAAGGGTGTTTCTATGTATTCGGGTCGATCCGTTGACCATGCGGTAAAAGATTTTGTAAGTGATACGTCAGCTTCCCTCCGACCTTTTGCCACGCTTACAGCCATTGTCAACCTTTTAAACGCCATTCTACCGTTGTGCGCATTCTAATCGGCGACTTTCTCACTGCGTTACGCCTACAATTTAACAAAAGAATATCGACACCATTGTTCGAATGTATCAACGCGAGGCAAAGTGGAGACTTTCCATAAATAGATCCTGGCGCCTTGATGGAGATGATTCGGTAACTCAAGTGAGTGCCGTCGAAAACTGAAACTAGCGAAATTCACAATTGAATGTCAGTTTCCTTAAAACACGAATCTGTAGTTCGGGTCAATTGAAATTCTGCGATAAGAGAGTGTTATGTAATTAACTATGGCTGCAACAATAGTAGTGTTAATAATTAAAGTACCAAGTTAGAGTTTCTGTGATTTCGCTGTAGTTTACGCTCACTAGAGTTACTATTAGTGGTCCCTTTCCTTCTAGTCATACCGTAGATTCACCAGTCATTACTTCCCTTTACGCTTTTCTAACTATAAAGACTTTGTATTTTGAAAATATACTTTCCAAAAACAAAAATACTGAACTTAATATACAGAATTCTGCACGACAACTTCCTGTATAAATATATTTAGTCTCCAAATATTTTTAATGCTGTTAGCTAACTAATTTCCGTACAATCTTTAAGGTAGTCTTGTATAATATTGTATAGGTAGTCCTGTCCTAAATATTTGTATACAAAAAAGAAATTTACAAAGGAAATTTTTGTATGCAACACATGATGTTTAGAATTTTTTGCAGATTTCTCCGATGTATGTATATTTTATTTTGTAATGAACGTTAAATAAACATTAATAAAGAGGCCTAATTTGAGATTATTTAAGCAGAATCGTGCCATTTATTCGGAAGAATTTGAAAAAATTCTCAAAAATCATGTGATGCATACAAAAATTTTCTAGCTGCTGCCTACCGTTAAGTTACTATTTTTTCTAATTTGTTCCATTCTTTTTGTTGAAGAAAGACATTCAGCTTGATTACCAAAAATGTTTATTTAAAAAAAAAAAAGGTTTTTCAGCATTTTTTCAGATTAAAAAAATCTGTCGTTCAATAATTTGTTTTAAAAAATCGTAGATAATTAAAACTGTAAAAAAAATTTAAAAACTTAAAAATTTAAAATTTGAAATTTAAAAATTTAAAATTTGAAATTTAAAAATTTAAAATTTGAAATTTAAAAATTTAAAATTTGAAATTTAAAAATTTAAAATTTGAAATTTAAAAATTTAAAATTTGAAATTTAAAAATTTAAAATTTGAAATTTAAAAATTTAAAATTTAAAAATTTAAAAAATTTAAAACTTTTTGGAGTTATGTCAATAATATCAAAAATTGCGGTCCCAATTGGAAGGGTCAAGGGTCAGACCCATGTCGAAACCAGGTGGAATACCCCGTTTGTAGCACTGTGCTTAGTAAATATATCGGTAAAAATGGTAGATAACATAATTTTCTGATAGATTGTCAAGACTAGTTCCAACTGGTACATTTACCGTATACGTATCGCGTAAGTAATGCAATTTTAAAAATACTAACCGACATGAGAGAAGGAGCGAACGGTATTAGCCGAACGCGCGTGAATTCCCGGTTTTGCGATGTCGGCAATACCGATCATTTTTTGACGACGGTAGAGCATTTTTAGTGATTCGGGTATATGCGCATTTCCTTGAGGTCTCGGTCTTGTAGTAAAACCGAGCAACGACAGCAGACTCGCCTCGACACCCGCTATCGCCTCCTCGCGTTCGCTCATCCTGAGACCATCAACGTTGTTCCCGATGTTGACGCTCGAACTTGTCATCGCCTCTGCCAGCAGCACACCCGCTGCCGCTAACACCAATCTAAGCAGCAGCGACATGCGCATTCTGACGTCAGCCACTGGCACTCTGCCACTCCTGAAACACAAGAGAGACAAATAATCAACATAAATCTACGACGTTTCTATCTTCATTATATGCACAACTCTAACCATCCCATTAAATTTCTATTCACTCTAGTTGTTTATTTGTTCTATAAATAATGCGATATTCCACGTAAGAATATGGATAAACATTATGAATAAGACAAATAAGAATAAAAAAAGGTATTTCATGGAATAAATGAACAAATAGTGTAATTTCAAAAGTAATGGGTTTGTTATAATTCTTATAACGGGAAAGTACGTTATTTGTTTAACTATTAGTGTCACCTGTGCAAACAAGTTGCGCCGAAAGTGCCTTTTTTTTGTCGCCAACGTTAGCAACTATAAGTTACAGCTGATTTCGTGGAGCTGATTTAAAAACCTCATTGAAAATGAAAATCAAGATTATTCAACAATTCAATCATACATCGAACCTGATATGTATTCTTGAGTATGTTCAGAAATTGAACAATAGTTGAGCCGAGGATTCGTATGTCCAACTTTATGACTTATAATTCTTGAAAATGTATCTTTTAGTTGTGAGAATCTTGTTAGATTCGTGTTCCACGATTCTCATTAACATTTTAGGTGAAAGATTTTCTTTGCTTTTAATTTAGGGGGGTGTTGAGGAAGCGATGGAAAAAGAATGTTTAGCAAAATTATATAAAAATAAAACAACTATAAAAGATACCAAAAATATTCTTATAAAATATAAGAATCGTAATAGTCCACAGAAGGAAAAGATAATAAAACGGAGGAAGGAAATAACTAATAAAATACAATAATAATCAAGGGAAAAGGTGGGGTATTAAGAGGGGAAAAATGACTAACAACGGAACCTTCAAGAAAATGAAAAGTCAAAATATTCGATTGGGCTTTAGCGATATAGCGTCGTAAAGGATTTTCGTAATAAACATGAAAGAATAAACCACATGACATTGAAAATAATCGAAAAAGGTCCACGACTAGCAAAGGGGAGGGAATGAGAATTCAGGGGCAAAGGAAAGGTCTGGCAGTTGGCTCTTAAAATATTAACCTCGGTCAATGGGCTTAATAATAATATAAAATAGAAAACGCAAGCGAAGGGAAGGGTTAGTCAAATAAATGGTCGATAAATAATATTAAATAATGTAACAGGACTACTCACTACGCGGTATGCTCGCCAATAGGAAAAGCAACCGATGTTCGTAACACAACTGGCTCAGTCAAAACTCGGTTAAAACGTCTAAAAATTCGCTAGGTCTAAATATTCCAAATAAAAGAGGGGCTCAATCGTGGGTATGAAATGTTTTAAAAAATGGTTTCAAAACTATACGCAAAGGTCACTAAAAAATTCCCAATCTTTGTCAAATTTAATATCTAACCACTCTCCCACGTGCACAGGACGGCTACTCGGCCAGAAGTGCCGGAAAAATGTCGTGCAGCGTCTTCTTCATTTTAGACAATTTTGTGCATTTTTCTAATTGGCCGAATTGGGTCAGGTAAACACGGTGAATTAGCAATATTGGTCAGTAAGCCGAGGTGATGACTGGCAGGTGGCGTCTGTTGGCTGGACGGGGCTTAGCGGCTTCAACCCTTTTCACAGCGTCTGCACAGTATCATCCGGTCTATGCTGGATGGTCGGAGATCGCAGCGTCAAAACAGCTTCGCCAGAAGGGGGGGTAGAAATTATTCTAAAAATAATCCAAATATGGATGAGTGGCGGCCGGCAGGGAAGAGCTGATAACAATATTTTGTTACAGTTCATTTTTGTAATACCTCGTTGACGTTGTTGGAAATTAACGAGTACTTTGGAGCCTCTAATTCTCACCTGTAATAGTGAAACTAATAATTTCCTTTACTTTACATGCAATTGCATTGCCAATAAACCTAAAAACGACAAAAAAATATAACACTGAAAAAAAGGTAGTAGATTTTTTTAAAAGTTGTAATTTTGTCAAAAAAAAAAAAATGTTCGCGTTGTTTATGTGAAAAAATAAATAGTTTCATAACATTTCGATTGAACCAATAGTTACTCGTCCATCGATCCCGCGAAATTCTAAAAAGTAGTTTTGAAGCAACAGCAAAGAAATGAATTTTCAAAGACTGACAAACTAGACTCCCCCCTTAAGACCATGTGAAACGCTTAGCTCGGGCACACAGGAATAACAAAAACTGTGATCAACTATTCTCACGGGCTTTAGCGTGTGCGGTAAAAAAAAAAGGTTCCATCGGACAGCATCTCAGCGTTCGACGAAACTTTTATTTTGATTGAAAAATGTTGATTACAGTTTTGTTCACCGATTGAGATATTGCACATGCTCTTAATTGACAAGACTCGTAAGTAACTTGATTGACAATATAATGCGTGGTTTGTGATTTAAGGCTCGTTTGATTACTGCATCGAATGCAGTACATATATGCGTAATTGAAGGAAGAAGCGGGGCAGGAGACGGTGATGTAGCGGTAGCCAGCCGGTCCTTCCAATACCCGGACTTGAATAATCTCGGAAAGTTTCACGAGTCGTTACGCACCGCGTATAGCAGATGCGCGCCGATACGACGTGGAGAAAAGTTTGAATCTCCGGAATGCGCGTAAACGTTCCACAACGCCTCGAGCTGAGGAGCAAATAGATGATGCAGAGATAAAGAAGAGAGAGAGAGAGAGAGAGAGAGAGAGAGAGAGAGAGAGAGAGAGAGAGAGAGAGAGAGAGAGAGAGAGAGAGAGAGAGAGAGAGAAAGAGAAGGAGGCAAAAACTATGTTACGGTAAGTGAATACACAAGTGCGAGCAGGTGTGCATATACGCGGCGTTTGCGAATTCATAGCCCCGAGGTAGGAGTGATGGAAGCAGCCTTTCGCGATGCCTGCAACTGTCCAAGTGTTGGAGTATATATCGGTGGGCGATCGAGTTGTGTGTTACTTGTACGGAGAAGGTGTATAACTCTACATATAGCGAAGCACGAGGCGTTTGTGGTGCGCGCGCGGGCGCGCGTTATCCAGGGCCAACAGCTGCAGTCACAACACCTCTCGGTAGCAGCCACTTACAGCTTTCTCTCGGCTCGCACTCGTCGCCAGAGGTCGAGAGCATTGCTTTTTCACTCTTTTCTACGCCAATAGGCTAATCGAGACAAGTAACAGAGGGGCGTGTTTATTTTCTTTCTTCCTAAAATGATGGGCAATACAGCGATTCTACGGAATCCAACTCTACACGGCAGCGGCTCAACACAGTTCTCGTCTGTGAGCAACAGCAATTCTACACATACCTCAATCCGACATAATTCTTGACTCTACATAACAAAAGATTCCGGAGGAAAATTCTACACAGGTGAACACCTCTCCGCGGAAAAACTCTACACCGGCGAAATTCACACCGCAGTTCAGATTCAACACATGCCCAATTCTACCGTTCCAACGTTAAAACATTTCCATCCGTCGGCGCAGCTTGGTTGGTTGGTGAGCTGTTGACGGTGTAGATTCGGGCATGTGTTGAATCGGAACTATGCTGGACTTTGCCGGTTTACAGTACGTGCCGTGTAGAATTTTGCCATCAGGAATTGTGATTTGGAGACTTTTGCTGTGTTGATTTTGTGCTTGTGTAGAGATGGCATTGTGAAGATTCGAGGCAGCTGTATAATTGTTGCTGTGTACAGTCCAGCATTATGTAAAGTTGGTGGTGTAGAGTCGGTTATGTGTAGAGACTGATTCTATAGAACGCTTGCATCGCCAAATAATGCCTTTGTTTTTGAATAATCGTTCTGATGGCACGTGCTAGCTAAATCAGTGCTAAATGTTTTAAAGCGTTTTCACATAGTTTGGTCGTTCAATTGACTGTTCAGAAGAGGGGTTTGCGCAATAGCATGTCTTCTTAATATATAAATACATTCACAGCTACGATTTGAAATAAAAATATACCAATACTAGCAGACTACTCTAACTCGCGCACTTGGCGCGCTCGCATTGCCATAAGAATTTACTTTAGAAGGGATGTCTTCTATATATATTTGTATTAAGTCCCGTAGTATCCCGGCAACAACCATGTTGTGTCCATTGACCCCGGCCGCAGTGTGTCATTTGGCCCCGGATAGACTTACTTATGGGACTTAGGAAAATTCAGTCCCTTGAGGGTCTTAAAAAAATTCGGATCAGTCTCGATTCTTGTACATAGCGACGGTGGCGGCGGCGAAATATTTATTTAATATAGATAGATATCCAAATGGCCGATGAGATATCTTTGGAGACCAGTTTCACATGAGAAAAAAGTACAATATTAGTCCAATTCTGTTTATCGAAAGATGCACCATTGATTGATCGGAGAGATGTTCTTATAGAATTTTTTTGTAAAAAAAATAACAGCGGTCTGTTTATCTAATCTGACCTAACATTCTACATACACATACGACTACAAAATCTACTTGGGCAATCAATGAAGCATTTTTCAATAAACAAAGTAAGCTAGTGCTCGTCATAATCGGACTAATATAATTGGTTTTTTTTTAAAACATTTACATATATCATTGTATTTTCTTTTCAAGCTGTGTCCTTGAACGTATTTTTTTACTTTGCACAAAGCAAAGTATGTGGAAGCCAAAATTGATCGACACACTTCCTCATAGAGGGGTCTTTGTGCAAGGTGAAAAGTAATGAAGAATGATATACAAGCAGGGTTGTAATTTGTAGCCTTATTTTTTTTTTCAGGTCTAGGAATCTCGACAATTATGAGACGTGGAAAAAAATGTATCACCTTGCAAATTGTACATTTATACCATCTTTTTTATACAAAATTTCAAATAATTTTATCGTACGTGTCGATTTCACCAGAAGATGTAAAAATTATTTTGTCTTTCTAATAAAAGCGTCTTTTATTTTACTGTAAAATTGATAAAACCTTACGGCGTGTGTATGGTTACCATTTAGAATTATGAAATCAATAGTCTGATCGACCGAGGTTCGAAAGTAAAAGTGTATGCAAACTATATAAAATTTATATTTTTAGAAATGTAAGTTTTCTTTACAAACATAACGTAATTTATAGTCTCGTATGATAACAATATTTTCTATAAATTTGACATGCAAATAAAAGTGGTTTGTCTTGAATGAAACCATAATTTTTATATTTTTTTGTGAGGAATCAATGTTATTAAATCGATAAAATGATTTGAACATTTTTATTCAAAAACTGTATTCTCGCTCAACTCTCCACTTGATATTTAATTTTTCATATTTAATACGAATAGTACAATAGTAGATCCATTAGCCATTGAGCATGTAAAATTTCTTCGACAATAAATATGCTATCTTTAGTAAATAAAATAAAACAAATTCAAAAATATAAATTAAGTTTCGATTTTTATGTTAACCATTTTTTTTTCTTTTTCACTTATAGTTCTCGAGATATGATGACTTTTAAAAAAGTACGGAATTTTCGGAAAGATTGATTAAAAAATTTAAAGGAACTCACAAAAAATACTTACAAGTTCAATTACGCAAATCTGGCTAATGATGAAAAGTAGCTTAGAGGGTCAGATAAAAAGATTGTATTACTCATAATTGAACCGTCTGTCAATTCAAAATTGTCTCGTAATTTAGTCATTAGGCTCTAAAGTTCATAAACTCGTCTCAAGCTCTTAAAATTTACGCATGCTATTTACGTAAGCTGTTAAACCCTTGGTAGTATTTATTTTTAACACCATTTTCTCTCGTCTTCCACCTGAAATAGCAGTGTAGAATTCGGAATAGAAGAGTCCCGAAACATCCGTACGTAACTGGAATATTTAGAGGGGAAGAATTAATTTCTTTAATCTGGCCGCCATAAGCCGATCAACCTCCATCAAAGTAAATTTCGTACTACAATAAACACAGAAAAATGTGACAAAAAGTGTAATGAAAAATGAAATGAAAATTTTGTACCATAGTAACCTCGGATAATGTTTGCTTGGAAAACATTAATGGAAATAGAAGAACCCTTCAATATTTTTTTGTGTACCGTTATCACTTTCTCATTAGTTTAAAAAAAAACAAATTTTGAGCAAAATGCTGTGAACAGATGTAAGGCTCGTTTGATATTTTTCGAATTGGGCTTTGAATTTGAATGTTATTGAAAATTTAAGTTAAACTGTTCCTCTTAATTCCATATACAACATCATATATTCGAAAATCCTTTTTTTTTTAATTCATAAAGTAATCTACAAGTTACAATGCTCATTTCATAACATATAAAATAAGTCCTTCAAAAGCTTCGTGGCATTAAAACTGATAAAGTATTATTCACAATGAAAGAAATGATACAGTATTTTTACATATCATTTTGATGTCGAACACAAATGTGCTTTGAGCGACCAATAAATATTAGCCAATTGAGCTCAAATTTATATTCCCTGTTCATCCAGCTATAGTGTATCAATAATGACCGGAAATATTTTTAAAAAAAAGTATACATTTTTTAAATGTCAACACTGCCATGTCAACTGGGATGTAATGAGTCCCTAAAAAAAATGCAAAATTTCACCGCGCTTGGCGCTACTTGAGTTAAAACCCGGAGCGGGTATTCGTACAGACAAAATCTCCGGTAGATTAAGTGGTAAATCGCGCCGATCTCAAATCGATAACGCGGACATAGACGGAGTAGAACGCGTAGAAAGAGAATTGACGAAGGAAGTAAGCGAGGCAGCAGCAGCAGCAGCAGCAGCAACAGCAGCGGCGGTTGTAGTAGCGGTGGCTGCGCTCGTTGTATCACGATGGCGATTGAAGAGCCGGAGACTGCGAGGCTACGGCTGCTGCGAGAGCCAGGCTGTCTGCTACCGCATCTTATAATCTTGTTCGTCGGATCTCGGTAAGCGGGCCGGAGTGTGCCGGCGAGTCCCGAGGGCTACTCTCGACGGCTGTGGTATCGCCATCGGTATACCGGCTTGCGGCCCCTCCGTCGCACAATGCCAAGGACCCTAACGCCGCGCTGAGCTTCGAAGAGGCTGGTATACGTATAGCAAGCAATGTGTATACGGATGAGCAGCGCAACTTGACCTCGACGAACACGCGAATTATGCGCACAAGGAAAGCCTCGAGAATCGTCCGAAGCGTGCTATGCCTACTCATCGTCGATATTTAACGCTTTGAGTGGGGGGGATATTCGGTCGGTGTAAAATGAAGCGTGTAATGCGGAAAACGTCACGCTCCCGCAAGCCCCGAAGGATATTTACGACGTTTCCACACTTAAATACACGAGACTACCCGAGTTAGGTAGGACGGTAACAGAACCCTCGGTGCGACCATACCAAGGTCTTATCCCTGGGTAAGCTTAAGTTCGACCCGCTCCCTCACTCTCAACTAACCCTATATAACCACCTGTCTCGCAAGGTGAATTATTTTCACGTTAGAAGTCAAAAGGCGGCTTAACAACGGCATTAAGTAGTGAACGCATTATGTCGACCACTACTCCACACGCTATCATAACACTCTCAATGAAAGAAAATCCCGTGACATTTTACACAAATATTCAAGAAGGCTTTTACCTTCGTTCCAATGCTGAGTCAATTTAACAGGTTGTTCAATAATGCGCCAGTGACATTCCGAGTTTGGTCGTTTGGGATGATTTCTAGCTATTAATAGCAATGCCATATTATACTAGTAGAATTTTTGTTACAGTCATCGAAAAATCTTTTAATACAGGGAAAAAAAGAAATCTTATTTTAGCCGACTAATTCTAGTTTGGGACAACAGAATTTTGTTTGTACCAACTGAAGTTGTACAATGTTAGTCAGTCTCACCTACATAGTTTGAATATCTACGTCTTCTCACTGCGGAATTTAAATAAAAGAATAATGTACTGAAAAACTTCTTAGATGATGCTAACCGAATTTACTTTGAGCAAACTGAATTTAAGTTATCGCAAAGAAAATTTTATTAACCTTGAGCTAATCTCTGAAGAACTTGTGTCAACCACATAACGCTGTTGATCCGAGCATCATTTACTCAGCTTACACTTAATATTTAGTTGGCACATGTTCGCCGTGAGTTAGCTAAGTGAAGTGTAGGAAAATTAAATTTTCTTTACATTAACATCTTAGAGGTTTTCTCTCATTGTGAACTTGTGAACGATACGCATCAATGATTTTACAAAAATACTTCTAAAATTAGGCGTCCCGTGATCTCAATTTTGTCCTAAATATATGATCAAAATTGATGAATTTTCGTAATAAAATTAGCAGCCTTTGCAACTTCTATCTTGGAGAATTCAATGAAACAATACGGGAGAACTTGTGGCTCTAATCGAGGCTCAAGGCTATTATATCGAGTTGCCAACACTCAAGGACGACTCGGGCCAGTACTACGAGGTTTATGAGGAAAAAGTAGTCAGCCGCTTATGAATCTCTGAGGTGTGTATCACAGCGTTCGAGGACAATTTCAACGGAAGTGGTGGACATGGATTTGCATGCGTTCTATGCAACTCTGAGAACCGGCAAGATCCGAATTGCGGCTCTGGATAAAGCAGCTCAATCGAGATCGTCAATAGGTTAGTTCTACGCGTATATAAAAGGTCTAACGACAAGTATCGGATATTAAGAGACAATGCCACTTCCCCCAACAGACTCAAAATTTTGAAACCCATTTTCTCCCAAATAACTCAACAGATTGGGTTCAAATTTTGAGAAAATGCGCAGAAGGATGGTACAATTGGGCTAAGATTCTGGCTCGCCGAAGCTCAAAGCCGTTTTTTAAATTGAAAAACCAAAATCAAAGTTCGGTGTCAGAGAAACAGCCCTATAGGCGTTTAGCATTGGGCGAAAAAATTCCCGGTGCATCACTGCCTCTTAAAGGGGTTGAAGCGCGTCACACTTGTCAAATCGGTACAATTTTTTAAAAAGAAATTTCACAATTTTTAGTGGTTTAATGTTCGGAGGCGTTACTCACATAGCAATATTAGTTCCTAACATATAAATACATTCACAGCCGTAATTAAAAAATGAAAATCAAATGCAAATGCCCAATGTCTTTTTTTTTAGAACCGTTTTTTTTTTCAAGAATAAACCATAACGTCAGTCCAATTAGATAAAATTAGATACTGCTCGTTATAATTAAACTGATATTATAAATCTTTCAAAAACTCGTTGAATAAACATGACATCCCTAACAGACTCGATGTCCAGTGAAATGACCGAAAAAATGAGTGCCCATGAAATGAAAGAAAAAAAACCCACTTAAAAACATCAAATGACCAATAAAATTGTTTTCAATGATTGTTCTTGCATTTAATGACCTGTCGATTTTTTAGTATTTTTTCGGGAATATGGTGAAAACCGACGATTATCGGATTTAGCAAGGATGAAGCATTTGCGTATATCAGTCAGTTTATTTTTTAAATCCCGTGTGTAAATGTATCGATATATTACGATCTGACGCTGCTGCGTGAGTAAACGCTTGGAATTGTTGATTGTATTAACAGAAATTGTAGAAACTCTTTTTCAAAAATTTAGTACTGTTTCGTCCAGTCCAAAGCGTTCCAATCCCCATAAATCTTCTGGTATATCCCATTAGCTTTTTAAGCGTGATCAATTGAGAAAGAGAGATGTAGCACTGCGTTCGATATGAAACTATCGTATTACGTGTATCGTCGTACAACGTATACGATGTCCGCGAATCTCTCGAGCCGCGCGAGTGTCTCTTCTCCCGCTCTCGGAAATCGCATGGGCTCTGTCCCGGTAAATAAAATCGGTAGCCAGCTGCGGAATTGCTTTCTCGATGGAATGTGGCCGACGCGTTCCAACGAGCATCGAGCAAGGATGCCCCCTCGATCCTTGTAAACGATAGAGGATATACCGTGCGATCCCCCTTCCGTCGTTCAGCGCTTCGTACACACGCGGTCGGGCACGTAAACGTCATCGTCGAAAATAATCGGGCCAGAGACGACGACACAACGAAGGAGAGTCGTGAGGTAGAGGGGCAAGGATCCGAGAGAGCCGCGAGATAGCAGCGCAACCAGCATCACGATCTCCGCTCTGCTCGCTACCACTGTCGCTAAGAGCTCTCCCCGCACAGGCGTCGGCCAGAGTTTCAAGCGGCGAATTCTTTCCAACGTCTCTTCCGTCAATATCCGAGGGTACTGTGAGAAGCTAAGAACAAGTGGCGGAGTGTGTTGCAGGGAGGAAAAAAAAATCCATGGAAGAGGACGGTATTGACTGTGGAAAAGAGTAGAGTTTAAGAGATTAAAATGGAATGGAAAAAAAGGGGCATTGGTGTAAACAGGCGTACGTAGCAAGGACTTACCTAGCTAACCGTAGGTCCGTAGTTCGAGCAGCCACGGCATCTCAGCGAGTCCATGCACCGTGTCGACTTGTTTTAGTCGCTCTCGGCTACGCGAGATCGCAAGCACTTGGCACCACCACTCACCATTCACAAACAGGCGATAAACTTGGGAATGCGTGCGGGTAAGTGAGACCGAGATTGACAGGGAGAAAGCGAGAGAACGGTGTGTCCCAAGTCTGCAGAAGTCCTGGGGACCGCGAGTAGAAGCAACAGCAGCAGCAACAGCAGCAGCAGCAGCGGCAGCAGTAGCAGCGGTGCGCGGTCCTCGACTCGCCTTCTCGCTTCTCAAGTGAGCACCTTTAACGCCAACTCACAACCACCACGGCAACTTCGCTCGTCCCGTCGCTTCCGCTTCTTCCTCTTTCTTCTCTATCGTTGTGTTGTTGTTGTTGTTGTTGTTTATATATATCTTGTATACCACGCACCCCGTGTTCATCCAAAGGTTATTCGTAAAAAAATACAACTCTTGCCAATTTCGGCAAAACTCGGCACGTCACCATTCGTAATTAGCTGACAATTTTGTTAAATCCACTGCATGGAATCAACGTATTATAATATAGGCTGAAGTTTGGACAACAAAAATTAGTGATTTCCGCTGACTGAAGTGAACTACCAAGACGGCTAAGTGTGCACGCCGACTAACGGACTTTAGTAAACTCGGTGAACGGAGCAATCGTATCGGAATACGGGCATTTGTAACTTGGGAGTTTTAGAGTTTGCGTCCGACACGCTCGAGAGACGTAGGGTGACTACTGGCGGTGTGGCGGTCAGCGGTGAGCGCGCGGCCGATCGGTGTGCCCCACCGTCCTCCTCCAGGTCCTCCTGGCACCGTACGAACCGTCTCCGTCTATCCAGTCGACAAACCCGCGCAAGATGGAACGATTCCCCACTGATCCACGACGATTCACCGATGTATATACATACAGCAGTGTACAGCAGGAGAGGTGTCTGTGGTAGTTATATGGCGACTCCGTTCGCCCGTGGCTTAGCTTTGGGCAGGGCCGAGTCAAACGCTCTTGGGGCCCCCGCAGCTACCATACCTTTTACCCCACTTCACTTTTCTTACCTACTTGTTCAATTCGTGCCGCGCTCGCGCGCGCGCGCGAACGCGAGTTCCCTATATACGTTACTTACTACTCGTTCGCTCAGAGTGCTTCCACCACTCCGTTACATCTTAACGCCCAACTATTCACCTCAACTGTGAGCGTATACCTCTCGCTTGTATTTTCCTTCTATCCCCACCAAAGCAAGCACACCAGAATCAACTCCATCCTCGCGTCGTTCGACGCACTCTCTTTGTCTTTGTCTCCCTCTCTCTCTCTCTCTTTCTGCCTCTATCTCTCTCGCGCTCTTCTATCCATGCTTCGCGATCCTCCAAGAACGCTCAATCGCGCATCGACGTACCTCAACTTCTAGCGGATACACCGCGAATACAGGGAGATTTGTGTTGCCCCCTGTATCCGAGGTATCTACATTGAGTTCGCATGCGGTGCTGCTGATTCTTGGGATATTAGAGCGTATTTAATGAGAGCCACTATTAACGTGGCTTTTGCATGGGAAAACAGTGAACAGTACGCGAGAGCTACAAGGCATCTATGACTTATGGACCACTGGTGACTTATTGGGGAGAGTCGGCACAATGTGCCGCTCTTTTGCTTCCTCATAGGTGGAAGACTTGTTTACACGATTTTTTTTTTTTTTTTTAGTTTTTCAATTTAGGATACTCAGAGTGGTTAAAAAATGTCGAGAAAAGTGGTTTTGAAAAAATGTCCGTAATGAGGTATTCTTTATAAAGTGGATCAACTTTTTTTATTATATTTTTTTCACGTATTCCGACACTTTTTATTATGCTCTTTATTTTCTATATCCTACAGTAACTTATATAGAATCTATTAAAAAATTGTAGGGCGGAAAAAATGTACTTGGAGGGGTGAAAAATATTTTTCAAAAGTTATAATGGCCAATTGATAAAGAATGTCTCATGTAGGAGCGTGGGTGCTTGCAGGGGTTCGAAAATTCAACCATCTGTAACTCAAGAACAGTTCAATCGACTGAGCTGAAATTTCAGACAATTTTGTGCTAGATTTTGGCTTTTTGAATTAAAAAAAAAAAGCATGATCTCTCTGACTTTTGTAAGATGTTGGTTATTGTGTCAAATCGGAAAAGGACTTGAGATTTTCGAAAGATTGACGTTATTGCACATTCATTTTGGCGAAACTTGTGCTAGTGAGTCCAAACTGGCCACATAAATCAAATACTATTCGACGTTGATTTACATAGTTTCGTCACAATCTATAACGTCGTGATTTTAGAGGATTTTGAGTTTTACAATTTTTAGTGACTGTAACTTCCGAAAATATTGAAACAATGAACGAAATTTTTTTTGTACATAGCTAATAGCTTTAAGAAATATTCGGCATGAAATTTGATCAAAGTCGATAAAGGCGTTAAAATGTTATATTAAACTGAAATAAAAAATCCTGTTTTTCCTATAGTTTCTGAAAATTAAAGACTTCGTTTAAAATCACTTCAGCAATATAGCTACAATTTGGTATGCAAATAAAGCTGTGAAAATTTCTTATCTACAACCCAATTACCCTCAACCTATATTTGAGTCAAATTGATTAATATAAAAATTTAGAATAAAGCCTGTCAAAAATATGGAAGAACCGCTCCCTTAAATATAAAAATACATTACAAAGTAGAACCTTCCACTTAGCTTCCTCATAATTTTTCATCTTGTACAAACTTCCCTCTGGGAGGAAGCCAAAATTGATCAACATACGTCCCCATAAAGGGGACTTTGTCCAAGATGAAAGATTATGAAAAAGCAATGTGCCAGATTCAACATTGCAATTTTTTTTTCAATGTACTTATACTCTTTGTAAAATAGCGTAATATAAAAATACCATTAACAATCTCTTACTATAAACTTTCAGGGTCATAATACAGCTGAAATTATTGCTACTAAAAGATCGAATGTACTATTAGAGTACAATTTGTCGGATAAGTAGGTACAATCAATTTTCATATAAAACATAAGGCACAATGTGCCAACTAGGGATTATTTTTTTTTTTATAACATAGGTATCATCATGATGCTTTTTCTTTGGCACTCGTCTTGATCAATCCTTTGTGAGTTTACCGATAATATCACAATTTTGATAGTAGTATTTAGTACCAATAAATTTAATAATACAGACTGTGACGATTATTTAGCAAGAAAAGTTTCAATTTTAACAGTGATTTTGGTAATTTTGGAAAAAATTATTAGTCCCATCTAAATGGCAGAACCGATTTCTCAGGAATGGCGATGAAAATATGAAAAATCCTTCTCGTCACCTTTTAGAAAATTCATATTGTAATTTGTCTTTACGAGGATCACTATCATGGTATAAACAATAATTTTCTGACATGCGTAATTGAGAATTAGTATATTACGATACGAGTGCGGTAAAACTTTTTTTGTTGAGTGGGAGTTTGCAGCGCGAGCCGAAGGCGTGTGTTGTAATCACACGAGTCAGGTAAAAGTTTCTCCGACGATTATTGTACAAAATTTTACTTCACAAGGTGTGGAAACGGGGGCTTTAGGCGAAGCGTGCGTAAAACGTCCATTTTCGAACGGAGTGCAGTAATAATATATTATGCGACAAGTGCGTAAAACGCGATTTTACGCACGAACAGCGATCGAGCACGAGTGCATGGTGGAAAATGTATTAAGGAATCCACCTATGTTTCAGGTTTTGACATTTCTACCCTTTTTTCGTGTGTCGCGATATAATATAACACGCAACGACAGCAAGGACAATCTGTGAAACTACTTATCGATAAATCGATTAGAATAAATGCGCCGGTATACTTTTTTGTAAGTTCTTATCGATAGACGGATAGGTAGCACTCTCGAAAAAACAGATTCCTAGCGGACGACAAGCCAATAGCATACCAAAGCCGTCTTAGTCCCGTTGTGAGTCACTAAAAGTAAATTCTTTAAATGTTTCGAGAACAAACAAGGGAGAAGCGTGCGAAGAGGGTTAACGAATCGGTCTTTCTTCTATTTACCACGGCAGTTATATATACATTCCCTCTCGCATGCGTGTCCTGGCCTTTTGCTTCGACCGTCTCGAATCTCCTGACGAGCTAATCCAACAGCCACACTTCCACTTCCATTCATAGCCAACAATAGGATCGATTGGAACGAGGTCTCGGTATAACGAACCGGATGAACCGTTCGCCTCTCACAGTCCAGCTTCCAGAAAATTCTTTCGCCACTTACACAGGTCCCGAGCACTATATCTGGCCGAAGGGCAAACATCCTCGGATAGGTATACAAAATAGATCTCGCGTGCTCTACACGATGAACTAATGATCCCGCAGATACACGATACTGCTACGATTATGACAACGCCAGCCGCACCTGCATTTATAGTCGTACAAGCAGCACATATTTTTCTTCTTAAAGATATAATACATGGAAAGTCGAAATGTGAGCATCTTTCGCGCGAGCAGCGCATTCGATTTATGGCTCCCATATTGAGTCGTGGGAATAATGATTCATAAAATCTGAAAAAATTTACCTACATGCCTTTGGGTTCTATAAATAACATATTTTGGAGCGAAAAAAAAACATAGATTTTTTAGTACTGCCGATTTTATAGATTGGGCAACAGAAATTATATAAAAAAATTGGATACGATTGACTGTACAATATAGTATATAAAGTACGAAAAAAATTGACAGGTCGGAATATTACAAATTATAGGAGGGAACATTTTTTCGAATCGAGGACGATGTTTATTTTTATTTTTCAGTACCACTGTTTTTTTTTCGTAAAGTTCAGTTAATTTGAAGGAAATTATGTCATATAATGTTAATTGTTTCGATCCATATTTCCAGAGATATGATTTTTTCAAAATTAATTGTTATGACCTTTTTTTATATATATAATAAATTCCGTCGCCGCCGCTGAATACTTTTTTTTTTATCTCATCGATGATTTACGAGGATTAGTTTTTCATGATATAGAGCAATTTTGAAAGGTGTTCCGTAAAAAAAAATATCGTATAAAAATGGACCACCCTAATACATATATTGCGTGTAATATCTCAAATAAGAAAAAGGTTCACTTAAGCAATACTTTTTCTTGAAGCTTAAGTAAAGTTGAAAACTTTGTTTACAGAATATAAAAGATTTCTGTAGAAAAGTTCACTTTTCTGCCCAAGGGCCGAAAATTTCTAAGCTCACTTGTCACTGTTCGTCCCGCGAAAACTGGTGCTTAAATCGTTTATAAAAAGCGACGGAAATGTGCTCTCCAACCATCCATCTCCAACCATCGCGATCTTTGTTCACGCTTTTATTTGTGTTGTAGATCATCAACACACGTTACAAGTGTTTGGAAGCAACATCATCACGTAATACGTATTCTTCTCTGCCCATTTTTACGTTTACTGTGAAAGAACACATTAAAATCGGTGTAAAAAAGGGACTACGCGACACACATAAAGTATTCTGAAACAATATACTTGTTTTTAGAATGGTACTTTGCAATAGAGTTGGGTTTTTAAAGGGTTGGAAAACAGTGAGGAAGCAATGTGAAAGTTTCTACTTTGCAGACTCATCTACATTTCATTTTTGCACTGATCACGAATACCAAAAATGTGCAATACCAAAGAGTTCTTTCATGTAACAGGTTAATTGACTTTCCCCGCAAAGCTGTAGGGCCTTGGGAACAGAAAAAAGGTACGTCGAAAGTTATGGGTGATGCGACGGCTGAGAAACGCGCAAGGAATTCGTGGTGCTGCAGGCGATAAGCTCTTCGCTTATCGGCGAGTCCAAGAGATGCAACCGTGGGGGTCCAAAAGGGAAGCAGAGGTTCGAAGTGAGACAAAGAGGATTAGGTGCGGATCGGTAGGAGCGCTGCCCGAGCGTCGGCAAATTTCGTATCTTCCTCTAGTCCTCGCTATCCCCATCTATCTATCCATATCTATCCGGCCCTCACTTTCTCAGCCAACACGACGGTGAATTGAGAAAGAACGGAGAGGTGGATGGTAGCACAGAGGGAAAATGAGGCAGAGGGGGAACTACTCTCTGTGACTCCCGACAGAAAGAGTGCCGCCAGAGGAATATTTATGGGGTTTCGAACTGGACCACCCGGTAATTAAGACGACCCTGAGGTTGGGGCGGGGCAGTAACCAGCACGATATCCTACCTATATACCTTCTTCCTCACCGCTATTCCTTGCTCTCGGTCCCTCTCAACCTCCTTCTCGCTCACTTGCTCCTTCAGCAATCCTCCGCACAGCCACTGCTATGTGACCTACGAGTACCTTTCAATTTGACGAGTTCATTTTTTTTCTTCTGATTTCAGCTTAATTCTTTGCCGGCTGTGACAAAATTTTAATAGCGGTGAAGAGCGTAATTGTCATTAATCTAACATTCACCGAGCAATTTGAAATAAAAGTACAATTCGTGTTTCTATGAAGGTATTTGATATTACACCCATTAGGATTAACAATACTTTGGCCTTGAATTTGTTACTTTCTCATCAGTTACCATCTCATCATACAGAGTATGTAGAAGTGGAAGTTTTGCAATTACAAAAAAAAAAAATCAACGGTCAGGTTCTGATGGAAATTGATGTTTTGAATGCCGTAGATTCTAAAATGCACATTGACTCATTTCTGTCTGTCTGTGACGTCCGAAAGCGTAATAACTTTTTTAAGAAACTGCAGATCGCACCGAAATTCGCTATGTATCTTTTATGAATAAAATGTAGTTCTGGTATTGAAATTGTTATAATGCCACGTATTACTTTTAGTAGTTTACATTAAATGTAAAAACAAAGAACGAAAAAACTTATTTTCACATTTCAGGTAAAGTATTAAAAGGGCTTGGCTGTTTTGTTCTGAGTTTCAATACAAAAAATTCATTCTGATATTCCTGATATGGCATTTCACAAAAATCAGGAATTTTCGCACTTTAACTTTCGATAACTTTGATATAAAGAATACCGAGAAGAAAACAAATCGCGGCTAAACTATTGACAAAGTCATCCGTACATCATTCAGCAGGGCGCCTGATACGACAATAATAATACGGCCGAGATGATAAACACACGGCGGGTGCTAAATTTCACGCAGCCACACTCCGAGTACGTTTCGTAACATATTACGATAATAAATTCTAGCGGAGACTGTAGATTACAATTATTTTACTAATTTCCAAAATTTCTGTCTATATCGCTCGGAACTTGACACCATTAATTGAATCCTGAATAGTCGATACATTTTTGCTTCCCCATAGAGGAAGTGTGAACATGCAGCGCTGCTACGTACCAAGTTTGGTGATGATCGGTAAAGTCATTTGGATTTTGTGCCATTTTGAATTTTTCAAAAAATTTCGATTTTCCCTCAAACTTGGGCAAAAGTTAAGAAAGTAAACCAAAACTTTGTGCTCGATGGAAATATGATGCAACGGTATTAATTATGACATTTTCCTTGTCATGAGTAATACAATTTGTGATTGTACGAATAAACTACGCGCTCCAATAAAAAAGTTGCAAAGTCGAACTTTGCACATTGCTTCTTCATATAAAATTTGTTAAAATTCGAAAATTTGCGCTTCGATTTAAAAAATATTTTCCATTGAAATCCGCCGTAACAGACTTCGCACACAAATATTTGTGCATTACTGGCAACTTTCGCGTGTTCTGAGTTTCATCAGCTGAAAACATTATCACCATTATTTAGTATTAATAAAAAAGCAAAATCTCAACATTTATTTGTAAAAATCTGAAAAAAGTCGAAAAATCATATGTTGCGTACAACAATTTTTTCACCACTTTTGTTTTGTTGACAAAAGGCCGAAAAAAATAGAAGGAATCGTCGGTCCACTTCGGCTCGGTTACCAAAAATGTTCACTTTCCAATCAAGAACAAAATGTAAGATCGCTTTATATTGCGTCACCCTTTGGTCGAAGCCTAAATTTAATTGTCGACATTTACTAACGCGCTAGTGACGAATTGTTCGACATAGATACCCCAGGACTTTTTTTTACGCAAATGAAACGAATGTAGTGGAGCGCAATTTCCAGAATGAAGCCATTGCACGAGTAGAATTTGCGACATTGATCGATTCCAAGAGAGGCCGGAGTTTCGCAAAAATTTGCTAAGAGGCGTCGAGTCGTCTGGGCTCTCGTCGAATGGACGTCAAAAAGACCGAGTGACGTCTATAATATCGTACCTCCCACAGTCTACGTCGCACGCCCCTATGTATGTATGTTACCATGAGAATTATCCGGGAGAATATCCGGTCACGTAGAGTAAGAGACGCGCGCCTCGTGCGCGAATACCGTACAGTCTTCTGTACACTACGACCTCGTTCACTGCTACCTCTTTCTTTGGGACAGTACCCACTTTGAGGCCCACATCGATCGATCTTGGGCCAATCAGCAATCCCAAAAGCTGCGCAGAGTTTGGATTAGCGTTCGTGCGGTACCTCGATCGCCGATAAAAGCGATGCCGAGACGGTCCCGTCGCACGTACCGCTGAACGAGGTCGTAGTGTATTCCACAAGAAAGTGTACGTGCAAATAAATGTACACTCTTGGAAATAATTCAATTGACTTGGCTCACACAGTCACATCCGTTGAGAGAGTCAAAGTCCACAACAGCACAATTTATAGCCTTTCTTGAACGCTTGGGCGAAGATCACAGAGACATTAAATAATCGCTGATCACTGGCTCACAATTAACGCGATGGACCAGTCTCGATTAAGGGGAATGACGTCATATGTTACCAATTTTTGTATCCTCGTAGGAGAAGCTTTGCGATGGCGAACATTTTTTTTTACAGATTTTTGTGCCAGGGAACTCAGAATACCTGAAATAGTAGGAAAATCACATTTCGAAAAATGTCTGTGCGTGCGTTTGTGTACGCGTGTTTAACGGAACTTGAAACTCTTTCTATTATATTTTTGATGTAATACTATTATATTTTTGATGTAATTTTTTCATAATTTCGGCTATTTTCGAATTTTGAATTATGTAAAAAAAAATGGAAAAGCTCTAACTTTTGTAAATCTTCAGCTATCGAGTCAAATAACTCTTCATAATTGCAGATACATTCAAGATACTTTGGTATTGCATTTCGCCAGTATTGTTAAAGAGGTTCGGAATCTGTGCTGGGGTTTTCAATTTTTCGAAATATTGAATTTTGCATGAACTTCCGGCAAATCAAGCTGCCCTGCTTTAGAATTTCCGATTAAAGCTGATACAGACTTTTAGTAAACAGCGTTTAGTGGCGACCAGCTGAACGACACAGTATCTTGTGTACCGAGTGTTTTCGAAAACCACAACAAATAACTGAACCAAATTTTGAACACAGATTTCGGTAGTTTGTGCGCTGGTATTAGGCCATATTTTATTGCAATAAATATTGATTTTAGACCGCCATTATAGCCACTTGTAAACTTATCGTCTGCTCTATATTAATGACGACGAATATTATATTTCCCCTCGTTTATAGATTAATCGTTAATTACTTAAAAAAAAGATGAAATATAAATAATTTTACGAAAAATAAAAATCTCCCGGCTGAGAAAAGGACTTTCATTAATAAAAAAAAATAGGGTATAGAAAAAATTGTGAAACAATAAATATTTTAATAAATTTAAATTTAAGCGTTTTCCAGAATTTTTCGGAAATTTACTCATAATTTCTCATTGCTGTAATTTATAAGCCATTCTGAAGAATTTCGTCAATTTTTTTTTTCTCAAAAAGACAGGTTTTATTCAAAATAAGAAAATTAATATTCGAGAAAAGTCGAGAGTCGTAAAAAAATAAGATATTCCGAATTATTATATTTTCTTCTAATTCGTCAAAATTTCTTCTTTTAGGTGATAGTTTCTCAGACATCGTGCTGTTTAAGAACAGCGTTAGAGGAAAAATAAAATTCTTCAAATATGAAACATACTAAAGTAATTTTCATATTTTTTCAAGACTCGTCATACGCTTCCCACAGCGAGTAATACTTTCTCAGACATGAAACTGTCGAAAAACAGTGGTTTAACATTATTACCAATCATTAACAATATCCAGAATTTTGCGGCTACGGATCGCGGTCGCAAAATAGTAATAATCTATTTCAAACAATTGGACACTGTTGATCATTAACGTCCGCCTACAAACTATTCCCAATCTTTTTAAAATGACCCTCGTAATAACTTCTATGAAAAATTTGAACGATTTCAGAAAAATTCTGACAAACGTCCATGAATCAATTATATTGTTATTCCTGAGAAATTCCAGAAAATCGTTATTTCGGATAAAATCATATTGTCTCATTGGTATTCCAAAACTGTTATAAAATGGACAAAATTTCCGGAAAAAATATGAACATGATTTCCATGAAATTCTGGAAAAGATTTTCACCAGAAATATTATCGTCTATAATATGCAAAGAATTATTTATTATATCACAATTATTTGCTCATCCAATTTGTTTGTTAATTAAACATCTTCTTTCAGTTGGGACCTTTTTTTAAACTAAAAAATCTAATATTTGTATCTCGAGAACGCCTTGACCGCGATTTTGGCGAAAAAAGTTTGCGTGCGTCAAATAACGATGAAGGAATTTACGAGGTTCTTTCAGAAAAATTCTGACAAACGTTCATGAATCAATTATATTATTATTCCTGAGAAATTCTAGAAAATCGTTAGTTCGGATAAAATCATATTGTCTCATTGGTATTCCAAAACTGTTACAAAATGGACAAAATTTCCATGGAAACATGATTTTCAAGAAATTCTGAAAAATATTTTTACCAGAAATATTATCGTCTATAATATACAAAGAATTATTAATTATATCACAATTATTTGCTTATCCAATTTGTTTATTAACTAAACACCTTTCAGTTATGAGTTTTTTTTTAAACAAAAAAATCAAATATTTGTATCTCGATATTGGTGAAAAAAGTTTGCGTGCGTCAAATAACGATGAAGGAATTTACGAGGTTCTACGTTTTAAGTGCTATGAAACATAAATTTGAAAAAAAAAAAGTCAACATGACAAAACTTGGACTATAAGGACAATTGAATTTTTGAATTAAATATATATCACTTATGCTTAACCGGGCTTTTACTGTATACAATATAAATCGGTGTGTAGTTGGACGTTGAAAGCAGATTCGTTGATAGCGCTTGTTCTTTCGACTGAGGTAAAAGACACGAGTCTATCACGTACGCTCTTTGAATTACGGTCGATCCACCCGAGTGAAGAATAATGGTCCTCGGTGCGCTGGCTCAGTGTTCCCTCTCGAGTGTGTATGTAAGGCAACACGGCGTCTCGTCGTTTGCCGAGGGCGTGGGTTTTTCCCAGAAATCTCTAGTCCGATTGAGTCGTCAAGCGGAAATGGCGCAAATGTTGAATTAGCAAGTGGGAAGTTGGAATCGGGCAGACAGCATGGCGCGCATTGGCAGAAACCCGCCAAGCCCCGCATACCCGCTGCGGCATACCTATACTCTCGAGCACGACTCTCGTCTCACTCTACCCGGCTCGACGCGTTGTAGGACCCCTTCCCCTCTTTTCTCTTTCTGGCTCTTCGTTTCTTCTCTTCATCGATATCGTTAGTCCGTCTCGGTTTGACTCTGCGCTGAGCTCTCATCTTCCCTGCCAGAGATACCCAAAAGCTCTGAGAATATTAATCATGTTTTTTCATATTGTAAAATCGATCAATTTAAAAGGGCTGTGTTGATTTTCTTTGTATAACATACGGGAGGTAACACTGTATGAAGAGGGTAAAACGCACTGCTAATCAAATCAGAGACTTACAATTTGAATTTGTGGTGTAACTTGAATCGGAATTTAATTTGCAACTTGAGTTAGGACTTTGTTTTCAAGTTCAACCCGGCAAACAATAGCTTCTAACAGTGGTGTTTAATTTTTTAATTACATCACACGAAACAACGTGTCGTATCAAAATAAGATCACTTGTGATCCACCAGTGCGTTGAATTAGTTCTCGCTCAAAAGAGTCGCAGGATGGAAAAAAGTATATTTAACAATTCCGTAAGAGGATATTATATACACGGGAATAGGAACTTTCATGATAATAATTATTTTTTTTGCTCCCTCATAGAGGAAGCTTTGTTTTCGGGAAATTTTTTTATTCGAGATTATCATGCCAATGTACTCCAAATGGTCTGTGAAACGGCGAGAAAAGTGGTTTAGCATTTTTTTTTTAGATGGATAGATGTGCGTGTAAGCGTGCATGCGTGCGTTTGGCACTCAAGTAGGAAAAGTAGACACTATTGTTTGTGATAATTTTTGAAAAAATTCAAACGTCTGTTCAGATTTGAGTAAACTTTGAATTTTTCGAAAAATCTCTGTACGCGCTCTAGTGGCCGCAAATTTTTAGCTATTGAGCTGAATCATTTTTTACACATAAAGCTATGTTACAGGACGATCGGTATTGAATTTAGGATAAGTCTGTAAATAAGTTCGGTTTTTATGGGATTTCGAATTTTTAGAAAAATTTACGTTTTACTCTAATTTACATAAATTTCCACCAAAATAACTCAAATTTTTAATAGATGAAATAATAAATAACATACAGAGATATTTTGTACCAGATTTAGTGAAAATCGGGAACGTGATCTAAATTTTGTAAAACACTAATATATTTTTATATTCACAATTGTATTTTATTTTTAAAGATATAAGAAATAGTGAACTTTTTATTTTATAAACATTATAGAAAGTGAGTAAGAAATGCAAATATAACATATTTAAAAAATGTTTCCTTAAAACAAGGATGCAAAGTCGAACTTTACATATTGCTACCTCATTGTTTTTGAATTTTTACAAAGCTTCCGCTATGAGGAAGCAATATGCAAACTTCTACTTTGCGTCCTTTTGTTGTATATAATTACCATTATTTATATTGTATATGAATATAAAGTGTTAGAATTTACGATAGAACTTTCAATTACATTTTTTAATAAATCTCAAAAATATTACCATTAGATAGTGGTTACATGGGTTTATAAATATTTATTGTAAAAAAAAACTCAATATTCTTCGAAAGTTATAGCGTTTTTAAGAATCAGGCGAAAAATTGCCAATTGAACCGCTCCGGTAAATTCCGTAAATGCACCGTAAATCATGTAAAATTGCATTTTTAAGGATATTAACGCCGAAACGACGTTAACGACAATAATGTTTTTTTTTTTGCAGAGTTTCTACAGACTGTAAACTTATTTAAGTATGAGAATGAGCTCCAGAGATGTTCGTGATTGGCCCTAATAGCGGCTTCAATTTTCGATATTTCGACTTTCGATGAGTCATGTCTTTTTTAAGCAGGATTAAGAGAAGATACAATTCAAACAACATAAACATGAATTTACGACATAGCTTGGCTGTGCTTGACAGCCATTTATACAAGCATGACGTATTTGGAATAGATAAAACTTTAGGTCCAATTTGAGTAATAACTAACTAAGTCGTAATTTGCGATTGTAAATTCGACCCTTAATATGAATGTTTAAAAAAAAATTATATTTGTAATTATAATTATATAATTAATTGTAATACATTGTACTGCTTAAACAAAATATAAACTTGAATTTCTGCGACAGTATATACATAACATATGTTACGAAAATGTTATTGAAGAGTGATATAACTTTTTCATTTACAGTTTAAGTTCCAAAGTTATAATTTTCTTTTTTGCGTTTTACATTTTGCACCTTTAATTAATTTTTATTTCAAAAACTTGAAAAAGGAAAATAGAACTCGTTTCTAATGAGATCGGTATCGTTTAATTTTTTTATAAAGAACGGTATCGCGCGATAAACCTAAATTATTAAATATTTTTTTTTAAGGTTTATTAGAAATTATGGAAAAACCACGACACACGAGTGAAAAAAGTTGTATCAAACTAGAGCAGCTGTTATAAACAAAATTTATTAAATTTTTAATCGAACGATGGGAGCGGAATTTTTAGCAAAAAAGGTTTCCCAATTTAAAAAAAAAATGGAAAATTTCACTTTAGTATTACAGATTGTCAACAATGAAAATCGTTAAAATTTTGTTTGAAATCGTAATTCAAATTTTGTCATGTGATGACGAAACACACGTGATTGGTGTGATGTCACGATGCTGTTCCCCCATTTGCAAGCCTTATGCTAACACGCATAAAGTGGTATGAACTTACAACTTGCATTATTTTTTTCAATTACAATATTTATCAAAAATAGAAATCGTTTAGAATCTCGCTTTGTCAAAAACAGATTCTCTTACTTTCAAATAAATGCATATGTCATTTATAATTTGTGAATTCGTCAGGTGCGCCAATTTTGTCGCATTTGTGCAATTCTAAGACTTTATATTCCCAATAAAAATAATGGTAATTACAATTGGGATTAGAGTTGCTTTTGTCGTGTTAAACGTTCGATATTGCTTTTATGGAATCTGCATGTAAGATCTTCAGAGTTATTAGTATTCCTGTGGTTAGCGTGTTTGCTTTCTTAGGAATAGGTACCAGACTGGTCGTCGGTGAAAATTCCACAAGACGTACTTTGAAACAGATAACAATTTTTTTTCTGTGCAATTGTTACAGGAAAAATATTAGAGAACCAAAAAATCCTTAATAAAAAAAATGGTTGAGCACTATTTTCATTAATTTTGCATTTGAGACTCGTGATGCAATTAAACTCATAATTATAAACAGAAACTACACTTACTAAAAATGAATAAGACCTAGCTGTAACGATGAGACACTAGTTTGTGACGTAAATGATAAATTATTTTACGAAATTGTTATAGATATCTTTCTGCAACCTGCAACTCCTTTGTGATCTTATTTTGATAGTTACAATACGATATTTCGTGAGATACAAATGTTGCATCATCGTTATAAGATGGGAATGCAAATTATCAAACGTTTTAGGAAGTCAAAGTGGATCTCTGTAAAATACGTGTCCAGTGATCCTCGATTTTCACAGAGAATGATGTCCCGATATGTGGTTGCTCATAATATTGGCTACGATCGTTGCCACGCTCACCCCGCCAAAGAGAATGAAGAATCGTCGGATCGTAACATAGGAAAGGGGGGAAAAAAAGGTAATGACTATTTCAGCTTTTTAACGAAATCGTCTAACCACCTGGTGAGCAAAGATGACGGCTGCATAGTACGAGATGGCCCTACAAGAAGAAGAAAGACAAAGAGAGAGAGAGAGAGAGAAAAAAAAGAGTGAAAGAGCGGTGGGAATCCTCGATCTACGACGCGTCTGGTTCTCAGGGCCCTCTGAATCCCTGCGGTATTTCGAGGATCCTCATCGAGGGGCAAAGTGGGTTCCACGAAGGTGGTCTTTCATTCGAGACCACACAAATGATAGTCCAGAGAGCAAGCGAACGAGCGACGCTGCGGCTGCCGAGACTCGAACAGGCTCTATAACGGCCTTCCCCAGCTCTCACTCCCTCTCTTTCTCTGCCTCTCTTCCCCCCTCTCTCTCTCTCTCTCTCTTTCTCTCGATCCGTCTCTCTCAAAGCCCTGCTTGACTCTGTTTCCCGTGGGTGGTTGATGACAGACCCCCATCGAAAATTGCTAGTAACGGACATTGTTTTAGGGTTGCGTGTGGGTGGAGTTATCGTGAAAGAAGAGGCGGCGAATAGAGTGAACAAAGACACCGGGGGTATATAGACACGAATGAAGAGAATCGAGTGAACAAGACTTTTGCCTGGTAACAGATGAGAGAGGAGCAGTCATCGCGAGAATTCTCGAGACAAGTCTTTTACCCGAGTCGGAACTCCTGTCCGCGACCCAACGTAGCTCTCATTCAGGCTTAAAATAGATCTTTTTTTCATTCTCTTCTTTCGATCCCTCTCGAATAATCCAAATATTACTTTCACCGAAAATCAACTTATTCGAGGGCGTGAAATGTTTCTTCGAAATTTTATAGTAAATAAATCAAAATTCATCTTTTAAGTGACACAGCACAGAATTTTTTTCGATTTTTTCATGCCTGGATACCTCAGCAGGGTTGAAACGTTGACAAAAGTGGTTTAGAAAAAAAAATGCGGTTTTTCTTATTGGTACGTAAGCCCTCGCAATTTTTTTTAGATAAATCTATCTGAGGACTCAAATACTCGTAAGTGAGCATTTTTGGATTGGAAGAAAGATGATGTTTAATGGAATAAATGAGCGAACGAGATGTTAATTAAACGAAATAAGTAGACCAAACATTTTGTTGTTTTAAAGGCTTTTCTATTTTTTAATAAACATCTTGTTGTTTATACCGAATAACCTTTTTTTATTGCTTTAAATAAATGCATTTAGTGATATTTTGCAGATTTGGTCACACCAACAATTATTCTGTACAAAAAACGTACATCGGAGTCAAATCATTCGTAGATTTAAATAACATCAGCCTGTTTAGTTTTATTTTCAGTGAAGCGATAGTAATATTTGAGGCCGTGAGTGAGCAGTTGATCGAACAAACGTTCTTGTCATTTCAACGTGATTTGAAGTTAAAAGTAAAATATATTTTGTTGACGTTAGCCAATATTGGGGCGAATCGAACACTGAGAAAAGAAAGTAATCAAATGAAGTAAATAAATTCATTTGACTTCTAATTGGTTGACTCAACAGTTTTATAGTCAATAATTTAATTCAATACTCTAATATAAAAAAGGACCTTACACAGTTGAGTGAACATGTCATGAGTTGATGGAACTAAATGGAATTGATGAGGTCACCCAATCGTGGTTGAAACAACTCAAGTCAGGAGGTTCCACGCAATAGCCGAGGTTTTATGTTAACAACTTAATACTTGGTTGCCTTAACCCAATATAAATACTTGGGAGAACTGAACTGTCTGATGAATAATCGATAAAATGTATTCCTTATTCCCGCAATTGATTCAACTAAACCATTCTTGCAGGAAATATATAGAAATGTACTTAATATATTATCCATTCTTCGCATTCTTCAGATTTTTTTAATACAAAGGTAACGTAACTAAGTGTTAAATTGCTGACAGAAAAACTCGACTGTTGAGCGCCGGAAACTCCAAACTTCAATTGTTTCAACCGCGGTTGTCTGACGTAAACAATTCCATTCAGTTCCTACATTACATGACGTGTTCAACCAACTGCATGCGATCAACGTTTGCTCTTAGTCTCCCGAATCATTTATGTTGTCTGCTAAAATGTATGAGGCATTTCATACCAATTCGACCTGACTGTGTGACCATCACTATTTGAAATATTTTTCTTCCTTCGAGTATGTTATGAAATGAAGCAAGAAAATGATCCTAAAAATCTTTTTTTACCCAATTTACAAAAAACTTACGAAAATGTATGTATCAGGCATTTAGATTTTAGAGCTTTTTCAATTTTTCAAAAACAGGTCGTAGTCGCTCGAATTTTCGTAAAATTTACTATATTTTGCTAAATAGTTTTTCAAAATTCATTGATATTGAATTTGACAGAAGTCGTTAAGTCAAAAGTTAAGTTCATTTAAGAAAGGATACATGTTTAAAAAAGCTTGGAAATTAGAACTTTGCAAATTGCTTCTTCATATTATATACTTTTCATGTATGCTTCCTATCTGAGGAAGTCAACAATGACGAAGATAGGTACTTCCTCAAAGGTCACCATCGAAGGTATATATTAGTGAGGAATCAATTTTCAAAATGATTTTTGGTATTTTTAGTACTATACACCAAGTCAATTGAGCCAATGATACTTGTTCTATTGTTTCCGAAAATGTATTAAAAGTAGTTCTGAGAAAAACCCTTTTGAAACTTTCCCACGGGCACCATTCGCAATTTTTCCATCTTTGCGAATATGAACTATTTTGCAAAAAGAAAAAAAAGGTTTTTTTACAAATTCATGTGCGCCCTAATCATTAGCAATGTTTCCTAAACCGACTTAAAAACCCAATAAACTTAGAACACAGAATAATTCAGGTTCATGAGGTCTCCAGTTGATTGGATTGACCCGGAATGCCTCGTATACTCGAAATTAATTTTTTTCCACAATGGAATTACCGCCGAAACTTTAGTAAATATACCCAAACGCACAGCGAAGACTCAGTCGTTGATCCAGCTCGATATGCTGCACATCGAGCACAATAATACGCGAAGCAGCGCCTCGCGGCTCTGCCAATTATGTAACTTTACTTGGCGTCAATTCCGTGAATTTCCAACAATATCTCAGAGCTGGCAAATACTTCCATTACTATGATATTCCGCACTGTGCAATTCTGAGGAATGCCCGAGTAGGAAAACGGGTTCTGCAATATGCATTAAAATCTCGCGGTCGCGCTCAACTGATTGCCGCGATAATATACATGTATCGGCTGCTACTGCGACACGTATGATGTATACACATCGAGTTATCCACATATATATATATATATATATATAAATATTGGCTGCTTCACGAGTCGAAGGAACGCCTGCAAACTTCTGGGAAACTGCGCGAGCGAGACGAGTGAACGAGTCGCTCGCGAAGGGCCGCTAACTCGCCCGCTCAGCGCTGCTAGTCCCCGCAGCTCGATCCGGCTTTTAGCTGACAGCATTTATCTTCGCAGCTACGTCAAAATATCTTTATACTCCTCTTCAGCTTCTCTATATTACGTGGCAAGGAGGGAGGCTATAAAGTCGAAAAAAAATGAGGGGCTTTTTTTTTTATGTAAAGGAAAAAGTTGGAAGGTACAAAAGCTTTTATATCGCTTCCTTATTTTTTAAGCCTCCTTTATCAGAAAGTACGTTGGTCAATTTAGGCTTCCTCATAGAAGAAGTTTCGTGTGCTATTTATTTATAATATACTTTTATGAAACGCAATATTTTCAGATAGTACTAAAAATTCGATGATCCTTTTTGATCAACGTGCAAAGTGTCAGGTGATTTATTTGTAACTGTGCGC
This sequence comes from Perithous albicinctus, assembly GCA_964016905.1. Taxonomy (NCBI): domain Eukaryota; kingdom Metazoa; phylum Arthropoda; class Insecta; order Hymenoptera; family Ichneumonidae; genus Perithous; species Perithous albicinctus. The sequence continues at coordinate 19,604,742 of OZ024689.1, forward strand.
ATAATAGATTCAGAAGCTAATCAGAATTACGAGTTTAACGGCTTCACTTGTATATCGCACGTCGAGACTTCGTGACATATGTTTTTTTAAGAAAGGATACAATATAAAAACAAGCTTGGAAATTGCTTCTTGCTTCCTCTCTGAGGAAGTCAATAATGATCAAGATAGGTACTTCCTCAAAGGTCACCATCGAAGGTACATATTAATGAGGAAGCAATTTGCAAAATGATTTTTGGTATTTTTAGTACTATACACCAAGTCAATTGAACCAATGATACTTGTTCTATTGTTCCCGGGAATTTATTAAAAGTTGTTCTGAGAAAAACCCTTTTGAAATTTTCCTGCGGGCAAATTAATATTTTATGTAGGATGAATTAGATAAAAGAGCCAATTCAGGGTTGTCGCTGAATTTCACATGTAAGGGTATCCTCCAAAAAAATCGTCGGCATGTCCTCCCTCTGCCCCAATATGTTTTTATGCAAACGAACCAGTTTTGAATACGGGATTATGGGGGGGGGGGTTTGGCTCTCCCACCTGCGACACAATTTTTTTTTGTAATATAATTTGTAGAAAATTAATAATTAAAAGTAAATTATATATTTGTTTCGTACATACTCCTGTAAATATTTCATAACGCCAAAATTTGTCGTCACATTATTTGGTCGTAAGTTTTTCCTGTCGAAGTGACTCATTAGTAGTGTAACCGTAATTTTAGAAATTTATTAAAAATATAATATGCTACCCTATCAATCTAAACAACCACCGTTTTACCGTAAAAACGACCGGGTGGTTTGTTGCAAAAAAAAAAAACCCCCGAAAGTTGGTCGTAACGACCGTAAAAGCGACTGCGCTAAAAAGTGTTATGCGGTCGTTTTTTTTTCGATTTACCATGGACAACCAAAAAAACAACCGAATAATATTTTTGGGGCGTTTGTTTTCGCGGTCGTTACGACCGATTTCCGGTTAATTTTTTGCAGAAAACCATCCGTTTGTTTGACGGTGGTTTTCACGGTGAATCAGCTGGAAACGACGATGGTCAAGATTGCTAGGGTCTTGATTGAACCAACAAAGATATCGATTTAAAAAAAATTGGCATCTCGATTCGTCATCCCACAATAATCAGTAATTCCCTGAAGAACCCACGATAAAGCGGAACGAAGAAAAATCTAGATAATTGCACGTTGCATACGTAAACGTGGAGAATCAATTGTTCGGTGCATAAAGTTGGCAGGCATACGGTGTATCTGTTTGTATCTCCCTTGAGTGACATTAGCTATTGCTCACGGTGCTTTCTCGCTGTGGCGCAAGACCACGCGGCGACTACGAGCTGCGAATGAGCGAAGAGGAATCTGTGAGGTGAATCGCGCGTCGAAGAGGAGGTGCAGGTGTGCAGCGGGGCCATCCGCGTATACGTCCGTTGTTCGCGGGAGCGCTCGCCTACCTATACTTATCTACCTGTTTACTTTGGAAATAAGGCTGTTGCGGCTGGTTGCGCTGCACACAGCTGGCTGATGATGAGCCGGCAAACAGGTGGATTCTCGGACTCTCTTCTCACCAGATGCAATCATTCGGTGAGCATAAGCGCAGCGCTGCGTAGTTTGCTTGCTCATGCAAATTATTATTCGCCGCAGCTTCTTGTCCTCCGTGCGAATAGCACCTACGCACGACGTGCGTACACCCGACAGCAGCAGCGTTCAGCGATGACCAATTACTGCAATGTATACGGCATACAGTCAAAGCTTATGGTAATAGTCCTTGCGGTGTAGTCGAGTTATTATTTAGTTGAGAACTAATTTTGCAAAAACTCTTCATATATTTTTTGAAGGAGAACGTAGATAATCTAAATAAAGGTGGAGCTAGTTTAAAGTATCTATTTTCTCGTATTTAATGCAAACAAATGTATGGCATTTCATATTCCATACCGATTCGACCTGGCTCTGAACCTCGACCTTCCGGACTTGATCCACTATTTTTCATTGTTGTAATTGTATGAAATGTATTGAAAAAATTTTATAATAATTATGTTTGCCGATTAGAGCTGGAGCAATAACATTAAAAATAGTGGATCCAATCGGAATGCCCCACATACAGTAGAACCTCGCTCAACTTGCCTCATGCGGAGCCATGTAAGTTTTGTAAATAATTAATGAGGGACGAGAAAAAGGCTGCGGCGTTAACCTTTGTCCCGAAGCTCTGACAAATAAACAAATTAAGACAATGTCTCTGCAAGTACCCATGTAAGATATGCTAAGGTATACTAAGCGAGGCTCCACTGTGTGGCTTCTTCAGTCTTTTAAAAAACCTATATCCCAAGCCCCAAAATAAAAACATACGTTTGTAAAAATTGTACAATATTTTCACCTTCATATAAACATTACATAATTACAACACTTCCGCATTCATAAATGTCATACAGTCCTTCCAGAGACAAAACTTTCAACAGGGTAGAAGTACTGTTTTTATAGTCACCCCCCAATACTTTAGTCCGATTTTTGTAGACATAGTTGTTTTTTTTTATCTGTATTCACTCAATATTTTCGAAAACGTTTCTGGTTGTTTTAACGTTATTTCGACTCCGTTGCAAAAAAAATATACTGTACTATAAAATTAAGGGCCATCATCTACTTCACCAAATTTTCTTCTCCTTATGTAAATTCACAAGAGCTTCAGGCAAGCTTAAGATATATTTTTAGGATGTGCAACTTATTAATTTCATTCGATGTTGTATGCATCAATCTTAAAATACTTTTCTGCAGGTTTTGATGTAAAAATTCAAAAGAAACTTAACTTGTAAATTATTTATAAATAATAAGTAGAAGAAAACGAAAAGCAAAAGACGCCTAGGTAAATAAAGCCGAAAATACACGTTCCTAACGCAACAAAGACATGGACAAACGATATCGAAGTTCGCGAGATACTTGTGAAGCCGTTTTATTCGTCCTCTGATTGGTCAATAGTGGCTATGAAGCGGCAGGCTATGGCGGTCATTTTGAATCCCAACTCTTTTGCCATACACAATTGGATTTTTTTTTAGTATATGAAATGTGCGTACAATTGAAGGTGGTGCTTAAATAAGATTACAGTCGATAAAAATATGATACCAAAAAGTGCGAAGCGCGGACGTTATCCGCTGGTAGAGTAAAAAAGAAATGATATAACTATAGACACGTCGTGCACGGGTTTCCCATTGTTGTGATGCGTCGAAATTCTACTTCCAAAAAGTGTAGTTAAAAAAATTAAAGCCTACAGCAAAAGACGTTAGTGTGAAGACATTTTTATCCTCACTGGAGGAAGTCAATCAAACTGGGTAAAGAAGAAGGAGACGAACAACAACAATGAAACTTGATATAAAAGAAATCCCAAAACACAAGTCGACAGAAACGAATATCTAAAAAAAAGGTACTTAAGTTCATTTGGCATCTGTATTTTGAAAAAATAATTATATTTCTTATGAAATAAAAAATATATGATTGTTTCCGTCAATCCGAATTTGTCCAGAGTTGTTCGATTTACACTCATGACCAATATCGGTACATTTCGTAGCCAAAACTGATACACAAATGGCTAAAACTGGTCAAATGGCAGTTATCTATACACTTTTTTCTCTATATACATTTTTAGATTTTAAAGCTATGAATTGGAAATTAAGCCCTTCTTAAATACGAAATATATAAATTCAAATTCGTTTTATGAATTTTGGTTCTACTCACGAGCATTTGAAAATATCACGTCTGAATGGAAAGTCAAGTGTCAAGAAGGTGGATATAGTTTAAAGAATCCAGTTTTTCCTAATAATACGCAGACTTATTAGGAGCTTCCCTTTTTGAAGTGACGGTAAATTACATCGAATGCTTGTATACTTTGCGAAAACGACAAAACCTAATAAATAGTTAACATTTAAATTAGTAGAATTCCATTTTTTTCTATGGAAGCTGATGATTACGAATACTTTGTGTACATCTTACGAATGCAAGTGTTTCCACTCTGAAGAAATCTCTATGATGAAAAATTTATCAATGCATACTTCCTCATGGAGGTGACTTTGCAAAAAGACAAGGTGCTACTTCTATGAAAAATTTCTGATTAACTTTTTGGCCGAAAAGATGTCAACTACCTGATCTCTCTGCTTTTATAGCACATTTGTAAAGATTAGAAAGTAGAACCATAACACCTTTATGTGTCGCTTCTTAGGGTTCTATGTTAATCAATATCGTATAAGTTTTTCTTCTTCAATTGCTGCATTATAACGAATATTCATATTTTGATATTTTAGTTATATTTGCGGTGATGTATTTTTTGAGGATATTATGAATAATGGAATGTCTTGCTATATTCCTCGGTTGATGGAACTTCCATATAAAGTTCAACGGGGACGGAAAACCTCTTCATTTGATGTAATTACTGATTAGTTTAAGCCGTGTTTGAGCTTATTTTACTAATTATACATCTATTAATATGAATTTTTCTGTCCTAGATCTATGCGATTTATTCTTCGCCCATTTTCACTCTAAGAAAAATTCTGAAATTAGCTTTCTTCATCCTATTTTCGAATTTACTCCTTACTCTGAATGTGAACGACTCATACTTGTGTAACGTAAAGTCCAAAAACAGTAATTTAGAGATAGAGGGAACTTATCTATCTTTAAATTACTGTTTCCGATAAAAAAAAAAACAACAGTAATAGTTCTCGAATTACACGAAAAAGCTGTTGTCTAGTCAAAGTTAGGTGGTAATGAGCCTCCGCAGAGTAGCCTGAAGAATCTTTTTAGCAAGGAAACAATGAAACGCGCGACAGGAAGACATCGTCGAGTGTCGCTCTCCGCATGCCATGTTGTGTCGCTTGCGAACACGTAAGAGGAATACGCGCGCGTCTCGAGAACTCGTTTCCATCGAGATCGTAACGAGCTTGACGGCGCACACTTACTGCACGCAACGGCCACATAGCAGCGAGTTCCGAGCAAACACGAGGCTCTCGGGGAAACGCGTGGCTCCCGAGGCACGTAGCTCACGGATTCCACGTACGAATTTTCCGTCAACAACAGCGCGAGGCCCTTCTCTGGCTCTGACGATCTTGTTGCCTGCCTAGAGAGACTAACTGGGAGAGCCCTGTGGCGAGGACACATCAGGCCAGTTAAACGCGATGACCTAAAAGTATCCCGGGCCCTGTGCACTTGGCTCTATACTCTACCGAGTCGATAAATGCCCTTAGGCATGTTGACTACGCTGAGAGCGAGCCAGAAAACCAACGGGTCAACGTAGTAGGCATTAGATAGCGAGATGTGTAAGAGAGACAACAATAGCCTTGGAAGAAGAAGAAGAAGAAGAAGAAGAAGAAACAGCAGGAGCTGCAATAGAAGAAAAGGAAGAGACCGCGGCAGGTAGAGATGCTGCTCGTCAGGCACCAAGGCAACCTGAGATGAGTGAGCGAGGTAAGCAGAGAAGCAAGAGAACGAGGGGAACCACTTGCCAGGAGCAACTTCTCTCCAAGAGACAACATTCGCTGACTGCTGAGGGACGCCGTGCGGATCTCAACTCGGCAGCAGCAGCAGCAGCAGCAGCAGCAGCAGCAAGCAGCAAGCACTTGCGGAGCGGCAGACAGCGCGTCGCCCGATCTCCAGGCTCGCGGTGCTTAACCAGCGGACGTTACCATGTTTAGCCAACGTGGTAAAGACCGGATTTGCCGGACGATGTGATACTAATTTTAGCAAATATAATTATTATCGACGCTACGCAGTACACTCAACGGAGAGCGTTTATCGCAAAACGGCGAACCTACATTCATGGAAAAATATCAAATATCAAACGCCGATTTTTCGTTTGTCCATTAGATTTTCGACGTGGAGTTTTTAGCTTTTTTAAGGAGATGAAATTAATTTCATTGAGATAAAAGAAGAAAAAAATTATGCAAAGTAGAACTTTGCATATTGCTTCCTCATTCAGTTTCAATTTTCACAAAATCATCTCGTTATAGGGAAGTTTATTTATCAATTTTGGCTAAGTCATAGCTTTGTGAAAAATTTAATTTCATGAGGATGCCATGTGCAAAGTTCTCCTCTGCATGATTTTTTATTTTAATTAGCATTTTTTTCATTTCTTTACCTCTATATTTTTGGATCTTACTTGGGCAACAACATAAAAACGTAAACGTGCTTGAGTGCTTTTTTTTTAATTTAAAAATTCTATGAAATCTGTGTGTTTATTTTTTGTACGGAATCACAGTAACTGATGAGGAGTTAATTCGTCACTTGGATATTTGTACTTACGGGCATTAGAAATGATGAATGTATAATCAAAAAAAAATTAACGGCTTTACATACGGTTATGAAACACCGTTACAAACAAGGATGCATTACATTTTGATAAGGTACAAAGTTTTGGTTTACTTGCTTAAGTTTTGCGAAAGCCAGAGCGATCAAAAATCATGTAAAATTCGAACTGATTCACCGATTCCGCCCAAATTTAGTTTCGAAGGTCACATAACTTTGTTCAATTCTCATCCGAAGTTTCAGCCCGATAGCTAAAAATGTGTTTGAACTAAAGCGTTTACGGACATTTTTCAAATTTTCGGAAATCTCATAAAAATGAAATGCGTGAAGCGATTTTTATCAAATTTATATCAAATGAAGAATTATACCAATGCATTAAAATTCGAGTTGATTCTATTGAATAGTTTACGAATTATGGTAATATGAACTTTAGCCCTATCATCACACGCACACACACACACACACACATACATATATTCGGACATTTTATCTGAATCATTTTTCTCTCGACGTTTCAAACCTGATCATGGACTGATCTTGAGTCCACATAACAACAAAGGAAGCTTTGTTTTCATTGAAACAAATCCGATATTTTCATGTCAGAATACTCAGAAGGGTGCAAAATGTTGTATGTTTGAGTATGTACAGGACTTAGGAAAGTTGATGACCTATATCTTATGAACCGTTCCAGCGTTAGAGCTTAAATTTGCCACACATGTAGAGCAGTTACCTCTTTGATTTTTGCAATGAAAAAAAAGTACAGTGGAAGCTCTCACATGTTACTTAATGCCCCGCATTAACCTATCCGAAGGGTAGGAAGTAACCTATGCGAAGGGCTAATCGTATTGACGAAGTAACACTTCTCCTCGCCTGTTCCAATGCGACCACTTCGTTCGTCCCCACTACTTGTCGTCGTAAGTTACGTGAACGTAACATGTGAGAGCTTCCACTGTATGCAGACATTTAGTTGTCATTATATCACGGCAGACATTTTAAATTAATTTTACAGTATTTTGAAAATTTTGTACACAAATGGACTAAAATTAAACCATGTTCTGTGCCAAATTTGGCGAGAACCGATAGAGTAGTTCCAATGCATTTTCAATTTTTTTTAAATGTCTGTAAACACTTAAACTCTTGGTAATTTTGAAATATCCGGTTGCAACTTTCCACGTGTTTACACGATTACCGGCTAAATTCGCTGTTGTAGAAAACCGCAGGTAAATTTAACACAAATTACAAAACATTAGAGTAATCGAACTAGATTTTTTTTTTTTTTTAAATTCAAATCCTCGTAAATTTTGAACCTTGAAAATTATGAAGATCGATTTACCGCGATAGCTGAACATTTGCGGAAGGGAATTTAAAAAACCGATGTATCAATAATATTTTAGTTGAAGAAAAAATAGCATGCATCTATGCACTTATTATGCTGGAGACTGAACAATAAATTGTCGATTGCGGTTGTTTGCTGACGCTTCCATCAACGGAAGCGATTCATATAAAAATAGCTCGATTTCATTGAAGAATATCTCACTTAATCGGCCGTCAGTATTAAGAGAAAATAAATATTGTTGACCCCTAAAACAACAAATATTACGCCCTCTGCCAAAAACATCTACCTGTTGTCAACAGTCCACTATTTAATTTCAATAGATGTCAGTGATTTTGATTCTAATTGTAACAAGACGTAATCCTTTAACAAGATGAGGGTGTCTTAGAACTACAGAAAATATCCTGCAAAATTCCCTAATACTCCATGCATATTCTAAAATAGAAATTGGGATGTATCAACTATGACAATTCTAGTACTAAACAACGTACAACGTATTAAATTTTTTTAAAAATAGTAGTAGCAGTTTATTTTTCTCCGTCTGCTGTAAAGAAAAAGAATGATCGAATCACGAAGGTGTTGACGAATACTTGCGTTTGAGTGAAATGTGAAACTCGGTTTACGTAACTCTTCACACTCATTAGAAAGTCCCGAGGCGCTTGGGAGATTCAATATGCACACGCACGAGGAGTTTTAATGCAATGGCACGCTGGTATTGAGGTTTTTCTATGGAACGGCGTATTTTTTTTGTACAGGAAAATGAAGGCTTTTATTTCACATCCGTCGTTTACAGACGCCTTTTTCATAGCGATATTTGTCAACCAATATCGACATTGACTCCATTATTATCGACAAGCCAACGAAACCAAGAGAAAATGCTTACTCTTTTCGCGTTCTTGGTAAAATAGTGGACGATGATTGAAAAACAGTTTTTCGATATAAAGTAAAAAAAAGAAGACACCAGCAGTTTACTTGTGCTGGATCGTCGTGTGGTGCACGATTAAAGGTCAAGTGTTTTTCCTTTTTTAACGAATAATCAAGGCATTAACCAAGACAAAAGTAAAGGTAGAATTGATCACGAGCTAAGCGAATGCGCAATAGAAATTTAACTTTTATATCTGTTTGGTAGAAAACACAGCTTTTAGCAGATCGGGTTTGTTGACTTTGCCCATACTGTTTTTGGGTATTTTGTCGACGACCCGCAAAACCGTCGGAACCGCGTATTCCGGCAGCAATTGTTTTCCAAACTCACGGAGCTGCGATAAAATGAGCTGAGCGCCTTCTCGAACAACCACGACTGCTGCGACCTGAAGATATAAAAAATAAGTTTATTTTATTAAAGCTTATAGCGATACTCTCGGTATCGCCAATATTCTTTGTTCCGTACCTTCTGACCCCAGGTATTATCAGGAAGTCCAACTACCGCGCAGTCCACAATGTCCGGATGACCAAGAATCGCAGTTTCCACTTGTAGCGCGCTAACTTTGTAGCCCCCCGTTTTTATTATGTCCACGGAACTTCGTCCCAAAATACTGTATATACCGTTCTCGTACTGCACAGTATCCCCTATGTTCAAAAGGACATTAGTCGCGATATCACTATTCGAATGAATGCTCATTAAAATTCTGACAATAGTTAAGAATTTATCAAGAATACATTCGAAACCAAAAGTTTGACTCGATTGCAATTTGAATACTTCTCGGCAAGAGGTAAATTTGAATGAATCAACGTCATTGAAAATACTAAAAGCATTGACTTTAAGTAATAATATTGTCACTAAATATACAGTGCACTCGAAAATTACCACGTGGTTCCAAAATTTCGGCAGATTTTAAACGATCAACAAAAGCTGGTACGATTGATGGGATCAAACAACCCTACATTTTTAAGTATGATATTCTATGTTGCATAGTTAAGAGCATCCCCACTTCTAAATGTCAGTGGGTACAATACGTCGCATTTTTTATAAAAATATTCTTCAAATATTAATTTGAATTATTAATATTAATTGTGAAAAGTACAACATTTTTAGTTCTATTTTTACTGTGTACAATTGAAAAAAAGTAATGACTTGAAAGCATTATTCGTTTTCCAGTGCAACAGAATGTTGTTCCGAACAACAGAAGCCCTGAAGACTTAATGGCTACTACTATGACTCTGTTATACATTACATTTGCGATAAATGTGAGATATATAGATTTCATGCGATTAAAATTGAGGGTGGATGTTAAATACGTGACTAGTATCTAGTATCTGTTAAATACGTGACTTGCTCTTCTGTTCGTCTCTTTGTCACCATCAACTAATGTAATATATGGAATTAAGTCATAGAAATAACTTTCTTCGTCATTCCTTATCAACTGGATCATATCTTTTTCTAATTATATTTTTTTTCAGCAATTGCGATCCTTTTTTTGCTCTTTGTTTTATGTAACCTATACTGACATGTACAGAATCTATTTAAAAAATTGGTTGAGTGGCCAAAACATATTTGGAGGGATAAAAAAAGTTTTGCGAAAGTTATAGCGGCCCAGTTGATACAGAATGACTCATATGTGCATCTAATAATAATGTCAGGACGTTACTACTCCAACACGACTATTGCACGACTATTCTCGGAGGTCCTCCAAATTTCCCACGAGCTCCAGTAAACTGATTACACGATAAAAATCCGGAGTACATTTTGAACTTTACACTTTGAATGGATTTCTTTTGTGTAATCGATTTTCTTGAGCTCTCGGAATATTCGGAGGTCCTATCTTATTCTTTGAAAAAATCGATGTTCTTTGACAAATTTAACGCAAATCTCGAGCAGTTAAGATTTTATGGCATTCTTAACTTTTTTATAAATATGTCGTACTCGCACTAAACTCCCGAAAATGACGAGATATCTGGTTGGATTTTAGTATATAACTGGTGTAACGTTAAACCATGATTGACATAAAATTTGTCAAGAATCTATCGAGCAGTTAAAATTTTATCAGAATTTACATTTTTCGTATTTGTCTTTTGATTGTTGATTGACTGATTTGCACAAATATCGTGCTGATAAACTAGTGTATGCACTATTTAAGCAAGCCTGCAAAGTGCTTTCAAGTTGCTTCCTCATTATTTTATACCATAAAGCGTCTTCTTCTATGAGGAAGCCAAAATTGATCAACATACTTCCTCTTAGAGGTGATGCCTCTGTTCAAGGTATAACATAATGGAAAAGCAACATACAAGGTTCTACTTTGAAGGCTTTTTTAATGATCCTATTTGCACGTCCATATTCCCAATAGTCGCAAAAATATTGCGTTTTAGCAAACAATATACTGTAAAATTAAAAAACCCAATCGTCGACGTAATTTTTGTATATGTCATGGCATGCCCCGTACATACTATCAGGGTAGCCCAAGTAGCATATAACGTTTAATCCGCGAGTGTAAAAATTTCCTACCCGTTTTGAACCAGCCATCGTTCGTAAACTCCTTGGCCGTTGCCTCTGACTTATTCCAATAATTTCGGAATACACTGTCCCCTTTAACTTGTAGATTTCCGCTAATGGGTCCTTTGGTTTTGACTATCTCTCGGGATTCTTTAGCGGAGCCTTCCACGAGTACTTCGACATTCGAATCAGCCGTATCCAGTTTTGTTATCCTCACTCTTACGCCGGGAAGTGGGGTACCGACAGTGCCTACCCGCAAATAAGTACAAAAACGTCATGATTATCATGCATAGACAGTTGAATTTACCTTGCTAAAATGAGCATTAAGGATATATTACCCGTACACTCCCAATCAAAAATTTGCTTTTATTAAGAATATTATTATAATTGCGAAATTCATGTTTTCGTGCGTTGTTCAAGGTTTTTTTTTTTAACGAAACCGTTTTATCAGTGATCTTGAAATTTCTCATGTGCAATGCGGAATCTTCCTATGAAAAAATAAAGAATTCGTGACTCACAATTTTTTAAGATAACAAAATTTCGCAATTATAAGAGAATACTTAAAAAGCGTAATAATTATATATATTTGGAAGAAAATACAGAACTTGTTACATATTCTTAAACTAATTTTTATAAACTCTTTGACATTATTATTATCATTATTATTTAAAAAGAATGTTTTTGGTATCGTGAATTACGTAGATCCTTTTCACATTTTTCTCGTCTCAAAATACTCAAGCTGTAATGAAATTAAACCTTTGATTGGGAATGTAGAGGTAATGTAACCTTAAAGGCGTTTTTATGTAGTCGTAAGCACCCATAGTACTAAATGATACAGGAACTCGTGTAAGCACCTGGAATACGCTGGCCTTCGAGAGGATTGGAGAGCACCATACCCGTTTCGGTCATACCGTACCTTTCCAATAGACGGTGTCCCGTTATTTCCTCCCACCTATCGAAAATTGGTTTTGGCAGCGGTGCAGATCCACTAACCATTAATCTGTAATAATAAGTAAGCTTATATTTGAAATCAATCTCGAACAACGTAACAAAATTAATATAATTGAACAAAATATATATATGTAATCCTAGTTAAAAATAGAGTTCCTTACGGGGTATTGGCATTGTCGTTTTACAATTACAGTTACAGTTCGTTTTATTTTTTCACTGGTGATTGCTACCTCAGCGAATACTCGGCACATAGTGGATCTAAATTCATAGGTATTGAATATGTAAAAAAAAATTTCGGAATTTTCCTACTATTTTAAACTACCTCTAGATGAAAAAAAAATATCCCTAAAACAAAACAAAATTGTAATCTCCTGTTGTTTTATCTTGTTCTAAATTGGGGAAGGAGTATTCCGGAACAAGCAGGCTCGTTGTAAAAAAAAAGGGACGCTTTAACCCTTATAAAACACAATTCAAATGTAATCTGATTTCCAGTTATATTATCGTGATGTACATTTTAGGGGATGGTTTTCGTCAAGTCAATTTTTCCCCTAAACTTTCGTCAGCAACTGAAGGCAGTTAAGTGTACAATATTTTTATTTAAAACAGGTCGAAGTTATGATTTTTTGGTTTTATCCGGTTTTTGGGCTTTCTTTGTAACGTCGTCACCGGTTAAGAGCGCGACATAAGATTATGCTATTTTTTTTTGTAAATAAAGTATATTGTTATCTTTAAAATGAGCCCAAACCCGTTGGAATCTGTGAATGAAGGTGTAAACTGCGTGAGCGCTCATATTACACTCGAGCGTACTCATTAATTTCTCGAGCTGAGCAGTGAGCCCTCAAGCATCGTGGCGCTCACGCACATGCCTACGGTACAGTTAAGTCAATCAAGTACTGATATTTTTTAATTATTTCGAGATGTTTAAAGTTGAAAGTAGTGTAAACTAACGTGGATGTGGTTTAATGAGTTTCTAGTTATTGTAGAAAAAAATGTACAGACCAACAACTCAGTTTACGGCAATAAATCTACGGACATACTTTCACGCAGTTTTTCTAAAAACAAGTTTGTAATTTTAGCTCGATCTTCACGGGTGATAGCTCACTTTGTTTTTTTAAACTCGTTACACAAATTCAATGAATAATTTGATTTTTTTTACTTCTCAATGAGAAAAAAAAGTCTGTTCTGTATCGTAGCTTCGTTTCGTTTTTCATAAACAAATGAATGAAACTTGTAAACCTTTGAGACGTTGAGATCTCACCTGATTTTACTGCTGCATACTGTACGAACGTACTCCTTGAACTTGGCATTCTTGCTGAATATTATATCGTACTCTTGTATGAGTCTCATGTAAATCGTCGGCACTGCCATGAACATATTTACGCGTTCGGTATTTTGCAAATTAATAGCAAGCAATTGAGTCCAGACGCTGGATGTCTCAAATTTCGGCAGCATGACGCATCGTCCTCCCACATACAAGGGACAGAGTAGTACGTTTACGACACCGTGTATGTGATTTAGAGGCAGCGTGTGAAGAACGCTATCCTTTTCCGTCCACTTCCATGCGGACACAAGCGCGTTCACTTGCGATTGAAGATTTTTATGGCTCATTACCACCGCTTTAGGTTTGCCAGTTGTGCCGGACGTGTAGACAAACATTGCGTCACTGTTCGTGTAAAAATCGTCCTTTAACGGAGTGTCAACGGTATTTCCGACTTCGTGCTCGATCGTCTCGCGATTGTTCGCCATTTTTCCATCGGGTTTCATAGCGAGGATCCGCAATGCCTCGTCAAACACTAACAACTGACGATTTGTGTTAGCCACCAGAGGTTCCAGCAGAGGCAAATGCTCCGAAGTTGTTACGATTACTCGGACATCAGAATCTTTGATGTAATAGTCAAGAACGGCCGCCGGACTGCTTGAAGTCAAAGGTACGACTATAACAGTAAATAATATTTTAATGAAAATTTATATTCTCATACACCGTCTTAAATCTTTTTGAAAAAAAGCCAGCAAGTGAAAAAACATTGAATTGAAAAAACAGCTCTTTCAAATAAACAAGCTGCAAAGTTGAACTTTACACATGGTTTCCTCCTTAAATTCCATTTTTCACAAAGCTTCATCTACGACGAAGCCAAAATTAATAAAGAAGTTTCCTCATAGAAGAGGTTTTGTGAAAAGTTGAAATTAATGAGGAAAAAAAAAAAAAGTTCTACATTGAAATAAACAAGGTTTGGTATTGAATTTGGCGTTAATCCGTTCAGAGATAAAAATTTTATGGCGTTACGAATTTTTTTTTAAGCTTCTTTTTGTTCCAACGTTTATAATTTTTTAGATATATAAATATAATAATATTTAGATATATAAATTAAATATACTCCTACAATATTCTGTTTTCACACAATTTCATGATTCAGTAAGATAAACAAATAACTCGATCAACGTTTTAAATTTAAAAAAAAAGTGAAAAATGTCATTTTTTCATCATTTCTAACATTGACTCGGCAGTATCAAACGTTGACGCGCAGTATCAAAACTGGGTATCCAAATATGCATGAGCAAATCGATATCTGAGAATCACCGTTCTTGACCCTCCCTACCCTAATATACATACAACCAGACAATTTTTCTAAACCACTTTTCTCGACGTTTCAGGCCATTTATAATGTTCTGAAACGTCTCTCATGAAAATCTAAAAAAAAAAAAAAATTTAATGAAAGTAAAGCTTCCTCTATATGGAAGTAGTATTACTAATAATATGAATGTCAATAACAATACATATGGACAGAAGAGTTGGCTAAGTTAAGGTGGGTCGATCACCACTATAGTAATCAAATATGCAACTGTAATTTAAAAACATAATACATGATTAAGTGTGTATTATTAAAAAGCTACAAAATTCAAAGACCTAAATATGAAGCTTCAATAAAAATCAAATCTCAAATGCCAAGGGTTATAAATAATATAATCAGATAGCAAAAGAACTTCTTAACTTTTGATAACTATCCATAAATTAATAGTAAGAATCTGCATGCCAAAAAATGAATGTGTAAGTAAATTCGCGTCCGTGAAGGGAATGTTGGCAGCTACGGCTCGAGTAGCTGATGCCTAAATATATTATAGACCTGTCTATGCGCGAGTTTAATGACAACTTTCAACCGATATGTCGTCCTTATTCTGCGGTAACATATTCAGAAATGTTCAAAATATATAAATTTCTGTTTTTGGATCTTCTATCATGTATTTTGGGCAACTAACTATGTGTATATGTGAGATTTTAGGCTCATTTCTGAATTCAGCAATGGGAATTCACATATAAAGTCACAACTTTACAATTTTACATCTTAAAAACTATAAGATTGGTGTCATTCAAATTTTACATATCAATCAGCTTGTAGTAGATCTATAACATATTTAAAGTCTAGATTTGTATCTTGGAAAGCCTCTAATGATCAGATCCACCTTAAAGTGATAATTATCATGTCAGCTGTGTTTCTTACCAATCTGTCCACTCATCCAACATCCCCATTGTGCAATAACATAACTAGCATTGTTTGGCAGAAGGAATGCCACTCTCTCTTGTCGAGCTCCTCCCAAAAGATTGCTCAAGTCATTTGCAAATTGTCTCGAACTCAGAAACAGCCCACGATAAGTATATTCCCCTTGTACATCTCGCAATGCCGTTCTGTCGCCATATCGGATTGCGTGTCGAAATACAGGCACGACAGCATTTGGGGGCTGTGAACAGTGATAGATTTAACTAGAAATCATAATTTTGTTTCATCTGAAAAGCAACTTAAGTTGTGCAGTTTACCTGTTGTGTCTCATTACTCGAACTGACAGCAGCTGCAGCGGCATAAGATTGCTGCAGTCTTTTGTTAATTACTTGTTTATGCACTCCAGATAATGCGATTGTGTTGAAGTAGTAGAAACTACGTCTTAAAAGTGAGCCCATCTTGCTCCTTGGTGTGCTCATGTGACTCTAAGAAGACTCTGTAACCCAAAAATAAATCAACGTACAATTCCTCAGGCACATAACCTCACTTTTATTAAACGAAAAAAAAAAAAAAAATGAATCGCAGAAAGAAATTAAACGTTACTTTAATTTGACACTCATTTCGGATGTTAGTAAAGCACGTTTTGTCATAATGAGCGAGTGGTGTACATCATAAATGTACATAATTATGATGTAGAGTGTAGATGTAGGAGTGAATGCCGAATTATATTGAACATGCAAAGTATCTTGATATACGTCATTCCCGGTGCTAAATTGTGTGATTAACATAATTCATACGCGAATATAAAATAAATTGTTTTGGTGCAGTTTACCAAACATGAGTATAAATAATATTTGCAATTGCACCGGCTTTTGTCACATTGACTTGAGTAATAAATTAAATGAAAGATAGGAAGTACCATGGCAGCGCTCTTTCACGATCGGCTGATGTCCGAATTGGTCCGAATGGGAAAAGCGAGTGCTGCCTATCGTGTGCCGCACGCCGTACCACTACACCAATTAACAAGCTTTCATTGTATGACCCATATGGCCCCTAAAATCTATTTCGATGAAGCACCATAATGTGCGGCTTTATTTCGAATAAAGCGTAACTTTCGTAATTCGTGCCAACCAATCATGCTTCGGTATTTACGGAATGCGGTATTCGTAATTGGTTGTACGCAACTTACGAGGGTCATGTGAAAGCAGCTTAAGCATCAAATCCTATAAGAAATAGTATATTGTGCAACAAGGGCCGAAAGTTGGCCAATTCGGCTCATGTTACACACGATACTTTTTGTAATGAGTGCAGGAATGAGGCGGTTTGGGTGGCAGTGTTTGTGGGACGAACTGTGACAAGTGAAGCTATTATTTTTCAGCCCTAGGCAGGAAAGTGCACTTTTCTGCCCTAGGGACGAAAAGTAATGTACAACGCATGCGCGAACCAACTTTTCGACACTTGCTACGAAAAGAGCCACTTTCGTCCCGCAAAACTGCCACGATAAGTGGCGCATTTCATGCACGAGTTACAAAAAATCCATTAATCACCCCACGGATTGAAAAAAAACGTGGAGTAAAGAATTTGGACCAAAACGGCCTCACTGAAATCGAAGAGCGGTTTTTTGAATGTACAATCTTGTTTAGAAAAACTCAAGATTTCAGCTAGAAAGAGAGATCTAAAGATATTTTTTTTATTAAAATTATAATTACTTATTGGTGCAAACATTTAGAGCTCATGAGCAAAATACATATATTTTTAAAGGCATTTCGAGTTTTAAAAAAATGTATTTATGTATTACTGAACTATTTTTATTTCCATAGCGATTACATAACTTCTCGTAAGTATAAAATCGTGTTTTATAGTCGCATCGAATTTCGGCAATACGCAGACTCTGCAGGGTCGGTCTCTACACCCCGATACAACGACCCGCTCTACACAATGCTCGACTCTACAAAACAGAAATTCTACACATGCCCCAACTCTTACTCCAAGTCAAACCTCTACACAGGCAAAACTGTACACCGGCAAAATTCACCACAGCCTCGATTCAACACATCCCCGATTCTACACCACCGACAGATAGAAATTTTTACAATGAAGAGGTACTACAAGGTACAGGCAGAGACAGAGACAGAGTAGTAGTAGTGGCAAAGACAGAGGTAGAGACAGAGATAGACATGTAAAAGACGATAGATGGAGGTAGAGAGGCCAAGACCCAGAATTGATAATAAATAAAATAAGGAAATATAAAGTCATTGGAGCAGTTAATTTTTTGCTTTCCCAGGTAAAGGAAGCTTTGTTTTCGTTTAAAAAAACTTTTCGAGACTCTCCATCTCAGGATGCTCAAAATGATCTAAAACGTCGAGAAAAGTGATTTGCCTGTAATGCCTAAGAAAAGTCAAAACTTTAAGAGACCTATGCCTAAAAACCAAAATGCTCTATTTTCTGAATTTGTAAATCGGTTGATATCTTTTGTTCGGGAACCTTTAAAAAAAATCCCCCGGCTTCTGTACGTTCCAGAGATGAGTGGATACGTTCTGTATAAACGTCACCATGGCAACATGCACTGGCGGGACTGGCCTCTGGGCCTGCCCATTGCTTGATTCACCTCAGTTCGCCTTAAAGCAGGCAGATGTAGGTTGCGTATGCGCAGATCATGGTTATGCTTTCGGAGTAAGATTTGTGCCACATGTCCAGTATACAAAATTTTAATAATAAATAAATAAAAATGGCTAATATTGCAATTACGAAAAGCAAGAACAATAAACATCTTCCGACCAGGGAAGAACTTGAATTGCTTGACAAAACGGTAAGATATCGTCATATATATAGTACTACATGACATATGTGTATTATGCTTTGAATGATTGAGACATGTAGTAAATTATTAATGTACATACGTATATTACTAAAGTATATGGTGTTGAAAAATTATAAATGTCAATAAATTTTTTCCCTCAGAGCTTAGTTGACAGGCTTTTACAATTGGAAGCTCACAATTTCCAATTAAGGAGGATTATTAAAAAAGCAAAGGATCCTAAGAATGGTATAAAGAAAAAAGTATCAGTTGTGGAGAAACGGACCAAGAAAGGATTTGATTTTTCTCAGTAAGTCTAAGTAGCATCATTTATGGAATCCAGTATTTTGTGATTGAAGATAATGATTGACAGCTCATATTTACAATACTAGGTATTTTATAGCTACCATATATTAATACATTACTGGATTACTATAGATCATAGTCTACATATAATTCTTGAAATAAAAAAAAATTCTTGTGGACATGATGGTTCTCTGATTGGATTGTGACTCCAGTATATGATAGAGTATATTGCCCTGAGTGTTGCAAATTTTTTCAGATTTTTAATTGTAACTTTAATGCCTTTTTGTTTCCATAGAGAAAATGCTTGGGATTCATAAAAACTTTTTTTTTCATATTTTCATGTAACTATACTTAGAATCTACTAAAATATTGAGAAAAGTGATTTACAAAAGAATGATTGAATGCAACAATATTCTTGTTGGTACAATAATTCTCATAATTTAAAAAATATTGTACTGAAATTTGGTACACATGTAGAATATTGTATATAAGGAAGCCAAAATCGATCAAGATACTTCCTAATAGGAGGTGGCTTCATCAGAGTTTTGATGAATTGAAAACTTTACATATATACTTTACATAAGTAAAAAAATATGTAAAAAATTGGAAAAAGAATGTTATGTTAAAATGTGGACTAAAGGCAAGAGGGTGAATGACCAGGGTATATGCCCTTGTGCCTGTATCTGCTTTTTAAAAATATACAATTTTCTATGTTGTTAGATCATTCTGCTGTTATAGCTAGAAAAAATTCTTATCAGTCATGGAATAGACATCAATATTTTTAGGCTTGGAACCAAAGTGGGCCGGTTCTTGCTTCTATTTTGGTACGAATTTTTTTAATAGACAACTGAAAAAATAATTAGTTGCATAAGTCAGTACACTGTCGGCTGTTCCATGAACATTTCTATATATTAATCGGGGTTTATGATTTTCTTTTCTTTTTTCAAATTTCTCATAAGCGTTTTTTTATTTAAACAATAATCGGGTACAATATGATCCATCTGTACAAAGTTAAATAGTGATGAATAAAATTATTGGATTTTTTTAATATACATATAAACTATATACATTATACAATCCTGATTTATATATATAAATATAAGTCAAGATTTTTTAGATTTTTATACCGTGTTTTTTGTTTAAAAAATCAAAATTAAATTATGATCTATTTATATAAAGTTGAAACCGTGATTGCCAAAATGATTCAATTTTTTTAAATATTTTAGATTCACCTGTTCATACTGACATCAACATACAAAATCAAAAAGTTCTTTGATGATCTTGATTTATCATGATTTTGTAAGGTAAAAAAAATCACTTTCAAAGAATATGAAAAATTCATAGAAGTCCTGACGCGTATATAGAAATGTTCAAGCAATAGCCCGTAGTGGGTAATGACTTGAACATCAAATTTTTTTCAATTTGTAAAAAAATGGAAGACCACTTTCGGTTCAAGCATAAAAATATTAATATCTGATGCACGATTTACAAAAAAATTCAAATTTTTATATTACATTGAACGATATGTTGATTTTAAATAATCATAAGTTTATGAAATGTTTTCAAAAATTGAATATAAATTGGGGTAATCACTTAAAGTTGGAGGACTAACATAACAAAATTGTGGATCAGATCCGAAGAGTTGAGGGTCAGACCCAGGTTGAATTTATTTATCAATTTGAATTGTTATAGGAGCTTCAAGAGGCACATCTTTTTGAAATTCTTTTATCTCGGCTGGAACTACCATGGTTTTGTGGAACAGGAAGATAATAATAATACAGTGGAAGAGCACATATTCAGTGCTCTAAAAACGTCATGCTGTATTGAAAGTCGTCAAACATCGAATTACCATAGATGCGGACGTACCGACAAAGGTGTTAGCGCATTCTCTCAAGTAATCTCGTTGGATATCCGTAGTCGTCTTAGGCCGGACGATCAGAGCAAGGTGGAGCTGGAACTGGAATACTGCAAAATTCTGAATAGGCTACTTCCACGAGACATTAAGTGTATCGCTTGGTCTCCAGCAGAAGAATCACAGTCGGCGAGATTCGACTGCAAGCGCAGAACTTACAAGTATTTCTTTCCGAGGGGCAACTTGAATATACAGGCCATGAATGAAGCGGCTCAACATATCGTGGGAATTCACGATTTTAGGAATTTTTGTAAAATGGACGTTGGCAACGGGGTTGTTCGCTTTGAAAGGAGAGTCATCGAAGCCAAAGTCCTGTGCAATGATTTTTCTCAGCAGCGGCAATCTGAAGACGCATTCGGTGGTACGAATCGCCGTTTTTATATCAATCATTTTATTTTTATCTTGTTTTATTCCATGCTATTATTACCACTAAAAAAATTTCGGACGGTCACGTTTGTGTGGTATTGCATATACAAAGACGTTCGTTTTTTTTTAAACGTTCATTTTTCATACGCGAAACATTTTCAAAAAATCATATCTCTGAAACAATTAACACTATAGGACCTAATATCCATTAACCTTATTAGGACGGGAATTTTTACGTTGAAATCGACCTTTTATTTTTTATTTTTTCAATGAATTTTTCACGTGGAGTGCCCGACCAAACTATTGGTCGATATTTCGACCAGATCGGTCCCGAAAAGATTAAAATAACTGCACTTTACGAAAAAAAAATTCATTGCAAAAAAATTCAGCGTCTCCTACGATTTATAATATTCCGACCTATCAATCTTTTTTCGTGCTTTGTATACTATTCTTAACAACCAATCGTATCAGATTTTTGACATAATTTTTTTGTCGAATCTAAAAAATCGACAGTGCTAAAAAATCTTGATGTTTTTTTTTAATATTACGAATATTACGAATTTCTGATTTATATAAAAATCAATTATTCTTAGTTGGTAGATATGACGCGGGTTTTTCAGATAGTTATTTTTAGCGACGATACTTTTGTCGCCAGTTATTATTTTACAGGCTATTTGGTTGTTAATTCGCAGTGCAGCGCTTGGGATTGGACGTATTAATATTCCTAAGTTGTCTTGTCGTTTTAGAGTAGAAAATTATATACATTTTTATTATAAATGAACCTGTAATAATTTGATCAACATTAATTTCATTGCACGATATTATTTTCGCCTTCTGTTTATTTTTAGTTCATTTCATTTTCACAGCTAATAATATGGCTCTTACAATTGCATTTATTACATTTTTCACTAGGCTACGACATGTGCACGTTTGTTATAACGAGTCAGGCCTTTCTCTGGCATCAGATTCGTTGCATAATGGGCATTTTACTCCTCGTCGGTCAAGAGAAGGAAGATCCCGATATCGTTCGTCAGCTTTTCGACATAGAAGCGTGTCCTCGCAAACCGCAATACAGTCTTGCTCATGAATTACCGTTGAATCTGTACGATTGCCAATTTGAAGACGTTCGATGGGTTTTTGAACAAAGCGAATTGCTAGAAGTTATCAGGAGCCTCGAGCAAGATTGGTCATTCGATGCTATAAAGTAAGCTAATATGCAAGGAAGCAAAGATAGAAATATAGTAGAAAGTACAAAATTGCTTTTTTTCGCTAATTTTGATTATTTTGGATCAATTAGAGCAACAATGATGAAAAACATGTTAGACGATTTGAAAGTTCATCTGAATGGCAGTGCGGTGTCAAATTTTGCGAGCAGTGCATTGCTGCAGGGAGTGCAATCGAAAATTTATCAGCCGCTAATGAAGCGATTGACTTGCGGTTAGTATTTTTCATTGATTAAGTAATTGATCAATTTGATTAATTAAACAGTCGCTAATAAAGTTACCTCATTTTTAATTTCCAGAGAGTCTCGAGAACCGGATAAAACATTACGAGAAGAAAAGAAAGATTCATGTTAAAGAGACTGAAGAATGTGAGACCGGTGATTCTCGTGTGTGACTTTTATATCGTAGCATATTTTTTTACATGTATAATAAAAGATGGCTGTTATTGTAATATATGAAGAGAGCATTATTATATATATCACTAGATTCACGGCATATACATAATGTAGATTATATAAATAACAGTGGGGCCTATTGTTTTTTAGAACTTGACTTCATTTAGTTATTCAATCAATCATATAAATGTAATTTATCACTACTTTTTATACATTTCCTGCATCTGATGGCACGATCAAGTAAAATCT
This sequence comes from Perithous albicinctus, assembly GCA_964016905.1. NCBI lineage: Eukaryota > Metazoa > Arthropoda > Insecta > Hymenoptera > Ichneumonidae > Perithous > Perithous albicinctus. The sequence goes on from OZ024689.1 coordinate 19,627,461, forward strand.
TTAAAAAGCACCTACGGCTCTGACTGGGAAAACTTTGATATTTCAAATGTTTAAACAGTACAACATGGGATCCTCTGAAAAAAATTCTTTTTATTGATCTGTATTCGAGAAGGTAACGAACATCGCGTCACAAATTCATCGTGATCTAAATCGCCCCCTTTTTTAATTTGACGAATATTCTATACATTTACGGGCTAGGGTAATTTTCTATCAACGTATGATGGGTGCTAATTTTTACACTACGAATACATGAAATTTACCATTATTTTTTTACAGCGAATACCTAATTTATAAAGTTACATCGTACGTTTTCGTTTTGATGAATTTACGATGCGATGTTTTTGGTTTCGCGACGTTTTTGCCCAGGGGACGTATTCAGTCACGTGATATTCACGGTGCAAATCATTCACGATGTTCACGGTTGCGACGAATATGCGACGCGATGTTCGTGGTCGCGGTAAATTATCGACGCGATTTTATTTTTCTCGCGACGTTTCGGGCTATGCGATGTTCTCCACGACGATGTTTTCGATCGCGATAATTTGGTCCGCGATGATTTCGTCGGACACCATATTAGACTGTCTAAAATAGTATATTACGATACGAGTGCGGTGAATCTTTTTCTGACAAATGTTGCAATCACACGAGTTAAGAAAAAGTTTTTCCAACGAGTATTTGTACAAAATTTTACTTCACATGGTGTGAAAACGGAGGTTTTAGACACACGAAGCATTTTCGCACGGAGTGAAGTAAAAAAGCTTGTTTAACATAATATTAAGCCACGTACAAGATAAACTTTGCGCGATTTTTCTAAGTGGTAATTTTTGTATTCGCCGCTTATTTAAAACGAAAACATTGGTTTCCGTAATTTGAATGGGAATAGTAACGTTACTGTACAATGGGACTTTAAAAGATATTTATAGCGTTCTGCAATTAAAAAGCTTTAAAAGTAAAGAGTGGTCACCATAAATACAGCTACTCTACTATAGATTCTTGAAAAATATGTTTATTTCCATCTAGATACCGAGTACCGGAAAAAATGCAATAAGGACGCGCGTAATGCAGTGTGCCAGTTGACATTAAACAATTAAGAACGAGTCGATAATTTTCAGGAGAACCCGGGATATCGCCGAGGACGTATGCTCATCATCGATTTACAGTAAACAATAAAATATCTTATAACAATAATATGTGGTACCTTATTTTATTGTACTATTCTTATCGTGTTTGGTAAAACATGCTAAGAGTATATTTCGTATGTGAAGTAATAGATGTTACAAAATCCCATATGTACAGAAGAAAAGAGAATCCTGGACGATCGCTGAAGAATTAGTAACAGATGAGGAATAATAATAATAATAAGTGGTAAAATGGCTGCTGGATGAGGTCGATTGGCGGTAGCGGCCCGACTGACGGGCAACGGTCGTGGTACTGGAGACCAGTGATCCCAAGTTTGAATAATTTCATAGAGTCGATCACCGGGACTAAGCGTTTTTGAGACCTGACGATGCCCGAGAAGCTTGTACGTCGGTGAAATTTTACTTATGTTGAGACCGTGCTCAATAAGCTTCCGTGCGGCTGTGATTTGTAATTTGTTTGGCACTACATCGTTGAAAGTGCCAATGAAGCTTATACCAATGCTCTTATAATTGTATCCGTAGGCGTGCGCTCCAGCGTTATCCCAACCGCGGGCAAGATAAGCCAAACCATCTCCGCCAACGAGAAAATTGTATCCGATATCATCCCAACCGAAGGACTCGATGTGAAGCGTCTGTATTAGGCGGACTTTGAGTACACAAGCGCTCTGCGTATTACAGTCACCGGTTGCCGTGTGACTTATAATGACATACGGCGTCGGCGATTCATGAAGTTTGTCAAGTTCCTTCGACGGTGGCTGGGCATTCCAGAATTCACGTTGAATGATCCTCACCGCACCCGGTGGCAGATCTTCATTATAATGAAACAATTCCATTTGGCTATATTATAAGCGTTACTGCGGACATTAAAACACTGGGTATTAGTAAGTCTTAATTACCATTATCCTCGTCTCCGGTACCCGGTGACTCCGGTACCTTGTTTGGAGGTCTCGGTGGTACGGATGTGTTGTGCGTCAAAAGTACCGATACCACCGCCACTATTGTCACTAAGCTCAATGCAACTACGGACAATATCGCTGCGCAACGCCAGGTCCACAGCCATTTCGTGACTGAAAATAATTAACAGTCATTATATTGTTCGTCACACCTTTGTATTATTATAGTACTACTTTGTTGTGAACATTTGTGACTGATGTTCATTAACCCTTCGAGACCACTTTCAGTCATTTTAATCCATACCTCAACTTTGACGAAATATAGCGTAATTTTTACGTATTTATGATGAAATAAATGATAGTTTTCTATTGAAATACGTTTTTTATCTTTTAAAAACGGTCTACGACATTCTGTCAAATAATTATCTTTTTTGAAAGCTGTACCATGAAAGTATTTTTTTTTTTTTTTGAGGTAAAGACATATCTCAAGAGTATTCGCTTAAATTTTGAGCTAGGAATATCAAAAAACATTTATTTTTACAATTTTATTAATGAATTATTCATTTACTCATGACCATTTTACGATTTTTTGTTAGTAAAGGAGAATCAATGATTGAGATTTTGACTTTGGAATAAGACTTATCATGCATTCTTATGGTGCTCTTATGCGTTCTAATGATTTCTTCAAAGAAAAGAAATCTTAATCTAAAGGCATGTTATTCGTAGGCATTTTAGACAGAACATGCCTAAAAGGCATGTACATGAAATCACCAGAGCACGAAAAAAATGGTAATAGCCATGGGGCATATGTACAGGAGATACGTCTTTTAACCTTTAACAGTATTAACTCCTTTATATATGGAGTTGTGTACACATACGCGGCCCTTATGGGTTTCTTAATTTCTAAAGGTCGTAACTTGGCGCTTAAGCTGGGTTTTAAATATAGCTTATATTTAGAAACCTTACAAAGTGTTCGACTACTAAATTTTGCATATTGGATATATTTTTTACTTTTTTTCCATCGATTTTTTTTTCATACAATAATAATACAATTTGTTTTGATATAACGTATGTCTTTAATTTAAAATTATGTCTATATATTTGAAAAGTTTTTTTGGAATATTTCGCAAGTATATTATTTGGAATGTAACTCTGCAGTGTTGTTACAATATTATATAAACATATATTAGGATATTTACAAAACTTCCCCTATGAGGTAGTCAAAATAAATAAATATTCTTCCTCATAGAGGTAGCTTTGTAAACATTAAAAAATCATGCGGAAGCAATGTGCAAAGTTCTACTTTTTCCCATCATATTCGATATTATTTACGTGAAAATTACTCAAAACTGCAAAAAAATATACTGCAATAAAACAAAAAATAAACGCCAAATCCAAGATTTTTTTTTTTTTCATTTTCATAAAAGACTGTCCCGATATGTTTTATATTTAAGACACATCTTGACAATACATGCTACCAGTGTTTTCAGTTTATTTCATAACTGTTTGCCAACAATGTAAATTTACTAGTCTCACATTTATTACACATTGTGCTTTTTAGGGGCATTTTGTAAACACTAAAAATAATGTAGCACGGACTTGAGCACTCCAACTTCCTTAAGGTGACTTTAAACATCACTACCGTTAACGAGGGTTTCAGTTGATTTTTTTGGCAATCTTCTAAAAATTTGTCTTGGGCTGCGGGTGTTAAGCTTCCTTGAGGAAATAGTAGACATCGATCGTTACACAATTGTTCACGAAACTCCAATTATCTGACTAAGTAAAAAAAAGTATGCAGATAGCATAACGTGAGATGTTAGTGATAATGAAAAGACACAATAGAACGAAACTAAGCGCTAACGCGTACACTTCTTGTCCTGAAACCTTGCTCTGCAGCCGATTAGTCCGTAAGACGTTCGCTTGTCGTTTTCCAAAGGGACAAGCCCTAGCAGTGCCCAGATATTTTGAAACATCAATTATACCGTTTGTTAAACGTTTGGTTCGCGGCACTCAAAGGGCACTAATACTGTTATCATCAACTTACTTTTTGGCCACCAAATCGGTCTCCTTCTCGACGTGCACTAATATATCGTTCACCAGAGATAGTTAAAATTTCATGACCCACAAAAGCATCATACGACCATTTTAGTTGATAAATTTCAGCAATCTCGATCATTTTATCAGATCTTATACTCATGTTCGCTCGATAATGATAATTAAGTCTTCCGTTCGTGATAAGTGCTAACTATAAGCGAACCCATGTCTAAAAAATCGTGGACACTTTTTTTGTACTTCATTGAATTTTCTTTCTTTGATCCTAATCAAGAATCAATATTTAATCGAGCAGTTAGGATAGATATACAGATAGTGGCCACTTTAAGCATTTTCTTATTTTCAAATGTTCGTGATTAAAACCAGACCAGACCAACCAGACTCGCTTTAAAAACATGCAAGATCCAATAAAATCAGGAAAGGTGTTTTAATTATTGTGTAAATTGTTACAAACAAAGGAATGTATACTCCTGTACTTTTTCTGACGCGGGCAAAGCTTTCTGCGTCAGAAAATAACATCTTTAAAAACTCAATCATGTTTTTGGAGATTTGAAACAATAATAATGCCAAAAAGATATGAGTAAATTAGTTCTCAAAAACGGTGGAAACTTTTTAAAGAGTTTTCTTCATTTTTTAATTAAAATGATATTTGATATATTTTGGTGTGCTGCCGTCACGTTTTTAAAAGGAAAGAGAGTCTCATGCGCCTATCCGCTGAAAGATAACAACTTTGAACGGATAGATGACGAAACCACAGTATAGCATTATCGGATGGTTGTTAAGAACTGTGAAACGATGTATATGTACACACGTTGTCATCGCGTATCAAACGTGCGTTGCGCTGAATACTTTCTACGATGAAAATTAGTTACGTTGATCAGGAAAAAAGCACAATACAATTTTTTGGTACAATGCTATCTCAAAATGTGAGCAATTCCATCAGACAATCACCCAGAAAATTACTATACACCTTAAAATGTTTGTGGATATCAAGATATCCAAGTACAATTTCTATACCGACTTTTAAAGCCGAAAATACTTTATTCGCTGGAGGGATGACACTTAAAAAAATTGAAACAGAGATATCTCGGCAGCGGTGCATCATGTGAAAAAATTTCTTTTTTTTCATTGTAATCGTTGAAAAAATATCTATAATTTTATCGCAGCAAACTACAACCTCCACATGGTACATCTTGGATAATGCTAATGCAGGTGGTAGGCTTTAAAACATTTCAAAATGTCATATAACTTCCATATTTTTGAAGCTAGATGCAATTTTTTTCATTAGATTCGTCTTCATTTCGACCACAATTCTGATGAGGGAAAATGATAGGCTCCCATTTAAGATAATGAAGATGACCTTCGTGTGACTTTAAGGTTGATCCGAAAAAAATCAATGATATGGTCATTGTATGATCTCCTCAAACCCGTAAAACTTTTATATAAAACATTTTTGTGTAGAACCTTTATTTCAATAGTTATTTTAATGTATTTTAAGCGACACGGTGTGAGAAACGCGGTTTTACGAACCTCTTCGCGTGCGTAAAACCCCATTTTCGCATCTTGTCAAATAAAATTTTGTAAGATACTCAACGTAAAACCTATTTCTCACCTCGTGTGATTGTGACACTCGCCTTCGACTCGTGCTGCAACCTCACACTCGTGAGAAAAAGTTTTTCTTCACTCGTATCGTAATGTACTGTTATTTAACTCGGTGCATAAAACCTCCCATTTCGCACCTTGGGTTCTTTTGTCAGTTTTGATATTTGACATAAACAAAAAGTTTCCATAGATGAACTTGGCCCCGGTCCCAGTGTGTCTGACGACAGAGTCGGCCGATCACATCACGAATAAAATGGTGACAATGGATGCGATATTTCGAAATATTCGAGCCACCAATTTTTTAGAAGGGGACTAAGGCTCTGGCGCTGGCGCGCGTGCCTGGTATACTTTTGCGCTGCTGCGATCTTATAAAGTTTTAAAAAACGTTACAGGCGCCACAGCGCCCGTCCTCTTATGTCAAATTTGACAGGAAACTGAACTTGTTTATCACGAACTTTCCTGACAACTAATCACAGGATGAATAAAACAATGACAATGGTTTCCGTTACTCATGAACTTTTTAAAAGAGGTCTACGGTTGGAGAACCCAGGCCGCTTCAGCGCCCGAGTCTCTTTCACTCAAATTTGACATTTGAAATAAACAAAAAGACAGCCACAACCGATCACAGCACGAATAAACTAATCATTTGGATTTGCAAGATATACCTTTCTACGTAGCAAGATTCTTTCCAGTTCAAGTACAGTTTTGGATTTATACGGAAATTCCTGTGCTCATACCAAAGAGAATCTTTTGTACATAGTATAAATGAGAAGTTGCAATGCCAATTTCGTTTGTCAGCCCAACTAGAATCTTACGGCAATACAGCATTTCCACAGAACCCAACTCTACAAATCACCGACTCTACACAATTTCATCTCTACACAAGCACAAACTGAGCACGACTCCATTGCTATATAGAACGCCAAAAATTCCACGGGCCAAATTCACAATACGACTAAAACTCTCCACGGTAATATTCTACATCGGCAAAGGTCTCCTCGGCAATATTCTACACAGACAAAACCCATCACGATAAAATTGTACATCGTCAAATTCCCCACAGTCCCGATTCAACAGATGCTCGATTCAACGTGCGCCGTTAAACATTTTTTCCTTACAAGAATGAAAAAACTTTCGGTGTGACACCGAAAATTATGGATAAATCGACTTGGACACGTAAAACTGTCGACAAATTGACCTGGAGATCAAAGCTATGGAGCAATCGGTCGAATTAATACTAAAAGACTAAAGTTCAACATTTGTCTTCGCTGTATTATAAACTTGCTCATCACTGGATATTATTATGATTGTCTTATTGTAATTGGTAGGTTGCGAAACACAGTGTTCGCAGACCGCCAAAAATTGGTGTGCGAAATTTTCGAGTCGGCCACTGAAGAAGTGAAATATTACAGAGGAGTCTTGAAACATAAATCACCGCATCCTCCTAACGACTGAAGGTTGAACTCTCGTTTTGGTCTTAAACGAAGTATCCTGAAATGCAGTATCTGATTATGTATGGAAAAAAAATTGAAAACCGTATAATTTTTTGAATATAACATATAAACCTCGATAAAAAGCGGCTGAAGCGTGTTGGCTCGAGAAAGAGCGTCTCCAGGTAAATTAAATATACTTGTCTCGAGACGCTACCTCGTCTCTTGATTATTCATTCGGGTGTTCTTTTATTTCACTACGGACATCTTGCGAGAACTACCTCTACGAGGAAGTTTGTTCATCAATTTTGGTTCCCTAATAAAGGAAGCTTTTTTCAAAATAAGGCTTTGTCAAAGATACTAAATAATGAGGAAGTAATTTGCAAGGATCTACTTTGCAGGCTTGTTTGAACTTTAAAGTCATTATTAAAGAAAATTTAAAATGTCGTAAAATTAGAACCGTTGGATCGATTTGCGTCAAATTTTTACTGAACCTTTGTTCCACGGTAGATCATATGTGAATCAAATTCGGTTATTAAAAATTATTAATAATAATAAATATAAATCATTTGAGACTATCGTGAAATGTTGAAGTCCCACTCTAAAAGTTCATCGAAACTTTTCACAAATTCTATTTCTTCCAAAAAAAGCAAAAAAAACATTGCGAAAGACGCTTAAAAACAAATATTTAAATTCTAATATTAATTTTAAGCACATAGTTTTTTTTTACAAAGGAACACATTTTTATAAAAGAAATATTGAGTTTTTTTATAATCGCTATAAAATAATTAAATACACCTTTTTTTAATTGGAAAATTTGGTAGACACATAAAAAAATAACCAGGCCCCAGGAAGAAAATGAAAAGAATGCACATGGTATCTGTAAAACGGTAGCTAAAAGAACGTACAAAATTACAACCGAGTCGGTTATCAGCCGGTTCGTATTTATTCGAATGTCCCATTAAAAAAAAAAAGTCCACGTGTCTGAACGCTTCCGAAAAATGGGTCGCCTAATTTAATTACCGAGGTCGAGAAGCCACGATAAAGAAAGGCAAACATACGTAACGATGCAAACACGAAATATATATATCTAAGTAAACCATAAGACAACAAAAGCATCTCGAAAACTCATGAAACTTTGAATTACCTGTGTCGTAATCGCGATAAGAAGGAAAGATCGGCCCGTTTGGATCACATTTGACAATGGGCACGTCATTGGGATTAATGTCAGAAACTCGTGCGCTCGAGCTCCCTTCGTTATCGTCTTCTTTGTCGAGCACCGGATACGCATTGGTGTAAACAAACTGCTTAATCGTAACGGGTCCTTTGTAAAAATTCGTATTACCAACGTGCACGTGTTTCGAATTAGTGATAGAAACTTCGCCAAATGCCGTCGCATCTAAATTGGGCACAGCCACGGATTGGCCGTAACTCTCGCCAAAACTCGTTTGGTGCTGCACCTTCGTCGTTACAACTTTCTTTTTGATCCAGCGATCCGACTTTTCGACTTGATTACCAGCCTCTTTGTCGTCATCATCATCATCTTCATCGTCGGTATCGACCTCGTCAACTTCGTATTTTCCCCCTTCCTCCTCCTCCTCCTCCTCCTCCAGTTCCTCCTCGATTTCAACGTCATCATCGCCCTCGTCGATGTCACTGCACTGTGTAGATTCGCTGTTACTACCAGTTGCAACTTCTCCATAACTCCTACTTTCTTTTGCCGACCTCGTTGAAATTTCCTCCCGTATTGTCGCCACTTGATGATTCTTTCGGCTCTCGTCTTTGTTGTTAATAGTCAAGTTATCCGACTCAAGTTCCGAAATCGTCCAATTCTCGTTAATCCCGCACTTTGATATCTCTTTATTTTCACCATTTGGCCGTTGCTGCCATTTCCAACAATTATCCTCATCAGCAACAGCCTCCTGTTCGCGTTGACGTTGACGTAGCTCTGACAAACGTTGCTGCTGTTGCTGATGCTCGGGCGGCTGCTGTTTAGCCTGCAGAGTTACCATTCCATAGGCTCATTATATTAGGAGCATGAGAAAACCTCGATGCCCGTGGAAACACAACGCGAACATTTCCGACGTACGATGCGAGATATATCGAATCGATTGGAGCGCAAAGTACGCTTCAATTTTTTAAGTCTCTCGATATTCGAGCACTTTAAATTGTATTGGGAGAGAGAAGATGAGACGGCAATAAATACATCGAATTTTTTTTCTTCCAAAACTTCTTCTTTTTTATTTTTATTATCACGTGTATTGCGTTTTTAGAAACATATTTCGATATTTTACGATATCTACTTGAGACGCGATTTTTCTTCTTCTCTTACACTTGATTTTTAATGTGCACATTAATATGACATGTATTCACTGGAATATTCACTGTGAGAGTACTGAATTTACAAAATGGCCACCAGCAAGCAACAGCTGTTATCGCGCTATCTCCTCTCGATGTCTACAACTACACACACATATATATATATATGCGACGGGGAAGACACACAACACCAACACGCAAATAGCAATACTTGACTCTTGTCGAATCATTCGTTAACCAACTACGACACTCCGATATACCAACACACGTGCGTTGCGTTTTGTGTCGTGTTACCTGTATCACGAACTCCGTGCTGTCTTTATTTTTGCGACACGGTTGTGTTGTGTATCACATCACCGAACACTGAAATGCTTGTGTAGAATGTTTGGACAGATGTTCGGCCTTACATTTTCTTGAGGAAAACGGAGAGGCGCATCGACCCAATCAGTATACTTTGATTGCCACACGAGGAATGCTATGGCGACTCTTGATTGGACGATTCGATTACCGCGCCGCTTGCCCCTGACACTTGTTGCTCATGAAGATGACTGTTGTACACGGTATTCCCGAAATATATATTTATATGGGGGATTCCATACCGATTCGACCTGGTTCTGACCCTCGACCTTTCGGATTTGATCCACAATTTTTTGCGCTATTGCTCCAAGCCTAACTGGCAGTCACAATTTTTATTTATTTATCTTTTTAACATTTGATATACTTAATGATTATTTAAATCAACATATCTTTCGACATAATCTGAAAATCCGAAAAATTGATAAAAATCCTGTATCACATATCAATATTTCTAAGCTTGGACCTAATAAAGTAGTCGCGACTATTTTATCAATTTTTTTTTATTTTAAAATTGTGTGGAACGATATGTTGGTTTTAAATAATCATAATTATGTCAAATGCTTAAAAAAAAATCTAATAAAAATTATGGTTGCCACTTGGAGTTAGAGTAATAATATAAAAAATTGTGGACCAAATCGGAGAGGTCGAAGGGCAGACTCAGGTCGAATAGGTATGGAATGCCCCATATATACATACACATATATGTGTGTATATATATATGCATATATATACTATATATATAAACGTAATTACTGCTCGAAAAATGCGTCAGCCGAGTTTTGTCATTCACTTGATTTAAACATTTTAGATAACATCGGCGGTGGCTAAGTTATGTGTATATCATTACGGAATTACCGCAAGTGAAAGTGAATAATGACACACTTTAGTGGCAGCACGCATTTTGTGTGTACGTATTTTATATTCTGAGGTAGTTTATTTTTAATCGTAATTCAATCATCAGCATTTATAATATAGTAACAATCGAACTAAGGGGCGCTGAGAACGCTTCCCGTAGCTTTTCAAACGTATAAAACTGCGGACATTTTATTAGCTTACTTGTAAACTTACTCGTTTCATCAATTTAGCTACATTTTTCCTGTCCTGTCACATAGTCAACCAGATTTTACTAGTACTTGAGAGAGCTTTCAGTAATTTTGCTTCTTGAGAGAAGAACATTTGTTTTCGCGATACAAACTTTCTTCGTGATTTTTAAATGACATAGGATACACAGAAAGGTTCAAAATATCGAGAAAAAGAGGGTGGGAATCGTGTATGTGTGCGTGTGAAAAGCTTGCTCTATGAGAAAGCCAAAATTGATATATAATCGTCGTCATAGAGGCAGCTTTGAGAAAAATGGAAATGCTCAAAGTTCTTCTTTGCAATTTTTATAATTTTAACAAATTCTATATGAGGAAGTAATGTGCCAAGTTCTACTTTGCAATTTTTTTTTACAAAGCTACCTCTATGAGAAAATATGTTGATCAATTTTGGCTTCCTCATAGACATCTAAAGGCAAAAAAAGCTGTAAAGTAATGAGGGAACAATTTGCAAGGTTCTACTTTGCAGGTTTGTTTGAGCTTGGAACACATTTTTGGAAGAAATGCAAAATGTCACAAAATTTGAACCGCTCGATCGATTTGCCTTATATTTTTTTACTAAAACCTTGTTCTATGTGCCAACTTAGTATCTCGTAACTTGCGCAAGCTAGTGCGTGTACAAGATTTTCCCAAAAATTTGAAATCCCATAAAATTTGAACCGCTTGACCGATTTGCATTAAATTTGAGCTCAAATATAGTTCAATGGTGGTCCATATATGAATAAATTTAATCTAAATCTGAAAAAAAATCATAATTTGGCTTTCTCATAGAGGAAGCTTTATGTTCATGAAAAAATTTATTTCGAGATTTTCAGGCCAGGATACTCAGGTCGGTCCAAAACGTTGAGAAAAGTGGTTTAAAAAGAATGTCCGTATGTATGTATGGAGGGCACCGAAAATTCAATTGCCTCTTATTATGTAACCGTTCGAGCGATCCGGTTGAAATTTGGCACGAAAGTGAAGTAATTATCCCTCTTTGAATGATGCGATTTTTGGCAAAATATATGCAGCCATTCAGATTTTATGCAGTTTTCAATTTTTTTACAAAAAGGCGTGGCGGCGCTAACTTTCGTTCAACTTCGACGATTTAGCAAAATAGTTCTTCTTAACTAAAGTTACGTTTGATGTTGTTTGGTATTGAATTTCAACAAGATCGGTAAAGCGATTCGGATTTTACGGAGTTTTGTTTTTTTTTTCAAACCTGCACAACTGATTTGCACAAATATCGTGAGGTTTCAACTAGTGTATGTCCTACTAAAACAAGTCCGCAAAGTAAAATCTTACAAACCGTTTTCTTATTATTTAATTCATGAGGAAGCCAAAATATTGATTAGCATCCTTTCTCACAGAGGTGGCTTTGTCAAAGGTATTAAAAAAAAGGAAGCAATTTGCAAGTTCTACTTTTAAGGTTTTTGTTTAAATAGTGTACACTTCCTCATCGGCGTGATATTTTTTTAAAAACTATTTATATTATTCGAAGAAAAAATGAAAAATCATGAAATGACATGAAAAATACTAAATACATTACACACAAGTTTTATTTGTTTAGAATTTGAGTACTACGAGACAAAAGAAACATGAAAAAAGAATCAACATATTTGAAGATATCAGTCTCTCTTATCCGCTATCTTTTTGCTACAACATTTCTAATGAAGCCACTGTTATCAGCCTAGCTCATTGCTCTGTTAATATGTATCCTGTGTAATATTCGATTAAATTGAAGTACACATTACTCTCAACGAAATACATTGTTCACCTTCTTACCATTGTTCATATATTGACAAATATAAAAATGTTTTTTGAGCAAAGAATTAATCACAATTAAGCACATTGAAAAAAGATTTCCAAAGAATTTGTTGAGTAATTTATTTTTTCTAATTTATTAATAACTTTTTTTAAGGTGACAATTTTTTATCTACATATATGCTTTTATTCACTTTTCATCTAATCTTAAAGTTCAATCCTCTTGGTTCTTCATAAAGGAAACTTTGCTATCATACCTCTTGTAAAAAAAGGAATTCTTTCCATTTTCTTATACCCCGAATGCCTGATAGTGTGCCAGGGATAAATATTAATATTTAATACTCGCTCGACGGTTTTAAATATTTAATTTTTGTTGGTTTTCAGATTAAAGTATCTCATTCGAATTTGCATTCCAATTTTTTTTCATCAATAAAATATGTATTTTGTTTTTAAGACATACGTCGAAAATTGAAAAACATTGGGAAACATTTTTTTACGGTTTTCGGAAAACTATCCAAATTGTAACGTATTTTTAATTGTTGAATATGGATATATATATATCCTTTTTACGAAAAAGGGTATTTTGACTTCGAGTATAAAAAATAGGGTCAGACAAAAAATTAATAGACTTGAAAATTGGTCAAACTTACTAATTCACATAAATGGATATTTAAAATAATGAAAATCAACCAGTTTGAATAAATTTATCTGGGCTTATCCTGTCATCCTCGTTACGCCATTACATAAACGAAACATTCGGAAAAATGTATAATAAACGTAAAAAAAAAAATTCGAAACAGTTTTCCTCACGAATCTATTTTCAACTCAAACATAAAATAGACTCTCTTGCAGTAAAAGACTTGAAAATTGGGATGATCCCTAATGTGCAAATTAACAAAAATAGAATATTTGAGGGCTGAAGGACTCCGGTCGATGGCCCTTTGTCAATTTTTATGTTAACATTTAAGATCTATGTATGTGTTATAAAAAAAAATGTGTAAATTGTCAATAAATCACTATTACTACTACTAGTATATGTGAAATCTTTGGGCAACCATTAAATATTAATATTTTTCTCCGAAATTTAATACGTTCCGGAATTCGGTGTAGATAACAGAATATAAGATAAGAGGTATGATACATCGCAAAAAAAAATTGATTTTTAATTAATAACAGAATTTTGTATGGTTTTAGGCAACCTCTAAATATTTTCTTAAGGACTGAAGCTTTTGGAAGTTCAAATCCATGACAAGTATGGATATAATTCTGGGGTAAAACTGAAAATAAAAAGATATTTTTTTCGCCCTATACGACGTATTTAATTTTTTCTCATGTTCAGTAGGGTTTCCAATGATGGGTCCAGAAAAAATAATCTTAAGAAGTAAAAAAAAATGACTAAACATCGTAACGAGGAGTTTTTTTTTTTTTGAAAGTTGACGGAATTTTTTAACTAACTTTTTGTGGATTGCACATCCATTTAAATTCTGTATAGTTTGGTCGGTAAAAATTAATTAATATATTTATTTTTATTTAATAAATAATAAGAGCAGAGATGAGCTTGTGGTAACCCCTATACTTTAAGACACCTTCGAGAGGCAGTCCCCCTCGGTGTGTAGTGGACACGTCACGGATCCCCAAGATTCATCTTCTCTCCTTGTGGCTTTATGCCGCTAGGCCAAGTGCCAGCTTACCAAGTTTATATGCACTCAGGTGACGAGTCGCATAGGAGAAATGCTCTGTCCGTCGGCCATCTAGCGGAGCTTACTTAACACTTGTCTGCTAGATGGCTAACAGCCAGTGCGTTTCTCGCAAGTGACTCGTGACCTGTGTATGTATAAAACTAAGAATTGAATAATTTGTACTTATTCTAGGTAGTCTAATCGATTCGGAAAAAAATTATTAACTTTTTTTTACTATTCGAAACAGGGTTTCCACTTCGCGTGGAATGTCTCATATGTTACAAGCATAAAAGAGATGAGGAGTCCAAATGTCCGGGTTGCCGGACATTTGGGCAAGTACTTCATAAGTTTCATAAATCACATTTTATAAATTATGTACGTAAAAATAGGTGTGTAACGTTATTCGGGTAAGCTTTGTTCATTCAGAATTTTCTTTTTAAACACTTTGAGAAGAGCAGTAAAGTTAACTGAGAATTACATAGTCGCTAATGTCTATAAATTTATAATTCTGGCGTATTCTATATAAGTATTATATATAAGTATTCTATATAAATTTCTATATAAGGGAGCAAAAGAGCAAAAAGATTAGGCCACTGAGTTTGAATCGGTTCGGCGCGAAATAAGCACAAGCGCAGACAGTACCAAGACCGTGGTCGAGTGTCGTCGGAAATGTTCGAGTGAAATCGGGAGTCCGAGAGAGAGCACGACACCGTTTCAAGAGAGGGCCGCCGATAACCGAATTGTCATCGTCGTTTCTATACGAATGTTTCTTTGATTTCGCATAAGTAATTCGCAATAATGGCTGTAGTAAGTGGTCGTGCTGGCCGATCCTTGCCCGATTATGATGTTCAAGGAGCGTGGAAGGCACACTTCAGTCCCTACGCCGATAATGGAGGGTAAATACTTTGATTTTAAGAGCAAATACCTAATAAGATTCGCACATAGCCTCACAATAATCGCTTCTTCATTATAATACGATTATTTCTTTACGTCTCGACTCGTTAGGAGTGTCATCGCTCTGGCTGGAGATGATTTTTGTATCATAGCAGCAGATACTCGTCTCAGTGCTGGATTTTCCATTTATACTCGTGAACAGGACAAATTGTTTCCGCTATCTAATACAACAGTTCTGGGATGCTCTGGCTGCTGGTGCGACACTCTGACACTTACACGAATATTGGCAGCTCGTATGCAGGTATAATACTTATTTTCTCATTTCAAAAGATCCATAACTTAATAACTGGACTAGACTGGACTAATAAATTAACTTCTTGGAATTACAGATGTACAAGCATGAACATCTGAAAGACATGAGCACTCCGGCAACCGCTCAGATGCTCTCTACCGTTCTCTATTACAAGAGATTCTTTCCATACTATGTGTCGAACGTTCTTGCTGGATTAGACGAGAATGGCAAAGGCTGCATTTATAGTTACGATCCGATTGGTCACTGCGAAAGATCGAATTATCGAGCTGGTGGGTCCGCGGGTGCTCTCCTACAGCCTCTTCTCGATAATCAGGTATGGAATTAAAATGTGACAAATCTCTAAAGTAGCTGTATAGTATAAGGATTCATTGCTAATTAGTTTAATGGTTTTAGACCCTGACATCAGTTTTTAGAAATAAAACTGTTATTTTAGTAACATGTTTATAAAAGTAGGGATAAATTGAATTAGACTTGAATTCCCTAAAACGTCTAGATTTCAACATGCAGAGACTTTTTGCAGTATTATATTAAATTCGGACATTGTTCTGTTTTTCCAGGGTTAAAAAAAGCCCATAGGGTATTCTAGGTAATTTCAGCAACATTAAAAAATGATGAAACAAATACAGTTTCATTTCTATAAACATTGTATGTATGGAACAATCTTTGTCAACTGGTCAACTGTTTTCAGGTTGACTTCTTCGATATTGTAAACATCAAATATTTCAACTATTGAAATATTTCAGTATTTTTTGTTAATTTAGGGAATTTTGTTATCAAAATAGCCAAACATGCGTTTATACTGCATTACTTGATAAAGACGCATGGGTTTTAAAAATTTCAGATTGGATTCAAAAACCAAGAAGGTGTGGATCAGGCTCCGCTAACCAAGGAGCGAGCATTGGCGATAATCAAGGATGTATTTATTTCCGCAGCCGAAAGAGATATCTATACCGGAGACGGGATCAGCATCAAGATAATAACTAAAGACGGAATTGAAAATGATAACTTTGCATTGAGAAAGGATTAAACTTACTATTAATACTTTATACTGCTGTAATGAGAAGGGTGACGTAAAAAAATAAATATGAATCTTCAGCTACTAAGCCTGTACAGAAAATATTCAAATACCAGTGGAATAATTAGCAATAATTTTATTAGACAATTTGTATATTACCAAGGTCCAACAAATCAGTTACAATAGCTTGGAGAGGAATAGCAGAGACAAGTTTGCTAGAGTCCTATATTATTTCATTAATTTCTTATCAAATAATCCAATTGTTTGGTTTTTCTTTCATTTATATAACGTTGGTGTATATGAATAGTATAATCTACTGTATATAATACGTAATTGGAGCGAGACTACCGAATCCCTAGCACAAATTACATTGTAGTATGAAAGTAAATAATTAGAAGTGAAGTTTTTAAAGCGCTCTCAGGATCTTTAGTACGTACGGTCATCGTTAAACGTTGGCCGGGTAATATGGAAAATAGTTGAGAAATCTAAAAAAAAGTATAGCGAATCTCCCCCCAAGATTTACTTCTTCGTCCCAGGGGGCAATAGTGGCTGACCACGGTCTTTTCCTCTCAGTTTCATTCCAAGAATTCGCTCGATCTTGCCGATTACCAACTGGTTGGGAATGCCTCGTCCTGCCTCATAGTCGTTTATCACCTGTGTCTTTTCGTTTACTTTCTGTAAAACACCAAAAACATCATAATTATTTTTAAATAAGCACCTTTTAAATTTTACAATGTTCGTCTTTCGCAGATTTTTTATATCCGGTATAGTCGGATATATTATATTCGGTATAGTCGAAACGGTAAATATTAGAAAAATCATTATTAGAGATGATAGTGATCGATGTAGAGGAATTATTGACAAGGTGGCGGCAATGAAATCGATCGATGTAAATAATATTTCGTTATTTTGACGTTCAGACACCGATCGGCGTCATGCTCACTATCAGAAAATTTTTTAGGGTAATTATTACATCATACAGAGGAACCCCGATATTTTTTACTCTACGGGACCGAGATCGGTATATAACCGATCGGTTATACCGAGTTATCGGTATAAAAATAGCAAACGCGAAAACTAAGTTTTATATACGTATTAGGGTGGTTCAAATTTGCATTTTTTTTTTTCGACGGGGCACGTCAAGCGTACGTAAAAACGCGCTTTACGGACGCAGTGAATTAAAAAAAAATTTAGAGGTCGCTACCAGAGTCCAAATGTGAATTATTTAGTTATTTAACTACTATAAGTGTTTTTGCCAATCTTATTATCATTTTTTAAATTTACTATATTAAAATTTGCGGGTCGCTACAGAGGGCTATATTTACTGGAATTTTATCTAATCTTATTATATTTACTGGAATTTTATCGAATCAGTTTTCGTCTATTTGTTCTTCCCAATAATGTGAAGTTTTTTGATAGGTGCCCGATCAAAATTATAATGTAATATGATTGGCAAAAACACTTATAATCGAAAAATATGCGTAATAATTAAATAATGAAATAAATCGCATTTAATAATAAAAACGATCTACGATTCTCGACTCCCGAGTCGAGAATCTAAGACTTGCGAATATGTATATATATTTTTTTAACTAACTCAGTTGCCTTATTAAGACACCATCGGAAGGAATAGATTTTTTATTTTATTTAATTTCGATTTTTTAAATTTTCTTATAGCCTAAAGGTTAAGCTTCATTTTTGTGTCGAAGCTTTTAGAAACTTTCCAAAAGTTGATGGAGTTATGACAATTTTGAACGCCATGCTGCGCGCTAGGCCTATAAAGCCTCTCGATGTGAAGTATATACCTGATCTGTATTGCTATCAATGGTAATAAGTGTAGATTTCTTTTAGGACAGGTCTCCATTTTTAAAATTTTTCAAAAAAGTATTCAGTCATTTCATAGTTTTATTGTTCCTCTAAATATAAATATTCAGTTTCTTAATTTAAGATCATAGTAACAACTGAAATTATGCTTATTATTAATAAATTTGTTATTGGCTCATATTTAAAAAATAAATAAAAACACAAAAATATGCCAATTCTTGTGCTAACTGTGTGTAAAAGTATGATCATGTTGTGCCAATACTTGCATAAAAAAAAACATTGAAAATGGATATGTTTTTGGAGCAAATCTTTGTGTTTGGGCTTCAAGTAGTAAAGCAATTGAGTAACTAATTATGTAAATAAGACATCTTTGCTATAATGGACTGTACTTACTGTGGCAAGGTCTTTTTGGGACATTCCTTTATTTTGACGGCCCTGTTGTATGAGTTTACCCAGATCCAGCGGAACTGTATCGTGTTTTAATTCATCCGTCTCTCTATCGAGTTTGGCAGTATTTTTTGTAGTAACATGCTGTTTGTTGGCTCCGCCACCCCCTGTGAGTCAAGTTGAGCATACACCATTAAAACAGCACTCTGAGTAAAACAAGCTATTTTTATTTAAACTTTTTTTTTTGCTCTACTTACACTTGACTTGGGTGTCCACTGCTTGTCCTTGACGGCGTGCTGTATTTACCGCCTAAAAATCATAAAATTGTAAGATTTTTCATTCAAGAGTCAATCTCGATAAATTCGAAAATAATAGCTCAAAATCGTGAAACGAACCTATAAACCCAAACACATGGATCAGTGCCTTAACTACGTAGCGAGTAATATTCTATTTATGTATGTATCATAGTACCTTTTCTGATTTCGCAGCAGCACCTTTCGTTACGCGTTTCCGCAATGTAATCGGCACAGTATCCCAATCTGACATTCTGGAAATAAACTGACTTTTACAATAAATATATTCGAATTTTGTCACAAAATCGGCAGATTTTTCTTCTTCTCTAATCCTCCTGATTCTCTTTCACAACAGTTAATTTGTGGGTTCTGTTGACCGGTGTCGTAGAGGCATGTAATTGGACTACTCTACTATGTATAGTA
The DNA here is from genome assembly GCA_964016905.1 of Perithous albicinctus. NCBI lineage: Eukaryota > Metazoa > Arthropoda > Insecta > Hymenoptera > Ichneumonidae > Perithous > Perithous albicinctus. Next base: position 19,646,921 of record OZ024689.1, read on the forward strand.
AATAATCTAATGGTGTACCACCGCGACGATCGCAACTGTACCAGCAGCAGCGGGGAGGAGTGAACACGCAATATGCGACTTTTCTGGGGATTACTCTCGTTCGATTATTCGGATTCGACCTCATTCGACCGTGACTTGCGAATGTGTCTGTTGCTGCCAATCCGTTTGTAGCTGTAAATGTCACGGAATATCCCATTTTAGTAATTATTTTTATCAATAAACAAGAAAGAATAATAATTCTAAATTGCTAACAATTTATCAAAAAAATCACCGAATAATATATATAATTTATTAAATAAAATGGCGGATGACCGCGGCCCAAGGAATTTGAAATTGGCGCCATTCGTGGCATATGCATAATAATAATAACCTCGTTTTTCTGCGGCCAGCAGGAATACAACACGAAAGCCTAGCAGAGCTCGGAGGGGGCTAGTCAAATAATTGTTTAGTATTACTAGTGCTTTTTAATAATTAAGATTGTATCACATACATTTTCAACCAAAAGTTATATTTTATTAGAATTTGAAGACCTCGTGATAAAAGACTAACTTGAAGAGAATCAATGTCATTGAATTCACATCTCCGGCATATATATAAATACAATACTGAGAACATTTTTTTAATGATAATAATAATAAAATGTTATTAACCGATTTTTGTCCGTTATTAATTGGTTATAGTGGGATCCTTTATTCAGGGCCACAAGAAAATAATTTATTTAGAATTAATTGTGTTATTTCAGACCATATTTTATGGCAGAAAATCAACGAAAATACTTTTTTTTTACGGGAAAGACTTTCGATATCGTTATGGAAAAAATTGTCTCAAATTGTCTAAGAGATCCCCGAATTTTGAGTATTTTTTTCATGGGATTTCCAAATATTCATAATTAATAGCAATTCTTTTTTATGGGGGCTAAATTGATATGGAATGCGTCAAATATGAATAATACAAAAATTACGCAAAGTGGAACTTTGGACATTGCGTCGTTATTAAATTAAATTTTTCACAAAGCCTCTATAAGGAAGTTTATTTATTAATTCTGATGGTATCCTCATAGACGAAGCTTTGTAAAGTACTACTCTGCATGATTTTTAACCTTAATTAGCATTTTTTTCATTCCGTTACCTTTGTACTTTTGGTAGTTATACTCGTGCAACATTACAAAAGCGTAAGCTTGCCCACGGACTTTCTTTCAAAACTTAAAAATTCTATGACGAAATCATGGTGACTGAAGAGGACTTATTTCAATTTCAACTCGATACATCGAGCCCCTCGACAGTTATGCGCAAATGAATATCGGTGCTTATGAGCTGCATTAGAAATTAAAGATGCATAATGAAAAAAAAAGAAGAAAAAAAAGCGACGTTACAAACGGCTACGAAACACCGTTACAAATACGTTTGCATCACATTTTGATTAAGTCCAAAGTTTTGGCTTTGAGAATGTTATGTTTCGCCTGTAGAAAGTTTTAGTTGCTTTGGTGAGATTTCAGGTGAGCTAAAGCAAAACGTATATTTTTGGAAAAATTCAAAATCCCATGAAAATCGAACCGCTTTATCGATTTCACCCAAATTTATTAATTTAAGAAAATTCGAAAATCTCTTGATTTGGCATTAAAATTTGAGCTGATTCTGTCGAATAGTTCACGAGCTATGGTAATATGAATTTAGGCCTTTCGTCACACACACACACACACATACATCCAGATAATTTTTCGACGTTTCTGTTTGAGTTGTGACATGAAAGTCTTAAAAAAAAATGTCTTCACCAACACAAAGCTTTCTTTATGAGGGAACAATAAACTACTCTATGATATGTTTAATTTGAGCGAGACTACGACTTTAAAACCGGCGCCATACGTGGCAAATAATAATAATAATAATAACAGTCTTACCGGCCACAGCGGAAGACAAGACTAATGTTTAGCAAAGGCAGAGGTTCGGAAGGATACTGATATAATTTTGCTGTATTATTAGTGTATGTTAATGAAATATGCGTTGCTGTGTAAGATAGTTGAATGCAAGTAGTGAATTAATTTTTCTACACGAAATGAAGTTAAATCGACTGAACGAACTTAAACGCGGAATTATTCTCCAGAGACATAGTTATTGCACCAAAGACTACGGCGAGCGAATAGCCGGTACATTATAAATGTGAATATTAGTTGCCACTAGAATAATGAAATTTTGTAATTTTTATTATTCATTCTCTTTCAGACTTTCCTAACACTTATACTTGGAAGGATGCAGACTGTTGGTACAAGCTTTGGGAGAAACATAAATATTTTGCACCGCAGGAAACTGATGGCAAAGCCTTTAAGATGATATTGCCCCCTCCTAATGTAACTGGTGTATTGCATTTGGGACATGCTCTGACATCCACCATTCAGGATGTTCTCGCACGATGGTATGTCTCTTGTTAAATTTTTGGATTTTCACAAACTCTTTTCATAGCACAGCTGGGCAAATAGTACTTAAAGTACTAATGTGGTAACATTGGTTGTGATCGATATGAGAATATGATTGTAAGAGTTTACAGCAATATGATTGGTGGATGCAGGAGTATTTTTCAAATAAAACATCCTTTTAACATGTCAATTAGTATGTCTGAAAACAGTAAGAATCGTAATTCAAAATTGATAGTCATACTAAATTCTAAATCCCTGGTAGATTGGTGGAATCCAAATAAAGAATTCATTTTCTTTTCATTTACTACTTTCTGTTACAATTACTCTTATATCAATTTACTTTCTCCTCTAAATAAAATCGCTGTTAAAGAGCCTGCAAAGCATTGTAAATTGATTTCTCATTATTTTCTACCTTTCACAATGTTACCTAATAGTGTCTCATAGTACCTCATTGGTACTATGAGAACTCTAGGAAGCTTGTTGATATACTGCATACATTAGTTTATGTTTTGAAAATTTGTAAAATTTGGCAAGTCAACATTCTTTTTCTTTTTTTCATTTAACTGTCATAAAATCTGAACTACACAATTGCTTCCAGTCAAAATTGTATATCAATTATCATTCAATGTTAGTAGTCAATCTTATCAATCTTAGTATAGCACAAGCTATAGTACGAATAGATATTTAAGAAAAAGCTGTAAGTTACAACTTTTACATTGCTTCCTCATAAATTTTATTCTTCACAGAGGTACCACTATGAGGAAGTTTATTTATTAATTTTCACTTCCTTGTACAGGAAGCTTTGTGACAAATGAAATTTTATAAGGGAGCAATGTGCAAGTTTCTACTTTGCAGGTTTTTTTTCAAATAGCAGTTTTTCCAATTAGTTATATTCATATTTTTAATAGTTAGAGGTGCAACAACACAAAATGAAATCACAATAATTAAATATTAGTTTTTACTCTACTTGAGGCATATCAATCATTTTTCTACTTTATTTTGTAGGCATAGAATGAAAAATGATCCAGTGATCTGGGTGCCAGGACTAGATCATGCAGGCATTGCAACACAGGCTGTAGTAGAGAAATATTTACAGAAGACAAAAGGTGTCGGTAGATATGATTTGGGTAAAGAGGAGTTGCTCAGATTTATAGAAGAATGGAAGGATGAAAAGGGAGATGGGATAAGAAATCAATTGAAAATTCTTGGAGCAAGTTTGGATTGGAGCAGAGAATTTTTTACAATGAGCAAGGTATAATTTATACATTACAGTAGTAGTAGTAGTACTGTGGTATACATTAAAAAATATAAAATCGAGTCTACAAAAAAAAATGTTTAAATATCATTCTGAGGCTAATAGGCCATTGACCGGAGTCCTTTAGCTCGTTTTTTTCGCAGCTTTCGCTTTAACATTTTTTTTATACATTACATCTACATAATAATAAAGGACAATTTTTTTATATCCATTGGACAATCACACAGACACTCACAGACACTCATAGACACACACCCACACACACACGCACACACAAATATAGGCATTGATACAAACACTTCCTATATCTATGTTATGTTATTTAAAGTTTGTATCACCATCAATGAGTTTCATTGAAATATAAACAATGTTCAAGTTTTAATTATGGTTTTATATTCGTAAAAATAAAATACTAACTGAATGTCTGAATGCATTGTATCAGTATATGAAAAAGTTACAAAGCAAAGAAATCTGCATACTCTGAATTTATGTTGGCTATGCGAGGACTCGAAGCGCCCGGGCCACGATAACCTGATATCTATAGAACAAAAGCAGAATTAAAAAGGGTTATTTCATTTCACGATTGTATTTATAATTAGACAAGAAAATGAAAACTTAATTTAAAATGAGCGTTAAGTACTAAAAACAGATTAGAGTTTTTCGAATCGGGCCAATTGTGCGATCAATTGTGAAATGCAATAATTTTTTTAGAATATCAGGTTGCTGTGAAAGCTTTTTCGGAGATTGTATTAATTAACGAGAGTTCATGTCCACAGGAACACAATAAGGCTGTTACGGAAGCTTTTGTAATTCTAAGTGAACGCGACTTATTATACAGAAATAAAAATCTGATTAATTGGTCGCCAACATTGCGTAGCGCTATATCCGACATGGAAATTGAGTACGTACAAATAGCCGGAAAAACAGATTTATCTGTTCCTGGCTATGACAGAAAAGTGCGATTCGGACAAATGGCTCAAGTTGCTTATAAGTTACGAGATTCCGGTAAGATAGATCCCTCATAAGAGTCATTTTTTATTTATCTATTTTTTCATTTCTTTATGAATTGAAAATATGATCCAAGTAGTCTTGGATCACATGTTCATCTAGTTTTGAACTATTCAGTAGCGGGTTTGTCTGCAAAATCACTTCTTGCACTCTTTTATATAATTATTTCAATGAATATTCAATTAAAATACATGTGAGGTATTCCTGGTCAACTCGGTAAAATATTGATCCCGTTATTTTAGAAGTTTCAACTTCTCGCACACATGAGGGTAATCGCGTGCGATAAAGTAAAGTCAGACCGAGAAGTGACTCTTCCTATGCATTGGTTGCAAAATGTATTAACATGAAACAAATGTGTATGGCCAATATGGTCAAGTGTGTATTTATCATAGAGTTCGCATTTCAAAGAACGGAATATTTTTTACTTGGTCTTTCAGAATAAGTCGAAACTATATTCATTTATTGGCAAAATGGGTTTTACACTTCCGTTAATAATTGATTAAAATTTTATTACAAAAAAAAATCGCTTTTGAAAATTCTGAAACAATTCTCAAAAATCTCGTGTTATATATCAAAATGTTCGAGCAATAACCTACAGTGATCTGGCTTTACCTTCTATTTTTTCAATTTTTTTTTCGAAAAAGCTTGAAAAAACATAGAAACGAGCGTCTGGACACTCTAGGCTTAAAAATTTTGATATTTGACTGACGATTTTTGAGAATTTTTTCAGATTTTTCAATTATTGCTGAAAATATGTTAGATTTGAAAAATCATAACTAAATCAAATTTAGGAAAAAAAGTCTAAAAAAAATTTGAGTACTTTTTAGAGTTGGAACGATAACATACAAAATTATGGACCAAATCCGAGAGGTCGAGGGTCTGACCCAGGTCGAAACGGTATGGAATGCCTCATATGCTTTCGTTAAATATTATTATATAAAGTTTAAGCTCCAGTGCTCGAAGATTACTCGAGTAAAAATATTTATGAAGAATAAAAAGAATGTGTAGCCGTATACCAGAGAATAAGAAGATATTACTTTTTACGATAACCAGAGGAAGAACTCGTGATTGCGACGACGAGAGTAGAAACGATGCTGGGCGATACGGCTATTGCGGTTCATCCAGAGGACGAAAGATACTCTCGGTACGTCGGTCAGCAAGTCTGGCATCCGCTCAGGGAAGATTTTATACCAATTATTCAGGATACTATGGTAAAGAGGGATTTTGGTACTGGAGTTGTAAAAATCACACCGGCTCACGATCATGCAGATCTTGCAGTAGCAAAGCGCCACAATTTGAATATAATCGACGTTATTGATAATGATGGAAAGATGACATCAAATTCCAAGTCATATCAGGTGAGCGTGATGTTACGCGGCATAAAATTTCCTTATGGAAAAACATACTGTCACCACAATATTATCACTGATAAATTTTGGGAACTATTGAAATTCCATCAGCTTTTCAGTAATGATTTCTCAGTCGCTGGTATTATTTTCCCATAAGGAACGATGGTTGGAGAGGAATTTATATGAAATGCAACTAAACATGCTTAGGGTCTTGCGAGATTCGTAGCACGAGAAAAAATATTAAACGCATTGGCGAGTCAAGGAGTGTTGAGAGGTTTGGAAAGTCACGAAATGATAGTACCCGTGTGTTCGCGCTCCGGGGATGTCGTTGAGTATCTTATCAGGGAACAGTGGTTCCTCAGAACCAAGGGAATGGCTGAACGCGCCATGGAAGCAGTGAAAAATGGTTCACTAAAGATCGATCCACCGAATTGGGCCGAAGTGTGGTGTGACTGGCTTGGAAATAACAGGTGAGTTCAAAACTGGCTGGAAAATGGATGTTTAAACATTATTTTTAATTGAGAAAAAAGGCATTTTTGTGAATTTTTTTCTCATAAACGAGGCTTTGCTTTCGCACAAAGAATAAATCTCGGTATTTCGAGAACGGCTAAGCGGAAGAGAAAGTTTCAAATAACTACTTTTCCAGTATGTTTCGAGAGCTACATGAAAAACACAAAAAAAATTATTGAGTCGATAGCACATACGCGTGAAGAAAACCAAGTATTAAACATAAAAATCGATTGTTGTGAGTTATGACGTTTTCTTTTTTTCTTTAGATTTTCCAAACATTTTTTTCTCTACTACCTGCATCAATAAAAACAATTGATTTTTAGTACAAAATATTCAGTAATGTTTACAACGTCTCGACGCCAAAGCTGCTCCTTCTCGTACAATGTAGCGTGTGTAATTTTCGTTCATTAAAAAAAACTTTTTTTATCGTTATTTTTATGTAATTATTTTCTATGTGAATCTATAAAAATTCAATGTAAACAATAAAAGAAATTGTGAGTCATTACAAAGAAGTAACTAATTAAGCAAAAAAATTTCAACTTAATTGTATAATAGTGCATTACGATATTACTGCGATAAAACTTTTTCTGACGAGTGTGAGTTTGCAGCACGAACCGAAGGCGAGTGTTGCGATCATACGAGAAGGGGGTTTTACGCGTGCAAAACTGCACTTTACGCACCAAGTGAAATAAAAACAGTTGCTAAATTCTATTTTTCAAATTAATTTCTTAGGTTCACTTAGAAGAAAATGCAATTATGTAACAATTTTTATTAACCAATCGAATGTTCAAATGAATTTTTCTTGATCTTGAACGGGAATTCTGAACTGAAAATTATTTTTATATAAATATTCTGTCCAAATTTCAACACTTTGGGGATGAAGTTTGGCTGAGTTACGTGAGCGACATGTCACGGCAATTTAGTTGCAAGATAAACACTTTTAAAGTTTTCCAATCTATTGTAAATATGATTGACCGAGCGCTACTAAAACTTCTATAGCTCTGTTAATATTGCAAATTTCAATATAACATTTTAGGCATATATTGTAAAAAGCTCAAGCATTAAAATATGCAACATAAAAATCGATTTCATAAATGCTCACGGTCTCCCTTAAACGAAATGAAATGTAAAGTTTCTATTTACTCAAAAGTTCAATTAAAAACAATGTACAGAGACTGGTGCGTATCTCGTCAGATTTGGTGGGGTCACCAAATTCCGGCCTATCGTTATTACCAGGATGACACGGGTGTTGATCGCTGGATAGTCGCGAGATCAGAAGAAGAGGCCAGACGGCAGCTTACCACCGAAGAACAAGGAAATACGAATTTCCAACTGGAACAGGATAAAGATGTCCTTGATACGTGGTTCTCATCGGCGCTCCTTCCTCTATCCGCGATGGGCTGGCCTAATCGCACTAATGTATAACATAATTATCACATTTAAATTTAAACATAATAGAAAAAGTATCAACAATATTTTTCAAACATTCTCAGGAATTGAAAAAATACTATCCTCTGAGTCTGATGGAGACCGGACACGACATTATATTTCTCTGGGTTGCTAGAATGGTTATGCTCGGACAAGAACTAACGGATACTCTACCTTTCAAGGTACGAAAAATTTTGCTCGCTTTTTCTTCCTTCTCATAAAACACTAGTAGTGGCAAATTATTACTGGTTCAATTTTTCAAACATCTATTTCATTCTATATAAAAAATGTTTCATAGTTACATTGTAGTTGCGATGATATTAACAAGAAAAGTGAATAGTAAGAACGATGGGAGCAAATGAGACAGGTAATTCGGTGTGTTTACACGTTACGGTGAGCTGAGAGGACGGAAGAGTTAGGGTGAAATACGTGAAATATCGGCAATGAACGAAATTTGTCTGGAAGAAGCTGCGAAAAATATTGATCTGTAGGCAGAACATGATGAAACAATTGACATCGCCGAGAATGAGCGTCCTGACATTGAAAAAAGGATGTTTAAAATTTTTTTAAATTTTCACACTGCTATAACTTATAAACATTTGGGAATCCCATGAAAACAAAAATACCCAAAATTCAGCGATCGCTTACACACTTCGAGGCAGCTTACCCGATGACGAAAACGGAATTCCTACTATTTACAAAGAAAAGTTTTTGATGTTTTTGCCATAAAATGTGGCCTGAAATGACACAATTAATTCTGAGTTCATTTTTTTCTTGTTAGCCATGAAAAAACGCACATTTTCTTTTTTTATTGATTTCGATATGATTAATCGTTTCCGAGATATTACAGATTAAATGAAAAATGAAAAAATTGGCATATTCGTATAGGAGGTGTTGTTTCACGGTATTTTGTGTGATGCACAAGGAAAGAAAATGTCCAAGAGTCGTGGTAACATTATCAGACCGGAGCATGTGATTAATGGAATTTCACTGAAAGACCTTAATGCCGAAGCCGAGGAGAGCTGGAAAGCTGGTATTCTCAGTAAAGAAGAACTGAAAAGGTGTCTCTCAGTGAACGCAAAAATGTTTATTGATGGTATACCGGAATGCGGGACAGACGCGTTACGTCTGACACTCTGCTCGCATAATGTGAAAAGTAGGCTGGAGAAAAATAACGCGTTTTATTTATGTACATTGAGCGCCCAGTTTAATTCTACTGCATAATTTTTATTTTACAGACAATCGCGTCAGCTTCAATGTTATCGAATGTCGTACAAACAAACATTTTTGTAACAAAATTTGGCAGGCGAGCAAGTACGTTCTTCGGATGACGGATGATACGCCTGTGAATAAACCGCAAATACTGAGCACAGTCGATCGATGGATTCTTAGTCGTTTGTGTCTCATGGTCACCACAGTAAATGACGCCTTTGAAAAGAGACACTTTTACAAAGCGGTCCTGGCTATAAAACAATTTTTTCACTACGAGTTCTGCGACTTTTTCTTGGTAAGAATAACGTCACTAACGTATCACATCACTGCCACTGAGTTGCAATTTAAAAAGATCAATTATATATTTTAGTGACCCTGAATGGTTTTTGCTCAAGCGTCGAAAAAAATCCGGTGCAACATTTTTTTTCTGATTTGTACCGGCTCGTTTTATAGTGTTGAAACTTCTCGTTTGGCGAATTTCCATTGAATTAATTGTGTTGTCCCGGAATGTTGGTAAAACAAACACAAAGCATTTTTTTTCATCTGCACCTGTATTTCAGTGAACATGTTCGATATTTTAATATGTACCAACTTGCAATGCGAGTTGATGTCTGTTAGTTTTGTTAAGATTTAAAAAAGCGTGCAAAGTAGGACCTTGCAAATTGCTTCCTTAGTTCCATTCCATCCTTTCATTATCGTTGACAAAACCACCTCTATGTGGATGTTTGTTGATCATTTTTGGCTTCTTCATAAAGGAAGCTTCATCAAAGATACTTTGCAGGCTTGTAGGCTTGCTTTTGGACAGAAAATACCCTCTCCTTTGAAATCGATTAGGCTCATAGATATTCTGGTTCTGCGATAAACAGCTGGTTGAAATGTATTCCCAAAAAAAAACGTGGTGCAAATGACCCCACTCCGACTAACTCAAAAAAATGTTTTTTCTATGTTTGTGTGCAGTATGTGTAATAAAATGTCTCTCTTATCTACGACGAAATGCAGGAAGCAACGAAACCAGGGTTCAAGAGTGAGCAGAGCGAATTAATCAGGAGTCATAGATACAGTCTGACTAGATGTCTGGAAGTATTCTTGAGAGTTCTAGCACCGATGATGCCCTACCTCGCTGACGATTTGTACTCGAGATGTGCGAAAAAATTGCCCACCGCTTTCCTACAGCTGCCTTCCCTACTGGAAGCACCTTACCCTACCTGCACCGGCGAGTTGGAGAGCGCCAGAAACGTTTCACTCGAAGAGACATTTGATCAAGTTCTGAAAGTGGCGTGCACAATCAGAAATATTCTCGCTCAAATCAACAAGAAATCTGAATTTCAGGGTAAGCAAATTAATTCACCGGAGATAGTCACCAATCGGCAGTCCTTTTTTCAAGTGACAAGAAGCACGTACGTGAATTCTTAACATATGTATGTTGTAGATGGTAATGTAGTAAATAATCCTCTACTACCAATAGCTGGGCAGAATAAAACTCGGTGTTCTAAAGAAATGCTACTCTAGCACTAATGGTTAATTAACTGTTTGATTTTTTTCTGAAAAATTGAAAAAAAAATGGAAATGTTTTAGAATCAGAACCCCTCTGCAAATATGGTCGAAACTTTGCACCAAACATCGCTGAATATGAATATGCCCGTAATTACAAATATTCAATTGTGCATAACGCAAAATTTGGTACAAAAAATACACATACGCAGATTTCATAGAATTTTTAGGTTTAAAATAAAACGCGCGTCAGCTCATTTACGTTTTTGTATTGTTGCACAAGCAACTACCAAAAGCGATAACGAAATTTAAAAAAATGCTAATTTAAATTTAAAATGATGAAGAGTAGGACTTTGCACATTGCTTTCTCATTAAAATTTCATTTTTCACAGTTTCCTCATAGAGGTGACTTTGTGAAAAATTAAATTTAATGAGGAAAGAATGTGCAAAGTTCTACTTTGCATAATTTTTTTACGTTTAACGTCATTGTGGCTCCATCAGTCTCAAAATCTCGAAAAATGTGATGAAAATATAGCTTCCTTTATGCGAAAGAGCCGCTTTAAGACGTCAGGCCTGAAACAGTAGTTAAGAATTGAGGGCTCCAGAATGCACGAATGTATCGTTCCCATTCAGAACTTCGAGTTTTACACTACCTGAAAAATTGCAAATCGACTCTTTTAATCGAATTGAAAGGAAGCTGTCAATTGCAGACTGTCTCGACTTTAATCAACTAATGAATTATTTATTTTTTTAAATGTTTACTTAGTAATAAATGTATATTTCGACAGTACACGTAGTAGCCGATAGCTTCGAGGCCTGCGATAATTTAAATGAGAATATAAATCTCATTACCGCAATAACAAGAGTACAAAACATTGAAATAGTGCCTGTGTCTGATTATGAAACAAGAGAAAACACCATGGTGTGCAATGTTGATAAAATACAGTGTCGTGTATTTTTTGTTTTGAATAAGACTGATATTGAGCTGGTGAAATCGAAAATAGAGAAGAAGCGTCTTTCGATTGAAAACAAATTGGGGAGCTTCTACAAGAATACATCTTCACCGAAGTACGCAGCTAAACATGATATGGAAAAGCTACGAGATCAAGAACAGGTTCTAATAACATCGATAACTTACGTGATTTTCAGAAATGGCCAACATTCGAATGAAATAATATTTGAGATACTTTTTTTTTTATCTAATAACGCGGCTTATCAATTTTGAAAGAGAAATTTGTTAACGTTTTCAAAACTATTGATAAAGCGTGCCATTTTTTTCTTCATAATAATTGCAATAAATAATGACACATACATATTTATTTTTGAAAAGTATTTCCAGTGCTTTTTCTTTCAAGTGGTGTACATTTCTGGTAATGTTATACCTCTAAATACGAATTTATTGTATTATTTATTGCAGATAAAGAATTTACAAGAGGAATTACGACGGTGTCCGACGTTCATATAAAGTCGTTGGTGATTTTGTATTAAAGACCATGCCCGACCTTTCTCTACCCATCAATATGTAAGTATCGAAAAAAAAAAAACTATTTTTCGTCAATTTCCATATCTTCATGGCTATTTGACTCGCTTTTAGAATCGTCTTCTTCTTCGTCGTCGTCGTCGTCGTCGTCGTCGTCGTCGTTGTCGTCATTTTCAGAGTCCGAGCTTTCAGAGTCTAGCCACACTTGCGCCGATAGATCGTCCTTCATTATAGTCTTCCATTCGTCCAGCTTTCGTGTATCTGAAGCGAAATATATATATCGTACTATGTTCGTAGAATATGGGGTCACCAATTAAAAACAAGTTCAATTGATAATTTCGTTATTGTAAAAAAAAATTAAATGTCGTTTTGACTTCCCAGTGTTAATATAAATAATATACGCAGTGTGTCTGCGTGTGTATTTTTAAGATTTCGAAAAATGTCTGTTATCACTAGAATTGAAAGACTTTTTCAATTATCAGGCTGAAAACTTGGCATAAAACTTTATGAGAGTGATGCGACATTTGGTACTGAATTTAACCGAAATCGATAGAGTAGTTAAGACTTTATAGAAATTTGCGTTTTTAAATTTTTTGAAATTTCAAATATTGCAATACAGATCAGATTTCTATTAAAACTTCCGAATAAAGCTTCTCAAAAATATAGGCTTCCACAATATAAAAAAAACTGCAAACTAGCTTCCTCATAATTTTTCATCTTGCACAAAGCTTCCTCTATGAGTAAGCCAAAATTATTCAATATACTTCCTCATAGCGATAACTTTATAAAAATTCCAAAATAATGAGGGAACAATATGCAAAGTTCAATCTCGCATCCTTTTCATCATATTATAAACGTTGAAGATGAATCGTCATTTTCATTACCTAAGGAGTAGAAATCGTTGAGAGTGTATTGTCTATCACCATCCTCAAACATGCCACCATACATGTAAAGTACGCCGTTCTTGAGCGCGAGCCCGGTATTTATTCGCGGAGACGGCGTGAATAAATTATCTGCTGGTGACCGAGAGGTACTCGTCGCCGAAGACGAAACTGGAGCCGGGCCGACAACCATCTATTGTTTTAATGAACAATTTAAAAGTATACATAAAAGCACATGCGTAAATTATGATATCCTTCTTAAAATACGTTTATACTAAAAAGGTAATTTCAGTTACGTTGATAAAAAAAACCGAATCTTACTGTGAAAATTCCATCATCGTCAGTAACAACTGCTCTAGCTGCCGGATTTAAGCGTTCGAGAGATGTTGACAAATCTTCTTCAGACAGTTCATCTTCTTCCGACTCACTCGCTGCTTCTTTACCGACTTCGTCCTTGGGCTTTCTCCTTCGGCGTCTCGCCGCACACGGTTCCTTCTTTCCGCTGACACTAACCATACGCCATTGATATTTTTCCAGATCAAGGCCGAGCAATTCATTGAAAAACGTTCCGTCGAGCTCTTCCTCGTCCTCGACATCGTCATATACACCACCGAACATGTACGCTAGACCTGGTTGAACGAGGATCGCTGAAGCGCTGCAACGAGGCGAGACTACAATGCCAGTTTGCTTTACCGAGCTCCATTTCCACTTGAGACCCGTCTGATCGTTTTCTGTATGAACGGACAAAAAGTGGAACGGTTATAAGCTGTGCAAGACGAGAAGGTATTCAAAATAAAAAATAAAATACTGTTTTTTTTGGAAACCAATTGTGAAACTACGTTGCTAGGGAGCTATACTTCAACATAATGATTTAAAAATGCACCGTCAAATAAATAATGTTTAACATTATCTTTGGTTTTAAGTCAGCAAAAAATGAATAAAAATACATACAATAAGTTGTTTTTGAGATTTCAACATGAAAAATTGGATTTTTTTTATGTTTGTCATCAGAAATCGACGATAGATTCCTGACCCTTCAAATTAATAGGTTGTATATTATCTATAATATTGCTTCGAGAGAAGAAAACGATTGTAAATAGTGTTTCAGGTTTCAAATAGAGTAAATCGACAATCGTTTTAATGAATGGGTTGTCATATTCATTAGAAGCAAGAAAAAAAAATATTTCTTGAATTCTTTGCAGCATCGGTATAGTTGGTTCGATATATTATACAGATTAATTTCGTTAATCTGGAAGGTGTATTCGAAATAAAGTATTAAGAAATAAACGGAAAAGTAAGAAAAATACAGATATGCCAGTGAATGGACAAAGTTACCAGTAAATGAATATCTACTCACTCGTAAATGCATATGCATTCGAAAAACAGTTTAACGTTCATAGATATATTAGAGAATTGAATTTCAATATTATGATTTCAGAATCACTAAACAACTGAAGTTAAATATTATGTTTCGAGAATCATTGTTCATCGGAGCAAATATTTATTTTATTTTCATATTGTTATAGAGGTCAGTTTGTACTGATAGACCTAATTTCCTTTGCAAGATCTCATACTTTTTGTTCTAGCACTCTGTCCTGTCCGAATATAAAATATCTTGAATTACATAAAGTTCTCGCGCAGAAAATATAGATATTTTTCTTCACACAGTGACTTTTTTTCTTTTTCCTCCGAAATTTTACGTAAGAACTTCGAATAGAAATTCATACACTCAGACGGAAGAGACCAAAATTCAAAGTATTTTTACAGAGAGAATCAGAAATTATCTCGAAACAATTATTTAATCTATCATTGCAACATGAAGTCTACAATAAGTTGAAAATTCAAAAATGTTTGCAACTATGGTATGGGCTTTAAAAGAAAAGGATTGAGGTGATTCAGCTCCTAAAATAAATATCCGTTATTTTCTATCACAACTATTATCAGCTAACGTGTTCGTTCACTTTACGACGTTTAAAAAATCGTATCAGTGAATAAACATTATTAATTCGACCCAATTTTTGCCAAGTTATTGGAAAACTGTTGACAGAATGAAACACTGACTCTATATTTACTTATATGATACAATAGTTGCTCCAGAAGAACCCTTGAAACACTAATTTAGACGTTTGATCGCAAGCACTGCAAAGTTCGCTTCTTAATAATGAGCTTCATCATAAATGAGAAAATATTTCTCCTTCAGTTGATACTACTCATGTAACTGTGGCACTAATCTCCACGTTATTAATTATTTTTTCTCTTTATTTTAATTACAGAATGATTTACCCGCGACGGATGGAATTTTCTATGTAATATTAAAGGGAATTTGTTCATTTACTAGCTGGTTTACTCTGGCCTACGAGGAAAGAAAAATTAAAGGTACTGACTCTCTGGTCCTAGTACGAACATATCCGTATGAACGTGCCCTTTGTCGACGTCCTTCTTTATTCGTTCTTTGCTGTAACCGCCGTACAGTAGAACTGTATTTTGCGGTGTTGGAAGAAGAATGCAACCTGAACGAGGAGCCGGAATATTTCCCGAAATATCGATTTTGTTCCATCGATAAGTCGCCATGTCGAATATATGAACGTCGTTAAAGTACTTGTAGTCCCGTAGATTGTCGTGAAATCCGCCGAAAATTATCAGTTGCTTCTTCACGTAAGCCATTCGGTGACCACTTCTTGGAGAAGGTCCACCGGGTGCTCTGAAAAATCGCACAATTTATTTAAGATTGTATTGTAAACTTTAACACTATTGCTGTAAACTTATACACTATGTACAGGGCGGATCAGAAATTTTTTTTACCTCTGTAAAGCTACCGGTCCCCACGGGGAAAACAATTTGAATATACCAACATTAGGTGCTAATTAGGTGCCAAATTAAAAAATTAAGTCTTAAGGGTTATGCGTTAATAAAAATTAGCGCCGACGGTTTCACGGAAAATCGAAAAAAAAAACCCCAAAAACCCACATTCTTCTCGGAGAAACGGGACTGTTCCGTGAAAAACTCGAAATAAACAAAATACCACATTTTCCTTGTACAGAAATATTGTACGATTTAGGTGCTTTCGAGAAACATAATGCACGATGTCCCGTTCTACAATGCATATATTGAAAGAGTGTACCGAGTTGAAAAACCGTTTCGAACCTTTTCCGCAACTAAGGGATGCTTTTCTGGCAAAAGGGGTGGAAAAATTTGATCGGTCAATGTTTATTTTGGAAGCACCTAACAAGCACTCAAATATGGTATGGATTTAATATATTTTGAAAACATATTTAGCCCAGGGACCGCAAGTTTGATATAAAGCTAATTAGCACCTAATTTTTTAAATTGGCACCTAATTAGCACCTAATTTTGGTGTATTCAATTTTTTTTCATATGGGGTCCGGTAGCTTTATAGGGGTTTTGTTTAAATATTATTATTCATTGACATGCTAGACATTTTTCACTACAATAAATAACTCACGTAAAAGACCAGTACATTTTATCAAAGCTACTATGGTGTCTACTAAAAACAATGAAGAAAATTTCCTGACAAAGTTATAATTTTTTCTTCATTAAAATTCAAAATAATGGTGCCTATAAAGTATTAACTTATAAACATGGCACTTGTGTATAGTACGAAATTTGTTGACATATGTCAACAATAAAATGTATAACAATAAAAAATATAAATTTAGTTCAAATTTTTGGAAAATTGAGACTCCTGTAAAATTCGAACTGCTTTACCGATCATCACCAAATTTGGTACGTAGCAGCGCTTAATATTATTCTTCATGTGTAGATAATTTTAGTTCGTTTGGTGAGATTTGACGTGCGTTAGAGCAAAATGAATTATTTTCGAAAAATTCAAAATCTCATAAAAACCGAACCTTTTTGTCGATTTTTCGAAACTCAATACCGATCCTCCTTTAGCATAGCTTTACTTGTAAACAAATATTTAACTCGATAGCTACACATTTGCGAAAGGTAGGCAACACACAGGCATTTTTCTAAAAATTCAAAATTGAATAAAAAATAATCTTATGTATGCATTTTTTTGAAAATGATCACAAACAAAGGTGTACACCTTCCCACGTGTGTGCCAAATTAAAGTTCGATTGATAAAGCCGTTCTTTAGGTATCTAAGTTTGAATTTTACATGCCGACCACACACACACACACACACATGGAAATCTCGAAAAAAACTATTTTTCACGTAAACAAAGCTTTCTCTGTGAGGAAGCAAAACAGTATTTTCAACCAGCACTCTAAGGTAATAATTGCAGGGAGTTCATTATAACACACGTTATCTTGTTCCATTTCTTTTCCCCGATGTGGTAAACCCATAAATCTCGGTAATGATAGAACTGCGATTCAGAGGGGCTGGAAAATTCTCCTCCAAAGACCCAGAGCTCGCCTTTGTTGGTAGAAGTGGCAATTGCTTGATGACCGCATCGTGGCGGAGGTGCGCCAGGTGCTTTCACAACCGTCCATTCTTTTTTCGTTAAATTGTAGAAGAACATGTCTCCATAAACTACAGTCTGAAATAATGAAATAATATAATCGAGAAATATTAAGTTATTTGGGCCATTATTATAGATTATTTGATCGACGATTTTTATGTTATTGCTCCAAATCTTAAGAGCAACTACAATTTTGATTAATTTTTAACTTTTGATATATTTATTATTTGAAATGACTGATTATTTAAAACCAACATATCGTTCGACATAATCTAAAAACTGAAAAAATTCTTAGAATTCCTGTATCAGACATCAATATTTTTAAGCTTGGACCCAAAGTGGGCGGAACAATGCCTCTATTTTTTTATGAATTAAAAAGAAAAAAGTTGCAAACTAAAACTTTGCACGTTGCTTCCTCATTAATTTCGATTTTTTACAAAGCTATGAGGAAGCTTACCAATTTTAGCTTCCTCATATAGGAAGCGTTGTGAAGAAACGTGAAGAACGTGTTTACAGCTGTAGTCCGCTTTATATCTTTCTAAACTATAATCTATTAAAATAAAAAATTCAAATTGCTTTTTTATAGTATAGTATAGATATGGTTATATAAATCAGGTTTATGTATGCAAATAGTTTATACATATATTTAAAAAATCGAATACTTTTGTCGATCACGATTTAACTTTGTATAGATAGATCATATTTCACCGGTTATTTATTTCAATTTTCTTAAAAAAAAAATATATATATATTCGTAATAAAATAGAAGCTGCATCTAGCCCACTTTGGGTCCAGTCTTAAAAATATTGACGTCTGATACAGAATTTATGAGAATATTAAAAATTTTTAAATTACGTCGAACGATATGATGGTTTTAAATAAAAATAATTATATCAAATGTTTAAAAAAAATCTAATAAACATTATGGTTGCCTCTTACAATTAGAGTTGGAGCAATAACATAAAAAACTGTGGATCAAATCCACAATTGTGGACCCAATGCCCCATTTATATTCTTAGAACATTGAATTACCTTTCGTCCGTCATGGAATTCACCGCCGAGCATTATCAACTCGTCTTTAAAAGGATGCGCGGTCAAGGAAAAGTTGACTCTACGTGAGGGAGCCTCTACTGTAGCTTCGACTACGCGTTGTCTGCGAGCTTCTTCCTTCTCGATCTCAGCAACTACTTTCTCGATGTCATCCTGTATTATTATTTATCAAAAATTAATGGATACAATTTATAAGCACCAAACCTTCTCTTTAGTTACGCAAATACGGCGAAAACCTTATAAAAAGCCTGAAGTGTTAGAAATTGTGGATCGCTTCATCATTATTTCTTCTAACTCTTTAGTGTGATATATTCTACATTAATTTGTTAAAAATACTTTTTAAAATAATGTTTCAGTTATCGTTTATTTGTTAATTTTGATTTATTTTTTAATTAGTTTTTTCAGATTTTTACGTTGGAGTCGACCTTTTATTTTTTATTTTTTCAATGAATTTTTCACGAGGAGCGCCCGACCAAACTAGCGTTCGATATTTCGACCAAACCCGTCCTGAAAAGGTTAAAATAAAAAAAATGATGAAGCGATGTGCGAGGTTCGATTATACAAAAGTAAAAAAAAAAAATTATGAAAATCAAAACTTTGATAAAATCTTAACTTCTTCATCGATTTTGCCCAAATTTAGTACCAAACATTGACATAATTTATTTAAATTTTATGCAAAAATTTAGATCTGTTACTTAAACCGCGTTCTCGAGTTATAGTATTTAAAAAAAAAATACGAAAACGTGAATTTCTATATAATCTTAACTACTTTATCGACTTCGTTTAAATTTTGTATAAAACATTGGCACACTCTAAGTTTTATGCAAAATTTTATATCAGCTATTTCAACCGATCTCGAGTTACAGCATTCTCAAAAAAATTAAATACGTATTTCTACAAAGTACTCTATCGATTTCGCTTAAATTCGATACCTTTCGATACCAAAGGTCGTATCACCCTGATAAAGTTTTGTGTCAAGTTTCAGCCCGATAGCTGCACATTTTTTTAAGTTAAAGTGATAACAGACATTTTTAAAAATCTTAAAAATTCGATTAAACCAAATGCTTCAATCGGTTTTTATGAAATATATACCAAAGAAACATTTGACTCTATTGTATACAGCACAAAAATTTGAAACGATTCGGTTCAGTAGTTCCCGAGCTATGGCGGTATCAATATTTTAGCCCCTCTATCACAAAAATCATCGAGTTTGGAAATTTCAAAACCTTAGAATATCGATGCGGTAGTACTTAATTTTATTTTATAGGGCCTCTATTTCGAGGGATACATATTTTATGGAGAACGCACAAAGGTGTCGATGAGCAGTTGTATATTCCTATAAGTATTTTCGAGAAGTTCATTTTTTTTATTCTACAACATTTATATCAATACGGCAGTACTATAATATTATCGTACACATCCTCGGTTTTACGCAACTTCATGGTATATCGGGGGCAACATGAAATTGAATGAGCTGCTTCGATATCGCTAAATAAAATATGGCGATTACCGCGATTTTTAAACAATGTTAACATTATTGCGGCAGTGCTCAATATTATATGGGCCACAGGGCCCAACCCTTCGCGAAAACTATTTTTCTGTGACAACCTATTTAACGTTTCAAAAGCAACTCATTATCTGAAAATAATGTTTTTTTTAGCCCTAGTGTCTATATTCTATATATCTCCTTACACTGCGGTAACGTGGTAGATTCATCGAATTCGGAGGTTTACGATAAATGGCTTGATGTGATGTTTTAAAAATACTTGACGTCGAGTTGATGCCGCGACTCTTAATAGGTAATTTGTTTTTTCCGGTTTTATACACTTTAAAATGCATCACAGGGAACTTATGTATCGGAGGTTCTTTTTCTTCAGAAATCTATTGTAAATAAATGTGTATTAGTATAGATTTTACCTCGCCAAGCGCAGCCAGTTCCTTTTTCTGTTTAGCATTTAACTTTTTTTCCGTCTTCATAGCCGTTTTCACGCTGCCGCTCACTTTCTTCTTATTCTTATCCTTTTTACCCATTATTATATCAATCGGTAAATTACTATTCGATAAACAAATATTTTTCGGTAAAAAGAGGTTAGACTTCGAAGTACACGTGTACTGAATTCACACATGCGTCCATAGACGCTCGTCGCGCTAAAATATAAACTAACTGCTCTGGCTGCTGTGTTTGCGATTTATGAAACTATTGGTTAACGCCGACATTGATGTTTTTTATGTCATTACACCGAACTGGCCAAAATCCCAAAGTTTCGAAATGCCCGACGTTCCATTTACACGAAATCCGAATATCTTTTGGCCGAAAGATCGGAATAACATTTACCCGGATAGTCGAAACCCCAACGGAGTCACTTTCTCGACCGGCTGAAGTGCTCGGTCGGTAATCAAAAACTGTTTCCGTATTTACTCCGAAGTTTGTGAATTTTGGAGCAAAAGGAAAGCGTCATGTCCTGCGTCTGGCAATTCCGAGACATGATATTTTGCTTTTTCCCGCAATACGAAACTGGGTCGTAGAAAATACGGATCTAAAAAAAAAAGCAGTTATCTCACTCAACCATGCTGCAGTTGTAACGCACTCGATGGGTTTCGGCGCGAGAATTCAAGTGTCCGAATGAAGACCAGCACCAGAGTGGTTACCACCGATGTCCGTTCCACGTTACAGAGCTGAAGCTCACCTCGTCCGGTCTAATCGAATAAGAGTTGTAAGATTGAAGAGAAAATAGGAAAACACAGAATTTAAGTGCAAAATTAGATCCGATATACATTCACAATTTTATATCTCTAAAGTAATAAAAGTACAGAAGAAAATATACCAATACAAAAATAACGTAAAAATCTTGGAGTACCAACGCGCTCGACTAATCTCAAGAATTTGTCTTCGCCCTTTTCTGCTCTAAGACTCGCGAGTCTCGCAGTCTGCTGGTGGGCCAGGAATTACGCCCCAGAGGACCCATTAAATATTCTTTGTTTTAGGAGTCAACAATATATATTTTCTTTTATAGTACCAGGCGTCAAACAAATGAGATATCAATCATTTTGAGCTGACTCTCTCCTCTTAATTGAGAATATTTTCTATAAGGAAAGCTAAAATTAATTTTTAATGTTGTTTTTGAGGTCTTCTTGTACATCCTCACGTCTGTCGTGTTTATTAGGTGGTTCTGCAAGTACTTCTTGCAAAGCGTGCATCAACGGATGCGGCCCATCTCCGCATGTTCCCTTAAAGTCATCGAAATCAAGAGCCCAGACCATTCCACCTCCTAGTCCCATATCTCTGACGTACTGAGCCTTTTTTCGAATCGTATCAGCATCATCGAAGCTCACCCACTGATTCCCTTTGTAAGCATATGGACCCATTTTTTGTTGTGGATCCTGAAACACTTTCCAGCCTCGATTGCGGATTCTATCGCAGATTTCATAGTAAGCTAGGGTACCAGCTGCTTTGGTAAATTCTCCTGCAGTTCCAGTGCTCGCTGGTGCATTTAATCCAGTTCCCGTCGAAGGATCGTTGATAGAAAAGACTTTTCCATACAGCGGCATTCCTAAAAACGAACAAAAACAAAACCTTTAAAATTTGTGGAGAAAATTACTTCGAATCCCTCAGAAATGAAGATAATTGCGATTTAGTCAGGGATGTCCCGATACATGTAGAAATTGTGAGAAATTTTCGGATAAATTCTGAGAGAAACTTGTAATTTTTGCACCAGAACCAGAAGAAAAAAATTACTAAATTTTAAGAACTGTTTTTTATTAAAAAAATAGAAGTATTATATTTTAATTGTCTATTTATTGAAACAATACTTAATGCAGTCAGAATGACGATAACAGAAAAAGCATTTTTAGATATGACGTATACATTTTTTAAAATTTGGCAACCATTGTTAAACTAATAATAACTACATCAATGTAGTCGTTGTATTGAAGTAAATTGATTTAAAAAAATGAACTGTTGGATAAAACGATTTGCTTCAAGCAATTAAAATTTTGATTGATCCTAGTATATTTTTCTGAACGTGAAAAGTGAAAAAAATAAAGAAAGATGCAAGTTTACCCATAACTAGAGATCTTGGAGGCGCTCCCTTTGATATCCAGTAATTAATCGAATAATTAGCATTAAGAAAGTGGAATTCATCGTCTTTGTGGTAGAATAGTGGTGCAGCATGTCCAGTTTTCTTCTCCCATTGGCCGTGGAAGTTATAAGCCATCACGGCAATCCAATCCAAATATTTGGCCAAAGCAGGTACGTCGTAGCCTTCATCGATAACCTTTTTGTTTTTCGATACTGCTGACGATAAAAGAAGACCTCGGGGCTTGAAAACTGCGCTCAATTCTTTCAGAAATGCGGCGAAACCTTGCTTGTCGGATTTTGGTCCTTTACGACAATCCACCTGTAAAAATGGTTTCTCTTACTTATTTGCGTTTTATTACTTGTTGGAATTTCGCGGCCATGTAAAGTAGACCAATTTGATTATTTACTGCTACTTCACTTGGTGCTACTTCATTCTAGGTGCCCTGACATGAAAATCTCGAAACAAAGATCTCGTAAGAAGAAAAGTTGAGATATATCGAAGCAATAGGTTACAGTTTTCGTTCAAATATATTGAAACAAAGCATAGTTCTACTTTGCAACATTTTTCGATGTTACAAAACAATGCGGAAGTTTTATACCCGAATTTTTACTTCAAAATGTAAATCGCTCCTTTTGTAGAATAATTTTGTTCAAAAAGATCTCACCTGCCAGCATACAGGAAATTCCCAATCCAAATCCAATCCATCGAAACCATATTTCTCTACAAACTGGACAGCATGTTCGATGAATTTCTGTCTTGAAGAAGGCGAATTTACTAATCTACTGTATTTGTCGCTAGCAGAATCGCTCCATCCGCCCAGAGCAAGTAGGACCTTAACACCTCGCTGTTTGTACGCTACCACTCGTTCGTAAAACCCTAAATTCAAGTAAAAAAATATATCAAAACCCGTCCATTTTTTTCTGGACTTCTCGATAACCGATTAAAAGTATCGAGTTACATGAAAGAAGGCAATAGAAAATACTTTTTGTTGGTAACACTATTGCTTAAAAAATATCACTTTGAATCTTATGAAGTACAGATTAACACTTGGTGTCCATTTCATGAGATTTGAGTGCATGCTTTTTTTTATTTAGCAACAGTATCGTCAATAAAATTATTCTCCAATTACCTTTTTTTTAGGATTTATTAGGTCCCTTTGCCGTATATAAAGTTCTTACGATTGTCAAAATCAGTTCGAAAGTCCCGTGCCTGTATAACAAGATTAGAATTATTCAGAACAGCAAATCCGTAAACAATGTGAGTGCAGAGAGTGTGATCTATGTGTTCCGGAAGGTATTTGGCAACTCCGCTGCGGTGCCATGCCCAGTTTGTGAAGTAACAGACGACCTAAGTATAACGAATTTAAATTCATTGAATTTTAAAGAATCTTTTTGTAAATTAAAACCCTGGCGAAAAAAATCTACAATTCGCTAGACCATATCAACAACAAATAACTTATTTCTACAAGAAATCGTACGATATTTACAATTCACAGATTTCGCAAAAATCTGTAGTTTCTTGTACAAAATTTGTGTTACTTTTTACGATATACGTATTTATCGAATTATCGTTAATTATCGAATCATTTATCGAACGCTATTAGTTGAGTTATTCGAGTAGTTTTTTTTATAGGTTCCCGTAGTAAAAAGTTGTAGTTGTAGCGCAGTTTTAACGTAAGAACTTGAAGATTGCTTTCCTGCCAGGGAAAGATTTTTTTTAATTACAATATGTAGAAGGCACATTACCTTGTAATGGCCAGACAGGGGCGAAACCTTGTTCGGATGAATTTCGGGTGGTGGCAAAGCCTTTTGAGTAGTAGATTCACCCGTTTCCTTTGGACCAAGTAAACCATGTTGCCCTACAAGACCAACATCATCTGAGATGCCTGGCAAACCAGGCGGATCAGGTGGACCAGAATCTCCCTTTGGACCACGTAAACCAGGTAGTCCTGCAGGACCAATATCACCTGCGAAGTCTGGTAAACCAGGAGGACCAGGCGGACCAGGTGGACCAGGTGGACCAGGTGGACCAGGTGGACCAGGTGGACCAGGTGGACCAGGTGGACAAGGTGTACAAGGTGTACAAGGTGGAACAGATGGACCAATTGGTTTTCTCAAAATGCTTGGTGGTGTAACATCTTGCCGTTTTTCACGTTGGAGTGAACAATGATCTGTCGTCTTACGACAAAACGCAGCCAGCACTTCTATCTGCAAGAAAACATTGCTTCATGAAATATAATAAATATATACAGGGTATAGCAGAACTACTACTTACAAAAAAGTACACAAGCATGACGGCAATAGTCTCAAAAACGTTATTTTTTATCAAAGAATTTATGCTGTAAATTTCAATAAAATCGACAACGGCTAAAAATAAGTGATCAGATCCAGAAGGAAAAAAAAGCCAGATCGAATTCGTATGGAATGCCTCATATATATTAGGGTGCATGGTGCTTATTTGAAGACAAAACAAAATCGGTGTTTAAATTTCTAGCCCGATTAAATAATATTAACCCGTGCCCCAAAGTGGTTGAAGTTATTAACTTATTTTAAATGGGGGAAAAGGTTTTACAGGTAAACAAGCGAAAAAAAATTATATGAAGCTAAAATTGACAGAAATTACAACTAGAACCCTATTACGAATCAAACGCACCCATATTTAAGTCGGCGATATTTAAAAAAAATTGAATTGTAGTTGTAGAAATATAGGTAGGGTTATTCGAAATTGGGTAAGATCCTTATTCCACGTGCATCGAGTTGGGCATTTTTTGACTCTACTTTTTCGAAAAACAGTCTAAACATTTAAATTGGCAGTAATATTTTCGTCATTTCTGTCAGTTCTTTTTAGGGACGGATAATTGTATTGTTTGGTATCACGACTAAATATTTTCGACAAAATATCCTCGCGACAAAATATCTTAAGCACACGCACACGCACACACATTTCGTACAAATCACTTTTCTCGAAGTTTTGGACCATTCTGAGAGTAGTTACATGAAATTCTCGAAAAAAAAAAATTTCACGAAAACTCTATGAGGAAGCAAGACTAAAAAAAGGTGTAACTAGACAATCTTTTTAACTTAACTTATATGTATATATGAATATAGTTGGATAGTTCTAAAATGGAATGTAAGATTTCTTGAAATTCAATTATAAAAACATTACCGTCATTATATCTGCTGGTTCCAGTTTACTCGGGATCTGTTTTAAATGTTTCACGACATTGTCGACGATTCTTGATTCGTTATGTCTATCATCTTCAATAGCACGAATTTTAAGCTCCAAGTATGCAATATATGCAATTGTTACGAGCTGTATCGAGAATAATACCACATAGATCATGGATTTCGTTCGCAACGGGGAGTCAGATCTCGTGGACGCCGAGATCATTGTTCCAGTCATATTTACGCAGCTTTTTTCGTGGTCAATAGAGCGATAATAAGTTTGCAATGATTTGTCTGCAAAATAATAATCAACGGATTATTAATGCGTTGAAAAGTAAATGCACCAGTAATTTAACAGTCAACCACCAACAGTGGTTTTTTTCTAGTATAAAACTGCATGACAAAAACATCTTATCGGACATTTAAATATATCGGTATGTTTTCTTTTCAAACCGTGGCTGTATTTATATATTAAGAACAAAACATGCTGATGCTAAAAACACTCTTGAAAACCCGTCAATTAAACCACTGAAATTTGTATAAACGTTTTTTGAAAATTTAGCACTGATTATAGACTATAACACGTAACGTGACGACTTCCTTAAGTAGTTACAATGACATATACTGTAATGATTTTATGTATAATGTAAATTTATGTGTATGTAAACGTAACATAATTGCTACTGCGTCTCCTGATAAAAGAAAAATATATAAAAAGAATAGTGAATAGAGAATTATTTTTTAATTATTTTATTATTAGATACATAAAATGATGCCGTGACAGATATCGTAAAATTTACCAAAAGCTTTTTCTACTTTATATAAAGAAAAACAGCAAACAGAGATTTTGTATCTTATTACTTATTTACTTTTCAGGCACTCCTGAAGAGTCTATTGAAAGAATGTTACCACTAAAAATCTTTTTGTAAAGTTCAATGAAAATCCATTAAAAATATTTAAACTATATAATAATGTTAATAAATCAATTCACCTGTAAATTATCCTCAAAATAAAAATATGCTAATCTGTAAATGGGTGAATGGGCACCCTTTTATCCTTCCGTTCACCTACACTTTTAAATAAAATAAAAAGCGATGAGGAGTTTCGCCTCCCAATTATCTATTACATGCATATTTTCAATGAGAGGAAAATTGGTGTTGTAACAAAATTTTATATTATGAATAGTTTTTATCGCTTTTGATCGAAATTTAAAAAAAGGTTTCTTGTGGTGACGTTCTCCAAATAGACTTTTCCGTAGTGCCTGAAAAATAAATTAATAAAATTCAAAATCACTATTCCCGGTTTCTTTTATATGAAGTAGAAAATTATTTATATAAATGTTAATTAGCGTAGAGGCACTACCGCGTCTTTTGATCTGTTACATATGTATGCAACTGTAACTGCTTCATTTTGTGCTTCTGGCAATCAAGGCATGTCGTATGAAAATTTTCAAATTAATTTGCAATTATGTCACGTTTCATATTATTACACATAAAATCACTACAGTATACATCACTGACACTACTTAATGTTTCTATATTTCTGTCAATTACAGATTGTCTCACGTTAAACTTTTCTGGTTAATTCACTGATCACTATTGTTTTATTTTATTTTTATCAATAATTACTATTAATTGATTAATAAATTAATTAAAAAGAACGCGATGACAGCTATACAACCTGTAACACGCGCGCACACGTTCGCACTGCACTGTCTCTGTCACTGTCTCATTCTCGCTCCTACTCGAACTCGCGACCATTCGCGACTGACGGCCGCCGTCCCAGTTAACAAGTGACGACGTAACCGCTTCCCCTATGTCAGAGCGAGCCTACGTCGGACCTAGTTACGTCACGTACGTACTATTGTGTAGGTTGGAACGAACCGATGTGTGCGTTAAACTCCATGCTAATAATAAAAAAATTCTCACAAGGAAATGAAAACAAAGTGAAAACCTTCCTAAGAGGAAGGAAAATGGATATGTAGGAGGAAATGAGGCATTGATACGATACCATTTACAGGAAAATAAAATCTGTAGAGGTCACCAAGCGATCAGCCGAGATGTTACGCGATAATTCATGGTGCTATCGTTTCTTGCGAGACTCTGAAAGATTCGTAATATTCAGAGCAAATGTTTCTCTTGGAATTGGTTAAAGTTCAATAACAACAAATTTAAACAGTTTTATGAGGAACTACGATTGTCAATTCTGACGATTTCAGAGAAGATGTAGTGTGAAAAATGGAAGACAACGATAAAGTAATTGCAAGATTCTACTTTGTATCTGTGTGTTATAAATTGTTGATCTGTAGCTCAAAGACATTTAAATAGTCGAAAAATAAATTATATTTACAAAAAATTAATACATTAATAGTTTTATAAGAGTTGCAAACAATAATAACGAGAGCTTATTTCGTACTTTGGAAATTTAACGTGGATGAATTAGACACATACGATGTATTTTCGTAATTTTTTCCCGTAAAGTGATAATTGCGCTGTCAATAAACGTCGATCAAAATATGCAGTTTCGCATTATATTACATTTTTTTTAAACTCTGCTTGCTTTTGTATTTTTTAACATGTCGACATACTTATTTAAGAAATAACATTAAAAGCGGACAGCAAAGTAAGAAAAAATTATGCAAAGTAGAACTTCGCACGTTGATTCCTCATTAAATCTAATTTTTCACTCCCCCCTGGGACAAAAAGACGGGAGTTATGCGTTTCACGGCGATCAGCTGATTTGAGCGATCTCTTTGAAGCCAATGTTCTCGAAAACGGTAAAAAATTACTTAACCAAATTTTGAACGTCGATTCTGTGACTAGCGCACAATGTCTTTTTTCATAAATTAAAGTGATAAATTGTTGATTCGCATAGGTAAATGATTTTTTCAAATTGTTACAAATAGCCTGTTTGAGTACATCGAAACATCATTTTCGTAGCTCACTTCAGAGCGCTCACGGTAGTAGCTACCTTCAGGATACTCACAGTAGAGTGCTTGTAGAGATTCTCATCTCTGGTGCTTGAATACCGCCCGTGAGTCTCAACCTGCATTTGTATGAGGCGCAATTGCTTTTTTAAAAAACTTTAATTTTTTAAAAAATTTGATCATTTTTTAACTTTATTTTATTTATACATTATGTTAGTACTTTGTAAGAATATTATAATAAATAAGAAAGAATAATGGTTAAAATATTATACCGATTAGAGTTGTAATGATAATCGTTTTTTTAAATTAATTTATTTATCATACATTATGTTATTATTTATTTGTAAAAATATTACAATAGTAAGAAAGAATAATGGTTAAAATATTATACCGATCGGATGTTTCAAAAAAGCACATCACCTTAAGGCTACTGCTCGGTCGGTAACGAAAACTGTAAAGCGTTGTTCTTATACTCATTCAATCTTTTGGACAAAAAATGAGAACGGTTCACTGCGTCTTAAAATTCTGCAGTGAACCGTTCTCGTCTTTTATCGGAAAAATTAACCGTGGCCGAGAGAACCGTTCTTATATCAGTTTATAATTTGGTGATCTATAAATCACATGACGTATTTATGAGCAATAATTATATATGCTCATACATAATCATATTGTAGCTACATATTATTGAATATAATCATTTTTTCCCGGGTTAGATTTGAATTTGAAAAGGACCAATCAGATGACGTCGATTATAAGAAAAGTGTCGCGACGTGTCTTTGTCTCTATATATATCAGAGTCTTCTCATGTCCTGTATATATAGTGGACTCTATCGTGACTTGAAACACGGTGTGGGGTGTGTATGTAGAAGTCCGGGTGGTCTGTGGTCCGGTAGTATTTGCGGCTTCGTGCAAAGTGTACCTTCGCATTGGACTGTGTAGTCTTTGAGTTCAATCGCTCCAAATATTTTAATCACAATTCTCCGCTTTCGGAGCAAATTTTACAGAAAAAATTTCATTATTCTGCAGGTTTTACGCTCCTGAGGTATGTGCTCAATGCTCTATCTAAATAAATAATATTTCTCAATAAATGTATTTATAACTTAATTAAATGAAAACTGTTTCTCATTCTCTGCTTACGGATGTTTGTGGTTCTGCATATAGATATTTTTTTATTCATTATTATTGCTGATAAGCAAGGTTATTTTTATCAAGTTGATGCCTGTGTTCTTTATGTTCTTTATGATGATGTATTTTGCCTGTCTTCACAGTCACATGTCTACGTCTTATAGAAACAAATAATTATCTGACCTCTGGAGACTTTGAGTGTTCAGCTGTGAAAATAAGCTATGTTATGATCCACTAGCAGGCTTTGAGCCGATGAGGCAAAAAAAGCTTCATTTTCTTTTCCATTGTCTCTGTAACGTTACATTCTTCATTTGCTTACAGAAGAGTTAGAAATTATTCTTGGGAACAGCTTCAATATGAAGAGAAGCTGGATGCTCTTGGTGTTCTTTGTTGCGCTATTGGATCCAATAGCTGCATGGCGTGACTTCGCCAGAGGTAGAAGCAAGCATGGAAATTTGGGAACTCCTGTGTTATCAAAGGAATACCAACTACCGGCAGAGCAATGGTTTCAACAGAACCTTGATCATTTTAATCCAACAGATCCTCGTACATGGCATCAGGTAATTAAGCAGGAAATGCAAAGCCTATCTGATTTTTGGTTCATTCAGTACTGACTTATTTAATTGTTGGTTAATTATTTACACTGTGGGATGCATTAATCTAGATTCTGTTATTTGTTTATTACAGGAAAAGTAAATATGCAAAATTGAAGGAGATAGATATTGTTCACACTAGAATTATTTATACTTTACTTGATTACTGAATTGTGTCAAACTTTGAGAAAAGTGGTGAAGGAAAAATATCTGGATGTGTGTGTGTGTTCTTGTGTGCACTTGTGTGTGTGAGAGAATCAGATCCAAAAAATTCAGACACCAATAACTCAAGAATACTTAGAGATATCAAATTAAAATTTATCACATGTGTGGAGGGGATGAATGACCTAATTGGTTCTTCCAATTTTCAGCAAAATCTATGCAGCCTTTAAAATATTATGTTTGAATTTTGTTTGTTTGAAACCGCTCGAATCTTTTTAATATTATATGATTTTGAATTTTTCAAATATTAATAAAAATAACAACAAAATTTTAAGAATCAACCAAATCTTGAGCAAGCGAACTGAAAGTTTGTCCAAATGTTTAACAAAGTCGAATGAATTCTGGACTAGAATTTCATCAGTGTCTGTGGATGTAAACAAAATTCATAATATTTAGTACATAGCTTCCTCGTAAAGGAAGCTCTGTTTAATTCAAAAAGGGCGTATATGTCTAATTCCAAAAGGGCGTATATGTATACTACGCGGTATAATTTGGATCATTAGCACTAAAGGCATATGGGCATTAGGCGTATATCCAAAACATACGTCTTTAAGCTGCCGCATTTATTTTAACGTACAGCCTTATACTTTTACCCCTCTTTGTCAGTGAACTCGACTTATAGCACATGAAACTCTATAACTTTAGAAATGCGATATATTATTCATGTATATACACTTATTTCAGCGTTACTTTGTCAATCGCGACCATTGGAAGAAAGGTGGACCAGTTTTTATTATGATAGGTGGTGAAGGAGAAGCCAACGCTAAATGGATGGTAGAAGGACAATGGATAGAGTACGCGAAACAATACGGAGCGCTCTGCTTTCAACTGGAGCACCGTTTTTACGGAAAGAGTCACCCAACTCAGTAGGGATATTTAACTCTGTAGCAAATTTAGCTATCCATCGATAAAAAATATTGTTTCACGTGATTATTCGAATTTCAGGGACCTCAGTGTGAAGAATCTCGTTTATCTATCTTCCGAGCAGGCGCTCGCTGATTTAGCGACTTTCATCGAATCCATGAATCACCAAAATCAAATTCCAGCTGGCACCAAGTGGATAGCGTTCGGTGGTTCCTATCCTGGATCGCTTGCTGCTTGGCTTCGGTCGAAGTATCCTCATCTTGTTCACGGAGCTATGTCTGCCAGTGGGCCGCTCCTTGCTCAGATTGATTTCCAGCGTAAGACTTGCATAATTTTTGTCTCAATCGTACATATAATTAAGCCAGCAAATGGCGATACAAATAGCACTAATAAAATCGACTTATTTTTACAGAATATTATGTAGTTGTCGAGAACGCTCTGCGGGAACATTCTCAAGGTTGCGTCGATGCCATAGTTGCTGCGAATCACCAAATGCATATAATGTTGCGTCATCGCATCGGTCAACAGGGACTCACACAAACGTTCAGGTATACGAGGCATAACTCGAAAAATCTATGCCTCGATCTTTTAAATTTACAGCATTTTGAACACGCTATATTATTTTGAAATATGGATATATGTGGCTGAAATTTTCTACACAAATGGATTAACATTGAACCATGATCGATATTGAGTTTGGCGAAAATCAATCAAGTGGTTCCAAATTTATGACGATTAAATTGTTCTTTTTTAATGTCAGTCAACACTCGAGCTTCTGTAAATTTTTAGCAATATGACTGCAAATTCCCATGTAAATTCACGATAAATGATTTTTAAAGTTTAATTTAGTCCAGAAATTTTCAGAAAAACATAAACATAAAGGTAACATTAAGAAATAATTGATATAACATTATCAACATACTTCCTGGCACGCGAATAAAACAATGAAAACTTCTTATATATTGTGATTTTCGTTAAAATATATTTGAACTGGTGAGATGCCTATAATACTTTGGTCTAACGCTTGTCAAAAATACGAAGGAACTGTCCTCTTCTATGTAAAAAAAATTGTAAAGTAGAACCTCGGATGTTTCTTCCTTGCTGTTTCCGTCCCTCCACAAAGTTTCCTCTATGAGGAAATCATAGCTTGAAATATGTCATCATATAGGAAACTGTGTGGGCTAAAAGAATAAGTAAGCGTCACGCACTGTTCTATTTTGCAACTTTTATTTTCGTAGATTAACAATTTTTCAGTTAAAGTTTTTTCCCAAATAATTTTTTTTTATCATTTCAATTGGTAAGAAGTATAAAAGATTATTCTTGCAAAAAAAACTAAAGCGGTGGGTCGGTTGCAAGAGAAAATAAGGTATATATTATTCTTAATACATGACAATATTGGTGTATAATCTGCAAGTCACTGCGAACGGATAAAATACCTCCAGCATGGTGGATTTCTCATAATTCCTAATTCATTTTTAACCATCTGAACTACGCAAATAAAAATAATAATTACCAGCAAGTTGCGAAGTTTAGAATTAAAATAAAATAAATTAAATGTTTCCCCTCTAATAAACACAGCCACTACGTATAAATTTTTTTATTTCGGTACACATGCTAGTGACAAATGATTTTATTTTCTTGTTTACTTTGAAAGAATCTAAAAAATATTGTTGCTGTCAGATCGAGCAGACGTTTTTTCGAGAATATACCACGTCTTTTGAATATCTTGACGAACATTCCATTTTATTGAAAATTCCTGGCTTATCTTTACCTTTTATATTGACTGTTCCAGACTCTGCGATCCTCTCGATCCTTCCAGCACAAAACCCAAGGATATAGCGAATCTTTACGAAACTCTGGCCAGCAACTTTGCGGAAATCGTTCAATACAACAAGGACAATCGCAACACTTCAAAGATCGCGAATTTGACGGTCGACAAGATCTGCGAAATACTCGTTGACGAGAAACGAGGCGTTCCCATCGATAGACTCGGTATTATTAACAGCATGTTGCTGAACGCCAGTTCTGAGAAGTGCCTTGATTATAGATACAGCAAAATGGTCGATCAGCTCAGAAACACAACTTGGGCGAGCGAGACCGCCGAAGGAGGTTTGGTTCTGAAAATTCGAAATTATAAATTCGTCATAAACTCGAGATCGTATGTCGAATTGCAAAGTAAATTGAGTGATAATAATAAATCGTTTGAATTTTTTTAGGTCGGCAGTGGATGTATCAGACTTGCACGGAATTTGGATTTTTCCAGACGTCGACCGCCAGGCCAAATTTGTTCAGTGAAACATTCCCAGTCGATTTCTTCGTTCAACAGTGTACCGATGTCTTTGGTCCGAGATACAATATACACCTTCTCGAGAGTGCGGTTGAACGTACCAACACGTTTTACGGAGAGAAGCACCTCCAAGTCTCAAATGTCGTCTTCGTTCACGGGTCTATTGATCCTTGGCACGCCCTCGGCATTACAGAATCGACGAATCCTCAAGCTCCGGCTATCTACATTAATGGTTCGTATTTCTGCACGAGATATCGGTGATTTCGTCTGTCCTATAATAAACTTTCTAACTCGTACAAACAAAGTTGTGCGAAAACGCAGTAGAACAATTCGAATTTTGCTTTCTCATAGAGGAACCTTTGTTTTTATGAGCAAGTTCTTTTGTTGAGATTTTTATGTCAGAATACTTGTGCGCACACTTGTGTGTGTATCCTAATCGCTTTACCGATCATTACGAAATTTGGTACGTATAGTAGCGCTGAATATTATTTTTCGTCTGTAGAAAGTGTCAGCTGATTTTTTGAGATTTGACATGAGTTAGAGTAAAACGTACATTTTTTGAAAAATTCTAAATCCCATAAAAACCGAACCGCTTTACCGATTTCGCTCAATTTTAATAGCAAAGATCACATCACTTGGTTCAATTTTAATACGAACTTTCACCTCGCTAGCTAAAAATTTGTTTGAGTTGGAGGATTTATGGGTATTTTTTTAAATCTCATAAAAATGAAATGTGTGAAGCTGTTTTCATCAAATGAATACCAACTGAAGATTTGCTAGTACTTTAAGTGGAATTAAAATTTGTGCCGATTCTGTAGAATACTTCAGAAGTAATGATAATATGAATTTTAGGCACTTCATCACGCTCGCGCGCACACACACACACACTCGCACAACACAGACACTTGGACAAATTTTCTGAACCAAATTTTCTCGACGTTTCAGAACATTTTGAGTGTTCTGACATAAAAATCACAAAAAAAAAAAAAATTTCATGAAAACAAACTTCCCCCTATGAGGAAACAAAAAGAAAATTTGCAGGCCTTTATGGACAACAAATTGTTATAAAATGTACAAAAATTCTTTATTGTATAGTTCCCATTCAATCCTTGCGAATTCATCTCAATCTATTGAATAATGAACTATGTCTTATTTCTTTTGAAAAGGTACTGCTCACTGTGCGAACATGTATCCCCCCTCGAAGAACGATCTGCCAGACTTGACTCAAGCTCGAAAAAAAGTTGGAGAACTGATAGGGGAATGGTTGAAGGTGTGAATCGTTATAATAATAAACATTGGTGGGTAATATACGTTACCGAGTACGAGAGCCGAAGGCTAAGCCACTTAAATAAGAAGCGCCTATGTCGATCAAAATAAATGTGATAATTTAATGAATTCTTTCTCTAAGTACCACTAAAAATCTCACACGGGCATTTGATATCGCAATATGAAATTATTTTAAATGGTTTAAAGAACTTTTGAATAAAAATAAAAAGAAATAATTGTCATAATTTTATTTTACGTTTAATTTTCATATAAATAAGATGATGCTTTCATTAATATTAAATACATACAGTTTGGTGAACTAACAATGTTACACGTTAAGTAATAATAACGCTCGTATCCGGCTTTACGCAAATTTCGCGTATGCAAACTTACGCCAACGGGACTGTTGCGCGTTTCAGACAAAAACTACGATGATTGCCCGCAATGGCACTACAATACGAATAACCGAACGGGATTGCGTCTCCAATAAATATCAATGACAAACGTAAACGAATACTATATGAATATCGTGTATATCAGTCGATTGGGGTGGGGGGTGAAAAATTTCTTCGCAATTTTTCGTGAAAATTTCCAGTCGATCCGTACTCTTAAATTAATAACCATAAAACGATGTCACGTCGAATGGGCAACGTCGGCCTACCCTTAAGTCGATAGATCGTAGTATTTCGCCACTTTCCAATAATCCACATAAACAAATTGATAAGAAGATCCGTTAACTCCTCTCAAGGCGAGGCCAAAGAGCCCATCGCGAATGCTCGATCGAATTAATTGTGCATCCAAACTTTCTCGAAATTGTAAAGTACTGCTGTATGGGGTATCCCACATGATCTGTACCATTTTTGAAACGAGTGAAATTTATTTCCCGAATGATTTTCTAAAATGATTTCGTGAGTCTTCATTTCTTTTAAGTGTAATTTATGGCTGATTTCGTAATTAAAGAAAATAATCGTGTATTATATTCTTTTATCAGCAAAACAAATCGCACAAGAAACCTCATGCGATTGTTTGTTTGTAAAAATGTTTTGATCGTGTAAAGCAATCACCAGATTGAATTATAAAAAAATGTTGTTACATATAAAGTATTTGAAAATATTAGTATATGCTTTTGCAATTCATTATATCAAGATTTGGGAATTTATTCACAAGATCGGAATACCGTTAAAAATGATCAATCGCATGGGAGTAATGGTAACATTTTCTTCCCATTTAAAAAAAAACACTTTTTTACCGAAAATTGCTTGAAGCGAACCCCCAAATTAAGCTTCACCAAAATGGAATAGAAATCATGTGAAATACCCTATATACCGTCTGAAGAACGTACGCGATGTAATCTTGGAACTAAAAACAACTCACAGAGCTCTTGTCTCCGTTTTGTTGCGACGTATATTCACTCACACACAATCTATTTTATTTATATATTTATATATAGAAATAGATAGAGATATGTATAATATATATATCAATCTTTCTGCTTTTTGGCATGTCCTCCGACCCGGGCGAGCCCCGTTCACAAATAGCGAAGACCCACGAACTCAAAGAGCCTCCGAACCCTAACACTACTAATTAGTACAGGTATTTACAGAAACGTGCGCGGCTAACGAATAACAAATGTTTCGCAATTGATACACTGTCCCATTCACGATTTTACGAACGGAACCCGAATATCAATGTAATTACAGCACTGTGCACTAGTCGAACGACCGTTAAATGTGAGAAATCATTTTTTTTTAATGTAGATTTATAGACTGCAATGTATCGTAATCCATATAAAGCATTCTTGACGAGAAAAAAAAGCTATAAATATATTTTATTATAGATTACGCTGAATAAAGTTTTTTAAGCTGTGCATTTTTTTAAAAGCTAATCTACACCGTAATTTCAATTTTGATTTTCAAGAACCTTGTCGAAATGTGCTTTAGCAATTTGTAGGACTAAACTATATATTTGTTTGTTTGATTAAAAAATATTTCGATTTTACTCTACAGTTTCTTTTGGCAACATTTAAAAAAATGTTCAATAATCAGTATAATCAGAAATCTGAATTGTACTTGTGAATTATTTGCAAATCAGTAAAACTGTTCGCAGAAAATGTATTATCGAGAAATAAAATGACTTTTCACTAGTCAATATACAACGAAAATCACAAGTTTGAACTAACAAAAACTGCGTTAAAATATTTCCCATTAGTTATTACCGTCCACTGAGTTATTTTTCTATAAAGTCATGGTTATACTTCTTTTCGTACATTAAGTAGACAATTTTTAATTCAGATCCACTTAAACTCGCGCTAATTTCGACTTTGAGATTGATACACACAATGTTTGAAATCTTAGAAGTAGTCATTAAATGCCTTGATTGTACCGCAAGGACTACTTTACGAAAACAAGGGTCATCGCGTTACTATCGGTTGATCTACAAATGTTTGTAAAAACGATTTAAAACATTAACACTCGATAAACAAATGCGCAGTGCTGTGGCTACTTTAGAACTAGCGCGAAAAACGCGCGACGAAGGGATAGGAAGAAGGGCACACGTCTCTGTACGAACGGAGGAGCGATGAACGTAAATGTTGCTTGCTTGTTGAGCGCAGTCATTCGAGATTCCTCTCAGTATCTGTTATGAGACTGTGACTGTCTCCATTCGGGCGTCGAGTTTCCATGATGATGATGATGATGATGATGATGGCGCTTCTTGTCGGTGACGCTCGAGTGTTTGGTGCTCGCGGGATAAGCCGCAGTGTCATTAACCGCGAGCTCCGAGACTCCGTCGCGATCGGCTTCGTTGCCACCTCGATAATTGTCACGATACCCGGGTTCATCCAGGGTTTCCTTGCGACGAAGTGGCGCGTGGTTCGCCTTAGCACCGGTTGTCTCGTGAAGATTTTCCCATGCCTGACGATAATAACGATTCAATCCTCCTCTACTCTCCGATGAACCACTGTCGAAGCTCGCCACAGTGTTGCAATCCGGCGATGCTCGGTGACGATAGTGCTTCGTTCCTCTTTCACGATTCCTGATCAACAGAACATAAAAAAAAATTTCAATTAATTGACAATTCTTCAAAAATATTCTTTGAAGCAGTCTCGGGGATCTTTAATTACTTTTAGAATCTAACGGTTATTCTTGCTGTGTAACTATTAAGGGGACTCCACCGTTTTCAACCAAGATAACGCGATTTATTTGTTTTGGTCGGTTAAAAAAAGATTAATCATAAAATGCCATGCGATTAATCGGTAACGAAGATTGATAAAGATTCCCAAATCCGAATATATAAATAAATGTAGGAGTAATGTTTTGTCTTTAGAATATAGAAAAAATTAAACTCCTGTTATTTCTTACAATCGGAATAAAACACACTTTTTTTTCAATAAAATCGGTGGAGTCTGTTTTATATTGATTTTTCTATCATCATAATTTCTCTTTTTCCAGTCTTTCAAAATATGGGTATAAGCAAAATATTTTTTGTTTCACATTAAGGATTGTAAGTAAAGGGCTACGCATTTTTTTAAATTACAAGAACGAAACAGTAAATGTGAAAAAAATGTATATTTTGCAAGAAATATATATCCGTCGATTTTAGAAGTAATTAAAAGAGGCCGAAAGTGTTGAAATCTCATTTCAACTGGTATTTTTGAAGCGTCGAAACTTTGGATACTCCACAACCAATGTTTACTTCACAGTGATTTTTCTCGTAAGAGGACTTCAAGAATCTTTAAGAATTCTTTTTACGATATTTGCTAGATTATTCTTGATTTCATCAGGTATATTTATTCATGTTTCTTCATACTTCATGAAAATGTTAACAAAAAAAAAAATCTCGATGGCGTATTTTTTATTTTGTGTCAAGGTACTTTGCTAAAAAAATGTTCTGTATTGCAAGTTTGTTTTTTTCTTAATCATGTGATCACAATCGTCGCACATTTGTGTTAGAGTAATTGACAATAGTTACTCAAAACATATAACATTGAGAAGCTTTATTTTCAAAGCCTTTCCATCAACTCCATGTACTTTCCACAATGTTCAATATTTTTAGTAAAAAGTATTGAAGATGAAGAAACATATTTTCCGAAAATAAATGATTCATTGAATAGTTTAACGTAAAATGTATTCCCAAAAGTGACCGAATTTTGAGCCCAGCGAAGAATAAACTTTCCTCAAGTATTATAAAGATTGGTTGAACAGTGCAAAAGCTGTTGATCCTCAAAAACACCGCTAAAACGAATTGGTCTAAAAGTCAAGCTTTTGTATGCAAGTTCGAGCTCAAGATAGATCTTAGGTTCGATCTTCCAATTGATCTCGATTGCGTGTACTTAAGATCGATCCTAATTTCGAAAAGACGCTTGACCTTAATTTCCAACTTATGCCCAAAAATTGTACCATAACACCAATTATCCCTGCGTTAACTGCGATTCGGCTTCAAAGTGCATTTTCAAGAGCATAAATCAGAGTGATAAGATCGCCAAAAAGGAAGAGCAGCAAGAACAATCAAAACACTAAAAACAACAGCCATTCGAAGTAGGAATATTCGGAAAAGGATTTAAGCGTGCAGTGGTGAAGAGTGTCGCATTGTGTCGCGACGTAATTTTTTTTTTTTTTGGTGCAACTGGGGAGAGCTGACAGCGAGCAATTGTTGCAGGGTG
The DNA here is from genome assembly GCA_964016905.1 of Perithous albicinctus. Lineage (NCBI taxonomy): Eukaryota > Metazoa > Arthropoda > Insecta > Hymenoptera > Ichneumonidae > Perithous > Perithous albicinctus. The sequence continues at coordinate 19,686,623 of OZ024689.1, forward strand.
CCCCGTGGTCGTTGTCATCATCAGCGTCATCGAGTCAAAGCGGGCTCTCTCGATGCATTTACCTTGACTAGTGTGCCACTCGTGTAGGTGACACGCTTGGCGGCAGATCGTTGACGGCAGTTCGTTGATGATGGTGATGGTTGGCGGTGACGTTGGCGGTTGGTTGGGGACGGGGGGTGGTGGTGGTGGTGGTGGTGGTGATGGTGATTTTTTTGACGACAACGATGGCGAAGAGTCGGTTAGAGGGAAGGATTTGAGAAGTAGCCGGCGCGGTGAGCCGCCGAAAGGCTGAACGAGTACGGATGATCGCTGCCGCGGCGAGCTGTGAGGTCTCGACGCCCAAGGTGCTGGTCGGGGAACGGAAGCGCTAAAAGTGTGTACCAGCGCGACGGCATCCCTGGTTCGGCTCTTCCGAGGCCACCGTTACCGCCACCCCCCAGCGCACCAACCCCGCCGAGCCCCCTGCGACGTCTTCCTCGTACACTGCCGCTGCCGCTAACCATCGTAGCGCAAACGTACATACATTTAGACTCTTGGTTAGTTGAGACGCAGCTACGCGTAGTAGTAGCAGTAGTGGAAGTAGATGTATAGACGTGTAAGGGCAGTAGTGGGACAGTAAGGAGGTAGATGTGTAATCGTAGAAGCAGTAATTAACAAACAAATTAAATAACACCATTAACCCTTTGACCATCTGGTGGGCAGTAAAAAAAGGTATCCCTGGAGCATTCGTCGTTTACTGATCGTATTAGAGTCGCCTGCAATTAAAGTCATCCCCCTGTATGACTTTAAATATAATCCTCTAGGAAGGAGAGCCAACCGGAACCTGACCTGGCTGCTTAAAGCCATTGGAATAAGAAGTTATCTTATAAAAAAATCTACTCCAGCATCCCTTTAATGCGATGTGAAACCTCAACGAGTGCGAGAGAGGAAAGGACTAATCTGGCGATCGCGAATGTCTCCTCCAGCGTCGACCTTTTGGATAAAGAAGGGCTGCAAAGTGAAACTTTGCAAATTGCTTCCTGATTTTTTTGTATCTTTGACAAAGCTTCCTCCATGAGGAAGTCAAAATAATGATCAATACATTCCCTACACGCTTGGTACACCCTATAGATGTAATCGGGCGTACATACAAATCTAACAGGTCGGGTTTTATGTAGAAATAAAAATATTGAGTGGGATACTTATGTTAGTAATGTCGAATATTCTCATGAGGATGAAATGTACGACATTTTTTTTTTTTAGTTAAAAACTCCTGACTGCAAAAATTGATAGTCATTAAAAAACTATATATTGAAAAAAATTACTCACATAAACAAAAATAATGAAATAATTCCTAATACACTTTAATCTCAAGATGAACTCCCTCGTATGCAGTTTTTAACATTATAAATGTTATAAATATAGTCAAGAGGCGTATCACAAGGGAAGTATGTGATTATAAAAACCCTTTGGACTTTGTTTAAAATGATACGCCTCCTGAATATATTTATAACATTTATAATATTAAAAACTGCATTCGAGGGTGTTCATCTTGAGATTAAAGTATGTAAGGAATTATTTCATTATTTTTTCAATATTTTTGTTTATGTGAGTTATTTTTTTCAATATATATCTTTTTTAATGAGAGTCAATTTTTGCTGTCGAGAGTTTTTTTAATTTAAAAAAAAATTTAATTCTGTAACAGCATATCATTTTTTTTTTAGAAAAAATCCGAATAAAAAAATGTTGTATTCATCACCCAACTTATTTCAAACTGAACAAATTTAATTCTAGACATTTTTCGAGAGGCTTGCTCATTTGCGAGATATTAACTCTTTAAAAATAAGTTTATAAACAAAAATACAAATTCAAATTCAAATAAAAAATACATGTCTTTTCTTTTTCAAAATACTTTTTGGAAAAAAATTAATAAAATTATTGGAGATGGTCAGGGTCAGACAATAAAAATTTCAAATATTAAAAATAAAATAACAGGTCAACTAGAATTTGACTGTATCAAAGCAAATTCTCTCAATTCACCAAAACATATATATATATATATATTTATAGTATATCCTAGGGCAGAAAAGTGATCTTTTCCGCCCTAGGGATGAAAGGTAATGTAAAAAATATGTGACGATTGGAAATCACAAATTCGTAACCAGTTCAATAGGCAGCGCACAGCTCAAGTAGGACTCTGTCTCGAAATCCTATCTAAACATTTTTTTCCCTGTGGCATACGAAAATAAAATATGAACGTATCCGCCTTGAGGTATTAAACACCCAACCAGAAGTTCGAAGGGTTAACAGGATTTCTATGATCCTTGATTAACTATACAATATTGTACAACACTGAATGGACAACTCTTGTTATGGGACACGAAGACAGATACACAGACAAAATATTAGATACTATTATAATACATGAAAATATAAATTTTTATGAGAATTCACTTGACTCATTTGAATACATTACCTGTGTATGAACATGACGACGGTCGTAGCCGCTGCCGCTATAACGACGAATCCTATCAACGCTCCGAGAATGGCAATCGCGGTTGTGCCGAGTCTGGCTTGATGCGCCGGAGTATCCGAGCGATCAACGTTGAATGGTCCGGAAGGCTCGGGTACGCCCGCACCGATTTTTGCCTGAGCGTTGTCGACTCCGCTGCCGGATATCTCGTTATCCTGAGGATGATCGCTGCTCTCTTCGCTGAGAATCGAAGGTGACGGAGGATTTTTCGAGAGACCTATTGTCGGCCTTCTGGGAATAGTTTCTCGGACTATAGCGGGGAGCTCTGGCGGACCTGGCGTTTTTCGCGTTGGATTCGTCGACGAAATGGTAGCAGGAGACGCTGTTGACGTAACAATTGTAGTCGGAGTTGTGGAGGTTGTTGTTCTGACACGCGGCGGCAAAAACGGTCTGCCACGCGTACTCGCCGGTCGCACGGTCACCCTCGGTGAAATGGATGAGGTCGTGCGTGGTTCTTCTGTAAATTGAGTCGATGGCATTTTTAAAAAATCATTTTATAATCCTCACAATATCTCAAAAACTATGCGGTAAATTGTGTTCAAATCTTGATATATACTATCCTTAAAGTTTTCTTTTTACATTTTATAAGATACATTTTACAAAGGATTTTTTGAAAGTTAATTTTTTTATTTCAATTGACACAGGAGTATGATCTCTCAATATAAAAAAAAGTAATACTTCTAAAAACTGTCATCAAAATACCGTAAAAATTGTGTTTGTCATAGAAGTTCTCTCATTTTTTTTCGCATTTTTAATACAGGGAGATTTATATTTAGCTTTGGTAAATTATAATTGACCAAAGTTCGACAAAAAAGAATCTTGGAATTTCGAATTAGAAAAATAATGAATAAAATAATAGAATGGTTTAAGTTTTTATCTTTTTTTTTTGTAATTTCATTTGATACCTGAAATAAGTATGAGAAATAAAGAAAAAAATTCTCGTAAGAGTTAAATTTGAACGAGCTTTATAAATAATCTTGGACTATATTTGAGATGATGGGGACCCCTAAGTCGATATGCCATATTCAGGGTTGTAAAAGGGTTGCAAGAACCATTTTTATACAACGATAAGCAACCGTTAATTTTTTAAAGTAGAAAGTAAGCAATAAAACGAGTAAATAAATGTTATTGCTTCAATGAATTGCGAATAAAATGTATTAGCGCGAGAGAAATTTCTGTTCAATGCACGGAAATAAATGCTTGAAAGAGTCGATTGCTATTTTCCATTTACGATGTAACGCTATGTCGTGCTGCAATTACGGAGTAAAACTGTCAAGCGATTAAAACAAATCAGATAAGCAATTACCAGAAAGTGTAAGGTACTACATTTCGCAACACCATTAGAAAAGGTAATTTGATTGGTCTCTGTCGAGATTGATGCTTACCGGAACAGGTGGGAGCCGCATGATCGTACAATCCCGTAGGCAGACAGAGAATTTGTCGGTGCCCGGTGAGCCGGTAGCCTCTGTCGCAAGTGTACGTGACAATACTGCCAACGAGGAGACTGCGATTGGTTGTATTGGCGAGATTTTGCACTTCAACGTCAATCTCATCAAGTTGGATAGTGCTGTGTGCTACCTGAGTCGGAGGATCGCAGCGTATCGGTTCGCAACGAGGTGGCGGACCGTTCCAACGCTCATCGATGTCGCACGTAAGACGCGCCCGACCGGTCATTTCGTAACCATCCTCGCACGAGTAAAGTACTTGGCTGAGATAGCTGACGGTATTGTTGATCAGCGTGTATTCGCCGTGCTTTATACTCGCTGGATATCCGCACTCTATGCTCTTACAGACTGGCGGAAATTCGTTGTAAAATCCCGTATCCAAACAGGTACGAGTCGATGGACCGATAAGTAAATTTCCCGAGTTACAGCTGTACTCTACCGATGCTCCGACTTCGTAATTACTTCCGGATGCCTGTTCTGACTGATTTGCAATTACCATCGTTGAGTTTGGCGGCTGCTCTGGCCTTCCACAAGCACGCGGTTCTGAAAAACAAATCAATGACTCAATAAATATCGCTGAAAATGACTTAAGCTGATTTGATAGTTTAAAAAAAATGTGAAACAAATGATATTTTAACGATTTTGCATATTTTTCTCTTATAGTTATTGAGCTTTTGATGAAATCATGGTTTCTACTAAACTTACGATGTTGGCAGATATAATTGAGTCGAGCGGAGCACGGTGTATCGGACCAGAGCCACCCGCGGCTGCCATCGTATCGCGCGCAATCCTCCTCTGTTCCTTGAGGAAGACTCCAAAATGACACGGAAACTTCGTCGCCGCTACCGGTCCATCGCCAGACTGACCTGTCCTTCTGGTCCCTCACTGCACCCATCCAGTATTGACTCGAGGTATCACTCCTAAAGAGACATTTTAAGATATTTTACCATTGCACTCTGTTACAAATATTTTGAAACATACAAACTGCGTACACGCTGAAAAAAAAATATCATTGATTCAAGAACAGTGACTATTGTGGATTGCCAATGACATAAGTCATTAGTGCAACTTTTTTTTCATTCTAATAATTATATATAAAATTAAATCAATGTCTAACAAATTTATAAGAAAATGTGTTAATTTCATATGTAATTGTTAGAATTTTTTTTGCTCATTGGTTTGTCTTGAAATTTAGCTACCTTGTAAAAAATGTTTGAATGGTTTTCTTTTATTGAGATTTTTGAAAAACCAACCTGTGCCTTCTCCAGAGTTCCCAGGAGATGAATCCTTGAAGCGCCGGATTGCTTTCATCAACGAGGGTGCCGCCTCGGGCACGGCAGAAAGATAGAGAATCCCTGAAGGCCATGGGTTGTCGATTGTAGAAAATATAACACTTGCCGTTGTACGTGGCCGTTGAGCCGGGTGGTTGGTCCCTGAATTGCGGACATCTTTCGATAGGAAGAGCCTGATCCGTGTACACGAAAGCTTCGCAAAGAGAAAGCTGAACCGGTGTTGCAGTTTGAGTCGCAGCCTCAAGATGCACCGAGACGAATGCTCCGGGCATCGGTGGATTGCAGGGGAGGAATAGCGGTTGTCCTTCCTCGAGAGGACCGGTGAATCTGTTGCAGATAGGATTCGTCCCGAGATCGGGACGGTTGTTGCCCACTCGAACGATTATCGTCCCCGGCAGTCCTTCACCTAATAAAAGGCAAGTCGAATTTCAATTTCTTTTTATTCAAACTTTAAGTAAACTTTCTGAAGAGCCTCGTAGAAAACTACTTCAAATAACTTTTCTGAAACTTCTGGTTTTATGGGGATTATACTGACTGAATCTTTTTTAGGAGGATATCCTTGATTTATGTAGAAATTAACTTTTTCCTCCTTGAATCATATAGAGTTAGGTCTTTAGAACTTGTATAAGCAGCAAATTTTCTTAAACTATGCAACTATTGGACTATTATCTGTGAAACTATTGGACCAGTCAGTCTCAAATATTTGCTGCATGTTGAGCAAATATCATGTTATAGTATGAAGAAAAAAAATTAATTGTTATTTTTTTCTTATGAAGCTAAACGCCGTTCGACTGTTTTGTTTCAGATCACCTGAAGAATTGTTCTATTTTGTCAAAACCAATTCTGTCAACCGGCCGTCTTGTAGACCTGTTCGAGAGTTTTTTGACCCTGCGTATGATCCTGAAAAAACCGCTCAAAGGATTTCACTCTACGACATCGTAATTTGTTTACAATGGCATTCTACATTATATGAACGGAGGACTTTTAAAAAACGTTACCCAGATTAAAGTTATAACAAATATAAAAGATGTTAAAATAATGTTTGTGTTTGCAGTGAGGGGTGCACACTTGTCGAAGAAACAAGAAGAACGAATAATGGTTTACCGCGTTGACTGGTAAAATAACTTCAGTTACATGGGGTAAATTCAACAGGGATCAGTTCATGTTTGGGATCAATTCAACCGGGATCTATTTTGAGAATCAATTGTATCAGGTAAGCAGGAAGGAAAACGGCTGATCCCGACGAAAAAACGTAATATCATGCTGTCGATCAAGCCCGACCTTGGAATAATTTAGCAAAGAGTAAATGGCTCGTAACACACTGAATAGCCCAGATTACTTATATTATAGTTTTATGACAAGATATTAAGGTAACTGCGCGGATTTTCTCTGCTTTCTCCAGGCAATATAACTCTGTTAAAATATCAATGTTGATCTAATAGGATGCACAAGTTGGCGAACGGAAACACTGAAGGTAAATTCTGCTACCGCGGAACCGGACATGCCAAGACCTATAATTCGGAACGGTATTACCAGCCGAAGAGCGTCGGGAATAGTAGTCGTTGTACACAGTTCCGAGTGAGCTTTCACTTGTGCTCTTAAATATTGTCTCTGGGTTTACGGTAGGTATAGCCGGACACTAGAACTGAGCTCTGAGACATATAGTGTTCGCGTGCGGCTAGGCCAACGAGAGGAAAGAGGAAGAGACAATATCATTTCGTAGCATCCAAAGTCGACCGAGTTGTTGCTTTTGACCCAGTAAACATTTGAGCTGTGACCATGCCTAAAGCAGTTACATAGCGCAGAGCCGAACCTTCTCCGATTCGCTACAGTTAGTTACCCGGTTAGAGTGGAAACCCTCGATAAATGATATGAAAAATATTCTTCGTATTTAACGTATACTTTGCCACTTTAATTTACATACAGTCGTTTCTTGTCGACAGTTTTTGGCGTGAATTGGGCTTGAGAGCCGCACTGAAGACATTACATTTTCGAGAGAGGCAATAACAGCGGGCACTCGACTGTAACTAAATAGTACACTTCGCTTAGCTTTGGAGCGTCATTGCTGTCTCGCTTGCTCACCCTTCGCCGACCCATGGAATATATCTGAATCTCCTTACACGCACCAAGTACCAACGACAATTGCTCTATGGTTGTACGTATGAGCGGCGAATAGAGCGAATCAGTTCTTGAATCTAGATTCGAAGCTCTCTCGAATTATGACTGTTGATTTTCGAGCTAACTAGGGAGTGAGTGTGGTCGAAATCAGTTATATTCATTGAGGAATATTTCTCTTCTCTCAAAGACACTATTTTTAAAGTGTACTGATAACCGCACAAAACAAAGATTTGTTGTACCTCATGAAAGAGGCATCCAGCCTAGATGTTAATCTACAATAATTTTGCTATTTCATAGACGAAGCTATTTTGTTTTCGTAAAATATTATTTTTAAAATTCGCAGCTCTACTTTCAGCTAAATTGTAATATATCGAATGGTCTATAAAACGTCGAGAAAACTGATCTAGAATTCACACACATCCAAAAAAAAACTGCTTTACAAATTTGGAAAACTTTTTGAAATTTCAAAGACCCGATTAATATACATATAGAAACGTTCATGGAACAGCTTGCAGCGTACTGACTTACGTATCTCATTTTTTTTTCAATTTTCTTTTAAAAAAAAAGACATCATGATAAACTAGAAGCAAAGTCCGGCACACTTTGAGTCCAAGCTTACAAATATTGGTGCCTGATACAGGACTAATGAGAATTTTTTCAAATTTAAAAATGATGAACGATATGTTACTTTTAAATAATCATAATTATATCAAATGTTTAAAAAAAATCTAATAGAAATTATGTTTGCTTCTTAGAGTTGAAGCAATAGCATGAAAAATTGCGGATTGAATCGGAGAAGTCGAGGGTCAGACCCAAATCGAATCGGTATGGAATGCACCGTACACAATATATAAACAAGCCTGCCAAGTAGAACCTTGCATATAGCATCCTGTATGAGGAAGCCAGAATTGATCAAACCATACTTCCGCATAGAAGTGGCTTTGTAAAAGATATAAAATAATGAGAAAACAATTTTTGAGGTTCTACTTTGCAGGCTTCTTTTTTAATATACACATTTCTTGTATCATTGAAAGCTTTCAAAAATGGTTCCTCTACAAATTTGAATTTATCAGACCGCCGGATAGTTTTACATGATTAAAATATCGTCAGAAATAATCAAATCTATGAAATATGTTATACAATTCTTTTTTGTTTGAAAGTGGAAATAAAGCACGCTTTTTTTTTTGCCTGAAATCGAGCCTCCTTCAAGCCCTACCAAGTAGTCGAACGTGTTCGCCACATTTTTCTTCCGCCGTTAACTCTGATGAGCGTGTGATGCACAACCGCTGTTCTGTACATGCGGGCGAGAAACTTATCGACGCACTCGCCGACGATTTCTAACAATCGAAAGTGGAAAATTGCTCACTCTCACTCTCGTACGCGATACGAAAGAGTTTCTAAAAGATGTTGCACGCGCATACCGCTTGTACGGGCGTCGACGCTTTGGGAGAAGAGGCGGTAAAGAGCCAAAGGATAAAAGCCATTGCACCTTTCGTTATGAGATTTCACGGCTCGTTTAGTCACCCAGTCGGGTGATCTTGATGCTCTCCCGCGCTGTTCGGACTCTGTGCAAATTCTTATCGATTTGCTCTGATTATGGAAAGTCGCTGAACGGTGGGACGATTGGCTATAAAGAAATTGTCTTAAACGCTTCGGGAGGATTTAGGTCGCTCGACCGGCTTTGCTTCTTTAGCTATAATACTCACTCGAGCATTTTACAGGCTAGTGAACGAAATTACAGGCCGACACGACGTCGATTTCATCCAGGATCTCTAACCGCTCGATGAAAGTGCACCCGCATTTGTTTTATCGCGCCGATCGAGAACGTTCGCTAGATGCAGCCCGTCGCGCTCAAAATTTTGTTGATGCTTCACTTTTAACGTATGCTTCATTTTTTTATTGTATTTTTCGCAAGGATATTATATTCGCGAAAAGTAGTCGAATCCCCAGGAAAAAATACTCAGTGTAAAAAATGGAGACAAGTACGTGAGTTTATATGATGAATAAGTAAATAAAATGATTTCATTGTAAGAAAAAAAAAATTGGACCTCAATTCTCGACGAGCTAGCAAATTGGTTAATTAGTTGGTGAATGCTTATGTTTTAAACTGTCGTAAACTCAACAAGTACTGAGGTCTAATTTCATTTACAATAAAATCATTTTCTTTATTTATTAATGTTATTTCGATTCTGTCCAGTTTATATTATCTAATTTTAAATACAAGAGTTCTATTGAGACTGCAGTAAATATGTTGTATCTGTATGTACATAACTGTTGAAGAACATGTACCCGATATTGATAATACATGAGTTTATTTCACGACTTTTTGTACGTTTACAAAGGTATATTCCTGAAGTTTTCTTTACACACTGCGTTTCTTTCTCTATTTATGGGGACTTGAAACCAACTATTCGCATAAATGTACTTATCTCAATTTTTTGCACTGAGTGTTTTTTGGAGGATTCGTTTAATTACATATTTCTGAAGATTAATCTTTTTTTAAGAAATAATATCATTAGATGAGAACATATTTTTAAACATGAATCCATTACTTTCTTTCACTATTTCACTAAGGCAGTTTTTGCCATACATTTAAGTCAATCAAATACAGAGATTAAAAAATTGTTTGTACACGTTACAACGGAAAAAAGTCTGTAAAGTAGAACCTTACAAATTATTTTCATTTACTCTTGCTTTACCAATTTGAATTAATTTAAAAAGGTCTGTTTGGCTCGAAACTTGTGATGGAATCACGCTACTAGTACCCCAAGTTTAGGTCTAATGAAATAATTATTTAAAGATATATCAAGTTCAGATGTTCTTAAAAACATTCTTAATTCATTGAGAAATGCCGAATGTAAAGTCCAGATTTATTCTTACCACAGCATGGCTTTCCAAAGTCAAGACGCACCAGTTGCACCATGTACGGCTCGAGAAGATTGACGTACCACCATGGTCTGAGCTCCTTCCTCGTGAGTGTGCATGTTTGCGGGGTATAGATTTGTCCGCTGCTTCCATCAACCGCACGTTGGGGTATTCCACCCTCAGCACTGCTCGATTGCATCGGAGCCTTTCCTCCAGCGACATTTAGGACTGTGGAACAAAAACAAAAAACAAAATGTAAGGCACGATTTTATAGTTGTAACTATAGCGAAAAAATTCTGCAAAATTCTACAACGAATACAAATTGCTTATGAAAAATTATAATAATACATAGATTTTAAAACTGCTACAAAAATCAACATTAAAATGCTGAAACACTTTTATAGATTATTCTACTTTTCTATTGCACAGCTTAAACAACTTGATCTACAAATTACTCTGTGAAATTACGTGTCAAACTACAAAGAAATTGTTTTATATAATAATAAATGGCACAATAAAATTTCTACACCGAAAATCTCTAGATAAAACAATCTTGTTGGTGAAGAGATAATGATTCATAGATTCTATTCATAAAATTACATATTCTTATATAAAAATTAAATTTTCTACAAAATGCTATTTTTAGTAGAATCTTGTAGTAATTTGTAGATTTTTTTTCCACCAAGCAAATTGTAACTTAAGTCGCAACTTAAACCCGGCACTTGACATGTACATTGTTATACTGAACTGCGCTTGAATTTTCTGAATTTACAATCTGGCAAAAAGCTTCCCGTTCCATCGACAAATTTGCACAACTACTGGAACTTAAGCTCAAGTTAAGTTGCATCTTAAACCTGAAAATAAAGTTCCAAGTTAAATTATAAACACAAGGACTAGAAGAAAAATAATCATCGAACTTGATACAGTGGCAAGTGCAAGTGCAGCGACACGGTACGCGCTCTTACTCGCAAGTTCAGGTGCGCATTGCGGTAGTTTTACTGTACCGTAACGTGAGAATTTTATCGGCTACGCAAGTGCGGCTTCGTCTATTAAGGCAAAGAGGCTACAAGAATATATACTAGACTGGTTAATAAAAAAAAAAAACCTTTTTTTTTTTCTTTCCCACATCATGAAATGATCGTTTGGATACTAACATTGAACCTCGTGAAAGGAGAGCTTTGGAAAGAAATGTTTAGAGAGCCCCATCGGTCTTTTATATTTCCGATTTGATTAACACGTAAAAAACGAAAACGGCGTTTGGATGGGTATAAGAATTGTTCTGTAATATCGATAAAAGCCAGATACTCTGTGTGATAGTTAATACAATTCGCTTAAAATAAACCAAGTATAAATAAGTAAAAACTAAAAATAAGTAAAACAAAAAATAAGTAATAAACTAAGTATTATTTTTCTGTGAAATTGTAAATATATTTTTGTATTTGTTAATTACATTATATAAAAATGTTGATTTTATAAAAATACAAACCACTTGCAAAAATACAGATAAATTGACTAAAGAGTTTTGTAAAACTATAAATTAAGTTTGCAGATTGCTTCCTGATTCCTTCCCGTGTCAGGTCTTGATGCGGACACCGGGAACCCCCCCCCCTCCTCGGAGTAGAAAGTACGTTGATCATCCTCGTAAAGGAAGCTTTCTGCATTATAGTTAAGATTCAGGAAGCATTCTACTAACTCTATTTCCGGCTTTCTTCAAATGATAAATTGATTATGCGCTTTCAAATAAAATCCCAATCGCTTTTCTACGTATCTGTATGCCAAATTTCAAATCGATGGCTGAAAGCATTATTGAACGGATGGATCTCCATACATATTCATCCGGACATCATCTCTAAGCTCCATTTCTCAGAAATTTCGATCATTCTTAAAGGAGGCAAAGAGGAGCATGCCAGCAGCGTTGCTCTTAGAGAGGCCACCGTAACACAATCGACATTGAATCGCTGGTTCCGTCGCTTTGCTTCCGGCGATACGAGCCTAGAAGATCGGGATCGGTCCGGTCGACCAACTGAGTTGAAAGACGACGCAATATTAAGAGAGCTGCAGAAACGCCAAATTTCTTCAATTGGGGAATTGGCGCAGCCACTCAGCTGCAGTCATATAGCAATCGAGGACCGGCTGCATGCACTCGGTTATTGGCGAGTGCTGACCAGATGGAGACCTCATCAGTTGAGCGATGCCAACCGGGCTGCCCGAGTGTCCATCTGCCAGTCGTTGCTCCTGCAGCTTGAACGCAAGGAATTTCTTAGCGATCTAGTGACTGAAGACGAAAGTTATATCCTTTACAAAAATAATAAGTACAAAGCCTATTGGTTATCAAATCCAAGATAACAGTTCTATTAATAAAATTCGCTCAGACTTTGGAATTTATGAACTTTAACATTATTTAATAAATCAAAAATCTTAAAAGCACTTGAATAGAAACTTTTATAGATATGATCTTGTTTGCTTCCCCGTACAGGAAGCTTTGTTCTCATGAAAAATTTGTTTTCGAAATTTTCGTGACAGATAATTACAAAGTTTCCTCTATGAGGAAGCTAAAATTAATCAACATTCTTCCTCGTAGAGGCAACTTTGTAAACACAAAAAAAGTAATGAGGAAGGAATTTGCAAAGTGCTATTCTCTATCCTGTTTTTCATAATATAATACAGAATTGCGATGGACATTTGTAGAAATGTAAATAGAGATGGAAAATACAATTGTGGCTCATATCCGTGTCAGTGTTACAAGCCAATTCAAGTAGGATGATGCGGAGGTCGGGTCGCGCCCAGGTGAGCATACAAATGACACTCTGGTCTTGAGTGCTGCTAGCACTTCGTAATTATATACTTGTTGCTCCGATGACAGGTATGTGGTACGAGTTAGGCTCTCGTCATAAACAGAAACGTCGACTGCGCGTTGTTCTAGACAAAACGAGAATATCCGAACTCCTCTACAATCTTTTACTTACACTCTTCTCTTGCACGTGCAGAAGAGCGAGCGAGAAATGCCGTATGTCATCGCAAAAGAAGACACAAGCATGTAATCTCGCGTTGCGGAGCGTCACAAACAAGTTTCACCTGGTCCGTTGTTCTATTTTTTTTTTCTCTTCTAAACTCGGTCGGTTAGTACCCTCGCTTCCGGATGCCTCATTCAACATTTTTCTTCCATTCAAATATTAAGCGTATTAATTCTTAGTCTGTATAGTACAAGGAGATGACTACTAACCTTTTGGAATTCTCTATCAATGATGCTTTGAAAAGCTAATAGTGCCGAGCCCGAAAGAAAGGATTCAAAGTAATTTTAATTATTATTGAATTTTTACAAAGCTACTGAGGAAGTGTGTTCATCAATTTTGGCTTCCTCATAGAGGAAGCTTTGTAAAAAAATTTAAAAATTCTCCGAGTTAAGAACTCTTTGTTGGCTGTTCACAAAATTCAGTATCAAATAACGACACGTTCTATTCAAGTTTTATGCAGAATTTTGGTTCAGCTGCTTGAATCGTTCTCATGATACAGAATTTTCAAAAAAATTACGAAAATGCGAATTTCAATAAAATCTTAATTACTCTATCGATTTTTCCCAAATACTAATATTACGCTTCTACAGAACCCGACTCTACACAAATATTGATACACTCTATTTAAGTTTTATTAAGATAAAAGTCAGGAAATTTTTTTTTCATTAGTACAAATCTTCTTCCACGAGGAAGCAAAAATATGACTCATGGGTTCTTGGTGTAAACTGAGTTTTTCCCTATAAATCGATTATGATACATTTTTTAAACTTTAAGCAGGAATCCATAAATTCGGTTTCACCTGCTTTAATACAAATTTTCTTTTAAAAACGTGCATAATTTTCGAAAGCTTGGTACCCGAATACCCTGACAGCATCGCTGTATCCTCCTCAAAACTTGGCAAAAACAAATTGTAAAAATTCGGGCGGCGGTAAATCAATTTTTTAAATTGTAGCCCTGTCGCAAAAACGTTTTTATTTGTTGTCACAAGAAACAAAAATCTCGATGCTCGACCTAAAATGAATTCTCTTTTAAGCCGCCCTCTTATACACTGCATGATTGTACCCTCTCATCTATGCTCCTCTACGTGCATTACTTGTAACATATAACAAGAATTCACCGAGCATATCTAATAACCAAGTACGTGCTCGTACAATCTAAAGCGACTCATCATTCCCTAGCTCGGAAATGAGCCGACAAAATTCAAACTGTGACCGTATTATCGTTCCGTATTGTCGAAGCCTATGGTCACATCACGTCACGTCTGTGCACCGTTAAAGGAAGAGCTGAAATAGTTATTTTTTTTTCTTTTCGCGTGCGTAAAGAACAGTTCCACGACAACGAGTTGACCGCTACCGGTCAGTTAAAGTAACGACTTGATCGTCAATGGGAAAATAACGAGGAGACAATTTTCCAAAACAGTTCTAGCTCTCTATGTGACTTGTCGTAACTTTGTTGCAATTTTCTTGAGAGTCCAGTTGCGTGGACGTGCGTTACCTTCAAAGAGCAATCGGAGCAATTCTATGGGTAAATCCCGAGAAAATTTTTCGTCGAGCATTTTTCATCTCGCGCTCTGTTTGTCTCTTCAAATTGGCTCTGGAGTAAAACTCCAGGTGATTGTCTCTTGGTGTTTCACAAGCGCCGAAGAAGACGACACAAGCGGAGACGTTTTGTTCGTCGAAGCGCGTCCACTCGGACGAGCGTGGTCCGGCTACTACTACTACTACTACTATCACCACTACTACTTTAGTTGCTCCTACTACTGCGGTAAATACACGTTGACCCACTTCCTCCACGTCCGAGAGCGCCAGTCTTGGCCCGCGGAAGAAGAACAGGTTTGTGTACGCAGTCCACTGCTATTATTCAACGAACTTTATGCCCAAGGCTCGGCACCTCCGTGCGCATTGGGACGATATTTTCCTTCGTGTATCTCTCATCGTCCTCGATCCACCATCCAACCATTTCCAGTCATTCTCTTGCCCTCTTCTTCGTAACCTTGAGATACCAGCTGGACCTCCTCCATCTGTGGGCTTTTTCTTTGAGGCAGAGTTACTGCGAGAGGTAACACGAAAATAGCCCTGGAATATTGGTCCCCGAATAATTGGCCCCTGGGTAATTAGTCTCTTGGAAAATTGTCTCAACATTGTGTATCAACATTTACTGAAATGTACTTTTGAATAAAATTTCCGAAGAGGCCCAGATCTGGGCGAAACGTAAAAGGAAAAAAAAAATAAAAATTCTGATGTCGTCCTACGTTCGTTAGGGTAGAGATTCTGCGGCATATAAAATGTATTCAATATTTTTTCACTTTTTTCAAACTGATTCTCAAAATAACGAAATGACAAACAAAACCACTTCTTTAAAAAATCATATTTATTCGGAAACATTAGCATATACATTTTATAAGACGAAAAAAACAGTTTTTTTAACATTTGGTAAACTATTTTTTTTAATTGATTTATCAATAATTTTTTGGCATTGTTATTATTAAAAATCAATGTTGCAAAAATCTTCGATATGACAAAGTTTAGAAATTATTGGACTCCACCCATTGAATGGACAAAATTATAATTGTCGAAAAATCTTGCTTGTGCAACGACCTATCGTATTAAATATCGTTTCATATATTGAATCTGAATCAATATATTTATGGATGTTTATAAAATTTTATGTTGTATGTATCACAAAACAACAACAAAAATTAAAAGTTGATGGCAATCATTTTCGGGCAAATTTTTTGCACCTTTGTCACTACGAACGATAATCCTTAATAGACTAGGGCATACGAACTTTTCTTTATCAATTTTTGACGATAATATTTATAAAATAATAGGAAAACATGCGAAATATATAGGTGTCCATATATAGGGTAAGGTTTCCGATCTCCTTCCAATGATTTCTACAATGTTTATGGATATGTTTAATATAAAGAATATAAAGTAAAAAAGTTAAATAAAAAGCATATTATCAAGATTTCTCGTGAGTCTCCATTAAATGGACGGAGAGTGTCCATTCAATGGCAAAAGTGTTCACTCGTTGGAATTTCAGGGCTTCCATCCAATTTTGTTAATTTACTTAAATTCCATTGCATATGGAGACTTAAAAAAATGGTATCGGATACGCAATTCGTTACTGATCAAATACAAGGGACCCTATGTTCTTATGAAAAAAAAATGATCTGTGTTCATTCAATGGGCGATTCAACCTATCCGAGAAAAAATTTCCTTTTATCATTATAAAAAAACCCGTTACAATATTGCTCTTGTGCGAATGAAAAATGGTAACTTCTAAAAATCTGAAAGCCCCTGCGCGTCTTGTTTCGGAGATAAAACATAGTACAGATCGTTATACGTCGTGTTCGTGTATAGCGTTCAGATAGTCAAGAATTTTTTTAGAATACGCTTTGTCAGGTAGGCAGCAACTACGTTCTGAACCAAAAGTTTTCGGGACGTAGATGGTGTGCTTAATGGACTCGGTCCACACTTGGTTAGACAAAGTTTTTTATTCAGACTATCGCACTACCTTAAAATCGATTTCACGCTTAAAATTGATCGACTGACTGGTGTCGATAGCAACGAGTTTTCTCTGTCTTATATAAAATGTGGGTGAAGTCAGAACTACTATTATACGTGGTGTGGATAATCTAACCGGTTTGAAGGTAAAAACCTGCCAGACACCTGTTGACTTATTACCATCCACGTGCATACACTGAGAAAATTTCTTAATAAATGATACATTTCGGTTAGGGATCACTAAGAGTCGAACTTTTTATTAAAACTTCTATTACAATGGCATTCCATCGGATCCGAATGTAAGCCCCAAGTTCAGGTGGCCTAAAACGGGTTCATTTAGATTTTCTTTAGACCAGTTGCTTAGAGTTTCAATAAGATTCACAAATTATTTCAGTTTTTAATAATGCATTCCACCCAGAATTGAAAACCAGTCTTCTGTTTACAATATTTTTCGATTAAGGTAACGTATATTGGTATTGATCCATTGTATCAAACAGATGTTTCAACATAAGCTTCGGGATTTTTTATTTATACTTTTTAATGAAAAAATTCCATCGACGCCCATAAAAAGTTTCATGTATTTCTAGAAGGAATGAAGTAATCATTTTTTTTTGTCGTCGTAAGGGACCATTTAGATTTTTTTTTTCCAAATTTCACGGAATCATTGTTATTACGTTTACAAAAAAATAATGTAGTGTCATGTATCGTGAACCCACCTAATAACTGATTTTGTTTCACACAGCTAAGAATATTAAAAGATATTTTTTTACGTGGTGTGAATAATCTAACCGGTTTGGAGATAAAAACTTACCAGTCACCTGTTGACTTATGACCATCCACGTGCATACAATGAGAAGAGTTCTTAATAAATTATACATTTCGATTAGGGATCACAAAAAGTCAAACTTTTTATTAGAACTTCTATTATCATGGCATTCCATCGGATCCCAATCTCACTCCAATTTCGGGTGGCCTAAAAAGAGTTCATTTAGTTTTTTTAGACCTGTTGCTTAGAGTTTCAATACGACTCACAAATTATTTTAGTTTTTAATAATGCATCCCACAAAGAACTGAATACCAGTCTTATTTTTACAACATTTTTCGGTTAAGGTACCGTATATTGTAATTGATTCGTTATACGAAGAGCTGTTTAAACTTAAGTTTTAGGATTTTTCATTTGCACTTATTAATGAAAAAAATGCCATCGTTGCCCACAAAAAGTTTAATATATTTTTAGGCAGAGTAAAGTAACACTTTTGCTTCCTCATAGAGGAAGCTTTGCTTTCTTGAAAAAATCTTTTCTCTCGATTTTCATGTCAGGACACTCATCATGGTCCAAAACGTCAAGAAAAGTAGTTGAGTCAAAAATCAAAATTTAAATCTACACTGTAAAAAATGCGGTTTTAAATTTTACACCAAACGAATTGACCTATTGGGGCTTCACAATGGCGTTGAAATTAACATCAATAAGTGTTAATTTGTAATACTTCGGTGTTACAGCTTTACACCTCTGTAGGAATAATCACATAACACCGAAATAATATACTATTACTGCAATGATTAAATAAATCCGAACTGTACGAAAATAATCAAATTGATAAGTAATCGAAATCGCAATAAATATTATCGTCGATGCAGATGAAGAACCAAACCATTACTTTTCTCATTGAATATGAAAACGTTAAATTATTATTTAAATGAAAAATCTAAAAAAAGCGAGTGAAATTTTTATTCCAATAGAATATTTAATAAAGCTAATGAAATAGTGGATGCTGAAGAAGAATTCATCAAAGAATGCACAGGCGGGAAAGCAGCGGAGAATTTAGATGCCGCCGTGTTGCCCTACAGCTGAGATATATATTTGGGGGGAATGTGACCCAATTCCAGGTGTCCTTGACCGAGGTGCTTGAAGAAGGCTGGAACGCGTTCGAGACTGGTGGGGGCAATGCACCGTTAAATCTGAACCTGCTGGGAAGCACCGCGGCCGCCAAGAGCACCCGAGGCTAGAGAATCGGGTTCTCGCGCGTTTTCTTCAATCCCGCTCGCCTTCGTCTTCGTCTTCCCATCCTTTTTAATACGTATGTCTTCGGTATACGGAATTTTCCGCAGAAAGCATTTGCGTGATAACGATCAAGCCGGATAACAGATACTTTCCACGTTATTACTATTTCTCATATTTCTGTCCACAGGACAATTTAATTGGTACATATCATAATAATTGGCAGTGACTCCAACGTCTCTGATAAAAAATAAGTGATAAACACGGATATAGGCCGGTAAAATTTCAATGGGACTATATTGTATGTTATCAACTCTACCTATATTGGTTTTCAGCTATTTCTACTAATCGAATAATTATTTTAAACTATCTTTAGTATGTTTCTAATTGTATAGGTAAACAAGATACAATACATTATGGTTATGCATAATGAAAAATAGACTGTGCAAATTTTTTTAAATGCTTGCAAATTTACATTACTGGAAATTTTATGCATCGGCTGATATATTAAATTTAATATACATGTGTATTAAGATTGCAAAATTTGACATCAACCTTTCTGATTTTTATAGGATTTAGTATATAAGAAAGTATTGTAATTTTACATCTCACTTGCATATCAAATTTAATATACCAGTTTCTGTAAAAGAACTTGCTTCGCCTATAATGGATATTTACACTAAATATTTTTAGCAGTGTACATGCTACATACTTCATGAATGTCTTACGTCTTTGTGTTGTTACACAAGTAACTACCAAACAAGTAGAGGTAACGAAATGAAAAAAATGCTAATTAAAATTAGAAATGATTGTTTCCTCATTAAATTTCATTTCTCACAAAGCTTCCTCCATGAGGAAGCCAAAATTAATAAATAAACTTTCTCATAGAGGTGGCTTTGTTAAAAATGAATTTTAATGAGGAAGTAAAGTGCAAAGTTCCACTTTGCATAGTTTTTTATACTCATATCCGAAAATAATAATTCTGCTATTGGAGTGCAGCGTTATGCTGGTGAATTCCCAAAATAATTCATGGAAACTCTCATAGTAATTTGGGTTTATTTTTTTTTCTGCTTGAAGAGATTGATTGCAAAGTCGTGAGATAATTACCGCAAAAAGGAACGCCTTCAGGTGACCAAGTTCCATCCGCCTGACACTGTCTCCTTGCTGGTCCGAGTAGCTCGAAGCCACGCTCGCAGGAATAAGTGGCTACTGTACCAACGGGCAGGCTCGTTTCCTTTAGCAATGCTTCCTCCTCGTCCAGGACGTCGTCGACACCACCTCCGGTGAAACGCACGCTGCTGTGCGCCGGAGCACCTGGATAACCGCATCCCGCTCCTCTGCTTTCTGTAATTATAAAATATCATTTTATATATCGTTTGTTATATTATGAAGTACATGTCATCATTCTAATAAGATAAATTTCTCGTGTTAAAAGCGCGATTGAAAAGTCGGTTTGGCTTTGAATTTTCTATTGCGATATATTTTTAAACTATACAGGATAAAAATATTACTACAAATAAGCCGAAGTTAACAGCTTCCGCAATTGGTCTGTAATTAAATGCATATTCATCCACTCCAATCGAATAAATACGGAAAACTCTTAAAAACGAATAATTGCAATAAACATCATTATCATTACTTCAGAAAATTCATTTTTATTCAAGAAAAATGATAATTTTAGCGTTCTGAAATAATTATTTATAGTTTCTCGATATGAAAAGTGCTTTTTATCAATTCTATTGAATTTCGAATTTTGAAAAATTATTGAATTTTTCAATAATTTTTTAATTTTATTCCATATACTTTGTTTTTATAAAAATGTTATCTTCTAAAATAATAATTCATAGTTACTCGATCTGAGATTTAATTTTCTTATATTTTTCATCGAAAAACTACCCATCTTTGATCATTTCTCTTATCACTAGATAAATAAAATCCCAGGTTCACCATTGGGGTCTCAGAATTACGAGAGTGAAGGATAAGGCATGACTTGCAAAATCGCCATTAAAATGTTTATAAAACAGGTCGTTTAATATACAGGGTGAGGCTCATAAAGTTAAGATACAGGTTCCATTTAAAAAAGTGGAGTTGACCCTGACGTAGGTTCAACGCCTCCACCAATAAAAAAAATAGGGTGTTTCAGTATGAGGGCCTTCTCGAACAGTGAAATTTTTGTCTGAAACATTTTTGAATATGATCAATAGTTAGAGTCCTATTGCTCTGTAACACTTTATGTGTCTCACCCTGTATAGACACGACGAGCCATACTCGTTTAATTATTCAAAGAAAAACAAGTACCAAGTACAGAGTGACGTATTAGATGGGCTATCGAGATAGCGTCATTGGTGATCCCGATGCAGCGAGAGAGAATAATCAGGAACGTGTAGCACATTCATTTATTTTTTAATTAAATATTTGCCCGAGATGAAATGATAATTTAGCGATAAATCTTGTTGGCTAGCATCATTAAATTCCTTCCTACGATATTCCCTCCATTGACACGAAGAAAGACTTAGTATGATGTGCTTCTTTGGTCACTGTCATCAAATAGTTAATATTTTTTAACATCCGACATGACAACGCGATTAACAATTTATTCAACTAAAAAGAAAAAACTGCACTCGGTTCAACTCATATAACTCGAGAAGACTTTTAAGTATTAAATTAAAACTTAACACGGGGTAGTAACTTCCAAACTGTACTGGCGAAATTAAAATCGTCAAGTTACAAAAATGTTATAATTACCAGCTCATACGCGCACTTCGCGCGCTTACCCACTGTTGATCTTATATTATTTTATTACATTTTTTTTGCAACTGAACCTTTTGTCTATGAGACCAATTATTGGACAATCGAATTAAAAAAATATTGGTCACTCCAATGAATTTTCTTTTCATTATTTTTTTTAAATCTTTTTTCTATCTTTGCCTCTACCTCTCCACCGTATATTGCAAAATTTATATTATAAAATCGCTTATGTGATCGAGTACATCTGATTTTTAGAAAATCGTCTTATACTAATATCGGTAAAACTAGAAGCTGATAAAAAAATATGTGTAAAGTTAACACAAAGTTTCTGTGGATGTCTGGTGATTTTTATATTAAAACTACAAAATGTTCAATTTATCTTTAACTCCCGACTGCTCGTCTGGGATAAAAGACGGAAGTCTGTATGTATTTCACGGCGATCAGTTGATTTGAGCGATTTTTTTGTCCGGTATGTTGTAACCAAATTTTGTACGTCGTTTCTATGACTAGTCCCCAATGTCTTTTTCCATAAATAATTTTGAATAATACTCTGAAAAGGATGAAATAAAAACAATTTTACAAAAACTAATAAACTCCCGAATAAAAAAGAAGTTTAATTAATAAGCAAATTGGATAAACAAAACATTAGTGAAATAATTAAATAACCATTCGCAATTTCGTTGGGAAATTTGTTTGTCATTAGATGTGAGAATCTCCCAACTATGATATGCGAATGATTATTCAATAATCTCACAATTTTTTGTTTACCCAATTCTTCTTCAGTCGGGAGTTTAAAAATTGTTATCAAATTATTATTCCTTACCGTGTGATGATTTCAATAGAGAGGCTTAAGAGAAAGAAACGTTATCATTAATCAACGACTCTTTCGGCCATAATACACGCTGCCCACACAATTATGTCTTACCGAGAGTCTGATGGTGACTCAATGGCTCAAAGGGGCATAATCATAATTGCCACCGCGTATGTTCGTGCACGCTTACGGCTAACGGACGTATTCGGATCTCGCTGGAACGGGACGTTGCCTCATCGAGCATCGGCCTTCCGCGAGTGCCTGCTGCTCGGTTGCTCGTTTCGTACGAGAGATTTCAATGCGTAGTGCCAGCGAGGGATAGAGAGAGAGAGAGAGAGTTCGCTCAGAGCTTCGTCAGTGTTGAAGACTACCAACGCCTTCTCCTCTTTTCTTTTTCAGCTGCTCACACGGCACTCGCTATGCATATCTCCTAAGTATCGGCGGCGCAATTCGATATTCGTGCTACACGCCTCATTCATATACCTGGATATTCCTCAAAAGGATACAACGATATGCACAAGATCGCGATATCCTTTTAACTCAACATGGCTTGTGACAGAAGCCTGAATTCACGCTCCTCGATTACCGGAAGCTTAAGGAATAACGCAAGCTGCTCACGTGTCTGCACCAAACGCCATTGCGTGCGGTAAAAACACGTATCTAAGCAGCGGCCGCTATCGCAATATCTTGATAGCAAGAAAACGATTCGTTGACCCCGTAAAATTTCTCCTCCCCATATGCGGGAGGAGAAACATAATCACAGTAATGCTACGGCTGGAGAAAACTTCTTATATATGGAGTCAACTGATTTTACTTTAAAATCCCACCACTGTCGATTTCCCAAAAACTATCCGGTAAAATGTTCTCAAAGGAATAATGTCATTAATATCGTGTTAATAATCTGTCTATATGTATAATCGATGCCATCGATGTGTACAAAAAACGAGGGTGGGAAATATGGGACTTAGGTTCACCATACGGAAAGTTTAATCCTGTATAATTCTCCTGTATAATAAAGGGGAAAAGGACAGCTTCGCCGAAAGGTACCTTGCTCCCGCTATGGTGAAACTGACGCCCCCCAATTTTTTTGGAAACCCTGTGAGCCTCTGGGTTTTAATTATTTTAATTTTCTCAAAATTCATAATTAGCCTCTAAGGCCTAATCAGTAGACTGTAAGTGCTCGAAGTTCGCGAACACTTTTAACACCTATTTCCCTTATTAGGGTGTTCCTTATAGGGTCTGAAAAAAAGAATTCATGTTGGAGCCCGTCAAACCGACTCCAAATGGTAAAAAAAAAATGCCCTAATTTTTTCAGATTTTTAGTTTATTTCCTTCGTTTCCCTGCTTGAGCGATATTTTCAAATGATTAAAAAAACATGCTTATTCACTATATTTCGTACGCAATTTTATTTCAAAGTTAATCGCAGGCAAAAAATCCATATTCAGTGATATTCATCTTCTTATCAGTGAACATTTTTAAAAAATCAGAAATTCGGTAACCATGAGAATCGTGTGCTATATTAATTTTTTTTTTCTACATAACAAATTATAAACTTAAGTAGAAAAATCACCTCTGGTTTTACATGTCATTAACTTTAGTGTTACTTATCGCTTACATGTGTATTTTACCATTACAGTGCTGACTAAATGAATGCCAATTTTTTACTTAACATTTTTTTTTTTCATTTCATGCCCCAATGGAAAAACGATATTTTTTTGTTAAAGCTTAAGTATTTCGGTCTTCTTGATTCTGATTATTTATTTATTTTCGTATTTCCGAAATTATGTTATTGTTCTGTAACCATATTATTTATTTTTATTACAGTATGATTTGAAACATTGTTTCGAAAAAAAAAAACGCGCCAATGTCTTCAGATTTTGGGTGTGTAGTATATTGAAACTATTACATTATTTTATAAATTCCACAAATGGATCTTTGAATAAACCACGTCGTATATATTAAAAACAAAACAAAAAATGGATGCAAAGTAAAACCTTACACATTGTTTCTTCATTGTTTTTAAATTTTTACAAAGATACCTCTACGAGGAAGTATGTTGATCAATTTTGGTTTTTTTGCAATGGTATTAACATTTCAGGCTACCATATTGGTTTTCGAACGATTAAGGAAGATACACATTTCTTCATATCCCATAAGATTTCAATAAAAATTTACGTGCAGGACCATGCATCTATGATGACACTGTATAATCCTATAAAAATTGAAACATGTCTGTAGGATAAACAACCACTAGTGTAAAGTACAAAATTGCCAATTTTAACCCACCAAAGTCAGTAACAAAATCTACTCCAGTATCCAATTAAATTGATTTTCAGTCAACCGCTTCAAAATCACTTGGAAGACACTTTTTCTTTTCTCTTTCGCTGTGCAAATAATCCATAAAAAGCTGGAAGAAGCTTGAAAGTTTTACTTACAAGATCAATTGGAATTTACATCAATTGCTCGAACTTAATTGTTCGGAGACTTTTAAACTACCGATTGTCGATACTGATTGCATTTACCATGCTATGAAGGCCAACAAATTGAATGCGGTTAATTATTGTTAAACCGCACACCGCGTTGTGCCGCAAGAGGCATTGTACCGAGCGAACAGAGTAGTCGGCCTGTCCTTGATTCTCCAATAGGTGCAGTCAGTGACTCGTGACTCGAAGCGTGCTACTTCTCGCCGCTGAGGTATTCACGCGGGGTTCACCCATGCTTGAACGCGAGCGTAAGCGTGAGTCTTGAGACTCCTCACGGTTTGTGGCGGAACGCCGGTGAACCGCGTACTTACTCGAGTGCTTAGTATCTATCTACTCTGCCTGTGGGTTAACATCAACCTGCCTCTTCTTGTCTCCCTCCTGTTCATCGGATCGCACGGGATATAGAATATAAACAGCGAGCATCTGTTGGCTCGCGGGCGCCTCACATCTGCTGGGCATATAATCTAACCGACCCGTAACCAGCGGCTTAACGTACATGCACATGCACGGCAACACAACTGCAGTCAACAATGCACCTGTAGCTCAATGAATCGCGTTTCGTCGCTATCTGAGACTTTTTCTTTGTATTTGGTAATCGCCATTTTCATAGGTGTATAACACACTTCCAACTGTTAGTTCAGAGAACCGGGAATTTCTTTTAGTTTTCTTGTACAGAGTCATCATTTTTTTTTTCTAAATCACTTGGGTTTACCGTCAGTCATATTTAAGGTGAGGGTGTCAAGTCAAAATCAGTAATAAATTGAATAATTCGATGCAGGGTCCTCTTCAGTATTTTATTGAGACTACATATGAGGCAAAACACGTCGAGTTGGCCAATTTTTCATGTCAACAAAACGTCCTCAAATTTATTCAGGATGTTGGTCTGCTTGAACAAGAAACGTTGGCATTTTTTCAGATTTTTTTATTGCATATTCCAGCTATTAAAAATTTCTGAAAATAATCATTGTTTATATTTTTAACGCCAATACTACGGCTCACACAAAAAAAATCATAACAACATCAAATTTTTGATTTTCAGCATACTTTCCAACAACATTTTTTGTAAAATTCTTCGATTTTATTTTGTGCTATTTTTCAATTAAATCAAGTTGCCATTTTTCCCCCTCCGAAACGGCATTTCCGATTTAGCTGAAATTTTCACATTTTGTTCTTTGAAATATTTAGAAAGTTACAAAAAATTGGCGAGATGGGCGGCAATTTTGCCTCAGATTACAGAAGACAGAAATGGTAGAAAATCAGCAGAATCAGTATTCAAAATAAAACTTTCTCAAAATATATAAAAGCAGATGCCCGAAATATTTTATATTATTTTAATATTATTTAAAAACCGCTTGCAATTGTACACGCATTTCTAATATTAAAAGAATCCAATCCACGGCAAAAGAGTTGAGTTTCAAAATGACTGCTGGTATGAAGAGCATAGGAGGAGGTACCTTTGACAATATTCTTATCAACTATAATTTTCTTTTCCAAATTTTCAGTAAATAAAACGGCCGAGTTCACGGTGATTGAAACCGTATCGTCAGTGACTAGGAAGTTATATCATCCAGGCCCATCTAATTACGACCTCCTAAGCCTACGGAAGTGAACAAACTACGTAGCAAGGTATGCATCATGACTAATTCGAGACAGAGTCAATTAATGAGTTGTTGAACGCAATGCGTCCTAATGCCAAGCTTAGTGAGTCTGAACCGTTAACGTACCGTGTCTCCTGTAGAAATAATTATAAAGTATTTCTGGTTATAAAGCAGGCAACCAAATTAATTAGTTGCAAGCGGATAAAATATGCAATTGGAGAAAATTTTCTGAAAATCGAAGTATAGCATTTGGTGTGTCACTTATGATGAAAGATAATTTGTTAAAAAAGGCTGAAATGGATCTCATTTGAATTAATGATGGCTAAGTGTTGTGCGGAAATAATATTTATCGCGTTTTTGCAATAGTTATGAATAATTGAGGGTAATTATAATTTAACACTATGCTGTAAGCGTAAGAATCCATAATCATATAGTTTAAAAAGTATGGAAAATTTCCTTTTCATTCGTACAGTGGTCATCTTTCATGATGATTTCGCGGCGGAATCCGCTTCGCAACTACTCAATATTGATTTATTTATTACAGGTTTGGCCAAATGAATAAGTCATCAAGTTTAGACAAATCGAGAATTGGTTTTCTTAGCAGATAACGGTTTCCGACTATTCGATTACCATATATATCGTGCTTGGCAACGATCCTGTACGAACAGCTCGCTCGGAACGGGAAGCTCAGGAAGGCCTGAGAATACGACGATCAGAAGCTGCTTAACTGTTACAGGGAAACGAGTATTCGCAGGAACAAGTATTCCAGCGGACAAGTGCAGCACAACAGCAGCTGGTCTTTTTTTTTTGTTGGGCGTGCCGGAGAACGCCTCGTTCGTCGTTTTCATTGGAGAATCAATGAAAACAATGTGTTCAAGACATTTTCAAGAAAGTTATACGAATCATTTTTTTAAAGAATAATTGAATTGAAAAAAGAATCTATCTTAAGAAAGTTGTAGCATTACGAACTGGTATAATAATTATTACACTTGAATTAATCATTTCTGGAATATTTTATAGGGTACATCATGTGTTCCTTCAGACACAAGATTAAGAATAAATTTGCATGTAAGGTATTTACAGAATTATTATCATTTCCAAACAAGTTAATCTTGAAGAGTATTTTTATAGTGCTTAACAATTTCTTTATACTAGAACACAGTTTTGAGGACTGTCCTTAAAGAATCTGGGGATTTTTTAAAATAAATAAAAGAGAACCTGACCTAACATAACTTAAAAGAATCTAAAGAATCTATGAGTTTTTAAGTTCTCTTCTCTTAATTCGATTTTTTCGATTTTTTTATCTCTCACTCAGCAAATTTCTTCTATTTGGTGTAAAAAAAATCTGTATAAATCATTAGCCCGATCAAATAATATTAACCCGTGCCACCCAAAGAGGTTGAAGTTATTAGAAGTAGTAAAGGAATATTTATTGACAGTGTACATTATATTATTTTTATTTTACATTGCTTTGACTTTATTTGGGTTATATTTCCACTGTCTACGCGCCATCGACCGTAGTCCTTAAAGTTGTTAATTAATTTTAAACGTGAAAAGAAATAAAATGTCTTTTTTCAGATGTAAACAAGCGAAAAAAATTGTATGAAGCTAAAATTTACAGGAATTAGAACTAGAACCCTTTCGAATGAAACACGCACATACTTAAGCCGATGAATTTTTTTTTTTAAATATTAGGTCTAAATACGCAAATATGTTTGTGCTAAATCTTCTGTAAAATGTACACATAATCTTCTGTTGGCAGATGTTTGCGTTTTGCGATTATCTGATGCCATTAGATTTATAATTAATTAGTTTAATAATTCCGATAGAATTTTTTGTAAACCTGAAACTCTCTGTTTTAAAAAGAATTTCCTTACCGTGCATTTTTTTAACCAGCGGGTTAAATTGTTGCCAATCTTTGATAAGTTTTCGCAACAAAAACTTTTCAAGAATGTGGAAAGTGAAAATGTCACAATAGCAAGAAAATTGTTGTTATATGTATTCGGAAAAATCATAATGCTCATTTACGTGAAAATATAGTTTTCTATCGAATTTGATGAATGAGTTTTTCAAATACTAATTCAAAATCTATATTATTTTAATATCAATAATAAGGAACCATTATATTATGATGGAAATTTGGCAAATCGTAACTCGGGTCTGAGTCAACGTTGCCGAAGCTTCCGAAGTTATCGATTTTCCTATATCTCAAACAATTTCTAATCATTCATTTTTGTCCACTTTTTTAATATCAATTTTTTAAACATTTTTTTTTTCTCTAAAAGTAGCTAAATTCCGATGAAATGAAACTTCACGTTGAACATGTATGTGGATTCGTAAGACATCCTACAAAAGAAAGTTGTGTTGAAATTGAGGAATTTTCGCATAAATTAAATATGAAAATGCTCGCGATATTTATTGCTCTTTCGAGATGCCGAGGCAATGTAGGTCGCAGTGTTCGCGCTTCCACGTCGAGAGACGTTCGAGGACAACTAGCATTACTCCAGGCAGCCACGTGGATCGTTGACCAACAGATCGATTAGAGTTATCGACTCGCGAATTCGAGAGCAAACACGTAGTATTACTACGAGAGATTGTTGAACGACGACGAGGAACGAGGATCTATTGGTCTAGTAAGCGGGACGGTCCGTTAGCGGTTATCGTTTTCGTTCCCACGATCGTGCATTTCACTCAACGTGAAAGTGTAACTGTAATTGGACTAGGGCATATACTAAGGGGACATGTAACTTTTGGGTAAAAGTGTCTCGTTACTAATAAACACGTACGGTTGTCATTAGAAAAAAAAGTAGGCTTAATGTGGGTCAGTAGTTCTGCTCTCTGTGTGTTAATATGTCGGGTCACCGAATATTCGACCCAACGCTATATGCTCGTTTTGCCTTTTATTGCGACTGTCTCGGTACTCGACACGACGCTGTATTGCCGTCATTCTATTTGCCGTGAGAGAAAGCTAACTTAGTAACTCTGGGTTCATTAATCTTACTCGTTAATCATCCTCTGATTTTATCGCTATAATATCCTTTGGTCGATAGACAAATCTGTCTTAGGATTAAATATAAAAGGGTACGAAGTTTTTATATCAAAAAACGTTTATGATACTTTTAAATGCATTATTTCATGAGCCAACATTTTTATGAAATCTCGGTTTATGGAAAGTTTCTTCAACATCAATGAAAAAAATATATTCAAGTTGATATTATCTTTTCTTTGAAAAATCTCGAATTCAATTCAACATTTCTTTATTGATTTCAAATAACTCTTCTTTAAGCCAGACAACTTTACTTTCTTTAGCTACAATGGAGTTAAAGAAAGCGCTTTACTTATAGCGTCTTTGCATGAAATAAACATTTCATTGGTTTAAAGAAATCTTTCATAGGCCGAGATTTCAAACAGATATCTTTCAGTCGATGAAACTTTTTCTATCACAATCAGTATATGTTATCCTTTACATATTCGTAAGAATATTTTATGCGAAGCATATGTATTTTTTATATAAAAAATACACACGACTGTGATACTGTGAGCGCTGAGCAAGGTAGCGCCCAAAGTAAGGTATCAGGTGGCCGTGAATCGGCACAGTCAGTAACTAGTAGTCATCGTCCACGCAATTAAGAAGAAGGTATCGTTGTACCTTACCGATAATAGTTGCGTTATTTTTTACAACAAATAAATGCAGCATGATGCACACTTATGCAACTTCCACTATCAGGAGCGACTTTTCAATAAGCTTTTAGATAATGTCAGTTCACTGACATCAACGTGATTTAATGTCAATATCAGGATTTAAAAATCTTATAGTTAATTAATAAAGATGTACGAAAATTTTATACATATTTAAAAAATTCTTTAACAGTTTCTTCAATATTCAATGTCGCCTATGTTTAATTCCACAAGAGAGCATCGAAGTTAATATTCGATTATCAAAGTGCACTGCATGACTTTTGACTTCAAATCTACTTCGTTTGTACACTTCATTCAATTCGATTCGATACACATGTTGTAAAAAAACGCAACAAATTTCACAATGTAGAAATGGTATGTAGAAATATCTCTTGGGATTTCTATATATTTGCCAAAAATCTTGTTTCATCAATGCCGGAAAGCAGTCGTGAGAACATTAGGCTCTCTTCGCACGATTAACGGAACATTTACCTCGTCAGCAGTGACAGCTGTGGCTATTATCCTTCAAGAGTCAATAGTGAATAATTTCTTCACGCGAGGCGTCAGTCAAGTCATTGTATCCGGCATTTTTTTTCTGCCGCACCTCTGTCAACGAGTTGGATGACATCGACGGAATGTTGACGAACCGACTGCCGAACGTCTTCTGGTAAAGCCATTGAAACCTACGCTTAGCGCATTAATTAAATATGTTTGAATTTATCGGTTAACAGAAACATTACTAAAAATGCCGATCTCGGAGAAGTTTTGACCAACAACAAAAATTGACATGAACAACAATGTACATTAATTCAGAACTTGGTAATCAATTTTTAAATTGACTCCTTTTCCGGATAATATTATCTTCCCAGTTCTCTTGACATAGTCCTTGCGGTACAGTCAAGTCAATCAAATACTGATATTAGAAAATTGTTTGTACACGTTTTAAAGGAAAAAATTAGTGTGAATATGTAAATGTAAAGAAAAATGTGCAACAATAAATTCACCGAAAAATAGCTTAGTTTCCGTAAATAATTCCATGAGCATATTTTCATGCATTTTTTTAAAGTCAAATTAGTCATTTTAGTTTGATCTTGATGAGTTAGAGTTTATTTCGTTTTTTGAAAGATTTCTCACGAATTCATCGATTAATTTGCTCCATTTCACTTCACGATAAGAATACAATTTTAGTTAACACTTTGAATTCTTTTTCAACAAACAAATTACTGTAGTTTGTAAACGATGAATATCATCGGCTATAATACCCCAAGAAATTTAGATTTCTCGAGGGGTACTCCTCGCATAATTTTTTAATCCGGATTTTTGCCAATGGTTGCAGAAACCGACTGCATTTGAAAACTGTTTCCGGACTTTCACATAATTAATACCCAATGACACTTTCTACCAGACAAATGTCATATATTTCGCTTGTTTTTCATTGCAGCTTTACCGAGTTTTATCATTTTGAAAATTGTGGTTGGTGTGCTATGCGTGATGTTAAATACTATGGTTTCATTGGTAGAGATTTAGATAAACCAATTTTGAAGAGTGGCTCATTGAAAAAAAGACAGTTTTACGTTTATTTAATTGAGGCCCTTAAAGTTGGTCGCCAGAGCCCTCTACTTGTACAAAATAGTGGTCAGTTACTTAGGATTATTCTTGGAGATGAGAGATAAATTTTATTTTTTATTCATTTTTGACAACATTTTTTGTTGAATTTTCAAAAATTTGTGAAACCCTAAGTATGACGAATTATATTTTCATGACGGACAATTAGAGAGCCCTTCTTGTGTTGATAATTGAACAACTTCTTTGGACTAGGCTGCTGTGTAAAGGGGTCGTGGAAAAGCGCGTTGACTCAAAGCCATAAGTGGAAGATACAAGGGAAAACAGCTCAACAAGAGTGCGAATGTTTCGCACTGTGCTTCTATTCTGTTTACTTCCCGTTACTTCGAGGAATCGTGGGAATTCGGAGGTGGACTAATTAAACGAGCATGAGAGTTTTGTCTTCAAAGGCAAGTTGCAGATACACAATATAATGCATAAAGTGTGTAACATATAGAATTACGACGGATTTACTTGTGATCGTAGAACCAGTTGTCTGTCACCCGTTCTCGATATATTAAATAATTGATGTTTTTTTTGGCAGCAGCGCGGTAATTACGTCAATAACTCGGCCAGTTTAACTTTCAAGTTAAACTGGCAGTTGTATACAAGTATACAATCCGCGAGATCTTAAATTTTTCGAAAAAAAACCGGAAAACTGAACCTCTCAACTGGAACCCTGATCCATATTAAAACTATTGCCATTGAACGTTACATAGACAACCCATTACAAGATGTTTTCATTCCTCTCTCAAGTCATGAAATTAGGTTTTGTCTTTTGAAAATTAGGTTTTGTGTTAACAACTGTTACGATATTATGTTCGAATATCAGTAATGTGTTCCACGCATTTTGAAAAACTTTTGCGCTGCTGCGATCTTAAAAAGCTTTAAAAATTTACGGGCACTGCAGAGCCCGTCCTCTTATGTGAAATTTGACATCAAACTTGATTTGAACATTTTGATGCAACAATTTGACACCAAACTTGAACTCGACCAGCGTGGTCGAGTCGCCAACCAATATTACATGTATTTTTCTAAGCTTAACTCCAGGGGCCGAGCCCGTCACTCGGCCCATTGTAATTTTTAATGGTCGTCAAATGTTTGTGCTTTTTTTTCTTTTATTTCAAACGTAAAATTGAGACAAACTCAATTAAGCGATAAACAATCTATATGTGACCTTTTGTTTTTACAAATATATGCAGTATTTATCTTGTGACAAAATAAAATTTAATTAATATCTTGAAAGAAAAAAATGTATTTACAACAAATTCGCCACCAGACACCAGCTACAATCCCTAAGCGGCACATTCGGTTTTAAAATGGAGCAACACAGTAAAATGTTGCGTCCGTTGCGTCGTGAAATTATTCGAAAAAGGGACCCATGACGTAGCATTACAAGTCTGAAAAAATTGACAACACTCACTGGCCTATACTCTATCAGATCCTGGAGTTACAATCCGATCGGAACCCACCAGTTCCACGAGGGAGTTTATTTAAAAAAAAATTTAAATATATTTATAGTTTCTCGATGTAAAAAATATTTTTTGTAAAAATATGGGATAAACTACCCATTGCTGCATATACGTATGACAAGGAAAGCGATTTATCTATTCTATATATAAATAAATCGGAAAATATATAAACATTTGATAAAAATAATTATACTCCATAGATTTAAGAAAAATATCTCATAAAATTTTTAATAATGACTAATTGAAACAAATAATAATCCATTACTTTCCACATTACATAGATTTTCAAACCATTGTTAAATAAAAGAAAACGTTATCTTTATTGTTCCAATAAAATATGGTAGAATACTTTTTTTGTAAATGGTGAATACCAAATTATTTATTCAGTAAATAAACAAGGTAATGGGATGATTAAAACTCTGCCCGAGAGTCACAGCGATGTAACTCTCTGGCCGACTTGAATGCACTTGTCTAAGTGTAATATAATAATCGCAAGGAGCAAGCGCGCGGGCATTCTTCTTTGCTGTAGAGTGTAGAAGAGGGGCGAGGCAAGACATCAATCTCAGGAGCGTCGGTGGAAAGCTTAACACGCGCGCTCGACTCGCTCAGAGCACCCATAGTTATTATTTCTTTAGCTCAGCTTGAGGAATCCGTAGCGGGATAAAATCCGCAACGTTTTCTGCAGCATAGAAAATGCTTGTATTACACTGATATGCCGCAGGTAGTCAGGAAGCGCATGAGCGCGCGCGTACGTGCAAACGCGCGAGCGCTCTGTCTTATCGCAGGCGCAGAAGCCTGTCCGGTTGGAGTTCATCGAGAGAACGGTGATTCCGAGCGGAGTGAATCGGCGAGTGAAATCGCACATTGGAATCCATCCGGCGTCTTCTTTAGACGCAATTGCAATTCGCAACAGGTACAAAACTCTCTTTTCACTCGATGATTGTAATACCGCGATATAATTCATTATTATTATAATTATTAACCCTTTAAGGTAGTCCTGCGGCACAGTCAAGTCAATTAATCACTTAGCTTCAAAAATTGTTTGTACACGTTTTGAAGAAAAACATGAACTGGAGGTGCATGGATCTGATTTAAAAAGGTCACACTTAAGGAGGTTGGAGCGCTTTATACTAGTCAAATCAGTGGTAAATTTTTAAAAAACCGTTCTATTATTTCTGGTGTCGTGTATTGAAGAGAAAATTGATAGAACATATGAGGCATTCCATACCGATTCGACCTGGATCTTATCTTCGACCTTTTGGATTTGATCCACAATTTTTTATGTTATTACCCCAACTCTAAGTGACAAACACAATTTTGTTTAAACGTTAATAAAATCATCATGAGTTGATCGAATAGCTGTTGATTATTTAAACCAACATATCGCTCGACATAATCTAAGAATTTGAAAAATTCTTCAAAATCCTTTATCAGATATGACCTCGCTTCTATATTTTTACGAATTGAAAAAAAAAATTGAAAAAATGAACAATTTGAACGTTTCTATATATGTGTCAGGACTACTGAGAATTTTTTTCCGATTTTTTCAAAGTCATTCTTTTTACTTTCAAAAATTTCATGATAAATCATCGTGATTAAAGTACTTTTTGATTTTTTATGCTGTCGCTCCATGTCAGTATATATTGCTGTCAATATGAACAGGTGCATCTAAATAGCATCACGATTTGAGGAGTTTTTAAAATTAAGGACAACATATTTTTTAATTAAATAATTTCGATAATAACGGTTTCAATTTGATATAAATAGATCATAATTTAATCTTGATTTTTTTTTTATAAAAAAATACACTTGTGAGGAATTTGAAAAAGAATTCAGAAGTCTCGATTAGTATATAGAAATGTTCATGGAACAGCTCGCAGTGTACTGACTTACGCATGTAATTTTTTTCAATTTTCTTAAAAAAAAAAAATCGTTAATAAAATACAAGCGAAATCGGGTCCACTTTCGGATCCAAGCTTAAAAATATATTAATGTCTTATACAGGGCTTACGAGAATTTTTTCAGATTTTAAAATTATGTCGAACGCTGTGTTGGTTTTAAATAATCATAATGTTATCAAATGTTAAAAAAAGAAATCTAATTAAAATTATGGTTGTCTCTTAGAGTTGGAGCAATAACATACAAAATTGTGCATCAAATCGAGGGTCAGTCCCAAGTCAAATTGGTATTGGAATGCCCCATATTCAAATATCCAATGTCATGTTTTTACGTATAGTTTTTTTTTCAACAATAAAACATAAAACATATTGTTTATTGGAAGATGCTTTATCGACTGCGACCATCCA
Source organism: Perithous albicinctus (assembly GCA_964016905.1). Classification (NCBI taxonomy): domain Eukaryota; kingdom Metazoa; phylum Arthropoda; class Insecta; order Hymenoptera; family Ichneumonidae; genus Perithous; species Perithous albicinctus. The sequence goes on from OZ024689.1 coordinate 19,722,076, forward strand.
CATTTTCTATAGTATTCATTTTTCAAAAGTCACGGTCATTTATATGTCTAATATTAAGTTAGCCCGGAAAAAAATGATTATATATAATAATACATAACTATGTGGAATTTGATAGAATTCTCTGTAACTATATAGAAACTCTGTGATCCAGGTTCACCTTATTTCACATTAATTTTGGATTTTTAATTTTTAGTAGGATTTTTGCAAAACAGCAGAATTAAAAAAAAATGTAAGCTGTTGAAAAATGTTCTAAAGGAAAATGGTTGAAAAAACTTTTAAAAATATTACTTTCTAAAATATCACATCTACATACGTTTTTTTCAAGGGAAAATTATTTGACAAAGTTTTCCAGAATGTTTGGATTCAAATTAAAGAAGTTGTTTGTGAAAATAGTGATTCTTTCGATTTAACAAACTTGTTGCACTGGCAGATAAAGGTCTTACTTTAGCAACTTTAGAAAGGAGCAACTCGGAATCGCTACTCCACGTATGGGGTAATTATTTACCGTGTGTATCGTTAACGAATGTTTTGTTCGCATAGAAGATCATTTTATATTTCTCTCTTAGCTAAAATTGAAATTTGATAGTTATGAAAATCTCAGCACTGAATATATTTCACTTGCAACAAGATAAACACTTGTTGATTTTTCTTTATAATAATTATTTGTTATATCTTTTTCTAACTTAAATTTAAAAAAAATAAGAAACTACATTCTTACATACTTTTTTTTACGTTTCTTGGCAATTCTGAGCCCACCTTGAACAGTAGTTCCAACTTAGGTAACTTATTTAATTAATCTCTTACAATCAATTATGATATTATGTAGGCGTAATAGTCCATATATATAACTGTTTAGTCACAAAAATATTTAAAATACTTTATTTTTAATTACAGGAACTCGAAACTAATAATAAAGACACAATACTTCGCATTAACTAATGTATAATAAAAATCGGGTTTTCAATTGTATTTTCTTAATTAGTATTCAGAACACTAAAGAAAACTTGTATAATGTAAAAGAAAAGGAAAGATTTTACATGTTCATTTCCCCGATTCTCAATTTACTAAAATTGCAACATTCATCTGTTCTAATAATTATACTTTTTTAGGAATACACCTTTGCTACAATTTTTTCTGTTCAATATTTTCAAAACATCGTTTAAATGCCTGTCTTCTATTTATTCGAAAATCTTAATTCTTCAGAATTTTTTCAGCTGTTCTGCCTTTAATACTATATTTAAACTTTAAATGTATTCATTTTTATATTAATTACCTCCTTAATATCTGAAAACAAAAATTTTCCAATTCAATAACTTCCTATTGGCGTTAAAGAAAAAAAGCATTCTGTTTATTTGAAAAATCATACTTCTTGCAATTTTCTGACCGTTATGATGGCTTTGATACGACATTTCAACTTTAAATGCTCGAATTTAAAACATAAACATTGATCTCTTTTCTAATATACTTAAAGAAAAAATTGTCTAATTGAACAAATGAATACTGTAATTACAGAAAAAGGGAGGCGATAAAAAATTCAGGATGTGTCCTATTCTACAGTTCCGTCTACAATTTTATTTTCCTTTTTTTAATGACATACTTTTTGAGGGTACAACTCTGCTATAACGTTTTAGTCATCAAACAACACGTCCTGTTCACAACAGAAACTGAATGTTTTTCTTTTACTTATTAAACAATTTTACTTCCTGCAATTTTTCAGTCGCGATGATGGTTTTAATACGACATTTCAACATTAAATGCTCGAATAAAAAAAAAAATACATTGATCTCGTTCTTAATACCTGCAGAAAAAATTGTCCAGTTGAAAAATGCCTACTGTCATTAAAGAAAAAAGGGACGCTATGAAAAAATCAGAATCTATGCTATTCTAAAGTACCATTATTAAATTTCTTTTTAGCTACAAAAAAAAACTAAAAAAAAAATGGAACTCCTGATCACACAACGGCTAAATGATTGACTCATCACGCACCTTGCACAGCGATTACAGCCAGCAGCAGCAAAACCAACAGTCGTCGGTCTGATAGTCTTCTCGTTCGTTCCATCGCACTTCCGGTATTAGGTTTTCCGGGTATTTACTGTCCTCTTCAACTGTATTCCAGAAAATCGTCGCACAAATAAATCACCCGCACGGAAAGTATTTCTATGAACTTTAAAAAAAAAAATTTGAACTTTAACTTATTTGCGACTAAATAACGAAAAATCACCGATTGCACCGTCGAGGCATGACCGATATAATTTGTCTTCGTTGTACCGTAAAAAAAGGTCGAAAATTTTATTTTTCTCTTATTTCATGTTCGAGGAGCGACACTAACGCGTAATTCTGTTGTTGAACGAGCTTTTGTGGTGTGCACACCGGTTGGCACCTTTCTCAAGACTGCCGAGGATTGGAGACTTTGAGCGGCGGCGAGGTGCTTGAGTTTCAACAGGAAGTCGTCCAGGTGTTGTGCCTCTCGTGGTCCCCTCCACCTGTGTGGCTGCTACCAACGCCACAGTCGCCTTGTACATAGTGCCATCATCGGTACAAGGAAGGCTTCGAGAGACGTCGAGAGAGTCAGCTCGTATAGCGGTTGCGAGTTGAGAGCCTCACCAACTTGATTCTCCGGCGTCTATCGTGTCTTCGGCGCCTTGCTTATACACACTCGTCCACCGTTAACAACCTCTATACGAGGCAAAAGCAGCTAAGGCCTCGGTATTCAGGACAAGTTACGTCGTGATACCTTCTGACCACTCCTCCGATATATACCGCTCTTCCATTACTCGCGTGCGACATTCGTTCGTATACTACCTGAAAAAAAGACTCATCGAGCCAATTATTGCTCCTTATGATTGTGGATGCTACCCCCTCAGCTTGATACGAAAAAAACGTTTTCTTATCGAGAGTCTCAGCAAATTATCCAATTACCAGGGGCAATGTAATTTCTTAACTGCTTTGAGCAACCTGTTGGGCTCCGACCAGTAGTAATTGGGCTACACTACTATCGGGGAAAGTCTTTCTGAGAGAATATAATAATAGTAATAGTAAGAACAATATAAATAATAATGATGATGATGATGAAAAATGAAAAAGGAGGTAAGGTGTTGGATCTCTTATTTGTAGGAACAGAATTGTGTTACTTAATAGGCATTGTCATTGTACGAACGAGCTTTTCAGCAGATTTTTGGACCTAGGATTTTATTAATGAACCAAACTAAAGATTTTTATGTTAAAAAAGTAGGACACTGCAAATTGCTTCTTTATTATTTTATACCTTTGACAAAGTCACCTCTTTGAAGAAGAACCACTGTGAAAAAGACGGTTTTGAATTTTATACCAAAGGAGTAAACCTGTTGCACTGAGGACAAAAAAGATTTCATTCATTTGAAAGAAATGGGTGAATTTCATTTTTTTTTCATTGATTCAATGAAATATTTACTTGATTTCAGTAAAACGTTCTATTTGAACTGCAAAGAGAATATGAGAATATATTTCATGCCAATGAAGTAACTTTTTGCATTGCGATTCACCATATTGGATTTGCCATTTTTTTTTTCTTAATCTTGAGTTCGGATTTTTAATCAGCGAGCCCAAAGCCCATCGTGTATCAAATTTGAAGACCATTTTACGCAAGGAAAAATTTACGCTTCAAAGGGTTACGCAACGTTTGGTGCAGAATTTACAAAAAATCGATCGCCGAGGGACTCGATGATTTAAGTTCAATACATTATCATGTACAGCGTTTTACTTGTAGTGTCTTTGTATCAAATAAACATTTCATTGTAGTTAAAGAAATTAAAATTGTCTGGCTTAAAGAAGAGTTCTTTGAAATCAATAAAAAAACATTTTATTGGTTCAAAGAACTGATGGTAATATTAACTTAAATATATTATTTTGTTGATATTAAAGAAATGTTTCTTAGGCCGAAATTTCAAACAGATTTATTTCAGTCAATGTAACTTTTTCTCTCAACGTGGGAATATAAAGTGGTATTGAAATTAACTCAGTGTTGCTGATTTACACTTCAAATTTTAGCACGGTATCTAAAAAACTGAATCTAACAAATTGCGAGAACAAAAAAAACCGCAGAACAAAAATCCGGGCACCTCCATACCATTTTTTTCTAATTCATTTTTCTCGCTGCTTTCAGACGTTTCTAATTGTAAGTCATCTCGGATAAAAATCTCGAAAAAAATATTTTTCACGAAAGCAAAGCTTTCTCTTTAAGGAATGAAAAATAGACTAGATCGTATTATTGACAGAGCTGTACATATCGTCATGAGGATTTAACTCTTAAGGAAACTTCAACGGAACAGTCGTTCGGGTACGAAGATTTCGAAAATTATTTCTACACATTTGAAAAAGGAAACTAGTATTAGAGCAGGTGTAACGTAAATGATGTATTTGCGCTTAAAGTAAAAAAAACCTATAACAATGAATTTACAGATAAATAACTCAGTTTATCCCAAGAACCCATGAAACTATTATCATAAATTTAAATGTGAAATGATGTTTTACGTATTCATCGAATAATCTCGTTCGTTTCATTTCTCAATTAGGAGAAAAGATTAGTCATTTTCCTAGTTTTAAATAAAAAAATAAAGAAATAGCCGTAATTAGAAAGTTTAATGTAAAAGCTTGTAATTTTACCTCACTTGTGTATTCAATTTAAAGTGCCAGCTGATGAATAACATATTGAAATAATAAAAATTTGCAAATATTTTTAACAATATAACTCTAAACAACAATTACGTGTAATAAAGTCACGTTTAGAGGGTTTTCGATTTGAGTTATTAGCGCATTATGCGTTATGTTCGAGTCAAAACTCCTGAAAGATTGGGTAAATAAACCAAACAGTAGATTTTTCGTATTTCTATTGATTTCAATTCAGTTCAGGTGTTATATTTAAATATTTCTTGTGTATAAGCCAAAGGAAAAAAATTCCGTTCCGATAATTTTATTTATTCAAACAAGGCGTTCCTAATTGGTGCGAATAATCGAGGCTCTGCTGTATGTAAAATTAAGAGCAAAATGAAAAGTGTCGGAGTTAGTGAAAAATATATAATTAGGAAAAAAAGTGGCCCAGTTGATGCATAATGCATTATATGTCAATTGGCTTATACAATTGTTATACTGTAACGAAATAAATAAGCCTGTGTAATTGTGGCTATGCGGTCAAGTAGAGAGGATGTGGCAGTCGATGACCGATAATCACTTTGAATTCCAGGTTGGAATATAACGCGGTTTGCCTGCTGCGGTTTGATGAGAGAACTCACGAATACGATATCATCGTGACAGACTTAACGTCGCCACAAACCACTCCATAAATTGATTTGCAAATCGGCGATAAACGTTGAGGAATAAAATCAAAGGAGAATTGAAGGAGAATGAAGAATTTCGGAAAGGAATTTCCATCAAGTCAAGAGTTGACTCTGTGGCCCCACTCGTTTCGAAGCAATACACACGGCGCTCTCGGCTCGGCGTTGGTTTCCTGACCCACATACCAAGATCTCCGTAGTACTATGTATAATGCGTATGGGCGACCTGTGCATATGCTGAGGCACAGCCGTGTATGTCTTTTGTACGCTTGTCTTGACGCACAGACGACCAAACCAAGGCACAGGACGACGATGACACACCGCGGTGTAAACTCTCTTCCTCCAGTTCCGGGGCAAACCATAGGCGTCTCTAGCTCGTACAAACAACTTTGCACACGTTATTTTCACTTGTTTAACGATATTCCATAGGTACTGTAAAATCATTTCTGAACTGCATATGAGGCATTCCATGGCAGTTCAGAAACCCAAAAAAAAAAAAAATTAAAAAAAATTAAAAAAAATCCAACAATATTTTTGTAAAAACTTCATTTTTTCATTTTTTATTCAGATCGCTGTATCTTGGGAAGGATTCATCGGACAGACGTTTATAAAAAATGAAGATACGTGGTTTTTCATAACGTATACGAAAAAAATTATTCTAGATTTATTTGACATATTTTAATACGACTTTTACGGCAAAAACAAAAAAAAATAATTTTTTTTTTCAGCGAAGGTACCGCTACATTTCAGCCAAATTAATTTCCATAGATTCAGAACATGAAAAATGAATTTTTAGAATTCAAATTCTACAACTCACTACGCCATTTCAACAAGAAATAACTTATTTCTACGACAAAGTATGCGATATTTGCGAATTATGTGTAGAAAAATATGTATTTCAGCGAAGTGATTTTTTCTTTTCTTCGTGTTGAAGAAAATAGTATTTCACTGAAATGAACTTTTGTTCACGTTTGCGTTTTTCATCAAATATATATTTCAGTCGAATACAGTTTGTCCTCATTCTTAGCAAAAATGTGTTCGAATCGAATCAATTTTATATGCACTTTGTTAATGAACGAGCCATTACCACTCTGCGTACAATAAAGTAATGAACCATCCAGCTTTATAATATCTGCGTGAATGTGTTTACTCGGACTATATAGATTCTACAGAGAAAACACTCAGTGTTTTCAGTGTCAAAGAACTCAGCAATTACTAATTCAAATTAATTCACTTTAGCAAAGTTTTTTCATTATTTACTACAGATTTATTAAACCTTTGGTAGCCCATAATCCCTCGCAAAGAAGGAAGCATTTTTTAGCCCAAAGATGTTTTAACGACTGATGTCTTTATCGGTGCTGATCCAAACAGTTGAGCGCAGACTACCAACGAGACTGCCCGTTATCGCTTCACCAAATCGAAGCGGCACATTAGTTACTCACCCCTCGGATTACCTGGTTCACGGCTACGTGACTCAATGTTCTCGGTGCTCTCTTCGCATTAATAATATAAAGTCAAGTACCCGTGACGGTAGCAGTTGCGTTCCTCAAGCGACCCATATATGCCCTCATTGGCTTGTTGTTTAGACAACGCACGTTGGTGACTATCGCTCATTATTTGATCGGGTTTGATCCATGGATACGAGCAGCGCCCACCAAGTCATTGGTCTAGCAAACAAACGCTGACTTCCACACCTTACTTGGACTCTTAATTATTCATTTATATTTATTTAATTATTCTTACGATATTATAGGAATCTGTAATGCCAGTCGCTTCGCTTGTTTATAAATATATTTTATTCGCAGTAAATGTATATTTTTTAAGATATCCCTATAAGTGCAGCCAGGAAAAAATGTAATTTATGGAAAGTGATTCTATTTAACGGGAATACATTTTTTTGATGGCCGGCCTAGTAGACTTGTATTGATTCCGAGCAATTTTTTTCTGTTAGATTTAAATATATAGCAATTAAATGAAACATTTATTGAAACCTAATAAGTTTTTATTAAAAAAAATGTATTTCAATCGTCTTTTTATATAATAATAAATACATTTTTTTCAATGATAATTGCAGAAGAATTAACAAATATTATCTAACGGCAACTTTTACTGTAATTTCTCGCTTTTAAAGAACACAGTGCTGAATAATAAGTTGCCAGAAGCCAATTCGGCGCCAGCAAATTAATATTAGATGGAAGAATCAACAAATTTGTAGAGCGATATGTATAAATTGGTTGACGCAAACTAATACATTTGTGTTTCTGACACCGGAGTGAGTACTTGGAACGAACTATTTTTTTCAGTGCAAGAAGTTATTGCCGCAATTGTATTTTGATCGTTTTTATTACCTTATTTTTACTATTAAAATTGTAGACACCAAATGCCTGCGTTTCAATTGCAATGAAGTTATAGTAAATGGTATTTGAGTTAAATTTAGTTTTGACGAGGTAGACACGTTCAGTACAGTGGAGATGTCTGCCTTGAACTCAAAACGTAGTGTGTTTTATTTGTTTAATTCTTTTCACCGTACAAAAACTTACAATTATAAATGTATACTTCGTATGTTATAATTGTTTTAGATCAAATATTAAATTCCAACGTAACTGTCTCCATCTGTGGCAGCGAAGAACGGTTTATTAAATCAGAGTACCGTCAGGAATCGCGCAGGATGTTATTATCAAGAGCTAACAACCGTTTACGTGCATCGATGTTCTTCCTTCCTGCTTTCAACGATGTGTCACGCGAGATCTTTGGCTGGTCTTAGAGAAGACCGGGGCGAAATGGGAACGCTGTGGATGTGCTATTTGTTGAGTAAAAATAAAAGTTTAAATGTGTTTTTTCTCGGGGCTGAAATAAAAATTGCCTGGGGTAAGGGGATACCTTCGGATTTTCTTCCGATTTTTTAATATCGACAGTCTTACCTCTAGTGACACTTTTCATTCGAATATCGAATTATCGTAACGTCGATCACAGTCACAACTTTTTTTGAGGCATTAAGGTAGATCTAGCGATCCAGTTGAGTCGAATCACTGTCTCGAAAAAAGAAAGTTGTTCGAGCCTAAAAAAGCACATATTTCATGGTATTATTGGACTTTGGGGTGAAATTTATACCAAGCATACATTTCTCTTCGGCGTCAACGCACGGCTATTAAGGGCTATTAAGAAATATATAACCATAAATTAAGAAATATAAGCCATAAATTCGAACCGCTTGAACGATTTGCGTCAAATTTGAACTCAAACCTTGTTCAATGTGAAAAATGTGGGTGAAACAAATTTAAGCAAAATCTGAAAGAAATTTCTAATTTTTTTTTGTTCGTAACGGCATTTTCTTCTGGTTCATTCACCAAAATTGAAATTTATCGACATGTCGACAGTTCCTTTGACTAAATTCATAAATGATAATTGTTGAAGTCTTTGCAGACGTAAAAAAAAAATGGAAATTGCAGTAAAATTAGAACCACTCTTTCGACTCTCGCCAAATTTGATATACATCATGGTTTGTTAGTAATCCATTTACGTACAAAATTTTAATCCGATATCTCTTAATTTGCGAATGTTATAGTGTGAAAACAACTTTTTCTAATTTTTCAAAATACTGTAAAATACTAATAAATTAATAACTAACAAGGCAATTTGCGCATACACGCAGACACATGCAGATATTCCGTACAAATCACTTTTCTCGACGTTTTGGACCATTCTGAGTGTATTGACATGAAAATCTCGAAAAAAGAAATTTCACGAAAACATAGCTTCCTCTATGAGGAAGCAAAAAGAAACAAAAAAGGACTAACATTTTTAAATCACAATTATTTTTTTTGGTTTCAACATCCTGTACCTCCAAATTTTAATCACTTGCACAGTCTTCTCAACCAAAAAAAAGCCAAAAGAGCACCCATCGTTCTATATAATAGTGCATATCAGGAGATGCCCCCCCCCCCCCCGACCTTTAATTTCTCCGCTTCCACGAACTTAAAGAGAAGCCAGACCCAATTGGGGTAAATAATAAGCACGTTCTAAATAAACAAAAATCCTGGTATTTAGTCGTACGACAGTCGGTAACGATCGAGCTAAGATCAATGAAACGGTGTTGGCCTCGAGAACTCCAAGAGAAATTGCAGGCAACCGCTGCAAGCTGTCTGCCCCCGAGCTGGCTTTCTGCCAAGAATCGCGAGAAAGAAATATAAAAAAGGCACGGCGTGCCGGGATTCTACCGTGTCGACGTCAACGAGACTTGTACAGCGGAGAGTCGAGAGCATCGAGCAACTGTAAGAGTAGGCTCTTCGTCGTACAGCAGAGGTCTCGGAGCAGCTTTCTCTTTAGCGGCACGTATCGAACGCGAGTACGCTCGCGCGTCATTGTCACTACTATCACGAGTAGAATTTTCGCGGTAAGTGGCTTGTCAAATGGCCGTTCTTACCGAATGGAATTGTCTCTCGCCACGCGCGACCAACAAACATAGAAGAAATCTATTCAAAACGATTTTTCGACCTACATTTACGGAATCGGCACGAAATATTTTCAATTGTTCATGCCTTGCGAAAGGTACCGAAAAATATATAAAAAGGTTGCAATTAAGCGTTTCTTTTAATTGCTTCTTTTTAAGGTATATTTTCAGGCTACGAACTAGATAGACGCACTCGGCGATGCATACATCAGTGTTAAAATGTTTTTCTAGAGATCTTGATGTACGAAAAGTCGAATATAAGCTAAAAAATTACGAAACTGAGTGCCAATATTTAAAGGCCATAAAAAAAAAATTTTGAAATGTGCCACTAGATAATCGCAAAATGAAAAAATCTGGCTTCGAAAAAAATTAATTGCACGAACGTTTGTACCGTTTACGAAAAATATAGTGAAACGTATAACTGTCCATCTATAAAAATTGACGAAAATGACGAAAAGATGACGGCCAGTTTTTAAAGATAATTAAAAAAATTTTTTTTAAAAGTGCCACTTGGTATTCGCAAAACGCGAAAGTCTGTGAAGGGAAAAATTTATTGACCGCAGGGTTATATAGTTACAGCTGGCCAAAATGTGAAATTTGCGGATGGAGAAAATTTAAGGGTCATAATAAGCGATAAAAAAAAGTCGGAAAAATTCTCAAAAAATCTGTGATACATATGAAAATGTGTCAGTCACAGCTGATAGTGGATTATTTTCAGTATTTAGATCTTTAAATGTCTTTTCATATTTTTAAAAGTTTTTTCATACGTAAAAAGTTTAGAATTTTTTTTCGAGCAAAATTCCAAAAAAAGTAGAAGAAAATGTCAGCTCACTCTGAATATTCAGATTTTCAAATTCGGGCTAACAATATTTTCATTAAAAAAAATTATAACTAATTCAAAATCGAAACAAAAAAATCGGAAGCATATTTCGAGCTCTTTTTACAGTTAGGACAATAGATCCACAAATTGTGGGCGAAATTCGAAAACTCGAGGGTCCTATAGGTCGTATCGGTACGGAATGCCTCATATATAAATGTATCTACGAATAAAGATACTTTTACAGTCCTCCATGCAGAAAAATTTATTTTTCGCAAGCTGCCGCACTTTCCCGGCGTCGTATTGAAAAATTTCGTTCATAACTCAAGAGCTGAACAGAAAAGTATTTTGAACATGTTTTTGAGCCATATGACAAATATTTTTGAAGTATTCGCCAAAAATATTTACAATTTCAAGAAAATATTTTGCGAACACATTTCGAAAATAATGACGTGCTATGTGGAATCCGAGTGACTCGATATTCGTGTCGCCGATACGTCTCGGAAACTGGGTTACCTCCGGATATAATATACTTGTATATTTATGTTCTGAAAACTCGTTCCCGTGCGACTTTCGTACGTGTGCTCCGGTAACGGCTGACTGTCAGTATGTACCAGTCGAGCGGATAGTAACAGAGAAGATTCGTTTGTAGTACTTTGTTTGCCGTACACGGAACTTTCGGATCCATTTAAACCAGTTTCCCGAAGAGACGCCGTATTGCTTTCATCGCCGGAAATCTCCCTGCGATAGTTCGAGATATCACTCTTCAAATCAATTGGATTAGGATACGGGAACGTTAGGACCGGAAGCTTGAATTTTATAGAAACGTTGGGATTGAAATTTAAATTTTACAAATTGTTGTGGACCATCACAAATAGCGGAATACTTGTCAGACTGCAGAACTGTTACTTTCTTGGTAAACGTTTCCACAAGCAGTGCATTTCGATTTCAAGATGAGAAACGAAACTGTATATTTTATTTGCGGAAGGAGAAATCGTGTTTAACCGCAGTTAGCTAACATCCTATGAATTCTTCAAGCCTTCGTAGTGAATTTCCGGGATGTGGATTGCCATGATTCATACGTGGGTCCTATGAGTACAGATGAACAAAAAAAAAACCCCCGAAGGATCTGTTAGGGTCGAATTCCTACCGAGAATCGCAGGCCTCTTACGTCAATTTAAACAATCTCTAAGTGGACTCTTAAATTTCTTATAGATTCTCAACTTCTAGTTGATATTTTCGGCGGAATTTCCACTTGAAAAGTCAGTTTTCCAACTCGTCATCCCTGATTTTTCACTTGAATTCTCAAAGTTACGAACATGTTTTTTTTTTGGAATAAAATAAATTCCAAGATTTTAATCCCGATTGCCAGGATTTCCACGTGGATTCTGAGAGCTCTGTTGGAAAAACTTGGGTGGACTTCTCACTTTCCACCTTCGCAAAGGATTTCTACCTGAAATTCCAGACTTCCCATGTGTGTTACCAGTTGCATTTTCAATTTTTTTTAAACCACTGTAACTCGACAGCAGTTCAAGCATCTGATTCATAAAACTTGAATAGAATGTGTCGTCTTTTCATACTGAGTTTGGTGAGAATCCAACAGAGAGTTCATATTTCAGAGAATTTTTTTCATTTTTTTTTAAAGCTTTCTCTATGAGTAATCCATAATTGATTAACATACTGCCTCGCAGACGTACTTTTGTAAAAACTAAAAAATAATGAGGAAGCAATCTGCAAAGTTCTACTCTGCATCTTTTTCAATTTAACAAAAAACATAAAATTTAAATGTCTGATTATCCTTCATTATCCTGACATGAAAGCCTTGAAACATATATTTTTTATGAAAAAGAAGTTTCCTCTATGAGAAAGCAAAAAGGCAATAATTATAAAATTAGTTTAGAAATAATAAAAAAAAGAAAAGCTAAAAAAAGTTTTCCAATCTCGAAACGTGGATTTTTTTATGGATTCGACCTGGAATCCCACTCAGCTAGAGTTTTTTTGCAGAGTTGCCACCTGAAATTTTGAATGTCCAACCCGGACTCCTAGGTTTCCATACTAGATTTATGTACAGATATAATATATGTGGTTTTTACTACTCATTTAGTCTTTACTTCTAAGTAGTATGGAAACCTAGGAATTCGAGTTGTTACTACTTAGTAGAAAAAACTACATAAGCGCTTCTCTTTATTATTATTATTTTTTTTTTTTGCAACTATAATATTTTTCAAGAATCGCCTTCGCACACATTTTTAATACTAAAAGAATTCAATCGTACCTAGACTAAGAATTGGGACTCAACATGACCGTAGCCTGCCTATGCAATGGGCATAGGATGCACTATAATATATCATATCAATTGGTACAACTGACTATAATACTTTTTTTTAAACCGAAATGCTACTTTTTTACAAAAAAAAAGAGAACAAAACAGACGAAAAAAAGAAATGGAATATACGCAAGTAAGAAAGGCCGATGAAAAATCGTCCTTTCACTTATTGTTAGACTTTCGATAGGCTGAATATAGGTTTTTTCTTTTCTTTTTCAGCTGCAAGAAGGAGGGAAAGACAATTAATTAAAAACAAGAGTAGCAGAAGAAAAAGATGAATATTTAATCTTTGGTTGATATCGCGTCAGAAATTGGAGGAATAGAAGGTCCAACCGGCTCTGGAGTGAGTACCTACGGTACCTTCTCACTCCCGCGTAGGTAGTACGATACGTTTCCGAGGATTTCCAGGTCAACGTTTCCAAGCACGCTTATGTAGGTCTCTCGTTCCTTTTGGAGCTGCGTCACGATCGCAATTGCCGATTGAACATACATACATAATTAGGCGATTAAATAACGGTTATTAAATTAAAAGGTGAACAGGGCTACATTCTTGTTGCGATATGTGATTGTGTATAGACAATATATGTGTCAAATTGGTCTCTGTAATAGTTTCATCGGAACGCGACACAACAAAATTACGTATCAAAATTCTTGTTCGATTTTAGGTGCTGTTGAGCTGACCATTTGCAAAATTAACGGGACTGGAAACAGCCTCGGCAGCAGCTTCGACTCACGCATATACGCACGCCCTTGTCGATATTATTTTACGCGCCAATTCGCCTCAGTGTCATCCTATCTGTAAAGTGTATACGAGGCAATCTCTTTCAGTTGAGCCACTTTTTCTGATTTCGCATGAATCTTTGTTTTTCCCGCGGAACCTGGATTGCTCTCTCTCTCGGGTGGTTTAAAAAATTGAATTCATGAATACCTCTAAGTTTACGTAGCTTTTTTTTAAAGAAAAAAATTATAATCTTCAAATTTATCTATAAAAAAAAAAATAATAAGAACTGAGAAGCTGATATACAACTTGTATTGGGAGACAGTTTTTTTTCTATAACTGATCATTTTCGAAATACGTCGACTGAAAATAAAAAAACAATATTTTTTAACATGTTGGACAAAAAAATGTGCAAAAAAACACATCAGCTAATCTTAAGTAGTACTAAAATCTAGATAACTATAAGAAATATCTGAGAGTTTCAGAAAAAAAGTGACTGTATTGGCAAAGAATGCCGCATAGTATATCGATGAATTAATTAATAGAGCGTTGACTCTTTTGCTACCGGGTTCGTCAACACCTCCGCTGACTTCGGCGTGATGACGATTTCAACAGTCTCAGCCACGTTCGACTACAGTCGGCTCGTTTCAAAATCACATCATGAGAGAAAAAAAAAAGAGGTGAATCATTTGGAAAGTGCTTCGCATCGCGATTAATATATTTATATATTATTATTTTTTAAAGCGGGAGAGGACTGATTCACTCTGGAGAAATTGTGCGAATAGCTACGTGGAATTCACCCGGGGCTACTCCGAGATTCGCCACGAGCACAGCTTTCTCTGGTCAATAACCGACGAAGCGGAGCAAAATATCTCAGGTTGATCGTAATCGCGACCTCGGATTTTTCGTGAGGAACGTTCCCGCTCAAGAGTTGACGGACCGATATGATGAACATGTAGGAGACTTCCGAGTGCTGTAAATAATTATAGGGCGAATATACAGAGATCTGTATTTTTCACGTATGAGTCATTCCTCGTACTAATACTCTCAAAAAGTTCTCATAACATCAGGATAATTAAGAGATTAGGAGATTGGAGCGCTTAGGATTGGCCAAATGAGTACGAATTTTTTAAAGGCTTTTCTACAATTTTTGGAGATTTAAACGACTGTTCTAAAAAGTGGTTTGTGCAGCAACAATTGCTGTTAATATCTACACCAATTCGACCTGGGTCCTCGATTTTTTGTAATATTCCCCAAACTCTACGGAACATTCAAAAAATGTTCAATTTAAAAAAAAATTAATTACGATTTTTTTTATATAAAAGTATTGTTACCCCGAATTGCAAAATCTGAAAAACTACTCAAAAATCCTGTATCAGATATAAACATTAGCTTCAATTTTTTTTCGGAGTTCTTCTCGAAGAAAAAAAATCAAAAATCTTTTTTTACATATGAAAAGACATTTAAAGATATAAAAACTGAAAATAATTCACTGCCAGCTGTGGCCAGAAAATTTTCATATTTCGAGAATTTGCACTGACTCTGAATCTCGTCCTTTTCAAAAACATAACTTTCTTATGAGAAACCAGGCATAGAATTAATGAAAATAATATGAAATTTTTTAATTGGCCTTTTTCGTTCATTTTTATTTAACGTTGGTTTTTTGTTAGTATAAAAAACGACCAAAAAATTCGGAAAAGATTCTCAAAAAATCTGTAATTTAATTTTTATATCTTTTTATATTTTTAACATTTTTTTCATATTAAAAAGAAATGATTTTTTATTTTCGAGAATGGACACCAAAGAAAAACAGAATCAAATGCCAGTCCACTGAGAGTCTAGGCTTAAAAATGATTATATCTGATACGGGATTTTTGAGATCTTTTTTCAGACTTTTCAATTCGGAATAACAATATTTTCACATAAAAAATCTTAATTAATTTTTTTTTAATTGAAATATTTTGGAGTGTTCCGTAGAGTTGGGAGAATATCACAATAAATTGCGGCCGAAATCCGAGAGGACGAGAGACAGGCTCTAGTCGAATCGGTGTAGAATCCCACATATCAAGAGTCGCGGTAGCGACTAACTGAAATGTAATGGTCATGTAATGCATGTTACATAACATGGTAACATTGTTGAGTGGGAAATAATATCTTACATGTAAGTTACATGTAAGTTACACTTCTTACATTGGGTTACATTGATGTAACATTACCGTGTTGGAGCTTCTGTGACTGACGACATGTCTTTTACAGTACAGATTGAGCATCACAAGAGTTCAAGAATAAAAACGTAATTGTAGGTACTTTGTAAAACTAAAAAACATAAATTATATCTATTAAAGTGTCTAATTTCAGTCTAGCTTGAACGCGTAGTAGTATTGTATCGAGAGGGTCTTAGACATTTGGTAACGCTGTTTTTCGTGAACTACTTTTCTGGACGTTTCACACCATTTGGATTATTTTAACATGAAAATCTAAAAATGTTTTCATAAAAACAAAGCTGCCTCTATGAGGATGCGAATTTACACATACTTGTATCGGCACTTCAATATCCACGAGTCTGAGAATTATTAAGGAACACCACTGACATGGGTCTTTTAGTTTCCCATATATGAGGCATTCCATATCGATGCAGCCACCAAAAATAGAAATTCGGAAAAAATGTCTAAAAATCGGTTTCAATGTGATTCAGTGCTTCCAATAGATACACCAAATATAAAATAAAAATAAAAAATTATGCCGGAATTTAATTGTGTTCTCTAAAATCGTTAAAAGACATTATCGAAAATATTGGTCTGTACGCGAGAGATAATGAAACAATTGATACTGCCAATAACGAGTGCCCTGACATAGAAAAACGGATATTTATTTGAAAACAAACATTTCAAGCTTCTATAATTTATGAAGATTTGGAAATTCCGTAAAAAAAAACTACTCAAAATTCGACCACCATTTACAGAATTTGTGGCAATTTTTGCTCCCATGAAAAAAAAAAATGTCTTTGATTTTGACATAAAATGTGGCCTGCAATTACACAATTAATTCTGAATATATTTTTTTCTTGTGGGTCATGAAAAAAAGCACGGAAAATTTCGTTTTTTGAGAATTTTTTTAAGAATTTTTTTTTCATTTTTTTAGGTTGAATTGATATGGAATGCCTCATGTACCATCTAATGCAAAAGGCTTGAAGTGCAAGATAAAGGGAGAAATGTGGCAGTTTCACTTTGTTAAATTAACCGATGAACGTTAAATCGATCGAAACGAGAGATAAAATGCACCGAGGAATGTAGCGCGTCTACAAGTCACTGTGTGAAAGTTTTGCCAGTGATGATGAGAGACGGAGAAATAGAGCGACGAAGTCAGGGAAGAGACCATTAAGGAGGAACATCGAGTTCATTTGTCGCAACCAACACAACTTTACACTTGCCCCTTAAATTTCATGTAAAGAAACTTTCCGTTACGGATCTCTATCGAATCTCCCATGATTGTCCCGCGCGTGTTCTCCTCAAAGTTCTTTATCTTCCTGGTTTCGTTCTCGCTTTCACCGTGTTATAGTTGTATTATGTTGTACAACGGGAAAAGGGGAAATACGGAAATTTGTATTTACTAGAAAAGCTTGATAGATTTACCGTTAACGGTCACAGAGAAAAGCTACAATTTCTATTTATTGCCGCAATAATCCTTGCAGTAATTAACTAATCCAATTTGTATATCAAATGCCTAAAGCCAAGGCTGATCGATAGAAAGTTCACTGATCAAAAAAAAAATCTAATTTTGCCAATACATATCTAAAATTTGGAAATGAGTGAGATGCGAGGTAGAAGCCACCTTTCCACTGATCGTTAAACGACTAAATAAGAATCAGAGAAAATAAATTAAGATAAACTAACGTCATTAATTAATTGACATTAATTACCTTTATTCTGGTGGAAAATCTACATATTAATTTTTTATAAGTCACAGTAATATCTCTACTTTTTTTGACTGGCATGCGAAAAGACTGGCTCTCAAATGTTGTAACTTATATAAATGATTAAGATATAAGATAAGATCGGAGAGTTCTTACTTAATGTAGAAAACAAATTATAAGATTAGATTTACAGCACCAAAAATGATAATAATAACTCACGCCAATAAATCTACGTCCATATTTTTACGCAATTTCTTGAAATTCAGGCTTGTAACATTAATTCGATCTTGACAAATAAGAGCTCATTTTGTTTCTCGATATATACTTTAAAAAACTTCATCGCAAAACATTTGTGAAAATATTTATGTTTTTTCAAATTATAGCTAATTTTTAATGAAAAACAAACAAAACTGCGATACTTAATCAAACTTTTCTTCTCATTCAAAAATAAAACTAAGTCAATTAATCGATGAATACGAGAAGCACCTTTAAAAAAGAAATAACGCGAGCTATTACTATACCCAAGATTGAAGTAAAGTTATTAATTTGCCTTAAAACAGAAATGCGTAAAAATGCTCAAACTGAGTTATTTTTCTGTAAAATGATTGTTATATTTTTTCTACATTAACTATGAACTCGTTCAAGTTCACCTCAATACTAGTTTAGACTAGTTCTTTCACCTTTAAGGTATTCCGAGCACGTAGTCTTCAGAAATTAATAAATTTGTGTTATACTGCGTTTTGATCACGTAAGATCCTGTTGCAAAAAATTTGAGACACTGTTATACCGAGCTTTTGATGAATAATTGTCACGCAAAAAAATAAAATATCAGTACAGACTCATAATATGGAAAAAGCCCAAGTCAGAATTTTAAAACTCCAGATTTCTCATGTTAATCATCTTGAGATCTGAAACATAAAATAGCTAAAAGATTCACCGAAATTCAGAGAGGAATTATCGCACTTAAAAAACGGACCTTACCGAAGTCTTTCCCACATTTCCGTTTGTTATACGTGGGAAAATGCTAGGATATTTGTATACATCGTATATCTATGTATATTCGTTTGCTAGAAATATTGTATCATAGTATTATATTTATTATTAACCATATTTTATTATTTGTTAAAAGCCCAATCCACTATTAGTGGTCTCTCCCTTTCTGTTTGTATTTGAATTTATCGCAGCAGAACCGCGCGTCCTACGCGCTCGCCAATCGCGTATCAGAATCAGTTACATAAAAGCACATAATTCGCCACCTTGCGGCATTATCTAGCAAGCTTGTGGCGCTCCGAGCTACTATCGAAGAAACTGCTTCGGTATAGAGGATCTACGCATACTGATACGAGCGACAGCGACAAGCGACAGCACTCACTCTTGCTTTTTATCGTCACCGCGACGTGTCGTTTGTAGTTCGACACAGCTGAACTATGAGCGACAGAGCGAATATGTCACTAGAAATATTTCGGTATTTCGCTGTATTTGCTCATATCAAAGATGAAAGGGCTGTACTTACGAGTACATAATTTCTAGATTGTCTATCGTCGGTAAGAAGATCTCAAGTTTATCTGCCGAAGGTAATTCAGTTTTCTTCTTCACTGACATAAAAGTTCTGAGAATTTTTGTGTTGAAGTTTTGGGATATTGATGCGAATCTACGATATTCTTCTAAAACAAATTGTCCGTAATTTCTTATAACTTTTTAGGAATTTGACGACTTTTACAGCGATTAGAATTATTACAGCATTTTTCATTTTTTATCAATAAAATATTATACAAAAAATTTTCAATTGTGGGTGAAAAAGAAATTTTTTATCTTTGATAATAATATTGCAACAAAAACGAGAAAAGTTTTCTTGGATCTGTTGTTAGAGTTGATACCGTGGCTCTGGAGATATTAGTTCACAATTTCTCTACTTTATAGACATATATATGAAACTTCTTTATTTTAGGTGGCGAAAGTGTCAAAAGACAAAAGATCCCGGGCTGTGGCGATATTTTTTCACGATTATTTTTAATTGTTAAAAGATCGTCCATTCTGATTGCTTCCTAAATGTGCGAATTGGTGAAGCAATTAGAGTGGACAAAAATGTACTATTCCAAATAGTTAGAGATTATCCTATATAGGAAAGTCGATAACGTCGGAATCTTTGGCAACGTTGATTCACAATCAAACCGGAGTTACGATTTGCCAAATTTCCATCACAATACAATGGTCCCCAATAGACGAAACGTAAACAGTACAGAAAAAATCACACTGTTGGGATATTCGAAGAAATTTCAACACTAGAGAAAAAAAAAATTTTCAACTTTTTTCACTACAATCACACGAGCTAAAAAAAAGTTGTTCTCTCGAATGTCGAAACGAAATTTTTTAGTGCGATGTCAGGATAGTGCGGCTTTTGCAAGCGACATAGCTAACGAAAAGTGCACATTTTTTGCCAGGAGGACTGTAAAACAATTTTTAATACTTTCAAGGCTACGGAAAATATTTATCGCCTGGCTATTGGTTTTCTATTCATAATTTGTACGTACACGTTGTTGATTTGCGGGATAAGGGTTTGTGCCACGTGATTGCCTTCACACAAAAGTGGCCAATTAATAATTGTTAACCAAGAAGCGTCGGTTGTTAACTGGAAAAATCGTTACTTCTTGGTAAGACTTCGTACAAGCAAAAAAACACTTACCACATAACTTTTATTTCGGAGAGCACATTTTCGATTTCTATAAATAGATGATTTAAATGAGGTGATTTACCATCGTTGTTAATATTGTAATTATGTTCCCTTCTGTTTTGTCATGACAGTGATAAAAGATTAAAATATTAATTATTATATTTATTAAATAATTAACAATAATTAAGTACCCTTATACTTAAGCCAAAGTGAAGTAAGTTCATGGAATTGAAAAAAAAAACCTAAGCCATTCATATGAATTTCCATTTTACAATATTTTGACATTCGATAAGAAAATGTAACTCGTAAAACAGTAAAACCGTTGCGTCGCAGTATCCGTTAATAATATGTTAAAGTTATCCGGGAAATCTACCTCACAGAAGTGGCTACACCATCGACCGAACCGTAACGTTCTCTTGATGACTGTAAAACGTAACACTTCTTGTCAGGGCTTTGAAAAAGCAACATCAGCAGTTATATATAAATACTTATTTGGATGTTACCATCTGAAACCCTCTTAATCCATGATCAGTCATGCAGTGGTTCAGTGTTGTACTTGCAATTTCAATTAGCCCCCTTTTAATCGTGTCCACTGACAAAAGTGTAATAATTACCGAAATTACAAGAGAATCATGGTTATCGATGGAAAACTTCACCTCGTTGCTGAAAGTGTCGTTTGATACATCAATCTGCTGCAATGTTTTTATTCCAAGTAAGTCTACCTATGATAATCTGATGTTTTTATTAAATAGAAAGAGATTTTAATTTTCGTGATTTGTATTATCAGGTGATACTTTTGCGATTGAGAATTTTTTTAATGAGTTTGTAAGACTGTATCCGTACGAGTATACGTTGAACGTCAGAACTTACGCTTGTTCAGGATATTTAATTATTTACACATCTACGGAAGATCTAATAAATGCCATGATTACGTGAGTAGATTAATGAACTTAATAAACAGTGTGAATACATTTTTTGCTTCCTCATAGGGGAAAGCTTTGTTTTAATGAAATTGTTTTGTTTTGGTTTCTTTGTCAGCATACTTAGAATCACCTAAAACGTCGAGAAAAATGGTCTAAGAAAAATGTCTGTATGTTTGTATGCGTGTGTGTGTTTCGACGAAAATTTCGACGAAATCGGTAAACTGGTTCAACCGCATAAACAAAAATATTGTAAAAATAATGAAATAATTCCTAATGCACTTTAATCTCAAGATAAACTCCCTCGAATTCAGTTTTTAATATATTATAAATGTTATAAATATAGTCAAGAGGCGTATCACAAGGGAAGTATGTGATTATAAAAACCCTTTGGATTTTCTTTAAAATGATACGCCACCCGACTATATTTATAACATTTATAATATTAAAAACTGCATTCGAGGGAGTTCATCTTGAGATTAAAGTGTATTGGGAATTATTTCATTATTTTTTCAATATTTTTGTTCATGTGAGTCATTTTTTTCAATATATATTTTTATTAACGAGAGTTTGGTTAAGTTTGGTTAAGTAATTTTTAAATGTTTTCGAGAACATTGGCTTCAAAGAAGTCGCTCAACAGGTGATCGCCGTGAAACGCATAACTCCCGTCTTTTTGCGGGGGGGGGGGGTCTCGAGTTAAAACCCGAATATGCTATAACTTGAGAACGGTTTGGACGATCTGGCTGAAATTTGGCATGCTATTAGAAAAGGTGTTGCTGTCCTTTAATCGTAGCAAATTTAATTGCGATTGCTTTTGTCGTCAAAATGTGATTAGGGTTTGATTCCAATTTTTAATATCAAAGAATCGGATTGAAATTTTGTGTAAGAGAAAACCTACGACGAAGGTTGGTCGATGTTGCATTTGGACGGAATCGATAAAGTGATTTCAAAGTAATGCCATTTCTTTTTTAATTATAAATTATTTCCGTTTAACTCTCATAACTCAAGAACAACTCGATTTATCGAGCTAATATTTAAACTTCAAGTAGAGCTGCTCGATTAACGTGTTGAATTTTTTCTAATTTATTTAGAGTTCCGACGACTATTGCATCCATTCAATTACTACTTATAGTTAACGACAATGTCGAAGAGTCTTCGAGCCAGTTTAACATCTCATTATATCGTAATGCGAACGTTAATATCGCTGCGCGTAACGGTTTATGGTGTCTTTCGGAAAATTTCCTCGAACCAAGAACATTCAAGGAGATATCTGGGTGAGGGAATAACTTTTGTAGCACAAAATTCAACCTAACCGTTGCTTGTAAGATGTACTTCGTCATATATGAAGAGGTAGTATCCAAACTAAACTTTTACTTTTCCTTTTGTAGGTTTCGTGAAATGTCTCGTAAGCGAGGATTTGTGAACTTTCAAGGACGAGAATTGACCGCCGTGACATTTTATATCCCTCCGTTCTGCTACCTACGTTCAACAGTTAACCTAACTCACAAGGGAGTCGAAACAACATTTTTTATCGAAGACAATGGTAAATAAACATATTTGAAGCTTATAATTAACATCTGTAGCAATGAACGATTGTCATATTTCTTGCTATTATATTTTCAGAATCCGTACTTGATGGAATTGAGATACAAATATTTTTGATGTTGGCCAGTCGATTAAATTTTACGTGGAAGATCAGACAGGGTGATCTTATTACCTGGTTCGGGAACTGCAGCATTCTTTGTTACATTTAAGACTTGTTTTTTCTTAAAATGCTAATAAGTAATCTTATTTAACCGCTAAACTCTAAAATGCAGGTATGGTAATATTAATGGAAGCACCTGGAATGGCGGCATAATTGGTCAAATTCTACAAAATGAAGTTGACATCGCATTCGCGGATATATGGCTTGTATGGGATAGTTACATATTTTCGAATTTGACACAACCATGGAATCAAGGTTATCTAAAGTTCTTGGTACCAAAACCACGACTATCCAAAAACTTTTTAGCTCTAATTACGCCACTTTCCAAAGAAGTTTGGGCTGCTATTTTCACAATGCTAGTGGTTCAGAGTATCTACGTCTTCACGAGGGCTTGGGTCGATCCACGAATTCCAACTAGTAATCACTCTTAATTAAATAATTAATCTTTTTCAGCTCGAATTCGTAGAAAAAAACCACGAGTAAATATATAAATTTAAACGCCTTTTTTGGTCTTCTGGCGGATAAGTTTCACTTTTTTTATATTGGAATACGCTACAAGGAAATCAGAAGCTATGTCGGTTTGGTATCGGCATCACGTCGATAATACACATTTGTACTTTACCCGGCGTAGACCATTTAATAAGTTACTTGCCGTCGATAATGCAAATATATATCTTACTGACTGCAGATACTAAAGAACCTAAATAAATTTACCTGCGGGGGGGGTAATGTATTTAGCATGATTTTATAGACACAATAACTTCCCAGGATTGCGAAATTTTGTCGTAACATTCACGGAATTGATGGGACAACTGTTGGGTGTATGGAGTCCAGTTGTCGTAAAGGGACTTCGGTTCCAGTTTTATCTTTGGCACTTGATTGGTATTCTTCTAGTGTGTGCGTATTCCAGCAACCTAGCGGCTAGATTGGCGACTACAGTTTACGAGAATAAGTGAGTTGCTTCCCTCATATTTAATCGAAAGTTATTTTGTATTCGGAAATACAAAAGTTGCCGTTAAACTTTGGATATCCTTTGACTCTGTTCATCGCCAAAGAAATACTTACTTGTCCTATACCTGATATCTCGGGAGCCAAAGAGCGAAACCTGATGGGACAAATTTTATTTCAATCACGTTACGAAACGACTAGTCGGCCATGGCGTTTTCAACAGCATTGCGTTATCATAAATTTGTATTTTCGTCAATATTTAATCGACGATATTAAATAAATATAAACAATTTACCCAATCATATCTTCATGAATCGGTTTCTTAATGCGGTTTGTTTAGTAGATGAATCGAATCTACCGATTTACATTTTTTATAGAAAACCCTGTTGTGATCCTCTGATTTACAAAATCTTAACAAAGGAAAATTGGATGAATTCGATACATGGGAAATTATTTAATATTGTTACTGGGTATTCGTTGATGAACCATTAGAAGATAACTAATTTTAAGTTTAGCATATATAAACCTGATATTTCATTTGTTATTTTTTTCGGTATTGCAGGATTGATACTTTTCGAGACTTCGTAGAATCGAACTTAACTTGGGGCATTCCGGAAACCTTATCTGATTTCGATGTTCTCTTTGAAGGTTCTGTTAGTACTAAAATGTTTACTTACAGAATTAACATGACTACCGATAAGTTTTTTTCCATAAATAATATACTGATTGAAGGATCCATATCTCAACCAACTTCCAGAACTATTTGTATACGAGGGAAGCGTTGCTGATAGACACACAAATATATTAAAGGGGAATTATGCAATTCTTGGTAATGTCATTGATGCGTTCTACATCCCGACCAATTATATCAACGATGAAGATTTAAAAGTTAATTATATTTAAAAGCACTTTTGATAAGCGATAAACAATGTATGTAAAATGTTAAGTTGAGTTACCTTTTTCATTTATCTTTTTTATTTGTTTAATTTATTTATAAGTAAGATGCTGACATTGCGCCATATTGGCCATAGAATTCCAATGTGTCTGTGAGTATCTGTGAGTGTCTGTGAGTGTCTGTGAGTATCTGTGAGCGTCCATGAGTATCCATGGAAACACAACCCCCTTTATTATATTGTAGTTAATTTACTTACTAATAAGTCGAATTGTGGTGAAGGGTTACAGAGTTATGAATGAAGCCATCGCTTCCTTCTTTATATCATTCTGCGTTCAACCTTGGCTTGTGGGGCCTTTCGACAAGGTACGACCCAACGGCCATCATTAGTTCTAATTCGAAATACACTGTTAATAATCTAGCGCGTTAAAGACAATTGGTGTGAACTTTTGACCAGTTTTGACTCATTTGGTGTTGCTAGTAATACTGTTTACAATATGAAATTCACGCAAGTGTTAAAAATGCTTCCAGATCAACACCTTTAAAGCGGTTACATCCGGTATAAATAAATAAAATTCAATAAATTGTTACCAGACAATGCAGAATTATGGCCCGAATATAATCTATAAATATCAGTGAATTTCATTCATCTATTTTCAAGTAAAATGCGTCATAAGTTTTGAAGTTATAACGTTAATTGACACCGGCTGTTGAACATCGGCCATTGACTTTATAAACAGCTTGATTTTTTTATATCACCGAATTGTTAAGAGTGTGCAATATTATTAATCGAGTGAGAATTTAACGATTTTGTTGCAGGTGTTGTTTCAACTACGAGAATCTGGCGTGGTGCAATATCACATTGATCATGTACTTCACCGGCGCACAACGAGTGCAGTTCGTGAAGTTATGATTGAAGATGATAAGGAGGGTCCTCAAGTGCTCACACTAACATCACTGGGACTTGGATTTACTATTCTCATATTAGGCCTAACTCTATCTACTTTCACATTTTTCCTCGAGCTTAAATTCTTCATAAAAAAAAAGAAATAACAATTTCAAGCTACTGGTAGGAGAAATAATAAAAATCGAGAATCGAGGCGTATCGGAGAACTCAAGAAAAAAGTGAAGATTCGTTTTTCGGGTTATTAAAACATCGAAAATATTGTTTCATACAATCATGGAACGAATATGGAAACATATAAGGAAGTAAAAGTCGAAAACTTCTGTAAATAATACACAGCTAATAATAAAATATATTTATTAGAGTAACCGCACGTACAAATCCATCAGGCTTTTAAGACATCGGAAATCATTTAAATCAAAGAAATATCGCAAGTGAAATGTGATACTCAATATTCAAAATGTTTCTTATATTTCATTTGAATTAAATTTGTAACTCACAATTTTTTTTTAAATTGAACATGACAGAAACGTAATTACAGTGATGCTTATTTATGAGCGGCTACGGTGCGATAAATTCCCAGGGTTTTAGGTAAAAGAAGTAGAAAGTTTCCGTATTTGACATTTCGGTCGAAATTTTCGACCACCGATGTATAAACTACGTCAACACGGACGAGCAAATGACCGATATTCTTACTGAGTCACTTCACAAAACGAGGTCGGATTATCTTCGATGAAAAGTATTTTTAACCAGGGAGGATGGAACTTTCAACATCTCAGCCCATATTAGGGGGTGTAAACCTTAAGATTACAGTTGGGTTGACATGTCGGGAGAGCGCGTAAGTCGTGGATATTTTTTCGCTGTAAATTAATGCTGAATGAATGCGAATAATTAAGTAAGCTAGCGGAAATGGTTAGTTAGAACCATATTTAACTATGAGTCAATAGTTATTGTAACCATATGACATGCTATTTTGCAAATTATGTAATCGTAGTTGTCAGAATCTATCGAGCTCATTCATGTAACTGGCACGGTGTTATTTTAAAAATGGCACATGTAACATTTATGTAGTAACAGGTGATGAAATTAATGTTTCATAAAAAACAGTGAGCATAGTTGATGAAACTAGTAAAACTAATGAACGTGACAACAACAAAAAGTTGCAACAGCTATTAAAAAGGGGTTATCAAAAAAACTTTTTTGAAAAATACAAATGCATTCCTCCTTTTTTCGGATACATTGTGACTTCATGAATTAATTAACGCTTTTATACAAAGAAGCATAAAAATAATTAGATCAGCGTATTTTTATTTTTGATATAAAAACGTTTTATAACAACTCATAAAAATTATAAATTTGCACGACACTTTCTCTATGATATTCTCTTAAAAAATGAATGAAAAAGATGAACACGGACAGCCATTTCCTGGAAGTCTTTTTTTGAAACCAGCTTTTGCGGAATCCGCGATATTTATCCGTCCCTCTTATCTGGAATATAAACAACAAATTTCGTTAAACTAGATTAACAAAACGAACATTTCAATTTTACAGCAATCATGATTAATGTATACGCGAAAATCGGACCTTCCCGACGTCGGACAGAAGAATTTCGTTCATCACTCGAGAGAAAAACTTTTTTTCAGCTCGTGTGATTGTAGAACTCGCCTTCGGCTCATAAGAGCTACAAATCCACACATGCAAAAAAAAATTTCTCCCTAATGTTGTATCGTTATATATACTAATTTCTTACATAGATTTACGACACTGTCCATTCGATCTTTTTCGGGTGGGCAAGGAGTCCTGATAATATTTGGAGTTGTAAGATTAATACTTATATTCCGGAATCAGTGGTAAAACAATTATCTCCGAAACATCACCATTATTTTGTTCTTTTAGTTTACAATGTATACGTGTATCGGTGACACTGAACACAATGATCACGATTGCGGCCTAACGATAAAAAAGTAGTGTTATCTATTGTGCATTTTCATGTTGCTCGTGTGTAATGTTGTGTAATTTTGTCACGTGATATATTTTAAAGTAAAAATCGTCAGTAAAGTGCGACTTAAGATAACTATTGAGATTACGACACGCTTCGAATTCTGCATTTATTTTATAACTCCCGTCCGTGCGTTTATCGATCGACCTTCGCGATTTGCCCATTTAATTACCACACTGGTGCTAAGATTGATGAGTCTTACCAGTTTCGCGATTGCGAGCTCCTTACTATTTATAACTCGTTAGGCAGTATTTGCTATACAATTAAAGAACCTTGGAAATGCAATTAAGATCTGAAAATTTGCTTAGGCATGACATGAAAAATTGTCTCGATTCCTCCAGGATTCCACTTTAGTCTGCCTCTAATTTCAAAATTTCATCGCGGTCGTCATAACTGTTTTTAATCATTGGAGAATTTTATTTTAAATCATACTGAAGACATAGAAATATTTTTAAAATATTTTTTACAAGACTATTTCATGACAAATATATAAAATGTTTTTATACTGAACCATTCTGCCAATTGATTACGTTAATTTTTTGTCGCATTTTAAATTTGAATTTGAAGCTTCAATATTTTTTACGAATATTGATGAGTGAAAACAATTTTTTTCAGATTTATTTTCTATGTACGAAAGTTTGAGCTTTTTAAAATAAATATTAATTTTTTGCGCAAGAGGTCTGTTTACTTTTGAAACATTCGTTTGTACGAATTTTTATTTTTTTTAAATGTGTTATCATGCAGTTAAACAAAATTTCATATTTTTTCTAGAAATAACGAAGAATGCATCTAGCATTTCCGTTTTAACGTGGAAAAATATAAAAATTGAATTTGGAGCAAATCAATTGAGTGATTCATATTTTGTCTTTTTTACCATTTTAGAAAAAAATATTTTCGCACTATAACTTTTTGAAATAGTGTAGTGTTTTATAAGATTCCAAAACTTTGAGAATTTTCATATGTAGTATTGAAATTTTTAATTACACATCTATATTAAGTTTAAAATACCAGTTTATGAATAAAAACTTTCAGTTTTCTACTTAAAATTTCTACTAGATTGGTTTAACAGTATAGAGGAAAAATCGTTTTAATTCTTACATAGGTAGACGACAAATTCCATTACTGTCCCATCTTTTTCCAGGTGGGCAAGGTGCGGTAATAATTCTTGGGGTAGTCGGTGGGTCATTGGTAAACATCACCGGATCCTGTGGTGAAAATACCTTCTGTGGCAAATTTTGTGCTATTGGTTGGCAATATACACGTGTATCTGTGGTACCAAATATAATGACCAACAGTGCAGTAATGATAAAAAAATATTCTTGACCTCCGTGCATCTTCATGCTCCTCGTGTTCGATCGCGAAATACTTTTCATTACAAATTCGATCGCGAAATACTTTTCATTAAAAATTCGATCGCGAAATACTTTTCAATAAAAAATCAACCGTGGTGAGAGAAACTTTGAATCACGCGCGTCAGGTAGCTTTTCTGACTGAGACACGCTTCTAGTTTTACAATTATTTTATACATTCCATCCGCCGGTCACCGAGCGGTCTTTGCGATTGAATAATTTAGCCACCACCAATGTTAAAATTTACCAGTTCCACGATTGCGATCTCTTCGCTATCTGTAACCGGTATGTTTATCCGGTTGGACTTGTTCCGTAATGTTTACTATGTAATTAATAATTCGTCGAAATGCAATTAAGATCAGAGAATCCCGTACACTTGTGATACAGTGACCTTCCTGAATGCCGCTAGAATTGCAGATTGATCCACCTGTAATCATGAAATTCCATCACGTTCTTTATAATTATTTCTAGACATTTTTAAATGATATTGAACCGTTATAAATATGCTTTACACCGCTATTTCATAGGAGCAGAAATACAGCATTATATCAAATATTTTTTTAACAAAAATTAGTATATGATTTAGTGTTAATATTAAATATAAAGTTTGACCTCTTAATGAATTTGGACATGACTGAAACATCAAAAGTAGTCGTGTGTTTGTCTACGAATAAATACAAGTATTTAATTTCTTTGGGATTTTACATAATGTGAAATGAGAATATTCATGAAAAAAGTTGTTTCATTCATAAATACAGGCATACTAATATAATGTTATGTAAAATCAGGTTTTTCCGCGATTCCGGTGAAGCGAATTAAAATTCTGGAGAGTTCCATGGACATTTCTTCTCAGTACCAGAGATTCTCTTTCTGTACTAGCAAGCATGTATATATAAAATACGCCTCTGGTCTGGACTTTTTGTTGTTGTTATAAATGTTAGTGTTAATTGTAACGCTTTTTACGGTGCAAAATCCTTCCTATGGGAAAAAGATATGTGCAAGGTATATGCAGAAATATATCTAAAATATACCCGGTATATTTTCAACCAAAAATGCGATATTCATAATATATTTTTCCGATATACAAACAAATATATATCGGCGCATTTTAAAAAATTTAAATTTTCGAAAATATTTTTGTAAATTTGACTTAATTATGATTTTTCAAAATTAAAGTATCTTTATCCAGAATTGCAAAATTTGAGAAAAGTCTCAAGAATCCTAAGTCAAATAGCAACATTTGTAGACTTAGAACCAGAGTGGGTTGGCGGCAGCGCTAATTTTTTTCAAACAATTTCCGGTTTTTTAAAAATAGTAGACAGTTTAGTACACTGTGGACTGTTGTTGGAACATCTGTATATAAATCACCGGATTTTTTCAGAATTTTCAGAAGCTATTTCTTTTGGTTTTTTTTAACAAAATCACTTCCGAAAATTCTGAAAAAGGTTCTCAAAAATCGTGTGTCATAAAAAAAAGGTTGAAGCAGCAGCCAATAGTGGACTGCCTTTATTTACTCATTTTATTCAATTTCTTTTGGGAAAAAGTTTGAAAATAAATAAAAGCAAACGCCGGCTCACTCTGGGCCTATGCTTAACCTTTTTTTAAATATTTGGCGCAGAATTTGTGAGATTTATTTTCAGATTTTTCAATTCTGTCTAAAATAATATGTCAGTTTTGAAAAATCACAACTAAGTGAAATTTAGAAGAAAAAGATCTTTAAAAAATGTGAGTGCTTTTTCGAGTTGGAACAATAATATAAAAAATGATAAACAGTAGATTGGATATCACTAAATTTGATTAAAGCTACTATTAATATAAATTTGTTAATTTAATTTAATCTCCGTTCATCCTTTGTGTTTAGAACCATGCTGCATCTTCGGAGTCTTTAGATGAGATGAGTATTATCAGAGATGAGTAGACATCTGTGGTATTATTACTGACTTAACACACACGCATTTAGCGCATCTTCTTCAAGAAATTGGATTTGGCGTATAGACAATGGCGTACAAAACGTAAACAACAACTTAACTGAGCGTAAGGTGAGTGATTGAACGAGACGCTGTGATTGGTCGGCGTACGTTACGCGACGCACAAATTACGCTCCATGTGTCGGCACCTTCAACGCAGAGATGAGAAGACTCATGTCGGGTTTCCATACGCGCCACAACGACGAACGACACGTGTCAAAGAAAAATACAATAATATCTTATCAGTATCCAACATCCAACATGAGACCGGTCAATGTTTTTAAAATGTAAAGTCGTATACGAGAATCCTTAGGGTAGATTGGAGAATTGGGCCTCGGGCTATAGTTGCGCACGTTACGCGGGACTTTGCAGTTTGCGTACCTCGTAACTTGCGCAGCCAATCGCGAATTCCGTAATTCCGTTTTGCTATCTATCGGAAAACTAATGACGATTTGTGATTGGTTCCAGGGAGTTACGCAGTATTCAACAACGCTCCATGTGGCGCCACCCTGGCGGAGTTCACGCCTAGCAGGGGGCGGGGGGGTGATTCAGTAACTTAGGTCGGGTGACTCGCAACTTGCCCCAACCAATCATGCTTCAGAATTAGTTTCCTGAAACGGAATGCTGGGATCGTGATTGGCAGTCGCCAGTTGCGAATCACTCACTTGAGTTAGTGAATCAGCCTCCAGGGATGTCATCTCAGCGCGTAGTATTACCAGAGATTGGTAGTATACTACTAATATATAGTTACACCAGAGCTGGTTACACTACTAATCTTCTCATCTCTGCTACTAATCTCTGGTATTACGATATATACTCGACCAATCAAAATCGTAAGACTGGTTCGGCGGATCTCCGCTCAGGTGGCACATCGACGCCAGAATAAAAGAGAGACAAGCGAAAATTCGGTTCACTGACAATCTCTCGAAGTACTCATCTCCGCAGAGCTCATCTCTGTGCAGAATACCAGACCGTGGTGCAGACACAGTGTCGTCGCCTGTGTTTCTTGCTGAAATAGCAATCCATGTCAGAGATGAAGTTACCCACATGCGTGCCCACATGTTACCAGAGATGATGATGATGTTAGCTATCAAAGTGACGCCGTGACGCGACGGGGATGAAAGCACGAGCTGAGTCGCAATTGATAGAAAGAGATAGAAACATAGTCGTAGGGCTCGCGGACTCGTAATTCGTAGCGTGTGCGCGCGTGTGGCGCCCTGGCGGTGTTCTCGGGTGCCTCGCACCGCGGCTGTCGGCCATATTTTCTCTCGTGGTCGCTCGGGTGTCTCGCCTACGTGTGTAAGAGAGCTCTCTGTTCACCGAAAGCTACGGAAAAATTGGTGATGCTACGAGCGACTCAAGCGGTTTTAAACGTGTAATTAATCAAACAAGTGGGGAAAAAAAGTGCGGACTATGGCTAAACGAAGCAACAATTCATTAGGCAGACGCGCGTACGGCGGGAAGCCCTACGACGCAAACAACGTGAGTACCTTTTTCCTGGCATTGGAAGACTGAGACCTACCGCGATAGAAACCCCCCCGACGGACGTCCTTCTTGCTCCCGCTAAACCGACCAATACACCTTGCACTCTTACTCACGTCTTAAGAGCACACCTTGTACTTTATTCTCTCCGCGCGTATCTTCTTTCTTAACGGTTTCTTCTCGAACACACGCGCGCGCGCGCGCTCTTGCTCGCTCGCCCGCCTTTCCCAAAATAGATAACTCAGTAATAACGGCGTACTCGAGGTGATACTCCGATACCCTCGATACGACAGCTATAGATAATTCTCACCTCACCTGTTTTATCCAATCCGCTATTTTTGCATACCCATTTGACAACCTGTGTCAGGCTCTCTTACTCTTAACATCACACACTCAAGCTTTTTCTCATGTGTCATATACATCCTACAAATATTCCTCAGAAAAGATATGGAGGTGACCGAGTACTCGATATCCATTGCATTTGATCTTTTCAGTCATTTGTCAAAAAGATGGCTACCAAGGTTGGGGATTTCATGCCACAAAGATCGTGGATAAGCAAGTGGTTCAACTCGTCCGAGGACAATGGAGAGACCAATGATAATGAGAATCCAGAGGAAGGCGATACAGAAGAGGAGGTACAACCACCAGCGACCAAGCGGCCAAGGATTCGAATGGACGTTACACATCCTCCAGGCACATTCTCGATACGCAGTAGAGGCAGTGAATCGACTAACGATAATCATTCAAGGAAGGATCCTTTCTCGCATGTCAACGATACTGTGAGAGAAATAGCTTTGATCCTTTCGAGTTGTGACTATAGGCAGGGTTATAGAGCTGCTGGAGTATTTATATTTGTTTATCTTGGAATCTGGGTCAATATCAGATTCTTCTGTTAACACCACAGCTCTGTGTTGGTTCGGTTTTTTTTATAAGAATTAATTATTTACTAGTTTTGTACCACATGTTATTTTATCTTAAAAATTACATGGCAGATTTTTAAATTTAAACAGATCACTCATCATGGACCTTACAGTCTCTGATCAGATTCTAACTCCTGGATATGATAGATCCAGTGATCTGATTCAAGTGAACTCATTTCAGAGTTTCAATCATAATTTTGCTTCCTCATAGAGGAAACTTTGTTTTCGTCAAATTTATTTGTCCCTTTTTTTTTTGTTTTATTTTTTAGAGTCTCATGTCTGACCATTCAAAATGGTCTGAGACATTGAGGAAAGTGGATCAAAAAAATGTCTTGTGTATGTGTGTGTATGTGATATGAAAGGCCTAAAATTCATATTATCATAACTTGTTAACTATTTGACAGAATCACCTTAAATTTTAATGCCAGGTACTGACCAATCTTCACTTGGTATAAATTTTCTAAGAATCTAAAAATTTACATTTTGTTTTAATTCATGTAAAATCTTAACAAATCAACTGAAATTTTCTGGAGATGAAAAATAACATTCATCGCTGTTACATACGGAATTTGGTAATGATCGGTAAATCGGTTCCAATTTTACATAATTTTTGAATGAAACAAAAAAATTATCGTTTTTTCTCTGACTTTCGAAAAAATTAAGCAAGTAAACCAAAATTTTGTACATTATCAAAATGTGATGCAAGTGTGTTTGTAACAGTGTTTCGTAGAAGTTTGCAATCTAATTTTTTGTTTTGCGTTATACGTTTTTCATTTCTAATGCTTGTAAGTACCAATATTTCATTGCGTATATTTCACGAACAGCAAAATTTTCATGAAAACAAAACTTCCCTTAACAGGAAGCAAAAATTGGTAAAACATAAACAGTAAACTCAAAAAAAGTACTAAATTTTATGAGCTTGAGTATACTTATTCATGAGATAATACTATTATTGTTATTTTTGTTAATCTGTGATATATCGGCAGCTCTAAACTGAATCATAACTTTCAAAAAGTAAAAATTCTAGTTTCTTAACATAATCTTATTGTTATTTTTTGAGAATAGCATAATTTTTGTTGTCTTGGAATGACTTTCTTTATTTTAGAAATATTATTTTATTTTATTTTAAAAGTGCAGAAACTTGAAACTCTTCTATAGATTCCCCTTAAAAAAATGTTAATTATTTGCCACCAAAAAGTTAATACGATATTGTACTTATCTGTTACAGGGTGAAGACTTTCTGGAACCTCCCGTGGCTGGGCCTAGCGGAGTGCGGAGTTTCGTTGCCTCCACACCAGCAGTACCGATTGACGCGAGAAACTCAAATTCTCAGAGATCAGAACTAAATTCCCTGATTCCATCGCGAAACAATAGGGCAAGCAACGGAGCGGACGATAATTCAGAATCCAGCGAGAGCACCAGTGGCTGCAGTTCCCTCATTCCACAGACAAACCGCCAGGAGGCACCATCAAATTCAACATACACCTCGAATTTGGCCAGCAGAAAGAGAATGATAGACGAAAAAATGTCGTTCAGTAAGTAAAACTTTTTCGATTAACGCTGTGAAACATACAGCAATATTTACTTTTATAAATTCACAATTTATAAATTGCGGCTGTTATAGCCTAACAAGGCAATTTGCACATACTCACACACACACACATACAGACATTTCGTACAAATCACTTTCCTCGACGTTTTGGACCATTCTGCTGACATGAGAACCTCGAATAACATTATTTTCACGAAAACAAAGCTTCCTCTACGTGGAAGCAAAAATAATAATTATTTTATAAAAAGAACCCATTTCGCTTCATTTCATTACATCTGTAATCAACAATTCATTTATCCATATAATTTTAATTTGCATATGTACATATATAAATTAAAATTACATCTTTAATCAACATCAAACAATCAAGATGTAATGAAATGATGCGGAATGGGTTCTTAAATAAATTAGCGAGGAGCGAATATAATAGATTTTATTGATAGCAGGACAAAGAAACTTTGTGCCAATTTGACATAAATCTTTCAGTCAGTTTCTGTTTTCACAGAAGAAGTACAAAAATAATGTGTCAACAATTGTGTATTTTCATTTTTTATTTATTACACATTTCTCCATTTTACGAAATATTTAATTTCATTTCAATATTAAAAATGTGTACTTTCCGTTTACACAATATTTTATTTCGTTTTGGCTTAAAACTTTTTAAAAATAAATTCAAAGATATATTAAATAACTTTATTATTATTTTTAAAAATTAAAATTCAACAATATATTATCTAAATATATAAAGTTCATATATTTAGATGTTCGATTGCAGGTACTGCAAAGGTGCAAAGTTCGCTTCTTAGTTTCTTCGACGTTATAAATAATAAATCGCTTCGCCTTCAGTCGATACAGCTCATGTAACTGTGACACTGATCTCCACGTCATTAGTGATTTTATCTTTTCGTTTTAATTACAAAACCATATATCCGTAATGGATTTTTCTTCCTATTTAAGATTGAAGTGATTTCGGCAATTCACTGGCTGGTTGTCCTACACATAAATAAGTAGATTTGTTTGGTTACAGCTAATCATCTTCAATCTCCGAGATGTCTTTTTCTCGAGAGCGGCAGCAGAGAATCGTTGAGCAGCCGAAGGCCAAGTTTCAACGCCTCGATGATGAGCAACACGTTGGATCGTACATCCTCGCTCTCCTCACCATTCTACACTGGTAACGTGACATTCGGCGGTGCGAACGCCCTCAGTCATTACAAACCAAGTCGCTCGCTCTTCAACAGTACTAACGAGTTTCAACTGAAAGTACCACGAAGAACGAACGTCCAGGTGAAACCCTCAAATTCGGAATGTATCGACTCATCGGGTATGAGCCAAACAGCCAAGAGGATTCTCGAGGCGATGGAATACTTCTCCTCGCCTATATCAGACGCAAAGAAGATCCCCGTAAAGAGCACGGCAAGCGCGGCGAGCGGAAAAAAAAGATTACGAGACGACGAAGCCCCCGGTGCTACAGCCCGAGTAGGACTTCGTCATCTCACGAGAGAACTTTCCGTTCCCACTGTACCGGAGATGCTCAAACTTCGCCGGCGCCAAAAGCTCCAGGACACAACTATAGCCGCAAGAAAGATCGTCACGGCTATGAGTTCTGCACCGACATCTTCTACAACGGGACAAACCGCTGCACCAACCGAAGAGTATCATCTGCGAACTGATCAAGATGATAATCCAAAGTTCCACGGCAAATTACGGGCAAAATTGAAGAAAAACACTGAGGACGATGCTCCAGCGCCAAACGTAAATCTTCCGAGAATTTCGTTGCCCATCACCTCGCTGCCGAGTTTTGAGCCACTGCCGAAATACGCGAAGCCTCCGAGTGTACCAAATCACGAATCGAGCCTCAATATCGCCAACAAAGACACTTTCAAATTCGCCAGTCCTATAAAAATCAGCGAATCTGCCTGGAATCTCAAATCCATTAACAACTTTAGCTTCAGCAAACCGTTAAATGCGAAAGAAGGCAAGGATCCCAACGAGAGTAGAGAATTCAATAACACGTCGAAGACTCTCAGCATCGATTCAAACGCCTCGATTTTCGGCACCCTCGACGGAAGCATCGCCAACTTTATGTGTCCCACTTCATCGACGGCGCCACGATTGAAAGTCAAAACGAAGGCAAAGGAGAAGCCGGACAGTAGTCTGGTTACAAAAGAATCCTTCGAACTAAAATCGGGAAGTGTAATGGACATTCTTGGCTCGAAAAATGCAGAAAACTCCGCGTCTGCAACGTCACCGCGGAGTGGCAGTTCACTCGCGACTTTCGGCACTAAGTCGGCCGAGATATGGGAGTGCGTTGACTGTTACATCAAGAACGGCGCGAGCGAGAAGATTTGTGTAGCGTGCAAAGCTTCGAGGCCAACCGGAAATAAAATCACTTCGGCAATTTCCTCAGTATCGAGCAATGTCGCACCAATGCAGCCTCTAAGCGACAGTTTTGGTTCCCAATTCAAAATGAGCAGCAATCAGTGGGAATGCCAATCCTGTCTTGTTAGAAATCAACAAACGGAAGTTAAGTGCGTTTCCTGCGCTACTCCAAAGCCTAGCAACAAAGCTGCAACTCCAAAGGAATCTGCAGTATCTGTGTCGACTACGAAATCTACTCTTATGGATAAATTCAAACCTCCAGAGGGTTCGTGGGAATGTCCTGGCTGTATGCTTAGAAATCCGAGCGTCGTTATAACTTGTCCGTGTTGCAAAGCCGCAAAGCCGAGCTCTCTGAAAATCAGTCCTAATAAAACTAACGAAAAAGCGAATAAGTCGACGGAGAAAGCTTTGGAATCCAACAGCCTTATGGATAAATTCAAGCCGGCGTCGAGCACTTGGGAATGCTCGTCTTGTATGGTGAGAAACAATGACACCGTGAATTCCTGTGTCTGTTGCTTGAATCCAAAGCCTGGGGCTTCGAAGAAGAGCGACGAAAGTGCAAAACCCACGAAACAGCCGCTACCGAAATTTGGATTCGGCGATAAATTCAAGAAACCCGAGAATTGCTGGTCCTGCGACTCTTGTATGGTTCAGAATAAATCTGAGGTGACCGAGTGCGTTGCCTGCGGAGGTTTAAAGCCCGGAACAACCGCGAAACCTGCAACCTCGCAATTTTCCTTTGGGATGCCGGCAAATTCGCAGAGTTTCAGTTTTGGCATAGATAAAGCCAACGAGAAACCGACAGAGACGAGTCAACTGGCCTCAAACGGCTTCAGCTTTGGCGCCAAGTCAACTAACAGCGAAAATGACAGCACTGCCAACAAATTCACATTCGGTATCCCCAAGGGAAACGAAATTGCTGGAAAATCGACGGATATTCCGACCAAAGCTACAGGATTCGTTTTTGCCGCGCCAAAAACTGCGAACGATGAGGGAGGCTTCAAGTTCGATGCGAGTGAGAAGAAGAATAATGCGGAGACGACACAGAATGACGAGAAAAAACCTGCGGCTGCGTTTTCTTTTGGGTTGCCGAAAACAGTAGAAACTCCTAAAGAATCGGAGAAGAAGACTGTCGTCTTTGGTGGGCCTGCACCTGCAGCGAATGGCAAACCACATTTTGTCTTTGGTGTTCCAAAATCGGACGTCTCCGCTGCGGATACCGGTAAATCTTCGCCGAAGATGACATTCGGAGTTCCTTCGAGCGACAGTTCAGTCCAAAAATCGTCGTCAATTTTCGCGAGTGAAATACCTCAAGTGACCAGCAGCAAGGAGGCTGAAAGGCCCGAGGCTTTCACCACGAAATCCACCATCACTGGAAGTGAACAACCCGCTTCTACGATAACCTCGTCGTTTACAAGCCCGAATCCAGCCACAGCGAGCACCGAGTCGAATCTTCCTACGCAAAATCGCGCGCCGTTTACATTCTCCGAGCCAAAGTCAAAATTGACCTCGGAATCCACGATCTTCGGTCAAAATTCCGTAGCACCAGCAGCTTCTTCCAATTTTGCGATAGGCACTCAAAAAACCAATGACATTTCGCCCGCAGTGGCAGCTTCGGCTTTCGGAATCACTCCGAGTTCTACGCCTTCTTCATCGCTCGCTGAAACGTCCGGGGAGACGAAATCAGCATCCACATCTATTTTCGGAATGATGGAGAAGAAAGCATCCTTCTTTGAGATGGCTGGTGGCGATAAGAAAACATCGGCTTTTGGGGCGCCGGAAAAGAAAACGCCGGTCTTTGGTACTGCGGAAAATAAACTATCCACGGGCTTTGGCTCTAGCGAGAAGCCGGCCAACAGTTCTATGCTTAATTCACCGTCGCCGGCGTTCGGAATGCCTGCTGCTACGGCTACACCGCTCTTCGGAAACAATACTGCGACTCCGATCTTCGGCGGTGGTTCAGTACCGAGCTTGGGAACGAGCGGTGGCGCTTCCGGTGAGACGCCGAGTATCTTTGCTACTGCGAAACCAAGCGCAACACCTGCACCTGCAAATACCGGGCTCTTTACATTCGGCGGAGCTACAACACAGCCTGCTGTTGCTCCATCACCCGCGCCCGGTACTTTCAGTTTTACCGGGAATGCAACACCCGCGAGTTCAGCATCCAAATCGTTGTTTACTTTCGGTGGGGCTGCTGCTAGTGGCACAACGACCGCACAGCCTAGCGAATGCTTCGGAGCCGCCGGGGCGAGCACAGCAGGAGCTTTCGGTAATCCTGCGGCTACTAATCCTACGCCATCTCCGTTTACTTTTAATGCACCGCCAAAACAAGATCCTCCGAGTTTTGGACAAGCGACCGGTGCACTTCCCAGTATGTTTGGAGCACAGCCGACAGCCCCGAGCATAGGACCGGCGCAAACTCCACAGCAAGCCTCGACCGGATTCAATTTTGGGGCACCGGCACCCGCCGCAGTGGCCGGAGGATTCAGCTTTGGAAGTGGAATGGTGAGCTTTTTTTTATCTATTTGCAAAAGCTTATTTGCATTCTTATTGCTTACTGCAATTTCTACTTAAGATAGTATTTGCGGTACATCTAGTCAATCGATAACTAAAATTTCGCACTGCTTTGACTAATATGAAGTTCTTCAACCTCCTTATTTACACACAAGGAAGTTAAATTTACGTATTGTACACATTATTTAACTTGGAGCTCTCGATGATGGAAATAACTATTTAAACGACTTCAATTAATCGATAAGAAGAATGTTCTTATCATCATAATTCAACTCCTCTTCATATTTTATATATATATATTCTTTTTTATAGTCGCAGCCAGCAACCGCACCGTCCAGTGGTTTCAACTTTAACGCGTCTACGCCCTCTCCAGCTATTGCCTTTGACCCTCATACAAGGCCATCGTTCAATTTTACTGGTGGCACTGCACCGACAGCTTTCAAGTGAGTATTCCAAGCTTTCTTCGATGATTTATACAATAGTCACATCTGTCGAAAATTCTTAAAGTTGCATTTCTCAAACATTCATTTTTAAGTCAACGGTAGTATTCCATCCCCTGATCTTAAGGGAATATCCCTTAAGATCAATACATAAGTCATTTTTAACAATCGCAACTTAAAATCGCAGATTTTATTTTCCAAAACGAATAAGGATTTTATAAAGAACTTCAGATTAATGTTTGCCCGCATGGATTCTCAGATATGTGAGCCTAAAGTTGAGATGTTTGGCACAAGTAATATAGGTCAATGAGTGAAAAGTACCATTTATTATGTGTAAAATATATTTGTCGTAAATATTTACCACAAAATATTTGTGGTACTAAAATTTATCCAATCGCACACGAAATGTAGTTTTTAACCGGTAAATACGGTCGACTAGTGACGTGAACCAGAAGTTTTACCATATTTTACCGTAAATCTCTCTGTAAAAAGTTGGTGGGTCAAATATCTCGAAATATCGCATGCATTGTCACCGTTTTATTCGTCCTGTGATCGGCCGTCGTCGTCGTCACACACTGGAGCCCCCAGGGCCAAGGTTCATGTATTGAAACTTTTTATTTATGTCAAATGCCAGTTTTACCGTAAAAATATGATATGTGACGGCATTGAAAATTAGCGCATTGGTAATAAAATCATATGGTCTCGTAGTGATTTAAAATCTCACAAACTTACGGCGAATTTTTGAAGAATGTTACGGTAATTACAGCAAAAAAAAAAAATTTACCGGTAATTTCACTACTATATAGGTGAAGATTACAATCTTTCAATCAATAATGTCACATTCAAATACGTCCATTTTATACACTTTGACGGTAAATTTACCAAAAAAATTGTTACCAATAACTCGTGTGATTGCAACAAGTTCACATTCGTAAAAAAAAAAAATTTTCGCACTAGTATCGAAATGGACGATTTTTCAAATAACCTGATTGAAAATATTGACTTAGACCGCCATTTTTAGTACTGCTTAAACTGTTTCGTATTTACTCCGAAATTTGTGAATTTTGGGGCAAAAGGAAGACTTCATGCCTTGCGTCTGGTAATTACGCGGGACACATTGCACATTGTAATACTGATATTTCAACATTTTCATAATACAACACTGATTTGATTAGCTAATACGAACATACTACCTCAAGACAAAAAAGAATTATATTTTTTAAACCTTGCAATTCAGATTACTCGGTTAATCTGAAATTAATTAATTGACAAACAATTTGCCTAATAACTCAATGTCATTGTCATTTTACAGTGCGACACCACAACTAGGACAACAGCCCACGACAACGAGGAAAATTAAAAAAGCCGTAAGACGAATGCCGCAGCGATAGACGTCGAGAAAGAGGAAGAGCGGACCGTTGAACACGCGCTGACACCGTTCCATCTTGTGCGTGTGTGTTTTTACTTGTGTATAATAATACGCGAGCGGTGGCGGACGAAGACCCGGTGTACAAGAGACTACAAGAGTCGAGAGACAATTCAAAATACGTACATATTCGACGCTACGACGCGACAATGACGACCACAGAACGACGGATTACGAACAGCGGTGGTGGTGGTGCTGGTGCTCAATCAATGCCTAGCATTTGTGTAATATAGTTGAATGCGTGACGACGCTGGTTAAAAAAAATGGAACACGAAAAGAAAATTATTACAAAAAAAAAAAAGAAGCAACCGGCTAAAAAAAAGGAGAACTGTGCTCGAGTACGACCACGCTTGTGTTCGATAACGCAAGAGAACTGTAAATTATTAATTATTTAAATAATATACAATAGTAAACGGATTTAAATGGAACAAGGGCTGCGATGAGAGGATGCTATAAGATGGCGCCGGGATTCGCGATTATCGCAATGACGCCATCGTGAAACCACGTTTTATTATTATTCTTTCGATACGAGTCGCTACGAATTTAGGGAGGCTTCACAGTAGTAAACCGACCCTGTGACCGAAGCAAACTGCAATATATTTTGCCGGACGTAAATGAGGTAGAACCGCGAGGGAACGGAATTATGCGGAAGTGCAAGGATAGATGAAAAAGCGCGCGTGAGAAAACATAAATCGACGGGTAACGATACCCGGCTCAGGTAAGTATATAGGCCTCTATCACCGAACTCGCGACAAGTACGTCGTGGTGGACGAAACGGCCCGAAGCAGCGAGAGTGTTGGTACCTATTTCGTTTGTAAAGATTTAAAAAATGAAAAAAAGGAAAAGAAACCTCGCAGCCTTGCCAAAGAGCTCCTCCACCGATAATTATTTCACAATAAACGAGATTGGTTTTTCTAAATTTTCTAAGCCAGTAGGTACGACGTCGACCAAGGTGAAGAGAGCTTTCGTAATTGTTGCGAGAATCGTGAAGTGGCTATATCAAGTGGCATTTGACCACTAAAAGGTAGACATCTATTATTAATTACGAAATTCCGAACAAATGTAATATTCTATTTTAGTTAGGACCTTTCCCAAGGGGTTTGGCCCTCTAAGGCGATTAGCAGAGCGCCAGACCCAATAGGAAAAAAAATAAAATAAAACAAACAAAAAACTAACAATACACAAGCATATTAACATACACACACATACAGATACACGAAAGCAACACCAACAATGTAAAATACATTAAAATGGCATTCGGGATAGTACAAAGAGACACGATTACCGAACGTTTGTATTGAGTAGTCGAAATTTTATATTTTTTTTATAATAAAAAGAAAAAGAAACGAATGAAGATAATCCTGTAAGAGAAACAAAATACTGAATGCCATTTTTTGTTAGGATTAAAGTTATAATAATGTTGCGTGTTTTATTCATATTAGAATGAGCGGGGGGAGGGGGAGGAAACGCGAGGGGGGCCTCGCGGTAAGCTT
This sequence comes from Perithous albicinctus, assembly GCA_964016905.1. Taxonomy (NCBI): domain Eukaryota; kingdom Metazoa; phylum Arthropoda; class Insecta; order Hymenoptera; family Ichneumonidae; genus Perithous; species Perithous albicinctus. The sequence continues at coordinate 19,765,170 of OZ024689.1, forward strand.
CCTGATATTATGAACTCAAAATTAGTCGAAGAAACAAAGGAGTATTTTTATTTTTATTTCTATTTTGGCCCCAATTTTCAAGAATGTCGCGTTACTTTTTTTTCTTCCATAAAATGATGTCTTTTGAAAAAGCAGTGAGAGTTGTAGGTTCCTGGAAAAACTTTCGAATTATTGTTTCTAGAGCTTTTGCACTGTGTTCTAGTCAAATGAGCTAAATTTGGATAAACAATTTGTATGCAATTTTGTAGATTTACCGTAATGTGACTTGAAACATAGCGTGTTTTTTTTGTTCTTTTTTTTAATTTATGAAAGAAAATTGTATGAAAATCTATGCGTTTGATTGTTCTTAGTGGTATTTTGATCATGTAAAAAACGTAGGTTCCAATGTAAAAAGTTGTAGATTTTCTATTATTATTATTATTATTATTACTATTTAAAAAGACATTTATCAAAAGCAAGATATTACAAAAGGTAAACTGTAGCTACAATTAGTTATATTTGGATTTCAGTGCTTTTTACGTGTTGAAAAAGTTGTTACAATCAATCTCATGGCATTTTTTATACAATTTTTATTTGCCGATAAAAATAATTAAAAAGAAACACTATTTTTGCGTTGAATCAGTGAAACATCCCCTTAAGACGAGGCGAAACATGTACCACGTTACAGATAAGTGCGTGAGAGATTGGTGCAAATTCCCGAACTCCGCCATTCTTAAGCTGTTGTTATGTTGAGAAAAGCCGAAGTGTTACCGGACGCAGATTTAAATTCCGCTACCGGTTTCTGTTTTCCTAAATGTATATGTTTCTCAATAATAGTTTCTACATTTCGTTTCTGGATCTTTAAGTTTCGTTTCGCCTTAAAGGGCGATTCTCGTTTAGAATTCTGAAAGATACGTATTTTTTTGTTATCTGTTTTTTAAAGAAACTGTACTGTTTAGATCTATTAAAAATTTGACAGCATTTTAAAAAATGTCTTTATATGATTTGACATTGAAAGATGCAGTTTATTGATTAAAAAAAATATAGATTTCCAATCAAATGTACTGCTAAGAAGCTATTTTTTGCAGGCGCTTTGCTTGTCATTGATTTATAGGAGAGTGTGTGAAAATAAGCAAACTTTTAAAAATTCAAATTTGACACTCATTTGACTACCGCCTACCGTGTGTAAATGCTTTAAACGTTTTACGTATTTGTCGATGCAGTTTAATTGCAATTAACGTTGCTAGTTCAAGGTCACTCCGCGATGATCTATGAAATAATCTTTACCCCCTTCCCTCCTTAAAAGCAGCAAATATATGCAGTTGGGCAGCGCGTATAAAAAACGGTCAGTCGATGTATCGAAGAGCCTCGGCGCGTTTTAATTCTTTAAAGAAAATAGACACTAGTTGTGTTATAACTATCTCTATAGCGTTGGCTTAAATAACGAATAAAAAATGAATATGTAGGTGAAGAATAAGGGAAAAAAGCATTAACAGAAAATAAGAAACGACAACAACGACCTCGAATAACTGGAAGAAGGTCTCGGTTTTTTCATCTTCGAGTTTCGAGGATAAAACGAAAGATTGTCGTTGTGTTCTGTTGATATAAAAAAAAAAAAAAAAAAAAAAAACCGTGAACATTCTCTGTCTAGGCTGTGTTGTCTGTCGACGTTTCTGCCTGTCGATGGGATAGGCAAAGAAGAATCCAAATTAATCGAATACTTGTATCGATCACTGCCCCCGGGAGGCAGTACTTTTGTATGAAATCTCGCATATGGCCTTAAAGAAAGAAAAATAAAGTAAAAAAGGAGATTGTAAGCTATACTGCTCTTGGTACGCGTTACACACGACAGAAAACTTGTGTGAACTTGGAGGATCTGTTGATGATGAACTTGCCGCGAGAAGAAAACGTATTGGAATTGTTTTGTAGCATCTTTTTGTACTCTCCACCTTTATCTCTCTCTTTCTCTCTCACTCTCTCTCTCTCTCTCTCTCTCTCTCTCTCTCTGCCCGCTCTCATTTAGCCATCTCTGCAATACCGAGCATACGAAGCCTTAAAAGAGAATTAAACGATTAATAAAGAAGAATAAAGGCTCGAGAAATAATACGCTATGCCTCAGAACCACTTTGCCAGTCAAGTTGAATTGTTTGGACGATGTGGAAAAAGAACCACAGAGGCTAATAAAAAAAATAAATAAATAAAACCACTGCTTAGTGGTGCAACGAGGTATAGCGTATTTTTAAGTGTTTCGAGGCCTTTAATTTACAATCGACGTCGATTGTTAAAAAAAAAAAAAAAAAATTATGCATCCTAAATCAACTAAAGTACAGAATATTCCGAATCCTGTGTCTCCTCTCTCGGGGATTCTATCGAGCGGTATACGCGCCTTGTTCATTAAAAAATGTGGGAGTTTGTTATGAAATAAATCCAATGACTGACTGTAATACTTTAATAAAATGAAGAAAAAAAAAAAAGAAAAAATATTTAAAAAAGAAGACAAAACGTACCTACATAATTGGGGAAAATACAATGGGAGAATGTTCACCGTATGCTTCAGGTGCTGTGCCGAGAATGCGATATCTCCAGCGTTCTCGTAACAACGTGTTGTTAGTTTTTAATTATTATATGGCTAGGCCACAATTTACTATCAGCGAAAAGAAAAAAAAAAATTGAATTACGTTGTTTCTCAACAAATCTGCGCATCAACTGCACATGTTGTGTAGCGGTATTGTACCTATTTATATTTGAAATTGCGAAGAGGCGTAAAGAGCGATCGTCAACAGCGACGATCGTTCAGAGAGACGTTGAGAGACATCGTTTCAGTAAAACTATCTCTAATAAATAGGTTACACAGACGTACGTCTAATTATCATTACATTCATTATTGTGAATATTATCCCCTGTCTCTATCCGTAACAGTTACGACTAATTAGTCCCGAATGAAAAAAAAAAATATATATATAGTACAGTGGAGGAGAATTCTACACTAGGATCGTGCAAAATATATCGATGACTCATTTTTTTTTGCTCTTACTGACGAATTTAAGTTATATGGCCCTAAAATAAACAGTCTGAAATTTTTATTTGAAGAATAAATAAAATTATGGAGGTCGCTCAAAGCGATTGGGATTTTGAACTTCGTTTAAAATCGGTATTTTACAAATCGATAAATCGATTGGGTTCCTAGAATCAGGGCGATATATTGATATTTCAGAGGCATCAAATATAGCTAACACTTTTTTCTTTAAATTTGTTTTCATCCCAGAATTATTTTGTAGTTAGATGCATCTTAAAAATAAAAGGGTAAGTGTCACAATCTATAGGTTTAAAAAATACTGGCTTTGACTGAAATTTTCTTTTGAATGAAAATATTAGAAATTTTATTTTAGGCCTATTCAAATGTAATTCCTGAGAAAGAGCGAGAAATAAAATCATTATTCTATTTTGCGTTCTCCTATTGTATGCGTATGAGTTCAATTATCTTTTGGGTTTATGATTATACGACGAAAAGATTACGTAGCTAGATGAAAAAAAAAAAAACTAAGATTTTTTTAGAACGATACTTGGCGTTTGAGGTCTGAACCAAAGAATTTTGTAATATTGTCTCTACTGCGTTTGGCCGTTGAAGATTCCCATCGGGCTGCAGTACAGGAAGAAACTTCGTCACGAAGAGAACATTATTTTTCTCGTGCGTGTATAAAAGAATTTAGAATTAATTGTAATAAAAACGCTGAAAGCATAATGAAGCCTTACGGAATTACAGTGGCTTCGTAAAAAAAAATTCTTTGGATCATGCCGATATTATAATAGAAATACAAAAACAAAAATACCCAGTACTATTGCTATGATATAATAATAGTGTAGATGATAGTACTGCGGCGTGCAGTTGCCGGTGTATTGGCGGGAAAAGATTGAAAAAAAAAACCCTGTATTTCTGTGCAAAACTAAACTAAACAAACTTTATTCTTTCTTTATCTCATTTCTGTGATTACGAAACAAAAGTACCCTCAACAGTTCCTTGAAGAAGATATACGGATTTTTAATGGGACCCGCAAAATTAATACACTCGATATTAAGGTGGAACGAAAAAGGGCTCTTTCTAAATTTCGGTTTTTATCGAATATTCTTGCACTTTTTCACTTCAAAAAGTTGCCACGCAAAATAAAAAAAAACCTTTAAAAAGTAGGCTTGCTACTACCTCAACTTTTAAATATCAGCATATGAAAATAAAAATCAAGAATTTAAGAAAAATTCGGATACTTCTATATTGTGTCAGTTTGTCAGATTCTTAGGCCTTTTTTAAAATTAAACATTAATTCAGTTGACCTGAGAAATATCTCCGATCATCCGCAGGATTGCATGATTTTTTTTTTACTAAAACAAAAATATGTAAATTTCGTTGAAGAATCAATTTGTAAACTTTTCTAGCGATTTCTTTTCTGAATAAGAACTCCTTCAAAGTTCAACGACCGGCACACGATGTATAAACATTTCTATGTTTGGAGAAGCTAAAAAAGCATTGCACAAATATTGACATCGTCTTTTCGATTCTAAAAAAAAAGTAGCACAAGTCTGAGGTTTAACAAAAATGTCATTTTGAGCCCAGAAAACAATGCTAGGCATTACCCAAAAACTGAATTTAAGAAATCTGAATATCGATGAGGCAATGGCAACATATTTCCGAGTGAAAAATTGTAAGAACCTCGATTAAACACTGAAATCTAAAAATATAAAAGTCCTTTTTTTAAACTGCCTTGTTCGATGTATTTGCGGTATCATGCCAGATTCCCGTAACAGCCGAAAACGATGATTATGATCTAGCGATATCATTAAAAAACGACGATACCCATTACGCTTAAGCATATCGAGAACCGCGAGTGTATAAAATTGGCCGACGAAGCGAGTGAAATCGTTGAAAACGTATAAACACTGTATGATAATTAATTATATTAGCTCAATAAAATACTTAACATTACGACGATAAAAGTAAATGATGTAGTGCGATGATAAATTATGCTATAGTGGTGCGGAGAGAGGGAGTCAGCCGCAAGGTCAATCAGTCAATTTACCGCTTGTGGCACGAATTTTATTCCGAGATTTACAACAAAACGTTTCTTTCTTTCTTTCTTCAACTAGTTAAAATGCCGCTTAAACTTGGGGGGATATGAAACATTGACACGTACAACATAGGTAATACAAGGGCAATGTGGACAAGTCAGATATACAATTTAGATATACAATTCGGTACAGCTGCGGCAGGTTGCAGCTGACAAGTCGTCGTCTCTCTCTTCGTTCGGTCCTTTCCCACAATGTGTTTCTTCTTTTCGTTTTCTTGTTTCTCTCTTTTTTTTCGCCGCGTTCACTCAATAATGTGATTTTTATTTGGGGGGGGGGGGGGGGGTATGTGGGGGTAGGCCTCGTGCGCTTCCCAGAGAGGTGCATTTACTAATTAGTTGTTAATAATAATAATAATAATAATAATAATAATAGTAATAAGACTCATTGACTGACAAGCGAAGCAGCCCAACCTCTCTGGGCAGCCCGAACAATCATTCGCTATTCATATCACTTCTATCATGATACTATAATTTAGGTACAATCTTAATTATTCAATTATTAATGAGAATATTATTAATTATGTTTTATTTTTTTGTTTTGCATGAATTATAGTTTTTTTTCCGTAATTATTGTTATTTTTATAAAGTCCCTACACTAAGAATCGTCAGACATGAAGGAATTTTGGGATTTCAGCTCCTCCAGCGTTTGTATTTGCTGACGGAGAAATAATATCCTGAAACATGGAAAAAAGTTACCATTAGCATTTCAAAAATATTCAAGTCAAGCTTTCAAGCAGAAAAGATTACAGAGGTTTGAACTATTTGCACCTTTTCAGCGATTTGCACCAAAATTACGTTGTATTGAATTTGTAAATTTTTTAAAATACCGTCAATTGTTTGCTGAAGTACAAAATTGGATTGATCCAGTACTCGGTATTTTACGCGCCAATCTGTTATAACATTTTTTAAATCCGTGATGTTGTAGTTATTTTAATGCAACAGTTTTGACGGCTTAAAAGGTCTTTATCGGCATCCTCATAACAGTTATAGAAAATTCAAACCGGTTTATTTCAAAGCATCTTCATTTCTTAAATGCAGATGACTTCAAGGGAAATTTAATTCCAGCTGTCTTCATTTTTGTTTGATCAATATAATACTACAAGGAAAAAGATGACAGATTTTTTTCTTCATTAATCATCTATTACTTAAAAAATGACGACTCCACCGTAATTATCTGGAACAGTTAATGAAATCAACAGGAATTCTAGAAATGCTTTTAAAAATTTAGACGTGATTTGACTAGTATGAAGTACTCCAACCTCCTTAATAAAGCAAAATTATTGGTGAGAGTGGAGTAATGAATGATTAAACATTTCAGAAGACATGATTATTACATCGAAACCTTAAGTATGAATCTCTGTTCCATTCATTCTCCGAGTTCCATTGATGGACAGCATCTTACTAACGTGAGTCTCATTTGTCAATGAAGTCCATTCTTACAAATGTTTATACGCTATTCGACACTAGTAGAGGGCATTTTGTATTACAGTAAGTATGTATAGAGTTGTCTGATGAATAGAAGTTTCCACGGAGATACGCTCTACGATCATTCACTTCAATGGATGGAGCATGCTCCACTTTTTTCAAATTTTTCATCGTATATTTCGCGCACTTGTGAATTTCTAAAAATTGCGTCTAAAAACTTTCGAATGCACGTATCTTCTTGGATATGAGTCGTATCGTTAAAAAACCTACATAAAAGTTTTTCATTTTGAAGTATAGTTTAATGTAAATTTATTTTTGAAATTCTTTAACTCGACCGAAGCATTGATTTTTAATTAATAAACAAAAAAATCGATCTTCCAAAAACTTGGACATTTTTTATTTTTTCTGGAAACAATCTCTAAAATACTACTCATGAAGACGAACATTTTAAGCATAGACTAGAAGTAGGACAATCTTTTTTCGATTCTTTTGTAAGAGTAAAAAAATTAAATACAAAATTTAAACTATTATTAAAAGTCGGAAAAAATTGTCCCACTTTGGGACGAAAAATTGGGAGTAGGATATATTTTTTTTTATTTTTTAATGAGAATTTGAAAAAGTAAGCATCGCCAAGTGACAGATTACCGCGAGGAAGGTTTGTCTTCATGCCACCGACAGGAAATACACTTCTATATAACTTTGACTTCGTAGCCAAAATGTAACGGAATATACACCGTAAAAACCAAATTGAAAATTGTGTAGTTTTAACAAAAACATTGTGTCAGCAGACCTCCACAGAAACTGTGTTAATTTGACACCATTTTTTTCTGTCAGTTTCTAGGTTTACAGAAAAAGTATATAAGCAATGTGTTAGAGATGTTGTGTTTTCATTTGATACAATATTGTGTATCATTTTTACACAAAAATCTGTCTCAAATTAACGTAACCCAGTCACTTCTATTTCGACACAATTTTTTTTTTTTGTTAATTCAACAAATATTCACAATTTCTTATGTTACTTTTCAAAGTTAACAGAAAACCCGTAAAATGCACAACATTCCTCTCTAATTAACACAACGAGATTTGTTACTTTCAAATCTGGCACTCTGATTTTGCAAACATTTTTTTAGTGTGTATAAACTTTTTTGTTAGAGACATGGCTCTACCTTCTAAATTGTTATGTGCAGTTGTAAAGATATTCGAATCTGCTAATTGCAAAGCCGATGTTTGGTACAAACAACTAAAAGAACGGAGAAAGTTATAAAAACTGTAAATACGTTGATTGAACGCATAGTTTACCTTTGTTCCTGCAGTGTAGCCTGAATTTCGGTCAGCCTCACTATCGATCGAGCAGTCTTGAGTTCGGCGGATACTCGCGTACACTGTAAACTGCCCATGGTGTGTGCTTCTTCGCTAAGCTTTTGTGCCTTTATTAAAAAAGTATAAAAACAATTAATATATAATCGATTATTTAGTAGACATGCGAACACGACCATTGGACTCACCTGCTTTTCCAGGATATCTGCAGGAAATGCACGCACATGTTGCGTCAAGTCTTCCCTATAATGATTGGCGAGGGAGGGCGTTAGAGAAGGTGTAAGCGGCGGTTGAACTCTCGAGAGGGCTTGAAGACCACCGCCGTTTCCGAGACTAGCCAAGGATCCCAGGCTGCTCAGTCCCTGCAACGAGCTCAGACCTTGAACACCGGTATTCGCTCCACCGGGACTCGTCACTATGAAAACAGATTAATTTCGCATATTTTTTTACCGTAACAATCAATTATATTTTAAACTGTGTTGCAACTTTTCCATTACTGTTTAATGATATTCCATCGTTACTGTTGAGTCATTTCACAACTGAACATTCCAATATTCAAAATATAGTATTTATAGACTATGTAAAATAATTATAGTGTCCACGGCCGTTAAAAATCACGCTTGCTTTGTTGGAAATTATACAAATTAATACATTTCTCAATTTTTTACTGTCGGTTTAGTTGTTGATCTGATGCATACTTTTCTAATAAGAACGTAAGAAATCGAAAACGGGACAAATTCGATATAAAAATAAAAATGTCTGAAACGGTTTTTTTTATCATATCAAGTATAGAATACATATGAGGAGTCCCAATATCAGTTCAGCCACTTCCGAAAAATTTCTAAAAATCAGATGATAACTTATTTAAGCACATAACCTTATAATATGAGGCATTCCAAGTAAATACAAACATCTTCAAAGTTCATGTGCCCAAACTATTCTGTTCTTAGAGTAAGTTATAGTACGCGGTCAGAAAGAAAATTTGATATATTTGTATTGCATGATAATACGAAGCGATGTGGATTGTACTGGCAATCGATATTTTTAGCACTTCTTAAAAATTTCGTTATCTCGAAAACAGCTAAGCGCAAAAAAAATTTCAAATAACTACTTTTACTGTATGTGTAAAGAAGAACGAGGATTAAAAATAAATTTTTCGCAAATTGTGACGTTTTTGTTTTTGAATGTTCAACAAAAAAATTTCGGATTCTACGGATTTTCTTCCATATATTATAACGTCTCGTCCTAATATAGAATTCCAATATTCCAAGAATCCGGAATATATAGAGCATTCCATGTCAAAAAAGGCCGAATTTTTCTAATAAGGGCCACCCTAAAGGGCCTGATTTTTCGATGCCCCCCCATGAGACTCCCCTCTAACGAATAGAACAAACTTACAAAATGTACACAATTCCGAAAGGAAAATTTGTAATTATCGTGGCACGGGGGTTGGCACGCGAAACGCGTAGGGTGGGTGGGGGCGAAGCCCCTTAATATAGTATAAAATAAATAAAATCAGAGGGATAAAAAATAAATAAAATAATGTAAAGAGGTGATGACTGGTAGACTAAAAAATGTCGTGCAGTTATTGTTGTGTACTCAATTACACTCGGCCGTGAAGAAAAATAATAAAGAATACTAATAAGAATAGTCCAAATATTCTTTTTAAAAACTCGATCGTCGGCAAGATGCATCCTGATGGTATGGATTTTTTTTACTCGTTTGATTCTTGTTTTTTTTTACGAACATGGGTTGTCGACTCATGACCCTTTTTTGTTTCGTCTATAAATACTACAAAAATTAGTTCTTTGACATTCTGTCTTCCGACTTGCCCTTTTCAAGACACTGAGACTTAAAAATTGAGTATTGCCAAAAATATCAATCGCCACCAGTCTGCAGTTTCGTATCATCATACAATGTACATACATCAACATTTTTTTTTTAACTACGACATACTTGAAGTGCAGAATAATTTAGACTCATAAGGTCTGGAGGTTAGCTGCATTGACCCAAAATGCCTCAAGTATGATTGTTGGTAGCAGCGTGCTCGGCATATTCTCAGCTGTGTATATCTATGTATATGAGTTTCAATAGCACTTCAATAGCAACTTCAGAGTTTCAATAGCACTTCAATAGCAACTTCAGAGTTTCAATAGCAACTCGTGATATTTTCTAAATCATGTGGAAAATTGTCAATTTTTTTTCTAGTATCATAAATACTCATTCTAATAATCTCAACTTTAGGCTCATATTATTTCAGAATCCACGTGGGGAAAAAGCTTTAAAACATCTTTGTTCATTAATTTCTGACATTTGCAATTTTCAATTGCACGAAATGACTTATTGATGGAATATACTTAACTGACACTACTTCTTTGTTTGTTTTGTAAATTTAAAATAATTATCTTTTTGTATACCTCACCGTATTATCAGTAAAAAGTTTGAGTATTTTATTCAAAATAAAAATAATGTTGTTATTTTCTGCAAAATTTATTTAATAAGACCATAAAAATTCATTTAACAGAAAAAGTACTTTTTCATTACTTCTTTTTGCATGGCTTTTCTTACATGAACTTTCGTTGAATGTTGTTTCTTTTCGTGTTTTCAATCAAATTAGAGTATTAAAAAAATAAATAAGTAGAGTGGTTTGGAAAAGTAATGGAAAGATTGCAACTCTGATTTAGAACAATCCGAGTTAAATGTTATAATTGTTACGTTTCCGTGCGTCGATGCAATCCTGGGTTTCCGAATGCGTCGGTGTTGGTGGTCCTTCGTTAGAGACATTGCCGCTCGTGTCAACTTTCAGTGGTGCCATAATATCGTTACCACCCGTACTGCCTCTGTCTCCACCATTGCCCGACTGCTGAGAATATATAACGATGCTAACTCACTCCAGAAAAAACGAAAAAGTGGAATAATATCGAAATCAAAGGGTAGCTCTACCAATTTTAGGTATAAAAAAAAGAAAACGTTTAAGCATTTTGTAGATGGTTTGAAGAAATCGTACAAAAAATTCCGTAACATTAATTTAATCCGAAGACTTTTTATACATGATCAAAACACAGTTACAAATAATCTATGGCATGGGATTTTTTATGATTCTTTCATACCGGAAAAATATACACAAAGCACACTTTATTTCTCTTAAATTGGTGAAGCTTCCCCTTAAGATCAAATGGAAAATCTGGACAAAATCAAAGGTGATGAAGTGGGAGATGCAATCCTAAAAGATCTTCTCAAAGCAAAATTATAAATGTTATTACAGGCCACGTTGTATACTCTGCAAGGTATATTTGCACTTTTTCGAAATAAATTAGACTAATTGGCATTATTTTCGAAAAACGGCAAGGTATACAGGCAAATGATGTATATTTATCATAATATGTGCTACCCTGTGATCGATGTACTGTTATTATTGTTTTCTATATTCCGAACACGTGTTTGATCCGTGTCGCAGCGTTATCGCTACTAATTTTTAAAATTCCTGCTGTTTTGTATCTAAATAATGAAACCGTTTCGATCATACTTTCTTAACGTACCTTTTACGATGGCTTACACAAATGTGTTAACTAACAGTAATAAAGGGCGATTAGTATTTCACTGTTAAACAAATTTGAAAATGTAAGGTACCTGTAATCGGGTGTATTTTTTATGTATAAACTGATACATTAAATCGAACATACTAGAGGTTTTGCACATAAACTGTGAATACTAATACAGAATATTTCAAGAAAATCTTTGTCACAAATGAATAGATCAATGCAAATTTGTATGGAGATGCGTAAAAGGAGGTAATAATCCGTAACTCTTAGCAGATTTTCAATCCGCCACAGTTCATTGTGTTCGTCGAAAGATGCTCTGTGAATTTACACCAAAGGCGAGAGATTTTCAACGTTTAACGCAACAACAAAAAATTAGGCACGTGATGAATTCGTACAGTAACTTTCGAGAACCAAAATGAGTCGTAGAAGATAAAAAACGGTGATAACATTACAAATTATTCTAAAAAGAAAAAAAAACTAATCAAAACAGAAAAAAACTCAACTATAAAGAGGCTTGAAATTTGCACTTAACAGTGTATGCTATTATTACTGTACCGATATATCAAGAGTCGCCGTAATAACTCGATGCCAAGTATAAAAAAAAGATATGCGGTGAAAATTATTTCTTTTTTTTTAATTTCTCCTGCATTTTGTTTCAAAATTGCAAGAATCCCCCAGCAGCGAGTTCCCAAAGGATACCGATAACGGTTTTTATTTTTTTCTTTAGGAAGAAGGTAATTTTGTCATTTTGCCATATCGTTTTCTAATAGAAAAAGATCTTCCGGTTCTTATAAGACACCTTTTAAATAAGTAGACCTGCCTTAACGGGCAGCGATACACCCGTGGAAGTTTCTTCGCCCAATACTAGGTGATCGGGGATGGTTTCGGGGCCTCTTAAAACGATGTGCTACACTTGATGTGCTGCCAGTGATGTTTTGTCTCTCTCGCACTTACGGTGACTCAATTGGTGTAACACATCACCTTAAGGGGCAGCGTCACTTTCCCCACCACTTCAACAATTTTGCAACCTATTTTCTCCCAAATAAGTCTGCAGATTGGGCTCAAATTGTGAGAGATTACGCGGAAGAATGGTACAATTGGGCTAAGATTCTGGCTCCCCGAAACTCGAACCCATTTTTTCAGAAGGGCCGTAAAACGAAAATCAAGGTTCGGTGCGAGAAAGACAGCCCCATAAGGGGTTTAGCGTTGGGTGAAGAAAATTCTAAGGGTTCAAAATTTGTCGGGTGTATCACTTCCTGCGCCTCTTAAGACCATGTGAAATACTCTCGACTCGGGCACACAGGGATAACAAAAACTGTAATCAACTATTCTCACGGGCTTTAGCGTGTACGAAAAAAAAAGTTTCATCAAAAGCATATAGCATGACAGCACTCGATGAAACTTTTATTTTGATCCGATAAGCTAAAATCTATGAATAAAGATGATTACAGTTTTGACTTCCGATTGAAATATATCACATGCTTTTAAGGTGAAGTGAAACATATCAAAGGGTTCAGTCGGTAACAAAAAATATTTGCCAAGTTTCTCAGTGTTGATTCTCAGTTTTTTCCCCCGAATTTATCAATAATCTTTGAGAAATCTGATAAACAGTTTTTATTATTGACCGAGTTTTTTGTCATGTGTTGCACTTCATCTTAACATAACGTGCTTCACGTTTCTGTCGTTCTCTATCGCTCCACCGCGGCTACCAGCGATGTTGTCTCTCTCGCACCTATGGTGACTCAGTCGGTGTAGCACATCACCATCACCATAAATAACGTGGTTAACTAGGATAGCGGTGTACCGGAAATTGTACAAAGTAAGCATGCCAAAAAAAGGATTAAAAAAGTATTTGCTCCACGTACTTGTCGCGACAAAAAAATCGCTGTCTGTATAGTTTGAAGTGCTTTTTGCGGCGTGATGTCCTGTTGTTCTTTGTTGCCGGTTATTTGTGAGATAAGCCTGGGTAGGCTGGCGAGGGAGACCGGTGGCCCTGGAGTGTTGCTATTGCCCGGTTGTTGCTGTGTCGGCGAACTCAGTTTACCAGGAGTTTGTGGTGTCGAAGGTGGATGTGATGCAAGTCGAGGTAACGCTAAAAGTCAGAACAAAGTTGGATTTAGGGCACGCAGATTGTAAAACATGGTCTCCACTATGTGGCCACTTTCCAACAGATCAATGTGTTTACCCTGGCCAAATGTCCGATTATATCTAGTAGCGTTATCAATAAATATATACAATTCTACATTTCAGTAAGTCATTTTTCAACGTAATTTCGTTAGTAAAGGTACAACGTTACGAAACATTTGTAACAAAATGTAATTATATCGTGTCTGCAGAAAACTATAATTACAAGGCTATTGGGAATTATGTTAGCCATTCTTTGATACATTTTAATAAACGAACACTTTAAAATATACAGTCGGGACCTTTATAAAAGTTAAATTATTTTTAATACATAATCTTTTTTTTTAATTCAACTTGACTAGCTTCAGTATTTTGTAAGTTCGTTATATTTATACAAATGAGAACAACTAATTTACCAATTTTTGAGACAGATAGGTGCAGATAAACATTTAACATTAATAACTGAATTATATGGGTACTAGAAAACCTCATTGAGCAACCAATAAAAAAAGTACGACATACGCCATGAATGAGTGATGACTTAATGTCGAAACTGAAGTTTGGAGTTAAGGGAGCGACAATATTTTAAAAAGTTAATTTTCAACACACCCCAACAAACATACAAATTTTATGGTGTTTTCTGAAATCAATTCACAACTCTGCATGCAGAGAGAAGAAATATTATATATAAATAATATATAAAAATATGTAATATTATATATAAATAAATTGCTCCGTTTACCCCGTAGTTCTTCTCATGACAAATAAAATAAGACTTCACGGGAATCAATCTACTCTGCAGTTTAGTTCGTTTCATGCCCAGAATTCACAAACTGAGAACTGTCGGCACGACAAAATGAAGTTGTACAATTGACTCTGCCACCAGACAAAAAAACTTTTCCACTATCAATAATATAGTTAATTAGGCATTTTTATATTCAAAATAAAATAGAAGATACCAAATTTCCGATTTATAAATTCTCTTTTATCTAACACTTCCCTCTTAATTGCCTGTAACTTTATTTGTTGTGTATGTAATGTTCGGTCAAGTTCACTTTTAACCTCACGAAGACTGGAATTCCTCTGATTTCCTAGATAATTTATTTTTTCCCCCAACATTTACTGTTTTTCGCAATCCGTGACAACCCTGGACGAAGTCGAAGAGTCCGAGGATAACGACATACCTGTAGCAAGAAGGACAGGTCCTTGTGGCAGTGGATCGTGAGCACTCGAGGTTAAAGGTTCCGAGGTGGGTGTGGAGTCACCGGGCGAAATGTCCATGTCCTGGGCCTGACGCTCCACTCCCACCTCCTCCCTGCAAGATTCTCTTTCTCTCTCGCGTTCCCTGTCGAGCCGTTCTTTCTCGCGTTCACGTTCACGTTCGCGTTCTCTTTCGCGTTCGCGGGCAGAAATCTCGTCCCTGCTGCTACCACCACTGCTGCCGCTGCACGAGCCCCAGTACTCGCGTTTGTCGGACGATTGTCTCGACGATTTGCCGCTATCTCGCGCATTGCTACCGCTATTCGACCGCGAGTTGGAATGTTTATCATGACCTGCAGAATAAAAAAAAGATCTCATTTTATTAACAACCCTGGGATTAAACGCTCAACCCTAGGGAAAAATTCTAGATCTTAACATGGCAGTTAGACAACAGAATAATTTCGAATTATTTATGGTATGTTTCTATGATCCAAAGTTTGCATCCAACACAACCACTTCTTGTTCGTCCCTCTTAGATCTGTTTTATAATTAGCCATGTTTAAGTACCATGTGAGAAGGTAATTTATGTAGTTTCTTTTAAAATTTATAGTTACACCTTCTCGAGGACAAGAGACAGAAAAAAACAGTGTTTTGTCGTAGCTTATGGGCTTTTTCAATGATTTATTCAAATGATATTATGGAAATAATTCATTTTTCAATGGGGATTATGTTTTCATTCATGAAAAGCCACTTCTATTTTGGTTGGGTCATTGACAGAATCTTTGGTCTGTGCGTGGAAAATATTTTAATCCTAACAAACTATAAAAGAGTTTGTATTTACTCTGAAAACATGGACTTCAAACTATAGGTAAGTTTAAGTTTGCCGCGATTAAAATATTTTCAGGCAAGGTACAACTTTGCATTCTGGTTTAAAAATTCAGAAACTGCAATTCAGAGAAATGTTATTCATCAAGTAATAATATCATTTAATGTAATATAATATCTAATTTATTCCAAAACTGGTGTGACAAATTTGTTATTTATTGCTCAAATCAATTGAGTTTTACATGTCTTACATTATTGCGCACTTCGACGATAATGAATGTACATTTTTTATTTAGTATAAAATGCGAAAGTCTCTGTCTATATTCATCAAATTTTGTTTCAAATATCCTTGAACATTTTTATGGACATGTCTAAGGTTTCGTCCCGATTTGTCGGATGTTTCAAAAGTCGAACCGGTTAAAAAATAAAAAAGTAAAGTTTCTATAAAATCCGAGGACTCTTACCAATTTTCACTAAATTTGGTATGTAGGATCGTTTAATTTTAGTACGTAAAACACGAACTTCTTTATAGATTTGGCTCCAATTCAATCTTAAAGATCCTAGAACATTACTCTATTTATGATAAACTTTTTACCTCAATAGCTACAAATTTGCGACCGTGGGAGTATTCATGTGCATTTTTTTAAATCGAGTTTTTAAATTAATGAATATATCACCATTTTTGATAATCCAAAATCTTTGTTAATTAATTTTTTTAATTAACTAAGGCAATTTCTAAAATATTGTTGCTACGGATATGATGTACACAATTGGAGATAATACTCACTTGACCTAGAGGAATAGTCATTGGATTGACGCTGTCTACTGTCCGCTCTGACGATCCATTCGCGTGGTTTTTCCCACTGTGAGACTTCGGTCTTGCAGTTGTAGTAATACTTCTTGCCCGACGAGCTCATGTGCTCGGACCAGTCGCCAAACCTCGCAGTCCTTTCCATGGCACCGCCGCCGCCACCTCCACCGCCGCCGCCGCCACCGCCGCCGCCCCGCTCATCACCCCGCTTATCCTAAACATATCGTTCTAAAATTTCCGAGAAAATTGAATTTTCGGGAAGGGTAGGATGATGCTATTCTTTTCCGCAGTGCCATTCGCTTTTCTCTCACTCTCACTCTCTCACTCACACTCACTTTCTCACTTACACTCGTTCGACTTACATTTTTTATTTCTAGGTTTCACAACAAAATTTTATCCATAGTGATCATGAAATTGACCTCCCAAAAACATTAATCGCAAAAAATATTTAGTATCGTAAAATATTTAGTATTATAAAATATTAAAAATCGCTAAACAAATTTCCACTATTAATTAAAAAACGATTTTTTAAAAAGTTATCATACATTTCATTCCATATTCTTTTATCTACACCAAATACCTGGCAGTATGCGAAATTTCAGAGAAAAAAACGAATATTTAATGGTCGCTTAAAAGCTTCAACCATTTTATTTAACCTGCAGATTAGTGACTCGAAAACGTGTATTTTTCCTAACGTTGAAAAATCATTTGCTAGAAGTATGAAAACTATTCATAACATTTTTTTTACAGTTTTTGGTAAAATTTTCGTGAATGACGGGTGAGGGTGAGTTAAAATATATTTCTTTAAAATAATTGTTCTTCGTTGGGGAAAAAATCCTATATGTATATATATTAATATTTATCATTTGGAAAAACTCCAGAATTCAAAATTTTTTTACTAACAATCGATATAGTTGTGAAATTGTGTGCTACGGTGTGCTATCTTCCGGAAGTGATCTTTCAGCTCCAAGACAAAATACTCTTTTTACAGGGGAAAAAATCTTGAAAATTGGAAATTCTCTTCTCTGGAGACTATCAAAAGTAGAATATTTGAAGCCCATTAAATATACATACCAAGTATATAGGGTAGATTAAAGAATATGGGATAAAAGATATGATAAATTAAATATACATTTTTTATAATGACTCTTTCAAATCAATAATGGAAAATAGTAATGCTTTGTACGACCCCTAAATATTTTTTTACCGACTAAAGCGTTTCTGAGATCAAGTCCATGACTGGAAAGGATAGAATCCTGGGGTGAGACTGAATATATGTATCAAAATATTGTCACCCTACTACTGTCATAATGAGTTTTCATTGTGGATTTTATGGCTGTTTTCAGTTAGTAAGTTTTGTAATGTGAACCGAATTCTCTGACGTCGGATTGCTGTTGTGGGATTGGTTTATCTCATTTAACATTTACTCACCTGACAGGAAATGTGTGCTGGCTTTCGCTGTGATGATGAATCTCTCGACGAATTCGATGACAATTTTATGGGATGTAAAATCTAGTAAGTCAAAAATACGTTTAATGTCACGACAGTGAAACTTTGCTTCTTTTAGATATAGTGTATTTGAAATCGAATCCACAAGGGCTAGAGGGTCTATTGAGCTATATTATCCAGCTGCCCTTGGTAATTCGTGTCTTTTCATTACTCTGCATTAAAACTGAATACTATAGGTACGATTATAAATCGTTCATATTAATTATGGTGGTTACTGATCTTCAAATCAGTGCGATAATTTTGTAATTGTTTCATACAATTATTGACGGTAATGGAGGACGATCTTTATTACAGCATGTGTCCTTAATCTAGAGAAAACATTGTACCGATGGATTTGCAAAAACAATTACTTATTCTTAATAGAAAGTTTCAGAGCAGTACATTTTCGTTTGGTTTTTTAAAAATATTTATCCAATAACCGGTAATTTTCTGCCGAATCCGATTTATCGCCGTTTACATTATTTTCTAAAAAGTTATTTACGAATTAACCACCTATATTTTTTTGTAATGTCACTCTGTGAACTACAGTAGTTTTTTCCAGGAAGAAATTTCTTAGTCGTTTGACAATATGCTGTAATTTTTTAACGGTCAACATTACAAAACATCAGCGTGATGAATCCGAAAAGCAACTTTCAAGAAAAATCAAGACGAATTAAAATCGATACGAAAATTACAAATTATTGTTTAATAAATTCCTTTAATGTTATTCGATAAATCGGTATGATAACAAATTAAATAATTTTTCCCAGGATAAGGACATACGCTGTAATATAAGTCGCCAATCACTATTGTCGAACAATGCATAATACTTTGTCTAAACAATTAGACAAGTTTAGGAGGGATTCGACTAATTTCAAACTCAGTAGATAACTACCTAAAGTCTAAAAATTAATATTTTGAATCGAGACGGAAATTGCTCACCTCGCCACCCCCTCCTCCACCGCCACCTCCGCCGCTCCTATCATGGTTGGTCCTGTGCTCCGAATCCCTGCTTTCCCTGCTTCTTTTGTCCTTTGGAGATCGTGCACAATCTGATCATATGATAGAAATAAAACTTAAGCTGTTTTCTCAAGATCACAAGTAATACTAGACACAACATACTGTAAATAAATGGTCCTTCTAAAAAAAAATCATATTTACAGATTTTCGTAGAAGTTTGACGAAGTTAGTTGGCGTTAATAACAGTCATTTTGGTGCTAGATAAATTTTTAAACTTTCCAAATGCAATTTGTAGATATGAGGGTTTCATGTATTAAGGTAACATGTATTACAGCAATTGTCCATAACCCAGAAAAAGGTTTTGTTTGTATGGATGGAAAAAAAATTAACAGAGTGATATTTTAAAAGGTATATTTTCGTTTGGTTTGTTTCCTTTTTTTTAAACAATAATCAGAAATTCTTTGCCAATTATAAAGCCCCACGGCTAATTATGTTTATTAAAAGATACTCTACAAACAGACCATCTAGATATTTCATAATATTTACCACTAAGTAATTATAGCCACTTGTTTATGATTTTTTTAGCTGAGCAAATGACAGGCAATATTTAGATGGTTAATATGTAATGCAGATTTCAAGAAACAGATTAACAAATTCTGTATTCATGTCAGTTAAGAATTTAGGATTATTCTTGAAAAATACTGAACGAAAACGTACCTCCTTATCTACAATAGTTAATCAGTTAAATTTTGAAAATCCTTCAGTACAAATATTTCCCTGTGTTGATGCGAAATACTGTAACACAAATCGCCCTCTAAGCACAGTTATTTAGTGTCTTTTATGAGTCTGATAACTAACATTAAAATTTTGCACTGATTTGTCTAGTGTCAAGCGTTTTAATTTTGTTAATTCAATTCTATGGTATTTGGGATCATAAAAAACAACTCCACAAGCGTGCTTCTACTCTGATTGTTTCCTATATGATGATTATTTAAGCACCTAATTTTAGAAAAACAGTGGTGTCAAGATACCAGATTGTACTATAAAGAAAAACTGTTCCTAAAAACAAACAAAAAATCAGTTTGAAGAAAATTATATTTTGCCTATGTATAAATTGAAATGTGTTATTTTTTTTTAGCAGCATACAAGGAATTTTAATCCTGACATAAGAAATCAACATCATATTTGTGAATGTCAAAAATTTGTACTTTTCAAAGCTGAATTAACATATTTAATCATTGTGTCCATACTTCTGAAGATGAGGAATTTCACTCCCAAAATAAGCAATGATTTCAGATATCGCTTTTAGAATATTCAAAAATATAAATAACATAAAAGCAACCTTTCTTTAGGTACAAATCACATTTACAAATCAATAATATTCGAAGCCTGTAATCTATGGAAACTGATAAAATTTCTTAATATTGCTGTTAGAATCTGTATCTTTCTGAGTATGTATCATTTCACATGGAAATAACGGAACTAATTGTACTGTTATTTTTGAAGATGAGGATTAAAACAATTTCCTGCAATAGTCATTCATATAATTTTTTGAATGTCAAATGGTATAAACATTATAAGAAGCAACAATTATTTTTAAGGGAAAGATCAAATGTACAAATTAAAGAGGGTGAAACAGTAAAAAATAAAAAAATTAATGATTTTCAGAGATTTATATTTTTTATTCTAGTCATTGAATAAATATAAAATGAATATATTATTTTAGGACTAGAATAAATTATTTCTTGGTCAGTATTAAAATCAGTTTTGTTGACTAATACTATTGTGAATCTGTTTTAGGTTAGACTTTTTCAACTTTGTGCATGATCCCAAATGAAGCACTCATAGGATTCAAGTCTTTGGGGTCTTATTTAGTTTGTAACAATATTCTACATCAGCTCCGCAGGTGGGTTTTTCTTAAAGGTCTCCAGAGCAAAGATATTAACTGATTTACAAATTCAGGAAATAATGTTGGTATTTACAGGCATGGCCCCCTTTGAGTTTTGACTTTTTTAAACATTTTCTCCGCTTAGCTGGTGTAGAATGTTGTTACAAATTCTGAAATAATATATTTATTTCATGTTTATTGGATGACTAGAATTTTTTTAAATATATAAATCTCTGAAAATCATTTTTTTTTACTGTAATATTAAGGAGGGTGGCTGCCTTCCTTAATATTGTTGAAAATCTAAAATTGTCTATCATTGGAGGCCAAAATTCTTCATTTTGAAGTTAGAATATCTGGATCTTTTAAATAATGTATAAAATATGAAACCATATAGAATTAATTGTTGCACTGATATTTCTAAAGATCAGGACTGTCTCATATAGTTTTATTATTGTTATTATGAATTATGATTTACAGACAGTAAAGCTTTGAGCTTATTAAAATAATCTGCTTCAATATAATTAAAATAATATGATAACATTAGAAAAATTCTTTCATATTCATTGTTTGTGTAAATTTAAATTAGTTTGCAACTTTAGAATCTCAAAGTTTATCACAGTTGACTGAGATGTTTTCCATGGTACCAACTCACTAATTATTAATTAGTACAAGATACTTGTACCAAAGTATAACTGTGACTTCGATTGCTGTTTCACTAATTTATTACCTTTATTATGAGATTAGTATAGAGGCTGGATTTCAATTGGAATATTTATCGATCGTTGGATGTATTGATATTACAATTGAGTAAATTGAGAATAATTACCGGAATACTTGTCCCTAGAGGAGGATAACTTGTAGTCTCTGTTTTCTCTCTCCTTTTTGTAGAGTGGTTTGGCTGCATAGCTGCGCGGGCTGTCTCTCTCAGCTCCCATTGCCACTCCCAAACCTCCCGCTGGACTGTACGAATTGCCATTTGGCGAATCTCGCATCCGGCCCTCGTAACGACCGTCCGCCGATGCCGCCGTCGAGGAATAGCCACCCTTAGAACTGCTGTACTTTGCGTTCTGCAAGGAAAATCAATGAAGACTATTAAACCTACAATTTAAAACATTCTAAAAGACCATCTTTAAATACAGAAATAAAAGTAAATATAGGCTATAAAGAAGTAACAATGAAATTGCTTATAAAACAATTTTTTATGTAGATAACTAGTATATACATGAAGTTTCTATTTTCAATTCTTTCACCAATATAATCTTGCGCAAATATTCAAACACCTAACTCCAAGACTATCAACATTAAACCAAGGACTATTGATTTTCCTATAAAGTGAGGTTATGTTCATGACTCTGAATTGATAATCAAAGCTGTTGTTTATTTTTTTACGAAAATAGTTAAATGGGCAACACAGGCTCAAATTGAAGATGGTGATAAGTGATTATAACGGTCTTACATGTGTTTTTGAACCAGGAGAAGCAACATTAGTTAGTCAAAGTAGGTTGCATTGTTACAGAACAATTTTTGTATTTTCAGATAGTTATTCCAGCCAACAACAAGCCAGAGATTATTCAATGTAGCTGCTAATTACAGAATTGCGAATATCTTTAGTGTAACAATCACCCTTCTGACTCAATTTCCACATTGCAACAATAGAGAACAAGTAAAATATTTGTATACATTTTTTTTTTAATTTTCCACAAGGCAGATATTAAAAACGCGATATAAATGGCGAAAAATCATGGTAAAAAGATTGAAGAAAAGGCTCGAATTATCATTGGGAAAAAATTGGAAATGCATGAGGATAAAAGAGAGTGTACGTGTGAGAGAGAGAAACATAGCGAAGGAGAGGGGGAGAGAGAGAGATGGAGAAAGGAACTACCGTTTTTCTTTTTTTCGCGAGTTTGACGTTGACGAAATGATTTTCATGTTAATACATGTGAATAACGCTGAGCAAAGAACGATGGATGTTTAATTATAAAACTGTAGAATATTTACCTGATAGGGATGGGCCTGGTGCTTTTCGAAGTACCTGAAAGCATAGAGGAGAAAAACGATTATTTGGTGGATGATAGTGGGGCAATGGTGGATAGAGTCGGAGGATCGAGAAGGGACGGATTTTGTTAAAGGAAACGCTGATGAAATAGCGAGTTTTTTTTTATCGTTTACGGATTATCGGGGAGAGTTTTGAATTTGATCGGAGAAGAGGAAAAGCAAGGAGGTTCGTAAGGAGAAGAAGGAAAGAACGGAGGAGAAGGAGAGGAGAATCGAGAGGTGTGAGTGAGGTTGGTTGTGTCAGGGGATTTTGAAGCACAGGGGGCTTGTATTTGACGTTGTCGAAAGCCTACCCATCGCTGATCCTTTGTGGTTTCCTCGCATGCATTACCATCAATGCCGGTATCTGTGGTAAATTCGCGCCCTCCGAGGTTTTCTTTGAGCTTGGTCAATGTCATAAAAACAACATTAACGCTTATTTAACAGTCAACTTTCTTCCTACCCGGACGCCATGTCACATACGTGATCGGCCCCTGGCGGTCTGCTTGGACGTTCTCGCGGCTCGCGGCTGCGTTCAGCGGCTCTTACGCTCTCAGCCAACCAAAACCAAACTAGAACCGTGCTGCGGTGTGCGGACGGACTTTACAGACTGCGCTTTCTGTCTTTTTCCAATCTTCCAGGACCGTAACAACACAAGTGACTTTCCCGAGAATTTTTCCAAGAATAATTCGTCTTATAACAATTTTTTTTTTCACAATCAATGTCTTGCCAATTGCCCAATTTCTTTATAACAATACTTTTTATTTTTTGAAAATGAGTGTCGTTTTTCGAGAGTTTTTCAATAGCAGCGAGAGAACATCAAGAGAGATTCGTTCAGTTTTTCAACTATGACATGTTCATAAAACTTTCGATTAATTTTTAGAGGCAAATCGTTTTTTAGTTGCATTGACCCAGGAAGAAATGACTATATATAATCATTTTTACACATTCATAATCGTTTTTGATTATATATTATTTCCCGGGAAAAAATTATTATATATAATGATATATCGTTATAATAATTTTTCCCCGGGAAATTTGAATGAAATCGATGACTTTTCTAATTTTGACACTGGATTACTGTAGTGATAAAATGTGAGTGTATAACATAATGTTGCTATTTCATTCATTTTAATAACAATTCGAATTTGTACTACTGAGATTATATATAAATAATATTAACGATCAAATAATATTAACCCGTGCACCAAAGAGCTTGAAGTTATTAATTTATTTTAAACGGGAACAAAAAGGGTTTTATATTTAAACAAGCGAAAAAAAAATGATGTGAAGCTAACATTAACGTAAATTTCAACTAGAACCCTTACGAATCAAACGCACCCCTACTTAAGTCGGCGAAATTTTTTTTATTGAATTGTAGTTGTACATATGTATGTAGGTTTATTTGAAATTGAATAAGATCCTTATTCCACGTGAATCGAGATGGACATTTTATTTACTACGTTATACGTCTAATATTACATTATACATGTAACGCAATAACAAAGTATATATGCATATATTTATACCCATTAGAGGGTGTCTAAAACAACTTTTTTTTATTCCGCACTAACATCAAACGTTCATGTTGAACCTCAAACGATACAAGTTAAAATTGGAGTCCCGAAAAAAAATATTTAGATGTGTCCCAACCGCCATTTTGATTTTCCACTCGATTTACATGTACAAGAGTGTCCATGAAGCCTAGGCTCCATGGTAAGATCGATGGACGTCAGCATTTTTAGGGGACTATTTCAAATTTTACACTTTGACCAGCCGTGCGGTCAATAAATTTTTCCCTTGGCAGATTTTTACGTTTTGCAATTATCTAATGGCACCTTTTATATATATACTTTTTTATGACCATTTAAAATTTGCAGTCATTTTATCGCAATTTTCATCAGTTTTTAGAGATGGATAGTTGATGGTTTCAACTGTTCGTGAAAAAATCTGCCTTGGAAAAATATTGATTGCACGAACAGGTAAAACGTTACAACTGATCAGCAAAAAATGACGAAAATGACTTATTATAATTTATCGTCGACTGTTGGGATTGATGATATCCTAGTTGATGTTAGTTCGCCAGGAGATTGGCTTCATTTCATGATTTCATGAGTCTCACAAATTACAGGTAAGATTAGCAATTGAGCGATTACCTGAAAGGAACGCTCTTGTACCCAGACACATACAACATTTGTTTTCTACATCAGACAGAAGATGGATTACTACACATAAGCACTGACAGAAAAATGCTTGTTGCATCATCTTCGATATTGTATTTTGACACATCAATGTGTATTGATATCAAGAGCCACAGTAGTGACTTGACGCCAAGTATAAAAAGATAATTAGTTTGAATGAAAATTTCCATTTACATGAACTCTGCTGTCACACGAGTCATCAATACCACTGCTTATGGACAGTGCCAAGAGCAACTTTTACGTGAGTTTGAAGTTCCTGAACTTTGTAATCAAATTCTAGGTTTTACGTTATACTGTAATATTAAATTGTTTTTAAGACAGTTGAAAATTGGCTTCCAGATCCTTTTCAATGTTATGGAAAGACATTTTACCACTCTAAGCTTGGCAGATCTAGCAAGCAGTCCTAAAATTACCAGAGCATTGCCTTTTCAAAGTTGCAGTCAAATTGCAGAATTATCATTGATAAGTGGAATCTGACTGATGAAAAATTTGATACGTCAGTACAGCTGTGAACAAATATTTGACAAATCCTTAAACACCAGGTAATTATTGCTGTTAATTATTACATTTTTATTTTTTATTTGTATAGAAAGTTAGGCAGTGTTTTTCTTACTGATGTTTCAAATGTCTTTTTTTTATATCTCTGTTAGTTTTATTCAAAAGAAATATTTAACAAATCTTCCAATACTTAGTAAATATTTCTATTGAATTTGGTCAGTTTTTATTTTTGTTTTGTTTGGAAAATTAGCCAGTATTTTGAGTTAACACTGGTGATTAAAATTTCCTTTTTTATTTTTTTGGTGGTTTCATAGAAAACATTGGAAAATGTATATTATAGAACAAATTATTAGACACATTTTTAATGTTTTTCAATTTATTGGAGTAAGAAGGGTTTTCTAATCTTCTGGAAAAAGCAGATTGTAAAACAATTTATATTAGTTTCTATATTTTTGGTAGCATATTTTTTAATACTTTGAACATAAGATTGTCAGAAGTATGGAAAAATTGTCCGTTAAAAAGTCAAAGAAGTTTCAATTGTTATCAGTACACGAATTTTCATTCATGAAGAAGTATATAAAAAAATTAAATCTAAAAAAGTATGTTAAACATAATATGCAGGTTTCTACTTCACAACATTTTTTAATTTCTAAATTATGAAACTTTAATTGTAATTCAATTTCAACATTTTTTTAAAACACAAATGTAAGTAGAACCTTCCTAGCTTTCAGATTACTTTCTATTTTTCATAGCTTTTTCAATGAATAAGGCAAGAGGCAAGTTTTTACTTTGCATCCTTGTTTATGTTTGTTAAGTAATCAATTGAATTTTCATTTTAGGTGTGCTCAATTTTTTAATTTAAGATTATTATAGCATACAAAGCAAAAGGCATGTAACTTGAAAATGACTTGAGCAATTGATCTAAAAATGTTCACAGGAATTTGCTATAGTTTTCTTTAAAATATTCACCACTCTAACCACTTCTTTTAAATTCAGTTTCAACATTTTTTTTAAAACAAGGATGGAAAGGAGGATTTTCTACATAGTTTCCTTATTATTCTCTAGTTTTCACAGCTTTCTCCATGGGGAAATCAAATTACATCCATGTTTACATCTGTTGATGAGTCGAATTTTCTTTTAAGGCACACTCATATTATGTTATGACATATATTAAAAACAAACAGAAATGTAAAATTTAGCCCCAATTTTTGGGAATAAAAAATAGCGAATGCATTGTAATCTCGTGGACAAAATAACGTTGCATTATTCGTATTCCAGACTGGACATTCTTGTGAGCAAATAAATGATTCATTTGCTGAAAACTCCAATGATCAACTTTCTCATCGACGAGGTAAATGCCTACCTACGATTCAAAAGAGGAGGCCACACAGGAGGAGCATTCGCTCATGGCGAAGACAATCAAAGATTTAAAAAACGAGTATAAACAATTTGTTTCATCTTCTTTAAGAGTTTCTGCACGGATTCGAGGATGAAAGGAAAGCAACTCAAAAAGCTCACCCAAGCAAGCGACATGAAAGATTTTTAAAGCAACAAACCGACAATTTTTTACTCTGATTCCGCATTTTAATTGTTTTGTATATAAGTTAATTCAATAAATAACACTAATTGTATTAAATATTGCATTAATTAATCCGTAGCGACCCCCATTGTTCCGATTAAGAAAAAATCCATCCACATAGTCCTGAAATATTTTGAGACAACGATATTTTTCCTCTAAATTCTGACGATTCTTAGTTCACAAGCGGTTCGAATGGATGACCCGAATCACGGTTAAATTTGGAAAGGTCAGTGGAAGCAAAATAGAGACGAACAAGGTATTACGTATGAATAAAATGTGATTTATTTGATTGTTTATAACAGTTCACGTGGGTCTTTACACGCTTTTTTATTCGGAGTCATAAAAAAAAAAAACTTTTTTTTTAACAAAATACAATTTTTTAAATGTTTACACAATAATTTCAATCATTCATTAAATTAAATACTGTGTACTGTAAATTAACTTTTTCAATCAACACGGATATGTATCTAATATATGAGTTTGTTTTATGTTTTCGTGACGTGTTGAATTTAGTGCATCTCGAAACGATTACGAAATCTAATAAACAAGGAAGCGGACGAAGGAGCGAGCGAAGGAACAAACGAGGGAGCGAATGAGTGAGCAACCGAGTGAGCGATCGAGTGAGTGAACGAATGAGCGACCAACGTGGGCCATACTGTTTACTTAATATTAACTTTTTCAATCAACACAGAGATGTATCTAATATATGAGGTTGCTTTATATTTTCATGACGTTTTGTATTTCAAACAGAATGCTAATCCCCCTAATAAAAAATTCACAGAAAAACCATACGCCAAGTATAAAAATTGTAGCCATTACAAAAACAAAAAAAAATCTCTTACAAAGATATTAAACCAAATCCAATATATTAGCCAAGTAATAGATGTAGATGTTTCTCTAAAACAAGCTTGGTTTTGTTAAAAATAAAATTTAACGAGGAAGCAATATAATACGAAGTTCTCTACTTTGCATAATTTTATATTATAATCTCGGTGTAAGCTATTATAGCCAATAAATAGACTGAGGTTACGCCTTTTTCCGAATACGATTTAAATTAAAGAAGCGTACAATCAAGTTTATAATTTTATTTCTTTTAATATATAATTCAGTAATTTCTAAAATGTGTTTTTGAATTAATGACGGGGGTTACTTTAATTCTTTCTGGTGGAATTATAGATATATAAAGAAATAAACTATTATTTATTTATAAAAATCATTACAAATTGAGAAAGCTTTATTTTTTACGACTAATTTTACTGGATTATCTCAACATATAATTTATCAAAACAAAGCTATCACCCGGCAGCCTGCGGCAGTGGGTGCCGGGGATCTGGATTTGATAAAGAATTTACTATTGATGAGCGCCAATTAGGTTTGAAAATTAACTAATAAATTAAGTATCCTTCGATATCAATTGAACTGGTCTTCCAGTCTATAGTCATTGTCATTAAAACAATCATAAGGGCGACAGCTGGTACTAGTTTCAGGTAGAAAATCAACCTGTTGTACGCTAAACGTTAAAGAGAATGCTAAAGAGAAACCACACATCGGATCAAAGGTCTGAATATGCCACACCCAGTATACCGTTCTAGGGTTAAATAGACGTACTTTTTTACGTCCCGGATTGTACTAGCTCCCTTTCACACCTTTAATAGGCCGTCTGGTACAAATCTGATACGACACTTATCTTATCAACCGCAACGTGGGACCGTATCTTGGTTCATCGCTGATTCATGAAACACTATGCGTTTCACGCACAGTGAGTGTAACGTGTGTCTGACATTTTTTACAAAATTATACGACGCAAATTACATGAGTTATGGATATTAAGTGTCTATTGTTGATAACGTGTTGGGGTTCGTACAATTGCAAGTTTTTATTATACTTGTCCACGTCCTTGATGGATGAACCTGTTTCGATTTCATTAAAATGATACCTTGGCTTTATGACATCCAATATCCGTAGGTATATGTTTGACTCATTCGCAAAAAAATATACCTCAGTACCTTCGGGAATGCTACGAAAATGCAACGTTTCACGGTCCCCGGTTACCAATGAATTTGCAAACAATCATTGACATCGTGCGAAAGGCTGAACGATATTCCGGCACTTCTATGGACATGAGAAAATTTTCCACTTCTTTGCTTCACAGGTAATTCAAACAGACTATTATTTTGTAACTCTAAATAAATGATCGAAAGCAGTAATTAAAAAAACAATCTCTTTTATTTTCAAAGAATGACTTTTAATGTTGTAAGTTCATTTAGTCATTTAATTAGGTACACTTCTGCTTGAATTAATGTTATCTTTTATACACAATTAAGCTACACATGTCAGCCCTGCTTAGCGGACTCTCGGATCCACATGCAAAAAAAAAATTACAAATCTAGAATTCCGTATATCGACTAATAGAATGAAAAGGAAGAATCGATTTTTGTAAAAAAAATCATGATAAATATATAATACTATATTCAAAGAACTTTTTTTTTTTACTTTATCGTTAAGCTGCGATTCCCGGACCATAGAATAGGCCCTCCGCAGCACATTGGATATTCGCGATTATCGAGGCTTACTGCAAAGAAAAAATCTACCATTTGTGAATGACTTAAACAATTGATCTAAAATCTGCCGCATGTGGATCACGCAGTAATAAGTTCTCGTTATATTAGTATAGTTACGAGTATTATAAAAATGTACTTAAACTATGGAATTGTAGAGCTCGAAATTTATCATTTTTTGTGTAAAAATTCATTAAACGTCAGTTCCTACATTTGTACAAAATTTCAGCTCGACAATTTGAAATTTGTGCCAGCGGCAGCGAGCAGAAATCGTAAAAGTTTTTTTTCCAGAAAAATAAAATATTCATAACTTTTGAATCCCTCTGCCGATTCGAGCCAAATTCAATACCAAACAAATATCGGTTCTCGCCAAACTTGGCATCAATCATGGTTCAATGTAAGTTGTAATTTACAAAAGTTATAGCGTGAAAACGATTTTTTCAAAATTTTCAAAATGCTGTAAAATTCGAATTTTTCAACCGATTCGCGTCAACTGTAATCCTAAAAGTGAATTATTATATATAATTCAACATTCTACAACCATGTTCCAAATCTCGCACTTTCTCATAGATAGTTGAAGCTTTCGCATAGTTGTTTTTGTAGGTTCTAGTAGTTTCAACACAATTTTGCGTAGGAAGTTGTAGGAAGAACGTAGTCATTTTACCTATTTTTAAAGTAAAAGTTATGGCATAGTTTCAGCGTAGGGAGTTGTAGATTTTTTTTCCGCTAAGCATTACTCCTGCATATATTTTAAAAAATTCAATTTTCCAGGTTTAAGTTCGACGGTATCGAGTACTATTCGGAAATTAAATTTAAGGAAGGTGTATTACCATTCGGTGGTACCGGATCGCAACGTTCCAAGCACAGAATTATTGAAGAACTGATCCCTGGAAACCCGGATGCTTTTCCTTCTGAGGCTTTAACACTGACGGAACGCTGCACCTTGCATCGTGCAATATCGAACACGATTTGGGAACATGATGCAGCGTCCGAAGACAGATTGTGTACCGAAGGCGTTACTGAAAAAATATCTGGTAAATCTTGAAATTACTTTCATAAAAGGACACTATGAATTGTGTCAGACGATAAAGAAAAATCAACACATACAAGTCATTAACTTTTTCAAATCACCTTACGCAGATTTTTTTTTTTTAAATCCGATTGAAGCTTAAAATATAAAATAAACGACTCATTGTACCATCGTTGCTTTCATTATTGGAATTAGCCGACGTATACCGATGACCCCGTCATTCCTTTTAAACGTACTGAAAAGTGGAACTCACTTAAGAAAACATTCCTCCTTAAAAAAAATCTCAAAAAAATACGGATCTTTTACTTATTCGAGACAAGATTTACAACGCAAATAAAGCTATAAAAGATTTTTGTATACTCCAATTTTCGTTTCAATATATAACTCAATATATTCTTTTGAACAATTTTTTGTAAATTGCGACATAATTGTAGAGAATAAAATATTGAGATTGCCAATATTTTGTAATAATGTCTTTTGGCTAAAAAACCAATACACAAATATTACAAGAATGTTTGATATCGATTTATAGAATCTTTATTTTGAAAAGTTACGGTTGCAACAAATAAAGCTGCAGACCTGGCAAATTACTTCCTTTTTTTTTAGTCCATCGTCTACAAAGCTTCCTCTATAAGAAAGCCATAATTGAATAACGGATGTCCTCATAATGAAGCTATGTGGGCGACAAACTGAAGGAATGAGAAAGCAATTTGTTGCAAGTTTCTACTTTGCAGCCTTATTTTTATATTGTTGTTATCACTGAGAAAAAATATCTGTGCTTTTTTTTCTAGCGCACTATTTTCACTATCTATTAATGAATAAATTTGTGCAGATAGATCCATGCCCGGGGAGGTGAAAGTGTGCCCTTTAGAATATGGAGTTATATCGACGCCCTATGGGACAATTTCTCTAGGTGCCGTAATTGGAGCGATCGCCGCATCTTTGCAACCGCAGACTGTAACCGTAAAGCTCATGCTGGAAACCTCAAACTCCGATCAACCAGGTATTCAGAACGACACAACTCAGTTCACCTTTTTTGGAGTATCGAAAATTGTTTCATTTTGTAGAAGTAACTAAGAATCCAGATAATTTTAAATACAATGAAGATGAGGTTGATCTCGTTATCCCTAAACGTGAAATGGCTTTAGACAGATCCATGTGGCTCAACATGATATCAAGATCAATGACACAAATTGATAACGTCTGGGTAGCTACCGTTGCAGGTATAGTAAAATATGTACAATTCATTCTGGAAATAGTGAATTTATTAATTAATTTTTTTTAAAGGTGACCTGGCAGAAATGGCGGTATATCAAGGCCCTGTAGTGGGACATCGAATGGTACTCGGAGCAACAGGTTTTTGGAACAGTTCGATACGTCCGAGTATTTATTATCTAATGGGAAAAGACGGTACCTTCGATGCCACCAGAGCTGAGATTATTGGCGCAATTGATGGTATACGAGATAGCTTAAGACGCTAGTTTTTATTTTATAACAATTTCTTTCCCACGTAGTACAGAATATGACAGGAAATATTGTAAAAATATTTACGATATTTCATTACAATTGAAATATTGTCGCAACTTTATGATTGGAATATTGCAAAACATTCACTTGGAAAATTATAATTTTAATTTTGTGAAAAAATATTGAAATTTATAAAAATTAAATCTCTTCAGAAAAATATTTTAGAATCATTCTGTTGAAAGGGATGTGCTTTTTCCCTATTTCAATAATATTTCAGAAGATGTCGTATGAATGTTTCAAAAAAACATTTTTTAAAATCTTTTGTATTTTTATAAGAGCAAATTATAATTATAAATTGTTAAGCAATTGTTTACAAAATTATAGTATATTGATATTTTTTGGCCACGATTATAGCATATTAATATTTTTTAGCCAATATATCAAAGTTTATCAAAGTTCATGATCTTCCCTGAATAAAAGATCGCATCAAAAAGAATTAAGGGGGATGAGTCATCAATGGAAAAGTGGTTTTCAAAGAATTGTATTTTTTATTCTTTTTTGAAAATCATTTTTTCTTTGCTGATTCACCCCCCTTAAGCGGATCAGAATCCCATTGAAATGTTTTAAAACCGTATTATTGTTTTTTCGGAATTTAGCCCGTTTGATCGGTTTCTATCAGTTTTAATCGGGAGTTCTAAGCAGGGTTAGTATCTAAAAAAAACATTAATTGCATCTTGTATCGCAACTACTCAAAATTCTCATAGAATCAAACTTTTAGCTGGGAATGCATTCGTGATACATAATATTAATATAATATAAATATAACCATGACGAATTCCACATTAAGAAGTCATTTTCACAGGTCTCGTGATTGCAAAAACTTTGCCGAGTTGGATTGAAAAGTTCCACAACTTGAGATTAAGTCAGGTCTTAGACATGTACTATTCTAGCAGAGGATCAAGTTTCGATCCCAGTATAAAAGCATGTGATCGTGGAAAAGCATTTTGGCACCTTTCACCAAAGTCAATTATGGAAGAAGAGGTACAGTATAGTGAAAAAAAATTTGTCGGTGTTTGGGGTGAAAGACCTAAAATTCATATTACCATAACTCGTGACCTATTCGACATAATTAGTTCAAATTTTAATGGCGTGTCGAGTACTGGCCAATCTTCAATTGATATAAATTTTATAAAAATCGCTTCTCGCATTTCATTTTTATGGGATTTTTGAGATTTTGAAAAAAGTCCGTAAACGCTCTAGCTCGAATTAATTATTACCTAGCGGGCTGAAACTTCGCATTAAAACTGAACAAAGTGATGCGATCTTTGGTATTAAATTTGGACGAAACCCATAAAGCGATTCGGTTTATATCTTAACTTTAAAACCGTTAATTTGTTAAATCTTAACAAATAATTAAAATAAAAAAAAAAGAATAATTAATTAGAATAATTAAAATAAAAAAAAAAGAAAAATAATATTTAGCGCTGCTACGTACCAAATTTGGTGATGATCGATAAAGCGTTTCTTTTTTTTATTATACATTTTTCATGCCCATTAGTATCAATATCCAATTGCGTATAATTTTCGAACGGCACGATGCTTGGAGCTGAAATATTGCACACAAGTGGAGTATTAACTCCTCTTCAGTTACTGTGATCTCGTACAAAAAATACCCACACATACAAACAGTTTTTATAGAATTTTTAAGTTTTAAATAAAAAGGCGTAAGGACGCTTACGTTTTTCTGTTGTTGTACAAGTAACAACCAAAAACGTAGAAGTAACAAAAGGAAAAAAGTCTTAATTAAAATAAAAAATAATGTTTACAACATTTTTAATTTTAATTAAAAATTAATTTAAAAGTCTTAAATTCTTTAAAAAGTCTTAATTAAAATTAAGACTTTTTAAAGCAGAACTTTGCACATTGCTTCCTCATAAAATTTAATTTTTCACAAATCTTTCTCTATGTGGAAGCGAAAATTAATAAATAAACTTCCTCATAGCCTTTGTGAAAAATGAAATTTAATGAGGAAGCAATGTGCAAAGTGCTATACTTTGCATCATTTTTGTTTATTGTATTTACCAATAACACAATCTAATGGACAAAACTCAATAAATATTTGCGTAGACGTTCGCGACATCACAAATTCTGGCTTACCGCAACAGTATAGCTTACATGACGGAGGAAGTTTTGCATAAAATGGTCAATCATGCAGTAAGTGCATTCACCACGTATACAAATGATCACCTATTTAAAGAGTTACGTTGTCCGAAACATGAAAAAATCTATCCAAGAGTTGAAGCGCTAATTAGCTTTGACGGCGCATGGTCTCAAGAATATACAGCCGATTTTCTGTCGTAAGTATCGGTCATGCAAACGTTAAAAATCAGCACAAAGAATTGTATGAGGCATTCACGCTCAAATTTTCATGCTCTTCAAAAATACATAGTAAAAATTTAATTGAAAATTGTGTATTTTTAGTAGAAAAGTTGTATTACCAAATGGCCATATAAACCTTTTGTTAATTTGACACAATTTTTTCTGTCCGTTTCTAGTTTTACAGAAAAAGTACATAAATAATGTACTAAAAGTTGTACATTCTAATTAATACATATTTTGTGTCATTTTGACATGAAAAATGTGTAATATACTTTTTTATACAATATTTCGTGTCATTTTGATATAGAACAAAAGGTGATAAATTTACGCAATCTTTGTGCTATTTTTTAAAAAATATTTACCAGAAATATCTGCAAATTGCACAACATTTCTGATAAATGATATAAATATTTTACTATACACTTTAATATCAAGGACTAAACTGTATGTTTACGCATAACAATTATTATTAATAGTGCGATGCTCGACGAACTCGATGTATCCGTTTTCGGCTCGAAAATGGGACTTATTCATGGAAGTACTGGTGAATGGTTGCTAAACGTGACGGACAGTCCCGCTCGAGCTCATTATACTTTCGCCAATTTTCACAATATAACGTGTAAGTTACCCGATAAGAAAATACTTTCGTAAAAAATAAACTAGGGATAAGTGAAAGGTAAAAAAAAAAAAATTGTTTCAGGGCCTACTGAAATAAAATTCGAAAAGGTTTTACATGCAGCCATGGCGTACTTTGATGCTACTTGGAAAGAACACCATAAAGAGCATACTATAGGAAACATTGGCCAAGTTATTATTTTCTTAGCCCCGCGAGTGCGTTTCGACACTGCAGAACAACAGATAATTCTCAAATTGATTAATGATTTCAAAGCAAAGCATCCAGGTAAATAATAACCAATATTCCCTAAATGACTGAATTAAATTTAAGCGTTTTACGAATTACCTTTTATTTTACAAATGACAATTTTTTTCGTCATTAGAAAAATCTAAGATAGAACATAAAATTTTCATAAGGAGCGTGCATATACCCAACGCAAGATGATAAGAATGAGTTGAATTTTCTGGATGATATTCGTCCATAAAGATCACATGTCCATTCCAAATTTCAAGTCAATCGTCTGCATGGTTGCCGAGTTATTAATTACTGAAGTTACACTCCTATACATGGGCAATAGAGCCAAAACTGTACAAAAAATCTAATGCAATAATGCTCCAAATCGCACAAAAAAAATTAAGACCATAATAGATCCAAACCATTTCTTACATCTTCGGGATGAACTTTTGCTATGACCGAAATGCTTCGCCCATAT
Organism: Perithous albicinctus; assembly: GCA_964016905.1. Lineage (NCBI taxonomy): Eukaryota > Metazoa > Arthropoda > Insecta > Hymenoptera > Ichneumonidae > Perithous > Perithous albicinctus. The sequence continues at coordinate 19,800,920 of OZ024689.1, forward strand.
AGGTGTCGAGAAATAGTAAAATTATTATACCTATTGTACCTAATTAGGTAATTATTGTACCTAATTATTGCAATTACCTTTCCGGAACTCCGTGCAACGCCCGACCTATGCTAAGGCCTTTGTAGGTTCTCACTATACAAGACTGTTATCAAGAATCCCTGATAATATTAATTTGTACTTAAACAAGTTCGCGATATTTACGGCATACACCAAACCACATCTTCAATGCTTGAAAGATTAAATATTTGTAATTGTATTACTTTTTTTTTTTAGATGTCCATATTATGTACTACGTGTCGGATGGCAATGCTCCACTATTCAAACCTTTTTTACTGTCACAAGAAGACCATTTGATGCAAAGTTCCAGTATAAACGACATCACCTACGCTCTTCTACGCGGTATGACACGGATGTATTCTAGTCGTTGGCAAACTATGTCTCTGTAATTTTGACCACAAATCACGGATATTAACCGATATTTTAATAGATATTTTAAAAAATGTTTTGGTCTACCTGAGGAACTTTGTAAAAGGAAAATGATGAAATTTTTGTTGTTAAATCAGAAGAAAGATTTTGTGAACGTTTGTAGAGAACATTTTTTTATTGTAAGTGCAAGAAATTCAGTTTATTTTTATTTATAAGAGTTAGTGGAGAATGAAACTTTATAAAAACGATAAGGAATATTCAGCATTAACTTGATTAGTATCCCTAGTTGTAATATTATCCTAATTTTTTCTCATTGCTATTCTGAAGGACTTAATCTGTTTTAAGTAAAAAACACCGATTTTCTCCGATTTGTACGCGATACTTTTATAATTTACGAAAGGAGAAAATTAATATTCAAGGAAAGTCAGGAAATTGAAAAATATAAGAAATCCTAAGTAAAGGTCATATTTTCTCAGACAACATTATGTCTAAAAAATTCTGGAAAATATTTTCACCGCGGTGAAGTTCTTGAATCTACTTTTTTTAAATTAATGTGTTACTGATCGTTCGAAGATAAGATAAAGACCTAAAAAGAAATTGGCTTACTAAGAGCTCAGTTAAACTTGGTGAAACAGGGAATAATCGAGACTCAGTTAAAAAAATCGGTTACCAATAAGTAGAATGAAACATATAAACGAATTTGGTTTTCCAGTATCTAGTATTTTGAGACCGGGACCATGCAACGCAAACATTACAGAAGGCATCAGAGACCAAATCGAAGATTACGTTAAACCGCGTCAATCTGTTATCTACCGATTGCACCCACGTTGGCGAAGAAATACGAAACACGTGAAAGTTACGGTAGGTACTTCTTTTTTTTTCAGTATAGCGAATGGTTTTGATTTCTATGCTGTAAATTTTAAGGCTCACAACGTTGGTTACGGAACGATAGAAGTATGCTCTTGGAATCAACAAAAAAATAGTGTGATAAAAGAGGGTTTGTACTGCAGAGATCTGGTGGGACACGCCGAAACAACAATGTATGATTATGCTGTGTGCAACGACAATACTTCTTGCAATACAACACATTACGAAATAACTGGAATTTCATCACGGAAACAGTGTACAGGTATGAAAGCCTATATGTAGTTCAATCAAATTTTATTTACGTCTTTATTTGCACAAACGTGATTACGTTTAATTCATCAGAAAAAAAAATTTATTTCTTCACCTTCAATCATTAATACGTAATTGTAACCAAATGTCATTCTTATGCGGTTTTGTAGAAACTTATCCGTAACAGATTCGAAAAACCTTTTTTTTTTGGTTGCTTAACAAGACAATTTTTTTCTTCTTTTTTTCAAATTTAACTTTAATTCGCTTTGAGCTACGCAGCCTGAAGAAAACTGTTTGACACACTGTTGACCATTGAACATAGGTCGAAAAACAGGAAAATTCGATACTGCGTTAGTTTGGGCAATAAAAGGATTTTTTTAGGTCACATATCTTTAAATGTGAAGACAAAACTCTACACAGTCAAAACTCTACACAACGCGCACCATTAAAGCATTTCTATTGATGTTAATGTAGAATCAGGCATGTGTTAAGTTGGGACTGTGAGATGGTGGTGTGTTGAGCCAGATTAGTAATCTGACAGAACATCCCAGCGACAAAATATCCGACACACATTACTTATCGCTGTTATTTATTTCAGAAATTGACTGCCGAAACCCGGATTACATAAGATACATCATAAGAGTAGAAAATTTGTACTGCTCAAACGCCGCATACTATTCACCCGAAGTCATCTACACTATTATTGTATTCACATTCGCCATTCATTCTTACTGATAGTATTATTAGGTGTTCCTTTACAAATGTTTTTACACTTTTCGATCGAATACAATACTTTTTTTATTACGTTTTTATAGTTTTCTTTTTACAAACATTTCGACATCTGCTTCGTTAATTAGTACCCCTTGTACACGCATACTCGATATGCATATTCGTACACCAGCTTGATAAGAAATTGGAAATTACTGGAAGCCGCGAGGCTTCCGAGTTCCGGCTCCGAAAGCAGCATTTCTAGGGGTGGCAAAAAATCTTCTACTTGACCGCCTATAGACAAATAAAATTTTCATGAAAACAACACTCAGATTGGAAAAAAAATGGTTATGTCTATCTTTTTAGAAGCAGATAAACCGCCTCTGTATTCAATTTCCTTACCCTCGAAGTGCGTGACATCCATTAGTTTGAAAAATATCGTTTCTTTAACTTGCTGCTCGGGGTTTTTGCTTACAATGTCCCACCGATCACGGCGCGCAGCGCGTGCCCATATCCTCAATTTTAAAGTTGGCCTCTCATCTTCCGGCTCCACGTATTCAAGTAAATCTAAAGCTTTTTGGAAATCGTATTCCGTCGCAACCGTATTTTCCTCACAGGTGTAAAGCTGTTAAAAGAAAGAAGTTTTTATGAGTATTAAAAACCTAATCGCTGGTATCTATACAAAAGACATTTCGCTACAAATGCATCCGTTCATTTTCGGATGATGGAGTTCACCAAGTAATTATTTACCGTGATCAGTTCCGTTGGGGATAAAACTCTAAGCTTATTTATGTCGTATCCGTACGTCTCGAGTACGTGCTCAGATACGTCTTCCTGATGAGCGATCAAAGTTAGCTCATTATTTATTCTTTTAACGCAATCAATGACTTCATCTTCAGGTTCGTCGGAGCCAAGAAGGGCCAATTTTGCTAATGACAACGTTGTCTGAAAAAATGTAAGTAAAATAAAGAAATTCTGAAACAGTGCCCAAATCAATTTCAGTCACTACCTAAAACTTATCTTAGAACAAGATGTCGTTGTAAAAAAAAAAAGCTTGTACTGTAATTACGATCGAAAATATTTTTCGCACCGATTGTTCCATTTTTGGAAATTCCTTTTTTGTTATAGAGGTAATTGTTTTGTAGAACTTCATATCAATGTTATGTTAAAAAATTCGTCTTATAGATGACTACAAAGATTATAAAGGTATTTTCAAACCGAAGATAAACTGAAATAATTCCAACGATTTTCAATGTTTCAGGCATTTTAACAAATATATAGTATATGTATTGCCAAAAAAAGATATTTCTCACTTTTTTCCTAGTAACGAGTTCAATTTCTTGAACCGCTAAAGAGTGAAGCGTATTTGCAGCCAAGCGCATTTCGTCCGTTAATCCCGCTTGGACCCACGACAAGGATGGATGCTCGGATAATTTTTCTGTTAATTCTGTGGCTCCAGCGCGCCGGCAACGTTCGACCAATTGACCCTGCCTGCCGTCCTTCACGTACCTGGCAAAAGCAAGTTAATAGAAAAAAAGTGTGCTAAAAATCGTAGACTGTAAATATGAATATTTGTATAATCACCAGGAAAATAAGAAGCCTACAAAGTCCTGGGATGCGAATCTTTCCATGTAATTGTCGAGACGAGGTTTGTTATCCGTCAATTCGCATATTTGAACCAAGGACGCAAAATCACAGTATTTCTCTGCGAGCATCGCTGCATTTTCATATTGCTCGTCTTTTACTAAAATTACATTAAAAAAGCGTTGAAAATTTAGATTAGTACTTAGAAAAGTAAGATTAAAAATTGATGTTATTCCACTAACTTTACCAACATTTGTGGTAACATGACAAAAAGTTTCTACGTAGAGATAAAAATAATCAACGAAGTTTCGTACAAAGTTTCGTCAACATCTGTCGAGTGAGCCAGATTTTGGGAAATTCGGAATTATTACATTTTTCATCGCTGAAACTTCCTAAAACCTTGAGACAAGCTACATTTTATTGAACTCACGCAATAGCGTTTAGAGATGTTTGGTCTACAAGATTTATAACGCGGTTTAAATGTTGCAAGAATTTTTTATTTTGATATTGGCATTGCATTCTGAAATGAAAGACCAGGGCACCGGAAAACTGCATTTTATTGATTGTGAGTTCCTGCTGCGCGAACGTCTAAACGAAAAACTACTTTCCCTTCAGCAATTAGCGCGCAAACCAGTGTGTGGTTAAGCGGTCCATCTAAATACTACACTAAAATCTTGAAGATTTTTTTTTCTTCTGAAAACAAAGCTTTCTCTACAAGCAAACAAGCGAAAAGTTTAAAAAGAAATTATGTATCGTAATGCACTACGAATATATAAAATATGGTTTCATTAAACATTCAAAAAAACACGATATACAAAATTTCAAGTCCAGATAGTAGTAAAATTTCAAGACTTACTGAGTGGTTGAATAAGATTTGTTCTTTCGGCCTCGTACTGTTTTAGGAGTATTTCGAACTTTTCCGTGCCGCGTATACTTTCCAAGTGACACTTTCTTCCATCGAGGATGAGATCTATGAGGCCAACGACTTGTTCGTAAAGTTCATTCTTTACCGTGGAATCATTGGTGCCAGTGACACCGTGCTTAAGCGTCAAAGTTTGCTAAAAAATAATCTCAAGTCAAGAAAGATACAAAATCAGACATCAATAAATCAATAAAGTCAATAAAGAAACAAAATAATAGATAACTAATATGCTCCTTAGGCGTACCATTGTATTTAAACAGCCTCGCAGACCTTGCTTTCCGGTTGCCGCGGTCCACGGAAGGTATTCTGTAATTCCACTGGAACATCTCGACGGTACGTAACGCTCAGCGTTTTGTTGACGATATTTCACAACTTCGTGTAGAACTCCCTTTAATCACAGAACGTTTCAGTAAGTTCAAATAACATTATATGTCGACCTCGTTCACAATGATTACTGTGTAGTATAGCTATTTTCCCCTAGGCAGAGCCACAAAGTTTAGAGTTAACGGTTTTTTCGGCAAGCGACTTTTGCCCTAACCCGGTGGTCACTCACCATCTTTATATTATTGTTTGCGCTCGATATAGCCATATTGATAGAGTTATTAATTAAAATTAAAATAAAGAGTTTTCTGTCATATCAACGATTGATAACCAGAAGAGGAAAGCAGAAGATTCAAGGCGTTGTGAACAACTTTTCTGAAAGCCTTAGAAGAGGAGATCGTTCTGTGTATAACAGCCAGGTAACACCGAGATTAATGCGGAAACGCAAGGGAACCTCGTCGTATGAGGAGAGTGGAAACACTCATCATCAGGATAGGATGACATACAGGTGAGGCTGACCATACCGCTCGTGATGTTCTACTGTAGACAATCCATACAGATGTTCTGGTCACTTCCACCAGATAATTTCCCTTAATACCAGAAGCGTACCGCTTTCTTCCGTGACAAGAAGCAACAAAGAAAAAAGCCCTCCAGATGAGCCAGACGAAGAAATTCCGACTGAACCTCATCTCGACGAAGAGGCTCTGAGAATCCTTGGCGAAGACCCCAGTGCGAGGTTGAAGACCTAGAGTTCCCTTCGGAACTAACTGTTTGTTGGGAGAAACTGATATTTTAAAGATTGAAAGGTGAGATCTGATATTTTAAAGGAGACGTAGCTGGAAATCCTTCAAAAATACTCTCATCAAGGGAATATTCAGCTCGAAGCGCATCTGCTGAACCAAGAGGTATTGGGTTTTCTCAACGACGCGGCGTTTAGGAGAGACAGACATTTAAGTGATGTTTGCCGCGACGCTTTCACAAGTGGTCGGGAGTCGGGGACTCTTTCGAAATTTTTGCGGGAGGTTCAACGTACACCCGTTCAAGGGAAAGACTGAGGCTGTGATATCGTTTTTGACAAAGTGGTTTGAAAAGGGCCGGCGTTCGGGATGCTGAACTCGGCGAGGAGGGAGAATTCTCTGACCTCGGAAGAACCGCTGTCAGAGAACACGACGTTGTCACACTTTTTCGCATATTCAGAATGAAACCGGCGTTATTGAAGCAATTGCGATGTTGAATTCAGAGATAATTCTCAAAGAAGCAGAAAGATTAGAGCCGATTAACTCGTTATCCGTTCGGGAACTGACGGAGAAATTAGTCATTCTCCATGCGATCGACATAGCCCACAGGGCTGCCACAGTCTCTTTCGCTGATTAACGTAGACGATGTTAGGGATTTGATCTGTCTCGCAAGAACGATCTCGAGGTATTTAGTCGTTACAAGACGAATACAGGGAATCAGGGAAGATTGATTCTAACGATCAACACAAAACGTATTAACCGGCTACTTCGCAGATAATTGGTCGGTGATTGAAGCAGATTCTTGGAAAGTGCAACCTGGGGAATGACTCCACACATAAGCACGCGTCATGTCGCTACCTCGGTGACTCTTAATAGGGGTTTAGATTTAAGTCTGATAAAATGTACAGCGGAGTGGTCAAAGGAATCGAGATCTTTCGAAAATGTTATAACAGACCGATTGCAGCTGAAGAAGGCGCCTTCGCGACTATAATCCTTGACCGTACGCTGGATTAAGAGAAGAATGTGTATTCAAGTTTTGTATCACTGTTGTATAACTAAATAAACCGTTTTCGATACTATAAACGGTTACACAATAAGCATTGAGAACGAGGCCAACATATAATTGGAAATGAAAGGAACTTATCTGGAAACGAAATTCGATTCTAATTACATGGAGAGCCTCGTTCGAGATGATTACACTCCATCCGGGTAAAGACTTACACTACCCACCCAGAAGAAAAATCAAAAACAACAAAACAACAACACTTTAAACTAATGAAGGTAAGTTGGTGGGTGACCACCGGATTAGGGTAAAAGTACCTAGCTGAAAAAATCGTTAATACTAAACTTTGTGGCTCCACCTAGCGGAGAGTAGGTATACTGCACAGTAATTATCTCGAACGAGGCTTAACATATGATTACAATAGAACTTCACTTCTAGGTAAGTTCGTTTGATTTCCAATTATCCTATTTTACTATTAGGGATAAAATTCATCCGTAATAAAAAAAATGTGTTTACTTCAAAGATACCCTTAAATTTTATCACCAAATCATACTTTTATGAGAAACAGCAATAAATTATTTTCAATTGTATTCTGTGGTGAAAAAAAGGAGAGCTATGTGATTTATAGGTCAACCACCTTCATTTTATTCGATTGAATTAAAATTGCTAAAACATTTCTGCAGCAAGAGCTGCTAATCAGACGAAACTTCTTTTACTCTTCTCATTGACAACCGTGTTTTATTTTTAGTTCATACAACTCACCAGCAAAATAGAATTGACTTGTAGAATGTACTGCGAAACCTGTTGAGTTAATTTTTCGGACTGTGTCATCTCGCTAGCGCTATTGACCAGTGAAGGTAGTAGGAGATGTATGGTGCTGACTTCACGATAGAATATGTCACGCGCGGTGAGTTCGTCCGACACGTAAGCTTCGGGTTTCAAAGTTTCATCTATTATAGGATCCAGTGTTTCGGGATGCCTAAACACAAAAATAGTTCAAAATAGTTCTTTATAACTGAAGATACGTTCAATGCTGTTTGGTATTAAATTTTAACAAGATCGGTGGAGTGATTCGGTTTTTATGGAGCTTTGAAATTTTCTTATTTCTTTTTCTTTTTTAAATACTATAACTCGAGGACGATTCAAGTAACTGATCTAAAATGTTGAATTAAACTTAAATAGAGTGTGTCGTTGTTTGATAGTGAATTTGTTGAGAATCCAACAATGAGTTCATATTTAGTACTTAATTCGAAATGTTCGAAAATTATAATTAAATCTTTCAATTTTTTTTATTTGGCATTTTAAGTGCAGCTGATGTACACAGTATATAAACAAGCCTGCAAAGAAGTACCTTGCAAATTACTTCCTCATTATTTTGTATCTTTGACAAAACTTCTTCTATGAGTAATCGAAAATTTATCAACCCGAGGTGGCTTTATCTCATAGAGACAGCTTCGTCGAAGATACAAAATAATGAGGAAGCAATTCGCAAGGTTTTACTTTGCAGACTTTTCCGAATTTTAAAAATGGATACAATGTGATTGTGATTCCAGTCTTTTTATATTTGCTATTTTGTTTCAAAGGGAAAAGGCTAGATTTCCAATTTTCAACCAGGATTAAGAAATGCAATAAAATAACAATATTAGTACAGTGAAAACATTATCAGCATTACATTTCACAACACTCCATCAAGCTATACGGAATATTTTATAGTAGGATACTTTTAGGTCCAGGGAACTTTTTACGCGAGAATTCGTAACGTGTTAGCCAAGGGTAATAACTTAGCAAAAAACTTGAAAAAAGTTAATTGATAGTTTAAGGTTGTCATGAAATATTTCAATTCGATACACAATAAAAACTCTCTATAAGAAATCCCAAAAAATAAGCACTTTCGAACAGTGAAAAAGAGAATCATACTTTCACAGGAATAAGAAAGAAAATATTGTATTGTTAAAAGTACCCTTTAGAATGTTGACTTAACTGCAACAATGCCGAAAATTTCATACACACCTGTTTTGTAAATTGTAGATTGTTAATCCAGCGACAATCTTTTCTGCGTACTCTCCGAGGACGTGAGATGTCGACATAATTATTCCTCTATAAGTCACAGCACAAAACTGGTAAAAATATAAATAAACCTTTATACTTTCGAAAATGTGTTTAATTACATTAAATGTAGTTAGAAAAAAATAACGTAGAAGAAAATCGATCATGTTATGTTCAGCGAATTTTCCAATGTCTCCACATTTCTCTTTCAGGGAATTTCGCATTATGCTTTGCATAGACAGTTTTCTCACGATCTAACTTATAGAAATTTCTACTATATGTCAAATAAAAAAAAAAAAATGTTTCAAAACCCTAAGGACAAGAGAAATTATCTGGACGGCGTTCGAAATTCGAGAACATACGTGGGACAATTCACTCCACTCGGAATATAGTTTCAATTAAACAAGTAATTTTTATACTTACTCTGTTCCACAAGTTGTATTCTTTGAGGAATGATATAAATAAATCTAATGCTTTTTGTTTTCCCTCCAACTGATGAGGAATTTGCACAGATATTACAGCGCTCATCGTCATAGCTACAAAAAAGATAATCATTCTGAGATATACGTTTTTACTTAGGCATCTGATTACACAAGATTAAGGTTACAAACTTACATAAGTCCCGACGATTTGTCCAACGAGGATCGTTAGCCGGGTAATCGTCTATCAAGTTTTTCGCGACTTTTAATATGAGTGTATCGAGGCTCGCATCGATGTCCATCACCGGTTCTTCTTGCAGCGGAAATAATTCTTCGAGAATCTGTTCACACTCGGCCTACGAATGCATAATAAATAATCAAATTAAGGAGCGTTCCGCGTGATATATCATAGCCATCGGTAATATCAATGGAGTTGCAGGTTTTGAATTTTTCGAAAAAATTATGTTGCACTAATTTTCGCAGAACTTGAACCAGCAAGCACAAATTTTGTACACAAGCGAAGTTTAATTCAGTGATGTTTACCACAGAGATTTATCTGAATTGGTGCAGTAGTTCAGATTTAAGGATTTAAATTTGTTCGATTTTCGAAAATGTTGAGGCAGTTAAGTAAAAATTTGTTTATATACCCAATTCTTTTTTAAAAACTTGGGTACAGTATACATATATATGATCAGCAATTTACAAGGTTCTACTTTCTAGCTTTTTTATTTATTTAACAGACAAAAAACACTATGGCGTATACGACCCCTATTGCTATGTTCTAGAAATACAGTCAATAGTCAAATACCTGTTTACTGAAATTCATGAAATTCTTATCTCAAAATCCATCAAAGCAAAAAAATATTGGCCCTTATAAAATAAAAAGGATTGAAAAGTTGATATAAGAACCTTGCTTTGGCGAAGACTAAGCAGAAATGCAGCGCACAATTGTTCAACTGCATCCGAACTGTAGTACATTTCTCTTAACTTGTCGCTGCTGACCAGAGTCGTAAAATTCTCGGAAACCATACTGTTGTTTAATCCATAATCCATACTATTGTTCGCTTCCGTATAGCTTCTGAAAATTTATGTAAGAAAACGGCATTCCTAAATATCTAGAATATTTTATTAAAAAATCTTCTTAAAAAATGAAAAAGCCACTTTTTCACATGAATCAAATGCATTTCTAATGGAATTCCACAATTTACGAGATCTTCGGAGATTTTTAAAGTTCATATTGAAGGTGTTTCTAAAAAATAGCTTTTCCTCTAATGTATTAAATATGATACGTTGACAGTCAATCGTTAAAATGTGAATATTAAATAAAATATGTATAAATAAAAAGACACGTAATAAATTATGCGAGAAAAAGCATAATGCTAACACATTGGGAAAATATTTCATTAATGTACAACTTTGTTTATGCTTACGCGTTGAAATCTTGCGCCGAAAAGTCCGTAGGCATGACAGTGATAAGTGCAAGATTTCGCGTGAAAAGCACTGGAGTCCCGGAACACAGAGCGCCGCCAAGAATTTCATCCTCACCGCCCTTCATTAAATCTATTTTATCTTGTTCGTGTTCATTCGTACCTGCGAATAAATCTGTTACGCTTTTCTGTCAAAATAACAATACATCAAAAATAACATTTTTCTCACTGTTGACGGCAATAACGGATTGATGATTGTAGACGATTGCTTCCCATCCGGATAGTATAAAACGATACGAAAGAATAGCTGATTCTATGTCGTCATGGTGCATGTCGTACATTATAGGTCCTATTTTAATCGGTGTGAACCATTTGAAAGCATTGGTCAATGTGGTTCTCGTCAAAGGAACAAGGCCTAAAAAAGAGACAAAAAACAATACATATAAATTAAAGTAAGTATTTAAAAAAAATGATGTAAAATGATGTGAAATTTATAAATGATTACCAATCGCAAAGTGAATTTGTGGCGATACGTCGGCACAGTGTGCAGCCATTAACAACACTATCCCTTCGTCGCAAGACTGCATATCGATCAACCAAGTATCGACACTTTGAGGATTGCAAGCGCTGGACTCCTTATGACAATAAAGAAATTAAAACAATCTTTCATAATTATTGTATTCGTAGTTTAGGAATAATATTGCTGAGTTTATTATTAGTAACAATTATGATCTACTATATTATCCGAGATACTATTTTTCTTTTCGAAATACTACGATTTTTTAAATTTAAAAGTAGCTTAACCAATGAGCCAAAAATTGATTACACTCGACCACAGACGACACAAGCGTCTACAGGTATACAATTGTGTTCTCGAGTCTCCCAACGTCGTTCTTATCCGTACTATTAGTAAAGAAGTATACACTATTCTCTTCGAGAATTGAAATTACGGATGTACGCTACTTTCTTTGTTAAACAAAAAAAATTATACAAATCTACACTGTTTTTTGTTCGTGACCAACGATAAAGCTAATACTAAAGAAAACTGTTTTTCGTCGACAATTGTTATTGTATTGAATAAAAGTCAGTGGGAGGGTTCCGCTCCTCCAACCCCTCGCCGGAGCTTTGCCCCGGTCACTACTTTTTTGCCTGGGAAAATTCGCGTATTAGGCCCGCTTAACCTCCCCGAAAAAACAGAATTTTCTCGACGGCATCACAAAAAATTGTATGTGTAACCCGTGCGTAAGATTATTTTTTACTCGTGCGAAAATAACCTACTTTTCGCACTCGAAGCAATATACTATTCCTAAATACGCAGCTATTATAAATTTAAACAAGGCTTCAGTACATACCCAAAATCGTCTTTGGAAGGCTTGTGAAACCAAATGACCGATATCTTCGTCAAATTCCATTTTTTCTTGTTCTCCTAGTGGGAATGACCAATACTGTAGCGACGATCCTGCAAGTATGAGAACTCGAGATCCTCTGTCGCCGACGCCACTGCACGTTACTTTTACTAATTTCTAGCGACAATAAAAGATGAATTAATATTTTTTTTTTTTTTTACTTTTTTGCAACAGATTTTTTAAATTTTAAACTCTGCTAGTAACTTGCGTACCGTTTCCATCACGGGTGACTGAGGCATAGCACCGAATATCAGAGACGACATTCTGCGTCCAATACCGCCGAGCCAACCTTGGCTTGTACGTAAGACTCTGCAAGAAATTTGATTTCTGCCGCTGACGAACTGAGGTTGCAAAAGAGCTACTGTGCAAGTCGTTGTGGCGAGAATACATCCGTGTCCCGGTACGTAAGTCAGACAATCGACCTCCTGACCAGCGAGTTCGGCGCTTGTCTCTACAGAAGACCCTTCGTGAGCTACGCTTGCCCAGTAACGGACCACTCCTTCCGGGGAAACTGCGATACAACTCGGCACCTTGAATGGAAAATTTAATGAAAACATTACCAATTATTTTCCCTATTTACAAACTATTTCCAATCTATTACAAACTGTAGATGTTTCATAGTTGTGTTTTAGTATCCTCTCGATTCTGATATTATCCTTGTTATCAATTTATAATAAGAATTGATATTTAGAGCTAGTGTTCCTTAACAGCAGTTTTCCAAATTGGAAATGAAATTTACAAATTTTCCTTAACTCTATTTAGGTCTTTGGAAATAGGGTTTCCCACCCCTCTGCAGTCAAGCCAAGCATTATTTCTCTATCAGTTCTACGAGGAAAAGTTGTCGCGGCATATAAGTAGACTACTTACAAGTGGGCAGCTCTTTATCTAATTCCCAGAAAGAATAGTGTATGAGATAATGGCTAGATGGGAATACAAAATTAAAATAAAATAATTCAAAAATTTCCTAGTGTACTTTAACAGGTCAAAAAATGTTTTCTTTAGATTACACCATTGCTGCTGTTTTTATTGGAAAACTTTTGCTGTCAGCTACTCAAATGATCGTTTTGAAAGCTGCTCCTTTTAATCATAATGCAAATATGCTATGTAAATTGACTTTCTGTGTGAAAAATTACATTTAATAAATAGATTTTTTTTCACTGATTTGAGCAATCCGTGTACCAAGAAATATTCACTGTACATCGCCAGAAAGATACCTGCAAATTTTTATCGATTTCAGTGTGTCCTGATAATTCAGTCCTAAAAAAGGGTTAAAAATAACTTGTATGGATAAAATCTTTCAAATAAAGTATTATTAGTTTTTGGCAGATTTTAGGATTTCAAGTAGTATCCGATAACTAGTTATTCTAATGGTATAATATTAATCTTGTTACGAATAATTCTTACCTGTTGACCTTGTGGCAGCCATACTGCAATACACTCGGCCTTGTGCGCAAGATCACTTTGAGGTAACAACAATTCTCTGCATTGACTTTTGAAAGTGCGTCTTTGTTTGGGATCGTGTATCGTAGTTTTACATTGCCAGACTAGGAGTCTACGTCCACAGACTAGCCAGGCCCAACCATCTGGAGAAACACTGACACTGACTGCTGCATGTCTATCGACAAATGTCAGAGCTTCGGTTACAAGAACCGGCAATGATGAACCAAAACTTTCAACTACATGACTGGTTGTCCTGCAAATCACTTGTACCGACTGATTGGAGCGTCCCGAAACACTGAGGGCACTTAACGAAAAAAAAAAAAAACCAATTATAGAGGAACTTTTTTTTAAATATGCGTAACTTTTAATGAAACTGTTAGTTTTGGAGTATTTAATATACTTACGTATTTTTCTTTAAAGACTGTACTATTGACATTCGTTTCCTTGGTGAGGTTATGCTCTTTCCCAACAAACTTCCAATACTCTGACGATCCATATTTTCTTGCTCGCTAAGCGTTCTTAACGTTCTTTTGACAGTATCAACAACACATTTAACTTAACATTTGCGCGAAAATCGAATACCATCAATCCCTCGCAAGCCGGTATGAGGACAAGAATATTATGTTCATGCGAGATTATGTACCGCAACTGTAATGCATGACCACTAACGTTTGAATTAATTCGCGAGGCTTTCAAACCGCCAAATATTTTTGAGACGCATGCGCGTCTGCCGGGAAGGTTAACGCGGTTTATTTAAATTTTAAATTTCCAGAATGTCTGTAGATTGTAATCATTGCCATATGAAATCATCTTTTATGTGGCAATGATTAATGTTTGAATTAAACCCTGAGAGATATGAGCTTTAATAGGGGTGATCATATTATTATTTACTAGGGGGGAAGAAATCATTAGAATGCAGTATAAGAGCACTATAAGACTGCATGATAAGGATTTTGTTGTATTCCATAAAGTCAAAATCTCAATGATTTATTCTTTTTTATAAAAAAATACGTAAAACAGCTATGAGTAAATGAATAATTCGTGAATAAAACTGTAAAAACAAATGTTCAATGATGAATACAGGTGCACTTTAGAATTGCCATGCTTTTTATTTCATTTCGCGTCCTCATAGAGGAAGCTTTATTTTCATGAAATTCTTTTTTTCGACATTTTCATGTCAGGGCACTCATAATGGCCCAAAACGTCGAGAAAGGTGCTTTAGAAAAAATGTCCGGATGTGTGTGTGCAAAATTCAAACGTTTATATCTCAAGAACCGCTTTAACAATTGAGTTGAAATTTGGTTGAAATTTTGGGTGGGGGGACAACTTCGTTTGTGAAGTTTAAAAAAAAATCAAATATCTGTTAAAACTTTATTCTAATTTAAATTTTTCGAATAATGTCTGTTCGCGCTCTAGCTGTTGCAAATTTTTTGTTATAGAACTAAAACATTTTTTTTCAAATGAAACAATGTCAAAGGACGACTGGTATTGAATTTGGGATAAATCGGCAAATAGGTTCGGTTTTTATGGGATTTTGAATTTTTCGAAAAATTTTCATTTTGCTCTAACTCACGTCAAATCTCACCAAATAAACTGAAATTGTCTACCGACGAAAAATAATACTCTACACTGCTATGTACCAAATTTGGTGATTATCGGTAAAGGAGTTCGGATTTTATGGTACTTTGAATTTTTAAAGAAATTAACGTTTTCCTCTATCTCAGATCAACAGAAACTAAATCAATTGAAGTGTGAAAAGAGAGCAATATATGATATATATACAGCCTTTATTTATTTCCTTATTTAAAACAAGGATACAAAGTAGAGTTTTGCACATTGCTTCGTCATGATTTTTGAATGTTTACAAAGCTTCCTCTATGAGGAAGCCAAAATAGATAAAGTTACTTCCTCATTGAGGTAGCCTTGTAAACATTTGAAGACTATGAGGAAGCAAAGTGCAAAGTTCTACATTGCATTCTTTTTTTTTAAATCCAAATTTTGATGAAATTTTACTGACATTCCCAAATTTCGAACGTATCTTAGTAGAATTTCTAATTTTTCAAGTTCTTATACGTGTACATTTACGATCTTTCGCGTTTTCATTTTTGTACCAATTCCAAAAGGTCGTATATTTCGCACGTAGCACACGCATTTATGTCTTATATTGAAGTATAAGTACTTCAATATCACAAAATCACAGAATTTCCTGAGCACTTTGAAAGTTCGGGTGACTGAGATAGTGCGGAATATCTTATATATGACAACTTATTAGTGCCCTTATTTTCGTTGATGGCCCATCGTTCTGCCTCGGTGCCCCTGTATAATGATTCCATTATGCCCGAACATAGATTTAAAACGAAATTTACATTTTTGTCCACTATTTATTCTTATGTTACAAGCTCATACATGGTCATTTAAAAAAATGTAAATCTTGTCCCCAAGATTTACTTTCTGTCAGTTTGAATAAAGTGAAATGCTTATAATTTGCCGGGAATAAGGACAGGATACGGAACTAAGTAGTACAAAGACAAGAGTGAAGTTTATTCAAATCTGGGAGTTTTTCAAATATGGGAACATTAATTGAAAATGGAGAGTTGACATTCCTTTAACATGTGGGTGCAATCGTCCTTGAAGGACATCCGGTTAGTCGACCAAGAAATAAATTGTTTTTTGCTTCTATGCTTTCTGTGGTTAAATCTATCGGTCTGGGTCCGACTGAGAGATCAAATCCAATGTCGAGTGCTTTCCCATCACATCCGGACGAAGGCCATGTAATACCTAAAGGATACTCGTCCACCCAATCTGGCGTAGGATTCCTGTGGGATTTTTTAATTTTGTTATTAAACCGGTAGAGTCAATCTGGATAATTGTCATAGTGAAGTTAAGGAGTACTCGTTGTAATTAAATAAACAAGTTTTTCAATGAAATTCTATAATGATGATGAAAGATATATTCATTTAGAATGGTTGTAAACGTTGATTTTACTTGAACGATAAACAGCTTAGAATTTGTAAGATAAGAAATAATTTGTATTGATGATTGATCACACTGTCTATGTCCATGACTTTGTGGAAAAATGTTTTTTTTTTTTTTTCAATAATATCGCCAGTTTTCTGCGTGGAATCTCGTTGATTTCCAAAGTTTTTATTTATTATTCCAAATATTCATGATATTTAACTAAGGATAGATTAATGGGATTTGCATCTATCTAGTTGAATGCTGCGCTTTTGTATCCCCAAAATTATCCCCGCAATGAATGTGAATTTAGGAAAGAATACCCGTGGAAGAAAAAAAAGGACAGAAAATATAACCGTGGAAAAATGAGCCGCCGGAAAAAGATCCGAAAGAAATAAAATCTTCGGAAATGAAAACCATGGAAAAACTATCCTTGGAGAAAAAGATCCCAGTTGAAATAGCCATTATACATCAATTTTCCAGCTTATCTCGTTAAATATATAACAAGCACACGCACACCGTTTTTTTTTTAAATTGGGGTAGAGTGGCAAGAAATGCATGAAAACAGCAAAGAATATACAGTTCAATACATGGCATAGAATTAGTCAGTTATTGATACTCGATTGCTATTGCTGTTGGTGTTTTGAATGTCGGTATTTCGACTTTTCTGTACTTTCATTTTTCGGTGTTTCGGGTGTTGGTTAGACAAACGACACCGCTGTATAGCGACACGTATAATATTTGTTCATGAAAACTTCTGATAAATGTATATATTAATTTCCTCATCATTTTAGACAATGCAAATAATACTTTTTTTTTTAATGAGTGGGGCTCCGTCATCCTTGATCCCTGTTCCTTTGCCTTGTAAATGGGCAGAAAATGGAATATTTTTTCCGCGGTTATTGTTTCTGTCAGATATTATACTCATGATTTTTTTTTCGGGCTGATATTTTTTTCTTGAATTTACTTCTTCGGATATTTTTTCTGGCATTTTTTTTCCGTGGATTTCTATTCCAAAGATATTTTTGGTGGCTACCAACATTGTGATTATTTCTCACCCGTATTTTGCAAAATTTGTCCACATTGTAGAAACACGATAGATAGTGAGACCCGTAGGGTCACTGAGATCGTGACTATAGTTGGCATAAGGAAAATAAAATATGTAAGCAAGATCGTCCTCGTGGCCAGCACCTTCAAATAATAATAGGCACATTAAATTCAAATTCAATTGCAGCTGCTACATTACATTTTTTGCAAAAATTGCGTTGTAAATAATATACTTACCTATGGTAGTACCACCGCCAAGATTGTGTAGAGAAGTGTTCGTCGCGAACGTGATGTGATAGTAGTAAACTGGTTTACCGTCATTTTTAGCGGTAAGTAATCTTTGAGTAGTGTCAATCGGGGCTTTGAAGAAGAAGTCCGTCGTCTCCTAAGAAATATCATTGTCATTTATAAAAACGTAGACTTAACACTTGACAGACACTTATTTGAATGGACCAGCTATATCGCAAGACAACTACGCTTCTAGAGTTTATTTTAATAACGTCCCATTTCATTGTTGTCCATAGATAAAAATTGAAAAATTACATTTGAATGTTTGGTCCTTGAAAAGCACTTTGTAGAATAAATCTCTTTTATGATAATTAATTAAAAAGAATCGATAGTCTGATATAGTTTTATCTGGTAGTGTGTTGAATTGTCACGTTAATTTGTAATTTTTAAGATATTTACGTTGATGGCGCGCTCGAAGAGAGTTTGTTTGAAATCTTTCATCCAAATCGTTGGCCATCCTAACATATTTTCGGCTGTGCTCCAAGCTTGATCAATAAACCTGTTGAAAATATCTAGAACTGAACAACATAAAGAAACATCACAATTATTTTCATTTTTTTGTTTTCTCCTTTAATCACTGCAATTACGTAACATCATCATGTACGCACAAAGACTGAAGGCGACTACCTCCTGTTCCATGAAACCGAGCAATTGCGGCACTTTGGTAAAGTTTCCTGTATTGTACTTGTCGATGGAGCATCTCGACATAAATACGTCTGTGGCGATACGTGCATCTTCTAGGGTCGGTGCAAATGGTATTATCTGTCAAAGAATTTAATTATGCGTCACGTCACAGAAGATGATGTTCATATGAACTCTTTTTTTTTTTTTTTTTTAATTCAACTTTGTAATTTTAGTTCGATCTTCACGAGTCATAACTCATCTTCTTAGCCGATGGATACTCTATATGAATCCATTTGAAAATATTTATGGAGATATAAAAAACATTGCACATTGCTTTCTCATTATTTTTGAATTTTCACAAAACTACCTCTACGAGGAAGTATGCTGATAAATGTTGACTTGCGCATAAAGGAAGTTTTCTAAAAAAGAATAATTAGGAATCCTGTGAATTATGATCTCTTTGTTGGATCCTCAAAAAATTTAGTATCAAACAACGACACATTCTATTCAAGTTTTATCAAAAATTTCGGATTAGCTACTTGAGTCGTTTTCAAGTTAAAGTATTTTTTTGTTTAAATTGTGAAAATGGAAATTCCTGTAAAATCTTCACTACTTCATCGATTTTTCTCAAATTCAGTATCAAACATTGACTCTATTTAAGTTTTATGCAAAAATTTATATCAGTTGCTTGAACCATTCTCGAGTTATAGCATTTTTTAAAAAATTACGAAAATTTCAAAGTTCCCTAAAATTCGAACCGTTTTTCCAATTTATGCCAAAATCAATACCAAACAACATTAAATATATCTGCTCTTATGAAGAACTACTTGGAAAAAAATATAGTCAATTTTACGAAAGTCAGAGCGATCGATTTTTCAAAAATTCAAAAAGCTATAAAATCTAAACGCCTGCATACATTTTGTTAAAAATCACAGCAATCACAGCGAGACAACTAGTTCACATGTGTGCCAAATTTCGCATGCCAAAAACGCGTTAAACATACACGTGTGTTTTTGCGTAGGAGCTTTTTAAACGGGATCTACCTTACTTTGTACTAGTTTCTTCTTTAAAAAACAAATTTGCAAATGTATTATTACTCCATTGACTCGGCGGTATCGCAAGGATTACCTTAAAGAACGTCTTTTACCGGATTGATATTGAGTGTTTTGTTAATGATATCTTCCGCAGACGCTGCGTAAAGAGCCTTAAGAATTTTGTTTTTGTCCCTCGAGTTCTCGCCAATATTGGAAGCGAGCTTCCTAGCTCGGGTTTCAGCTTCGTTGGGAAGGATGAATCCCCAGGGAATCAATGGTGTCGCACTCTGAGATATTGCACCATGAAAAAGTCCTGCATTTTGACATTAAATCGGTGAGATTCGTTTCAAAGTAGAAGTACAATTATAATGTCAATAATAATGAATAATTTATTAACGTCAATCCGCAGCCATTCAACCAGAAAGGTGAAGCAAAAAAAAACCTTGACATATACCTGCGATTTCCATTAACACTTCCGTGTTAAGGGAGCCGAGTTAGTAAAAAAAAATCCTTTTTATTAAAAGACCTAGCTTTTTCTTATAGAGGAAAAAATTCGGTTGGAAACTGGGTCATTCGAACCATTTTTTTCACGGGTTAAAGTTTAAATTAAAAAATCGTACATTACGATACGAGAGCGATCAAACTTTTTCTTGACGAGTGTTGCAATCACACGAGTTTGCCACGTGTGTGTACGAATTAAAAAAAGAAACATTTTTAGCTGACTCGGCCCTCTTAGACATGTAATAAAACAATGAATTTTTTTTTAAGGATACCTGCGGAAGATTCCGAAAGAACGTGAAAACCCACGGACACAGCTCCAGAGCTTTGACCAAATATTGTAACGTTCTTGGGATTCCCACCGAATTTCTTAACGTTTGCCTGTACCCACTTAAGGGCCAGTACCTGATCCTTGAGGCCGGCGTTACCGGTTGCGTTTGGATGGTTGAGACTCAGGAAACCTGATAGTAACTTCATGTAATGGCCCATATTATCGGCGTATTATGAAAACTTGTATGGCTATTGTTACCTAAAGCTCCTTGGCGATAGTTGATAGTAACAAGAACAACGTCTCTCTCAAGTAAGTAATCCGGTTGATGTCTTGGGTCCGATGCAGATCCATACATGAATGAACCTCCAAAAATCCACACCATGACGGACTTTAGTTTAGTCGGAATTTTTGTCAAATCCGTCTATGATTAAATTAACGTAAATTCTTCATATTCCCTTTTAGATCTCACTGTAACTCGCTTAAGTTGAGTCATTACCAATCCTCAGAAAATGTTTAATTATATAGACTGATACACATAAATCGAAGTCTTTTAGACGTTTTGTGACTTTAGCGGTAACAATCAAACACTATGAAAATTGTTCGGTAAAGTTATCACTACAGTAAGAGTAAATTGTCTCTTTTTCCAAATCAATCGGTCTCTGATTAAGCTGTTTTGGATAAAAAATTATTTTACTCATCGTCTATAGTTCGAACGAGATTAAAATGTAACTTCAAATGGTGAAGTTCAAGTCGGTTAACTAATTTATTGGTGAATATAGAGATTGGCATTACCACAGTGGTGTAAATATTTAGGGACAAGCAATCCTCCGATCCATTGAAGACATTCGTGCCTAAATTAAACTGAGGACATTCGGTTCCTGGCGACGTGGCGTTAAAGGTTTTAGTCCATGGATCAACAGGAACAGGCGGCTGGATTTGACATGTGGCACACGAAATCAATAAAAATTGAATACGCTTGATTGCCATCATCTTCAACTTGATATCTCAACTTTACCTTGAATCTGAGATATCCGATCGGAGCTTTTCCGTATTTGATGCCTGTGAATGACGCGTATCGCACTGAGTTGACAACAGTCGATAATATTTGACCCTGTACAGGGCCAGTAGTCGTCTTTACGACGACTGTAGGTTCGCCGGTTACCAGAACCAAGATACAATTAATCAGCAGGATAACCGAGAGCGTTAACATTTTGTTACGATAATACTTTCACGACAATACGATAATACTTTCACGATAATACTTTCACGACAAAACACTGCTTTTCAAGTGATGAGGATTAACATCAAGAATATACGATTAATACAACAAGCTTTAACAGCCAGAACGTGTCTTTAATACTTTCACTGTTTCCGTTGTTCAATATTGTAACTAGACATCGTAAACAGGAATTAACGAGCATTCGCTTGCAAATTGCCTATTTCCACTGAATTCAGATTGAGAGTGATAATACTCAGCATAAACTATGGAACCAGGAAAGTGACGCCAAATTTAAATGGAGGGAAAAAAGCTGTAGTCGAAGTTTTTCCTGGAATTACTTGAGTTTTCCCTGGCCTCATATGCTAAAAACAGTTAAGAGTTGTTGTTGCTGAGAGTTAATTATTCATTTATACAGTTAGTTAAGCTTCCGATATGTTGGATAGACGTGGCATATCTAATTATACGATACTTTATTACTGTGAGACAGGGATTATCCAAACGGATTAACATATTTAGTGCACCGAGTTTAGGATTCTAAGCTTATAGAGTCGTTTTCCTCTTGATAGTTATAATGACTTATAATTACTACGACAACCGGCCCGAATGTTTACTGCGTTTTTTAACGAGGTGGTGCCTATTTCGAGCTGGGAAGGGCGCACTGTGCTGATCCCTAAAAAAGGCGATACGTTCAATCCGAAAAACTATCGGCCGACAACCCGTCTCAGTGTAGGTAATACAATTTTCACGAAGATCTTGTGACAGCGGATCCAATATAGCGAGAGATTTACAAACAAAGTGGTTGTAAGCGGGTCGTGGCAGGTTGCAAAGAAAATCTGTTGATCGATCGATCCGTCACGCAGGACTCGGTTCAGTACAAACGCAACCTGTCCATGGCGTGGATCGATTGCCACAAGGCATTCGACACAACGTCGCATAAGCTCGTTGTGAGGCTCCTCGATTGCCTTGCGGTACACTCCCGCATAGTGAGATGCATAGAACACCTGCTGCCGCTCTGGAGGACTCGCTTCACCATTTTCATTGCTGGGGAAACTCAGTCCACAGAGCTGGCTCGACAAACGCCCAGAGTTCCATCTAGTACGCGGAAGATCTAGGCGTCTTGCGGAGGATACGCAGCTCGTGGACGGGAGGGTCGTAAAACACCTTGACGCCGGAGAGTCTTACCAATATCTTGGGGTGCCACAAAGTCCTTTACAGGATGCTGCGGCAGTTAAGGAGACACTTCGCGGCAGGTACAGGCTGCGGGCCAGGCAAATTTGGAGTTCCGAAGTGTCCGGGAGACTTTCTCTACTCCTTTGGAGTAGTTAGGTGGAGACGTGACGAGCTGCGGGAACTCGACACCAGCACTCGCAAGATGATGAATCTCAATAGGAGTCTTTATCCTAGATCTTCTGATCCCCGCATATACCTCACGCGTCAGATGGACGGAAGGGGCGGTGGAAGATCAAGCTAGTGGTCCTCATGATCGGTGGTTTAGAAAGAAGTGGTTTAGAAAAAATGTGTGTGTGTGCGTGCGTGCAGATTTCCTTGTTAGCACGAGTTTCAAATTTTACACCGTTTTGTAAATTCAAAAAAGTCATTTTACGCTATAACTTTCGTAAGTTTCGAGATATCAGGTTGGAATTTTGTACACAAATGGACTAACATTGAACAAGGTGCCAAATTGGGCGAAAATCGATAGAGTAGTTTAAATTTCATTGTAATTTCAATTTCTTTTTTAAATGTCTGTTAACACTTCAACTTCTATATTCTGAGATATTTTTTTGTGATCCGTAGTATTGGCGTTAAAAAATAAAAAATGATTATTTTCTGAAATTTGTAATAGCTGGAATATGCAATAAAAAAATCTGCAAAAATTCCTACGTTTTTTCTTCAACCAGATCAACATCCTGAATAAATTTGAAGACGTTTTGTTGACGTGAAAAATTAGGGTGGTCGACTTGACGTGTATTGTCTCATATACATACGGAAATTCTTTTCTAAACCTCTTTTCTTGACCCCTCTGCGTGTCCTGATACAAAAATCTCGAAAAAAAGAATTTCACGAAATCAAAACTTCGTCCATGAGGAAGCAAAAAAAAGAAGACGTGCTAAGACAACTGAAAAATACACTGTTGAATTAATCTAGTGAGAAAACTTGTTGAAGTCTTTCACCTGGCTAATAAACTCCATCCTCGCGATATTATTGGAAAAAAGTGAGTGGGTGAGTGTGTACTACATCGTGATCAAAGAGCTGGGCCATTGTGGCGAAGAGCTAATACGTGACTTGCTGTATAGAGTGAAAAAAAGCGCAGATGCCTCTCGTCATTCACAGAGGCGAAAAGCTTCTCGAGGTCGACACTGGTACACCCTCAATTTCTCGTGAAATCCCAAGGCAGCGCCTTCCAGCTTTTCCATCATATCCAGCAGCGTGACTCATAAATAATGACCTTAAAGATCTCTTCAAGCTATTTCCGAGCTGCGAATACGAAAACTACTTGGTTAATATTGAAAAATTTAAACAAAAAATGTTTATTTTTATTTAGCACAATGCTTCACTCGCATGTTTGAAAATTGCCGTGACTTACATATTCCAACTTATTATCAATTTAGTTAATAAGTTGTTTGAGTTAATAATGTTTTTGTCACACAATTGGTGACTGACAATTCTTTCCCAATCTTGGCGTATTTCTCGCAGATAATTGTAAATTAGAAAAAAAGACAAGAAAATTATAACAAATTACGAGTTCATGTGAATGTTCGAGTTTAATTTTGTTGCGAGTAGATTTCTTCGAGGCCTCGAAAAACATCGGTAGGGCGAGGACGTAAATATTATAAGTTATAAATACAATTAAATCGTAAGACTGATGTGGTTAATACGTTTTTTTTTTTTCTACGTTTCTATTTATTATGAAAATATAATACAAAACTTCCTATGTCGTATTACATAGATAACAATGCTCAATTAACGTTTTTTTCCCTTTTGTCGTAACGTTACCATCCAACACTATGAGAAGCATGTCGGTTATCTTCATTTTTCTTCTTCTTTCTTTTTTCTCGGTAAAGACATTTTTTATTTATTTTATTTTTTTTTTTTTTTTTGAAGGAAAGATTATACAGGACAGAGACAGAGACAGGACAGGATTGTTACGTATTCAGACTGGACAAAAATCAAAGTGTGTGGCTTTCGTTATGTGTTTTCATTTCATTTTTTTTCTTTCATTCCTTTTGCTTCTTATACTCTCATGCTCGTTGAAGAGAATAGAAGTTGGATTTTTTTTTCTTTTTTTTTAACAGTAGTAATAGCATTTCGTCGGCGCAAGGGTTTCTCGATGCAATGGAGTTTTGTATTAGCTCTAGTTTATAAATAATACAAACGTATGTAAATATTTCGTTATTATTATAATAATAAGTTTCTCTCGTAGCGAGAGTGAAGTTTAAGTCATCTAGCGTCGCTATTGTTTTTTTCGTTTTTTTTTTTTTTTTTTTCTTCACACCATGCTAAAATACACCGAGTGTTTCTCAGGATAATCGTCGACGATTTTACTTCATTTTTTTTTTTAAATATAATTTTATCTTTGGTTTCGAATCATTTTGGCGTATTTACGATGTGACATTTATAAATATTTTATTATCTATTTGTACTGAGAAAAAAAAAGATCATAAGGTGTAATCGTCAACGTGCACCAAGTGAAACACATCGGTGATCTACAGTAATTTTTATATCATTACCTTATAGGTGGGCTTCGTTCGATTGAATTTTTCATATATACTCGTTGGCAAATGTTTATAGACTCTTTGAGAGACAATATTGTTTTTCTAGAAGACAGAGATCGATCGAGAGAGAGAGAGAGAGATAGAGATAGATAGAAATAGAGCAGGATTAGAGATATAATATTTGAGGCTTTCAATCGTTTATCAATGACGATATAACAGTAAAATCGCGGATTTCGAGTTTGCGACAATAAAATATCCAATCGAATGCGTCTACCTAGGCGTGTCATTAGGTTCATCTACGTAAATGCCAAGTACAGTTTAGCACTACGATTAGAATAAGTTAATGATCATACGTAGTGTGTATATATATATCTAGAGTTTCGTTTTTTTTTTCTTCCTCCATCGCCCTTCGTTAATTTATATATTCTTTTCTTGGTATCGTTACCTTTAGTATCTTTAATCCATTATTTACGCGTTTATTTAATCATTTATTTTACTTATTTCTTTCTCTTTTATTCCTCGTTAGACACTATATTGCTCTTTGTATTGCTTCGACGGCAGTATAGCCCTACGTAGTCATGCAAAGTATATTCTTTAGTATTTCTATTTATTTATTTATTTATTTATTTATTTATTTATTTATTTATTTAGTGAAAATACGGTTACTGCAAGTCCCGTATTTTTAGACAGCTTTCCATACTCTCGCTGCTCATGACTCAAGTTAATTTTTTTTTTTCTTTAAATATCATTTATCCTCCTTAATGCGCGGTTATTTATCGTTTTTTTTTGTTAGTTATGCGTTTTGCGTTTATGCACGTTAGACGCGCGGTGATTAATATTGCTTTCTACTCGCTTAATCGTTACAACTAATTAATGTGTTTTTCGTTTTTCTTGTTGTTTCGTTCGTTTAATATCCCTTGTCGCGTTAATAATAGTGTCAACATACCTCTATAAATATAGTTAACTTCGCAAATTCTGCGCCTTCTCTTTCTTTTTTTTTTTTTTTTTTTTATTACTGCACTCTTAAGTAAAAGCTAGAAAATATGGTTACATTTTACTTGAAATCTACTTCGACGAAACGCACTTAGTCGTACCTTCTTCTTAAATTCGAAAAGAGTACACATATATATTTATATAATATGTATTCTCTTTGAATTTATATGTCGATGCAACGCTATATGCGCTTCTCACATTCTTATAAGACCCGTTACATCATTTACAAAAGCCCGCTAATCGTGTATTGTGTATCTGTATGTGTCTTTGCTTTTTTTTTTTTTTTTCGTTTCGTTAATCCTCATTTAATAGTTAATATAAGTAGGTTCTACAACCATAGGCATTTATTCTCTATCATTATAATGATCGCAATTATAATTGTAATTGTGTTTAATTATCATTACAATCGTCGTCCCTTTAATATTTAATACTATTGTTATAACTAGATTTTTTGTCGGGTTCGGGCCCAGTCGGGACCACGTCTCCCCTCCCTACGTCTTTATTGCTTTTGAATACCCCGGCTTCCTTGGGAATTCCAAACGGAACAATATCCTGTAAATATCAGTCGATGGGGTATCACAATACGTTTTTTTTTTCGTCTTCTTCTTCTTCTTCTTCTTCTTCTTCTTTAATATCAATAATATCTATATGCAATATTAGGTTTCTTTAGGTTTATTTTTATATCACATCCGTCTAACGTCACGGCGCGCGTATCGATAAGGATTTTTTTGCTCTTTGACCCTCGGTTCGCAATCAATAATAATCATCGTAATCACAATTGAAATTTATGAGTAATATATGTCCTAATTTTTTTTCTTTTTTTTCATTACAATCCTCACCATCGTTGTCTCTCGGCCAAAAAAAATAATAATTGGCCCTCTTTTCTATCGATTCTCGTCATGATAAATATTTCAAATTAATTATTCTTGACGATATTTTTTTATTTTTGCTTCTCTCAATTGGTTCTCTCTATATCTTCGTCGTGTTTTTCTTCTTTCTTTTCGATTCGTTTCTTCATCTCTCATTCGCTACGCAATCTGTAATTGACACTGCCTTCACTCGATGAATTAGTTGTGTTTTGTTTTGTTTTTTCTTTTTTTTACTTTTTCATATGCTATTAGAGAATAATTTAATTGGAATATAGGCACTTTTTGTACATATTACGCTCTCTGTCACTCACTCTCTCGTTGCACTTTTTTTTTTCTATCATTCGGATCGACTCGGAACTTCAATATTTATGACGATAATAATTTTTAAAAATAATAATAATAATAACAATAGTAATAATAATAATGAAGAAGGCGAGAAGAAGAATAACAAGTTGTTCGCTCCACGCTCTTCTTCGACACTAATCAGAGGAAAGACAGACAACCCGCGACGAGTTGATAAGCAGCCAAGAGAGAACACACACGAAATATCGAGGACAAAGAGAAGAATCGAGAGAACATTGCATTAGAAAATTTAACAGATAAGCAGAATTTTTGTTACCAATGGCAATAAACAAGTGTTAACGATTGGAAACAGAAGCAATCGAAAGAGAGAAAAATAGACACAGTTATTCCACGTCACATTACATTCGTTATTAATAATTGCGAACGTCACATATATATATATTTATATATATATATATTTTTTTTTTAGTGTTTATCGTGGTTAGAGTTGTCGAGAGTCACGCACGTGCATAGTATTAGTTGTTGAGTCGCGTTGGCCAAAGTGCGAATAGCCTAGATATTCAGTTTCGAGAAAAAAACCAACGAAAAATAGTGGGATTTTTGGAATTGGTGATTTGAGTCGCTTTCACGTAAATTTGTTGTTCGTTTCTTTTTTTTTTGTAACGAGTATTGCTTTTGAATTTCGTGACACCGTTGCGATATTGACTAGCGAGACGATATTGACTATACAAATTTTCTAATTGAAAATCGAACTTGTTCGATTAAATCCGTAGAAGCCACGTGTTTCAAGGGGGTAGGGCGAATTTGGAGCAGGAAGAAGTAGAAAAAGTATCGCACAGATCAAACAAGAGTGATTTAAAAAAAGATTCGAGAGTATTTCGATGATTCGATGAACTCTCGTATCTTTTGTCTTTAAGGGGAATCGAATTCCACGTCTTTTTATCATCATAACATCGTGCACAGTGAAAGAACATCGAAACAACAATTAAATTGGACAGTTAATACACAGCGTTATAACAGGTTGATTTTCACCTGATCGGTATAATACAACATAGACGCCATCTAATACACACGTCGATCAGGCGATCGTCATACATCCAGATAATGTACACGCGACATCGAAACAGATAATACAGATATATATCCGACGAAACATAAGAGCGCGTTGTATGAAAAAAAAAAAAGAAAAACTGAAGAAAAAAAAAAAAGAAAATTCACACCGATATTTATTGAATATTGGCCCACTGGGGCCCCAGCTCTTGCCAGTATTAACATACTATAGTATCGTTACTTATAGTACACTTATGATAAATTTTTAATTTACTTTTAAATGAAATTATGCGTTAGTAACTGTTGAGAGTTACCTTACGTACATCCTCGTCATCTTTCTTTAATACTCTTCTATGTTATTTACACGCGACGAATTGTGTCGCTTATCATTACTGCTGTCACCTTCAAAGCTATTTCTACTATGTGTAATAATGTTTTTTCAGTAACTCGCTATATAATGAAGAGAGAGCTGCAATACCTTTTAATGCAGATATATATATATATATATATATATTTATAATTTTTAAATCGCATGTGTGCGCGTATGGGTATCTGGGCTCTGAATTTTAAACATTCCATTATTTTCAAACTCACTGTATTTCTTTCTTTATTTTATAAATCATTTCATATGAGTTCCTTTTTTGGAATATCCTACACGGAAAAAATTACTAGTCATACAGAATGACACCGGGAAATAATGTTTGGGTAATTATTGTGTTGAAGTCAGTAAGGTGAATATTGCTTGTGCAAGTTGCCTTCAAAATATAAAAGAAAAAGTTGTTCCGATTTTTTTTTTATGTAACTATATTTTTGTTGTCATTAACAATTCAAGAAATAATGAAAATGATGTAAACTTGGCACATTTTTTTGTCACTTCTAATATAACAAACGAAAAATTGTAACTTTACAAAAAAATATGTATCTTCAAATTTTACAAAAAAAAATTGTAAATTCTCGAAATTACAAATCAATGTATGCATACTTCGAATGTTACAAAATAAAAATTGATGCATTTGCAACTGGAAATTCATTGAATTTTTTTTTTAGTATTTCTATTTCTCCGTGTAACATATTCGTAGAAAAATGTATAAACATTTTATTTTAGAAAAAGGTTTTTCCATAAAAATTAGTTGAAAAAAATAAAACAAGAAAGTCAATGTCATAATAGTATATTACGATACGAGTGTGATAAAGCTTTTTCTAACGAGTGTGAGTTTCTCGCCTTCGGCTCGTGCTGCAATCACACGAGTTGAGAAATAGTTTCTCACACGAATTTTGTATGCAATTTTATCGCGTGGCAAGATTGCAACACTCGCGTTTGGCTCGTGCTGCAAACTCACACCCGTCAAGAAAAAGTTTGATCGCAGTACCATCGTAATATACTATTATATCACGAGTGTGAGAAGTAGGCACTTCTCGCACCGCGTGACATAATGAAAGTAGTGGACGATTATATATATCCCATTAGTTTCCAATTACATTTTTAAACGAATCTATGTGCAGAACTATATATATAGCTTTTACTAAAATGTTTATACATCTTCTTCAAGACGTCATTATATAAAAAAAATATAATGAAATAGAAATAATGATATTACGAGTGAGTTGAAAATTAATGGTATTATTAAAACTTTGTAATGGATGTTCTCGTGGAGTGCTGCCGGTTTATGTTGCTTCGTTAATTAAATTAAATTTTTTATGTTGTTTCTCGACTAAAGCCCGTTTTTTAATTTTTTTTTTTTTTCGTCATTTTCATTTACGTCCAGCATGTTTCACTATTGTTTCGTTAATTTTTCAATGGCAATTTTTTAAACACTTGAGTGAACGAGCCAGTGAGCGAATGTTCAAAGGGAGAAGGATATTAAATGACACTTTTTTTCCTACAGTGCATAGCAAAGGTGTGACATTACTGTTTTTATAATATGGACTACTCCATACATAGTGCTTGCTATAAGTATTCTTTTGAACCCTTTATTAGTCGCTCTCTTGTATTCGTTGTCGATATGAATTTTAGTGTCGGTTACGTCGACGCTGACTCTTACTACTGGCGTAATTTCTTTTCTTTCCCTTCATTTTAACAAGGCTTTTTTTTTTTCATTCGTTGGCCGACATTCGGGCATTTGACTTAACGCTAAAACTAAATATATATCAACACATCGCTCTCTAAGTGTGTGTGAGTTTTTTTTTTTTAACTTCGAATGGCTTACTAAGTATCGACGGATTCTATGAGGCTTTTTGCATTGGTCTTGGCGTCGTATATGGCTACAGAATACGAAGGAAAATTTTTGTTCCCTCCGTGAATTTCGTTAGTATGACGCGGTTCGTAAAGCATTTGAATTTTTTAATTCTGCATTGCTCTTACGAGTGAAATTGCTAACGAAAGCCACAATTTTTTGGATTCAGTGCTCAACAGTCAAGTCGCAGATAATTTAAGTGACACGTGACTCTTGAGACTCGAAAAATTCTTTTTATGGTGATTCGCAATTTTTAAATCAATTTACAATGTTTATATTTCGAATCTCAATGTACTGTTATTAAATGGCGAAATCAAATACTTTTTTCACTTAATATTTCTATAGTATATATGAAAAAACCGAATTTCTTATTCAGAAGTATCCCCCCGAAATAATGTTCACCCATATAAAAGAAAATTATATTTTTTGCGAAATATTGAATCTCGAAGTTTAAAAATATTCAATTCACAAGATTTTCTTTCTTCTGTCTGAATGAGAATTGTAGTTGTTTCGGAAGATATATTTATCGGATACAAACGTTTGTAAACAAAAAGAAAAATGAAAAAATAGTCTTGATGAATTTAGAGAAATAAATGTGACATGATATTAATCTCATGAAGTGTGTGATAATTTTGGAGAGCGAAGAGTCATGCACGTCTGCGAAGCGAAAGTAGGGAAAGCCCGTCGTGCGATAAGTAGCATATAGTCATCGATGCACATATAGTGTGTAAAGAAAAAAAAAATAATAACCAAATAAAATAGAAAAGCAGGTATAGTACTTGAGCAGGCGTTACTCAGCAACAGGCAGACAAGTCGTGTATTCCAAAGAGTACTTGCGGGGTCTCTAAGCTTATTACTGATGATTCGTCTAGGAAATGCTGCCGCGATTGTGAAAACGAAGTAAACGCGCGGTTTGAAGATTACAGATGAGTAGGCCTTCAGGATCATTCGCTTTCACTCGAGCACTCGTAACATAAGCATTTTTCAATAAATTCAATTATTATCATCGTATCTTTCGCAGATACATTAATCGGCTCAGCTCTCCCTAATTATTTTTTCTACGAAACAATTAATTTTATACAAATAAACGCGATTAAATAAAATATAGGTGTATTTGCCAATATTTTATTTCGTTAAATTAATTGAACTCAATTAAATTACCGTTGTAGTCGGTACGATAAATAGAAGAAGCGAATGATCGGAGTAGCGCTGAGAGCGAAACAGGAAATCGTAAATCCGTGAGAAGATTTAGGTATAGACCGCGAGTCAAGTTGAAGTGCGAAATGGAAGCTTCGTTTTAACGATCTTTCGTTTCATTTTTTTTTTTTTTTGTTTTTTTTTTTCATTTTTCTTTACCGCGTTAATTGTACACCATAATAACATTTCTCGGGGTATATATCGTCGTTACCTATGCTCTCTCGTTAATTAAACAAATAATCTAATCCTTAATATCCCGTATATCAATAAATATACCATCGAATTCTTTAAAATGCTCTTCATCTATATGATTTTTAAAAATCTTTTTCTTTTCTTTGTACACACTTCCTTGAGCACCTCTAGTAACATTTTATTCACGATAACAGGCTCTTGAGCTTGAACTTGCGCGCTTCCTTCTAGTCTATCTATATATATTTGTTTCTTTGTCAATTATGGCGGATGTCAATTTTAATTATTGCTGGACTCTTTTAACAGTCCCACTGATGTTTAACACTATTGTGGATAGAGGGACGCTTCAACCTTCCGTTAATTCCTGTTATCGTTCCCGCGACGCTGCTAATTCTTTCACATCTCTCCAGGATTAGGCTGCGACGTCAATTAAAAAGCATTCAGCTAAACGAGCGTGTGTTGTATAAATATGTATATCATGGCAAATAATTATTCATTCGAATCGTTGTTTAGTGTCGTTGTATTAGCACAATAAAACAGTAAATGACAATAAATAAATAATAGTTAAAAAAAAAAAAAATGGAAAATAATAATAATCACTAAATCACAACAAACGTTTCTAATATTACAATAAATTACTAAATACAAAAATCTGGACTAGCGAGATGACAATAATAAGTAAATTATTAACAACTGTCAAATCAATCACAATAATAATAATAATAATAATAATAATAATGACAATAAATAAATTAAGACTAGTCTTACAGCGAATCAATGGTGAAACAAGGAATGAAATCGTGTTGTGAGCAGCTAGTATAATAAATAAGATAATAAATATATTAATTGGTTGTTTTTTGTTTTGTTTTTTTTTTTTTTTTTTTTTCTAAAATAATGGCATGTCTTCGACGATTATGCCGCGCGTCTCAATTTAACGCGAGTATTGCTTAATTGTTTATTGCTCTATAGAAAAGTCGCCGACTCGTCGTTCGTTCCTCATCGACACACTGAATCGCCTTTTCACCCTACTGTACTGTACATGCAATGAGATTATTTGTCTTTAATATTTATATTATAAAAGATGTTTTTTTTTTGTAGCATCTCAGTAATGAGTATTTTTTGTCGACTTGGTGACGAGGGTGTCAAAGCCTCAGCGCGATTTAATGTTTATTGCAGCGTTACGCCACAGCCGTGCCCCGCACATCGTCTCGACTAGCACAACTAAACGCAAATGAGATACATCCTCGACTACGTAGCTTCGTACAAATAAATCCTTCAATCTCCTTAACGAGATCACACCTATTAATTTAACTATCGTTTAACGATTATCTTATCGACGTGCGAGGGGCCGCGGCCGGTGGACTTGTCGTCGTTACGACAGCCTTCTATTAATAGCCGAAGCCTGAATATTAATAAGGTTTATCGGGATTTTCGATGTTCGCCTCTATTTTTTTCTTCTTTTTTTTTTTCTTTAAATATAGAATTCGTTGTGTCGAAACATTGCTTTGACCTTACGCGGTTTCACTCGCTTATTACGTTTGCTTCTATAAAAGTATGTGTATAACAAGATATATATATACGAAAGCGACGCGGAATCAAGGGATTGTTCTTGATTTAGCGTGTTGCGAAATAATTGGCATTTCGTCCGATTTATTTCTCCTCCTTTTAATACTTTATCTTGTGCATTTCCTCCCACCGTAATTATAATCGTAATACAAGACTTGGCATTTTTTCAATGTCGATTTTATCGATCCCAAATTATGTTTCAGATAATTACAAATTTTTCTTGTTAGTTGAAAACAGAAAGCTTGACAGTCAGAATGGAAATCGCGTTAATACCCCGCACAAAAATTGGTTCACAACTTTCAATTATCATTTCGAAAATCAATTCGTGTATCCCCTTAAAAATGCGTGTAAATAAATCTTTTTTTTTTTCCTTTGTCCACAATTGACAAAATATATACCTACTAAACTAAACATTCAATTTTTCCCCTAATTCGTTTTACTACATTTATTTTTTCACTTGGAAATTCACTGCTCCAAAGCAATCTCTCGATTCCGAAGCCCTTCGTACACGTATGTATATATATATATATATATGTATATATATAATATTCATTACGCGGCCCCTATACTCGAAACTTGATCTACGTGGTTGTTATGTCATGTCTGCATGTAATATATCTACACGAATAGTGTTATTCTCTTGTCGTTGCTCCCACTACCGCTAAATTTCTCTATACAATCGCAAAAGTTTCAATTTATTAGAATTGTGTTATCAAACAAAAAAAAAATTAAAAATACAACAAAAACAATTATTTGAATATTATTCGGTAATATTGTTATGATATTACATCTGCAGCATTTGAGGGCTCATTTCAAGATTATTACAATATTTCAACAATATTGTCAAGAAGCTTCAAAATATTCTTCCATCAATGACAAATTTCAATGGATTCTTTTTTTTTCATAAAAATCGTTTGAAAAATTCACGAAAACGGAAATTTCATGATTGCGAAAAAACATCTGGGAATTCATTTCATATCGATATTTGAAAATTTAATTTACTTTATTAAACAATATTTATTTGCCATTTTATTAATAACTTTTTAGTGTCAATATCATTCAAAATCACGGTTCAAAATTCAAAATTCTAATAAAATGAAACTTTTGTTTGAGAATGTATACGTGAAGGATCCTTTACGTAGGCGCGAGTAGCCGCGTTTGACGGGCTGACCGATCGTCTCAGCTTACGTGGCCAGTAGTAACAGCAGGGAGTGCACATAGACATAATTACGATTCCGGAAAGCTTCCAACCTCCCTTCGTTCACCAAACCCTCCACGCTTATATATATACATAAACCAGCCGTTAAGAACTGCGAATCTCTTTACGCGTGTTCTCGTTACATTGAATTTAGGCGTCGTCAGCTATACGGTATCTTCTAATTAATTCATTAATTAATGCGCGTTATCATCATCGTCGTCGTTGCCGAGCATTTCTTGCGTGAGTGTGTATGCGCGCGCGCTCGGGTGTGTGTGTGTGTGTGTGTGTGTGTGTGTGTGTGTGAATTGCGGTCGTCGTCACCGCAGAGTAACTTGTGACTAGTATAACCCGCTCGCGCTTCTTCTCTCCTAGTATATAATAGTAATAATATACTATAATTTTCATATATTATTCGCATGTATATATTATATATAATATATAGATTTATGTATATTAGGTATACAATCGACTAGAGTGACTAGACTGCAGTGTGGACATCACCGTATTCGTCGTGTTCTCCTTTCTAAGTTTATTTTTCTTTATCGTTTCGTTCAATGTAGACCTGATGGTCGTTTCCGTCGTTCTGCGTCTCCTCGTTAAATCCATCATCATTTATTCACTTAATAATTACTGGACGTTTCTTACTTATGTTAGATTCAATTAATCTTTCGATCTACTGGCACTTTTCTACTTAATCTCTACTTGCAAACCTTATATCACGCCTCAAATCGTCTCGTTAACCCACTTTGGGGGGGGTTAACTCGGCGACATATTTATTTTTAGGTTTTTAAAATTATTTTCTCTTCAAATGTCGAGGCCATTTTGTTTTCTACTTGTATTGCTCTCACGGTATAGTTAATTGCCTTGCACCACGAAAACCCGAGGCAATAACGTCGTTTCGGTATATTTATAAGGTCCTCTGGCGACGAACTGGCACTTTACTACTTATACACTACGTATTTTTCGTTTTTTCTTATTTTCAATTTTAAGCCTCCTCATCATCCTAATCTCACGTGGTCTTGACCATCGTCGTCGTTATCCCTAAATCGGGCGCTAACTCCTCTCAAAATCGTCTTCCTTTTCCCCCTCCTCCTCCTCCTCCTCCGCCTCATCCTCCTCCTCGCGTTGCTGCTACAAACCCCGATTGATTTGTCCATGATTGCTTCCAGGGCTGGCTTGTCCGGACTGCGGCATATCTTCATCCCTGAGGCACGCCGACTCGAGATGCTTGTTGAGATATGATTTGAGTGCAAAGGTCTTGTGACATCTGGAGCACTCGTAGTTCTTGTCAGCTGAGTGTGTTTGCATATGTGCCCTCAGATTCGAACGATCGGCAAAAGCCTTGCCGCAATGAGCGCATCCGTATGGTTTCTCGCCAGTATGACTTCGAAGATGACCCTGAAGTAGCCAAGGCCTGGAGAACATTTTCCCGCAGACGCCGCAACTGTGAGCCAACTTGTGAGTAAGAACATGCATCGCTAACGCCGGCATACTAACGTAAGCCTTTCCGCAGTGTATGCACTTCTTTGCCGATTGGGAATCAAGGCTGCGATGCGTTTGTTTGTGACGCGAGAGATTCGACGATGTGGCGTATTGTTTGCCGCACTCGGTGCAGGTAAACTTGGGCCTCTCCGGTGTGGCTGCCTCTTTTTCCGGGACGGCGGCGTTACTGGATCGACGTTTCGATCTACCATCGGACACGAAGAAAGCCTCGTAGGTGTAAGCAACCGTTTTATTGCTTGCGCCGTTATTCGGCGATGAGCGACCGCTTATCGAAGCGTTGCTGCTGTTAGAGCAGCTATCCGCTGGCGCTGGTGATCGGGGCTCCGGGCTGCTCTCCGATTGGTGGAGATGATGCTCGTGCTGGAGTCTGGAGGATGCTGTCGTTGCGTTGTTGTGAAATGGTACAGGAACGAGGACGCTTACGGGTATTGGCGTTTGTTGTACGTTCACCGATACCCCTGGCAGAGGTGACGTCAGCGGTTGCGACGGTGCTTGTGGTGATAACGTGTGAATGAAGACGGAGTGTGTTGGCGCTGCTGGCGAGGCACTCAGATCAAGAATCGCCTGGGCTGCCGAGAGATCCTCCTCGGCGGCGCAACGGATTATCGGATCCGTGCACGTTTGAAGGCTGTAGGGACGGTAAATGTCCTTTTTCTTGGGCGGCAGCGAGAGGGCTGTGCCGGTGCTTGTGTAACACATCGATAAACTCTTCCGAGGTGGGAGGTTGTTCAATGTTGTTGCAGCTGATGAAGTTGGCGATGATGATGGAGCTTGATGAAAAGACGAGGTTGCCACGACCACGTTTACTTCGTTGCTGCTGTTCGTTGCGGAACCCGGACTCGCATCTTCATCAAGAGAATCGACGTTTCGATGGTGCTCACGAGAATTCGGCGTTGGTGAATCGACGTTGGGTCTTGCAAGCTCCGCTGCTGAACGCAGAGTCGCATACTTTGGTGGCTCTTCGTGATTCAACCAGGCCTCGTGGGTGTATCCTAGAAGCAATATTTCATAGGGTTTTTTTTAATAGTCGTATATTATTGTTGCACGGTTAGAGTATAACTCATGGGAAAAGAAATAAAAAGGTCTGTATATATAATCGAGGGTGAAGAGTAGTGATGAGGGTGAGTCCGATGATCCGGGTTGACATGGTGAAGAATAACGAGACATATCGTTGGACGGAATAGCAAATATGGAAGAACGTCATCAATTTCATTTTGATAAATTGCATCCGTATAGGCTCTGCGATCATCTGGAAAGAATCTGAAAAACAGTCCACCTCCATTACAGTCGCCACGATTGTACACTGGAATGTTGACTAGATCCAGTTGGTGGACTTTTCATAGATGTCCTTTTCGAGATCATCGCAGGCTTACATAGACGAAAATTTTGATCTGATTGATAATTTAGGAAAACCGTTGTCAAATACAAGATTTACGATTTTGGGAGTATCCATCCCACATCCATCTAAGATTTTCACGAAAAATTGAAAAACTCCTGGCTAATATTTCGTGATAATATTTCATAGACCCTTGTGGGCGTGTCCCTAAGCTATATTTCAAAGGATTACTTATAGCTGTGTAAATAGCAAATGTGGGTAGGAAAACGGTGGGAGATAAGAAAAAACGAGAAAAAGGTCGAATGGCGGGTAAGGATCTGAGGCATAAGAATGAGTTTGATGATCCGAGTGGACTCGATGAAGAATAACGATGAGGCATTTCGTTGCTCACATTATTCGGGAAAGCCCTGAGAGAAAGATCTCTTTAATACATCTTATATGGTGCAGCGCCTGGACGTTTCAGTTATAGATGAGTTGGAAAACTTGAACGTTACATACTGGCAAGCAATCGAACTCAACTGATCGACTGGAAGAGAGATGTACCGGTGTGTGTAGGGTAATCGAAGAAGAGAGGGAACGTTGTAGAGCGATCGAGCAACGAGAGGATTAATGCTCCTTCGCAGCAGTACCGAATACTATGGCATTCACCTCTACCACACTATCGCTACACTATACCTCTTGGCAATTTCTTGTTACATGCGTCATGTGAGTTAGAAACTCGTGTATGCTGGCAATTGATGCTCTCCCAGTCCCACTACGATGTGAATTTCGAGGAGCTTGCAGAGGCAGCTTGCTGCGAAAGACGACCAGATTCTCGTGTCTGTCTCTCTGTATGCATAAGCTTCGTTCGCTCTTACATAGAAGATTTACCCAACTGCATATACCGAAACTCTCGTGAGGCGATTTATCACTTTCAAAGAGAATCTCCTGTGTGTCCTCTTCTCAGCTTCTGTCTCTCACTCGCTCTTCTTGAATTCAAATGCATAGACTATAGGCGGCTCTCTGCATGTATATGGGAAGCAGCCTCTAGTTGCCCCTGAGGGAGTATCATACGGTAGAGCGTATGTCTCATCTCCTCTATTTCTAACCAACTACAATCGAGTCTCGTTGTCTTCTAGAGTATGTGTACCATCGATTGTTTGCTAAGGCACGAGATGTGTATCGGTGCATGAGATACAGTTTCAGGAAAAATTGGGTAAAACCCATTTCAGGCAAAAATATGTCTATTTATTTTTATGTGTAAATAAAATCGTACAATAAGTCCCTAGGTCTAATTATGAAATATATTAAGAGGATTTTTGTCAATTAAGAGCATAGATAATTTTTCATACGATTTTTCGATTTTTTTAAACGACTTTTCTAAATGTTTCGCACTATTTTGCTGTCTTATATTGGAAGCTTTTTTAAATATCGTAACATGAAATTCTTGAAAACAAGTTTTTCTTTCATGAAATTTAAGCTTTGTTTTCCAGGAAGGAAGAAAATTAAGGTCCTAAGGCGAATTCTACGTAAAAAATCATAAGCAATCGCAATAAAAGTCAATTAAAAGTTGAAGCTCCTTTTAATCGATACCTGATTGAGTTTTTAGTCAGACTGAAGCGGTAGTTTGTTAAAGGAATTAAGTGATATGTTTAGTGTGAAACTATGAAGTTTTTACATGTCTCCTCAAATGCGTGACGCATACTGACTCAAACTTTAAGAATATCTTAAGGACAATAAAAAATAAAATCTTGCTTCATAATTTCTGTTATGTTTTAACATTTGGTAATAAGATTTAAACAAAATAGAGTTTACAACAGCTGTGGCTATATATATTCAACAAATATAAATACACAGGAAACGCGTGTCCCGTAAAGACGTACACCAAGCCACGACCTCGTGCCAATTTACAATTTTTATCCTCGTGTCAGAAGCCCGCATTCAACCCCTGTTAGAACTTCCCGTCGATCTCTCTACCATAGCCCTGCATGCGGTTGTACCTAAACTACCTTTATACGACCAGCGGCGTCTTTCCACTCTCTCTTTCTCGACTACTTTTCCTGTCACAGGGAGGGCGAGGTAATAAATCGCCTCGATCACCGGAACCGTACATTATTCATTCGGGACACGCCTATCGCTCGGCGTGCACCGATTTCTCGACTAATGATCCAACTTTGGCGTGTGCACGTTCACAGCTGGATAGTGAGTAAGTAAGAAAGGCAGCGAGAAAGAGAGAAGCTTTTATATCGAGGGTGTGGAAGGATAGACGAAAATATAGCCGAATCCTCGCAGCGTTCTTTCTAAATATATATATATATATAATTTCATCCCTCTTGGGGAGGTGAAAGTGGAGCTTTGGAAAGTTTTCGAAATAACTCGAACGCGAACGAAGGATGCAACACGATATTCGACGTGGAGACGATGATGATTTTAAGGAGGGGCGAATTGCGCCTCGCTTCCCATTTGGAAAAGTGGATCGAGATTGATAAGGCCAATTGATAAACGTGAATAAAATTATCTTCGACCCGGCAACTTTGCCTACTATCGAAGGTACATATTTTTAAAGGATTGTTAGCTCGCCTTTCTCGGGCAGTTTGGAAGGATCAAAGCTGAGAGAAGTATCGATCGATATCCAACTCTATGGAAACTCGAATGGGCTGTACATCATCGCACCTTTATACAATTCAACAGGCACCGCAGTATCTCGGCCTCAAGCAAATATATATTTTGCTCGGTGAATCAGCCGTTGCGGGGGGCGTTAGCATTTCATTTCCTGCATGCACGCCTCAGTGAGTGTGAGAGGGAGAGAGGGGGGGGGGACGCCAGCTGTTTACTTTCATGCCATGT
This sequence comes from Perithous albicinctus, assembly GCA_964016905.1. Lineage (NCBI taxonomy): Eukaryota > Metazoa > Arthropoda > Insecta > Hymenoptera > Ichneumonidae > Perithous > Perithous albicinctus. The sequence goes on from OZ024689.1 coordinate 19,841,388, forward strand.
CCAGGCCTATTAGTGCACGATGCTCACGTAGATATAGGAGAAGAAAAAGTATTCACCTTCATTCAAATGCATTTTGCGGTTATTGGTGGATTTGAATATGACCGAGGCTGGAAGTAATTGTATTTGAAATGGAAAATATTTTTAATAGCTGTTCCTCCAACAAGGATACAATGGTAAATTAATGTTGATGCATTTATAGCATTTCTTTTATTGTGCAAGCTTTAGGCAATTATTTTGAAATATTATCTTCAGGGTGAGACTGCGCAATTCATGTATACACCACCGACAACCGAAATATTAATTAGAATTATTTACACTGAAGAGGATTCACTTCAATAATAATCGCAATGAAAAGTTGACTTTTTTTCCTTAAATGCGCAAAAAATATTACTTTCGTTTTTTTAACGTGCATGTGTTGGTATGATTATCAGCATCTATTGCAGGATCCAGAGGAGCCGGCGACAAAATATAATTCCCATTTCCCGCAGCGCGAACTTTTTTCAATCTTTCTTTCTCCCTCTCGTTCTCTTTTATTCGCTGAGATCAACGATTTTATATTACGTAGGTGCACATAGAAAAGGTACTCCGGTATATGGAGCGTTGGAAATACATAATCGATATAGTGTGCCTGGCACGAGTGCTCGAGATCGATACAGGGGCACACACAGTTTAATGTAATTCGCCAAATGCATCTCTCTCTCTCTCTCTCTCCCTCTCCCCCACTCCACTCTCTGTTAAGGCTGAAAAATTGGGTTAACGGGCTAAAAAGCTCTCTAAAAGCTGTTGAGATATTTAACGCTGAGACGACCTTCTCGTTTGCTCCGCTAATCAGATGAATGATTCTACCTTAATTTTTTAAATTGTTAATAAATTTTTTTATTTTCTGTCGTTCAACTGCTCAAGGATTACTGTATTTGGCGTTTGGATGAAAGTACAGCGAGCCTAGTACAGGCCAGGGTGCGATAGCTCCGGGTGCTGTAAAACAAACGAGAATTTGAAGGTAGCGAGGGAGCGACAGACTCGACGCTTAAAATCCAATTCGTTACGAAGACCCCCCCAGGGTGTTTCCGACTTCCGGTTACGGAGAATTCGCGCTCTTAGCTGGAGAGAGGGAGGCAGAGAAAGCAAGGTTGGTTTCGAGAGTGCTACAGGCAAGTGCGATAAATCAGTAAATTCATGCCATCGATCTTTAGCCTGGCGTAGCAGTTTGCCTATTATTCACTGAAAAATCAAATATCTTGATGAATTTTGGTTTCTTCATGGAGGAAACTTGAAAGGTATAAAATAGCGAGAAAAAAAACTTTCACGGTCTACATTGTAGACTTGTTTAAATAGATGAACACACAGACACATTTTTTTCTAAACCACTTTTCTCGATGTTTTCAAACTTTCTGTATATCCTGGTACGAAATTCTCGAATTTTTTTTTTTTAATAAACCAAAACTTCCTAAACAGGAAGAGTAAACTAGATTATTCGTATGCAAGTATATAATAAAAGTATAATTTTTTAACCTGAAGAAAAATTTAAGACCTTTATGGTGAGCTGCTTAAAAACGACTAATTCACGAAATTTGTTTAGGAAACACTGGAATTTCGGATATCTGAATTAAGTATAGTATGCATCATATATATATATATTTGAAAGCAGCGATGCGACGAGAGTACCGTCGCTGTTGTCCAGACGCGCATTTTGTCGCACACACACACATACACATCACAGAGTCGAGCAAAATGGGATCAATAACGTCGAATGCAACGCTCGTATACACACCAATGGAGACTACGGCCAGCTGTTGATATTTTCTCTACCTCTGGTCGTTAAAACACACAATGGGAAATAAAATAGGGCGATGATAAATTACGAAAACGTAATTAAGAAGCTATCAATGCTTCTGCTGAACGAACCCTTGGGGAGAAAACTCATTGACTGAGAGGAAAAACAATAAGAATTGCGAATGCGAAATTTCATCAATGATATTGGAAATAGTGATCGTATTCAAAGAAAATAAAAGTAAAAAAAAACTATTGAGATGAAGGTGAGAAAATTGAGTAAAAATTGCTTCGACAGAGCAACAGACCACTTGTTGAGTGAGTACGAGAGATACTCATACTTTTTGCTCATCACACCATTTTCCCGCTTTTGTGTCTAGAAGGAATGATGCTCCATAAATCCGAGACAAGTCGGTTATTTCGAAACTTCGTACTTAATTGCTTTATCTCGTTCCCTCCTACTTCCACTCGACGTCGTCGTCGTATGACTGAATTAAGTAAGGTGAAGTTATACCGATGCACCCTCAAAGCCATCGCAGTTACAGCTCAATTCTGTACACGTGTGATAAATGCCACTGTGTGAAAAGTCGAAGAGGCTCTGCATTTCTGTCAGAGGTTGGAGGGTAAGGTGCGTGACAGAATAAGTGAAAAAGATACAGAACTGTCCCTCAGGGGGTGTCGATGGACTTATCTATATTATCTTCACAATCTTTTGCAATCTGGAAAATATTTTCGCCCTACTTTGCTTTTACGTAAGACTATGTAAGACTATTTTTTTTTGCTACCTCATAGAAGAAAATTTGGCTTCATCAAAAGAATGTTCGTATTTTTTTTTGGAATATCAAAACACTTAAAATTCCTTAGAACATCGAGGAATATAGTTTAGAAAAAAAATAGCTATTCATAATTGCAGGTAAGATCTAGTTTTTTTAGAATTGAATTTGGTCGAAATCTTTCGAATAATTGATTTTATCGCATTAACTTTCGCAATTGAGAATTCAGTAGTTTTTGATACAGAAGTTTCATTCAGCAAAGTATTTTGTATTTAATGGTATTAATGGTATTTAATGGTATTTAAAAATATTTTTCATCGCCTCAACTGTCGAACATTTTTTATCACTTAAGAAATACAGCTAAGACTTGGTACGCAAGGAAAGCAACGTGGAACATTTCATCTGTTCCAATGTTCATTTAAAAACATATCAACAGCTAATCGTTTTGTTTACAACTAAGAACTCAAATTTGTGAAGAATCCGGAAAAACTACCCTTTGAAATATAAAGAAAAATTGCAATGTATATATAAAGCTTTGCTCATTTTTAAATACATTTTACATTCTGTCTTCATATATATTATATAATATTTATAATAGCATGCTATTATAAATATTTTAGATATTCATTTTAATAATGATTTTGATACACTTATTAGTGAACTGGTATAATAAAAGAATAAAAAAACACTCATTTATGAGAATTAGTTAATAGGGAAAAAAATCCTTATATTTATCATTTTTAAAAAATGCCATGAACTCTTTTTAAAGTTCACTCACATACTAAAATGTATTAAAAAATGTAATTAATAGGAAATGCATAAGAAAATTGAATTAATACGATGCGACACCTTTAAAAGTTACACATATGGTTGGGAGAAAGAAGAGTGGGTGGAGTGCGACTGAGGAGTAGATCGGATCGAAGGTCTAAGGAGAAGAGGCCATAGAAGAGAAGGAATTGTTACGCGAGAAGGTAGTGGTCGTTGGGATATGAGAAACGTGAGAAGGCGAGGTACGCAACGAGCAACGGTTTCTCGTGACAGGTGCCTGCTTCCTACCCGCCTCCACCTCTACTTCTTTAATAAAGTATTGTATATAGAACTAAGGTGATTGTTACGTGGGAGGCGAGAGTTAGCGATAACACGTAACGCTGACTCGAGTGTGTATGGGCGACACACGCATAGATGACGCGAGGACTTGGCGGAGTGAGGAGGCGAAGAGAAATACGAAGCTCGATAACCCCTCAGGCCTTGTCACGCTAACCTGTCGATATTGCCAGTGGCATTGACGCCAATCGAACTCGAATAATTGACACAGCTGTCTTGCCACCCGTTAATTCGATCTCGCACAGGGACCGAGCCCAAAAGCTTTAAGCGTCATCAAATTCTATAAATGTCAATAACATTAACGATATTTCGAGGTAAAATACATCTGACACTCTTTGTCGTAAATAAAAGCTTCGGTGGAAGGAGACTTCTATCGAATCAATGTCTCTGCACTTGCAAAAAAATGTCAAACTACCTAGCTGAGATAAAACCCAAATCTGTCGTAAATACTGTCATATATTTAGCATTATTCTAAATTTGTTGAAACTTTAATGAAATGACAGGTGACTAATAACAATACATCTGCTATTTATAAAAATTTATTGATAGAGGTATTTGCCCAACAACCCACGGGTCCACCCAGCACGGTTTAACTCCCACTGCGCAAATGGGAAAATTTAACAAGCTTCCTGCGTCATGAAAACATATAAATATCTGTGACACCAACGATAATACAGGAAAAAACGTATTCAACACTTTATACGCAACTTGAGAGGCTTCAATTTATCGGGGGACAGGATTTCCATTGGCATCAAGAGATATCAAACTAAACGCATGACAAAATCAATCCCATGTAAAAGCTTGAGGGTAAAGATAGGTTTACCAGGGCTTTTGAAAACGTGCCTGGGTTCGAAGAGCAAAGATGATGCAACCCGAGAAAGCTGAGGGTAAGTGAGAGAACGCCAATCTCTGGACAGAGGGGGTGGTTTGCGCTTAGGAGAAAACTCTACATTATATTGTTATACGTTCTAGGAGGGAGAGTCAGCAAAACGAGACCGAGCGAGACAAGCTCGCCAATCCCACATTGCGTTGCTTTCTCGTCCTTGCTGGCTGATGTCACTTGAGGTAATCCAAAGATCCCTCGTTCCTAGAAGGGACAGTAGGGAGAAATAAAGTCCAAGTGAGATAACAATCAGATTACCAGAGTACCATTGTTGTTGCGCGTACAAGTTTAATCCGAATAACGTCAAAAGCCGAGGGAAGGAAAACCAAACAGCAAAATTCCTGGACGATCTTCTTTATAACTCAAGCCTTGCAAACGCTGTCTTATCTCGAGATGAAACTATCAATTGTCTTGATCTTCATTTTCTTGTTCATGAAATCTCCTATTTAAAATCCACTTTGATAGCCCTGACTGAAAACCCTCTTGGGTTGCAGTTATTATTTGCCTTTTAGGAAGCTTGGAATTACATATATACATAAACCCGAGGATACCCCCTTAAGGTATAATGAATCGCCGGAGTACTTGTCAATGTTCTTGAATCTTTGAGATTGTGGATTTCAGGCAAACAAGCGTGTTGGTTTTTTTTTCTTTCTTAAATTGGTGAAACCCCAGCTTTAATTAGTACATCTTATTCGCTACAGATCAAACAAACGTTAACGACATCAGAACCTAATACAACCCCATTAGAATTAATCTACTTGCGAACTTAAGACATCTGATATTGTCTTGATAATTTGTTCCTGCCTTTCTAAGGTCAACCCTCATAGGCAAAAGAGACTTTACCAGTGTGGAAAGGCCACCCCACGCCTTTCTGTAGGCGAGCTTAAGAGTATTGCTCGACAGGCGGGAGTTGTTATAGCACACAGCACGTACAACAGAATAATAAAAATAGTATAGGATGGATGTGCTGTAAGCTCGAGTTCTCTCTCAACAACGAGTCCACCAAGCGGAAGCATCGTTTTCCAAGCGTTCCTTGGTTTCTGGTACATGAGAACCCCCCAAGAAAGCCTCGCCCGAGGCTAAAGGGAAGCTCTTAAGCTTGAAGCTTCAACGCGCCATGCAATATACAGCACATATCGGCCACTATAAAAGTTTCCCGCAGCTATAGAAGAGACACACGAGGCGGTTCTTCATTTCGTCTACTCGATTCTTCTGAACCTAGAGAATATAGCCTCTGAAGACAGCGTTACACATGAGGTGTTGGGCGTGGCTTTCACTCGCTCTGTTCAGTATCAGAGGTGACTCGTCGCTTTTACTTGCACGGGTTTTGTCTACAATACTATGTGGAGAAAAAAAAGAGGGTGGGAAAGAAGAGATGGAGAACAGAAAGGGGAATTGGCAAAAAGGGTCACACGAACATGATGGACAGGGGTCTCGACGAGGGGTTTCTAGTTAGTCAGGCTTAACTTTTGGGTATCTGTAGTGAGGATTGGAATGACGGGACAAGAGGGGAGATAAGGGATGCCGAAGTTGTTTCAGCGTTGATTCTCCGGCATACCGTGATAGTAGAGGGCCCCCGAAGCGTTGAGTGGTGGTGGACTAGGCGCGGTTGCGCCGGCGGTTGGACTATGTGGACCCCAACACGTTTGCTGACTCGCCCTGTTGCCTACTGTTTCGACGTTGTTGCTGCTGCCGCTGCTGCTCTTGTTGCTGGGTGTGTTGGTGGTGATGATGGTGGTTGTAGACGCACTGTCGCCCACGACGTCGATCTCTTCGTCCTCGGTGTCATGGATGAGTCGCCTTCTATGCTCCTGGACGGTATCCGTTATGTCTTCACTGATTATTAATTCACCTGGCTCAATATCCTGATGTAAAAGAGAACTGGTGTCGTCGTCGTCTTGTCTGTCCGGCCAAGGATAGGCCTTCCACTTCTTGGCCATCAAGCAGCGAGGCATTTTGATGATGTTTTTATTTTTAACAAATTATACCTTCCTCTCTCCCCCAGTCCCACCTATTCCCTGTTGCTGCTGCTGCTGCTGCTCTGCTCTTGCCAATGAGGCTTTGGGTTATCGCAGATGTCTCTTTAAACGCCTTGTCACTTGTTCCAAATTCCACAGTTGACTTACGTACTCGGCACAAAACAACCAATCGTTGAGAGCCCTCGGATCACGTGCACCTACACCAATTCTCCTGACACTATCAGCATCACTCTTGGACGATTTCGTAAATAATGGCAATTCACCGACACTCGCGATTCTTTCTTGTAGATTATTTGCCTCACCGTACGATAATTCACCAGCACCGATGAAATTAGCTATCTCACCAGCAGCAGCAGCAGCTGCAGTAGCAGAGGATGTTATACCACCGGTACCACCTGCATAACCACCTAGTCCTGGAGGACCAACGAGGCGACCCCGGCGACGTCGCCGTCGGCTACGCTTTCCACGGAAAAGCAGCTTTCTCTGGTGTGACGTGCAGGCCGGTTTTGGTGGCGCGATAGAAACGCGGGACCTCGTCATCGGCTCAACGATCCTTGGACCTCGAGTTCCCCACCATGCCAGTGTGCCAGGACCCTATTATGCGTAATAGTATCCACGGCCCACAGCGTAGCTCCTTGCTCAAACCCCTTCGCTTTCTTTTCTCTCTCTTTAAGCACTATCTTGTTTAATTATTATTCTTATCTTCTGCAGTCTTCTATAGTTTTATTTTATTTGTTTTGTTTTAGTTTTAGTTTCTTTAGTATTTTTGTTGGTTGGCTTCTTGAGTAAATATCGACAACGACGACGACGACAACGACGAATCACGATCACGAACACTCCTCGACTCCCCAGTCAGCCGACACGACAGTGGAGTAATATACTTAGTTTTCTATCCCAACGCCCTCAAAGCCCGCACCGTGTGTGTTTGCAGCACCCGTTGATATTCCGTTCGTCCGTCGGTCCTCTACGTCCGTTCCACTCGCGCGCGCTCTCTCTTCCTCTCGCTGATTCGACGCGCCCGCGCCAGAGACAGGGGAGGGCCCGCTCTGCTTTTGCCATTCGAACTGTACGCGGAATATTGGGGTGCAGCGCTACCGTCAGTCGCTCACGCACACATGTTATATGAAACGTGGTTGTGTGTCTTTGTCGATTGGTTGGCCTGTTGCCATCGCCCTCCTTGTTGCACCTCGCTCACTATACTATCTAGCCTCCTCTCGCCCCGCTCATGCGCTGTTACGACCGCGTCGATCCAACGCACCCTCAAACCACCCTTAAGGCACTCCTCACGCCGGGGTGGAGGGGATTTCCAAACCCCCCACCACACGACAATGTTACGAGAAAAAAGGAGAAACGCACGTAATGTTTCTCCTTTCACTCGTCATTGTTCCGGCGACGAATGATCGATGAACCCACTTTTTCTGTCATTCACGAATTCTTGAATTATTGACGGATAACGTTACAGCGGTATTTTCCTATTTTCGCTTTATAAGTTTCGAGACTTTTTACGTAGAGATGGAAGTTCTTGCTTTCGTGAGCGACATACGAGGAATGCGTCTTCCGATATTGTTACCGACAGTCGGTAGATCACTTTGTTATTGGCAAATAAAAATTCAATTTTTAAACAGGGATGAATGAAAATTCTGGATGGCATGAAGAACGTTAATTTACTAGGGAAAAAGCTTCTATATATTTTACTTTTTATAAAAACAAAACTTGAAACTGAGAAACATTTTTTGTGAGATTAGCTCCAAAAAATGGGTGTACATTTGTGGCTAAAACTTTCTGGTTCGGACTAGCAACACTCTCTTTATATTTTTTCTCATGCACGATAATTTTTTAAATGCGTGTATTTCTGCTACCATATGGACATCTAAAAATCTAATATATGCATTATATAAAAATTATTGGTAGTTGATATTACGAGAAAATGTTGAATTTTCAAAGCGCCGGTATGGTTAATAAATGAAGGAAAATGGAGATAACAGGAAGAGAGAAGATTCCCTGTGAATTGTTTTTACAGTAAACTACCTTAAGTTTCTCCATCCAGCGGGGAGAAGCGAAGGAGCGCGCGCGCACACTCTCTTCGACACTGCGGCTCTACCCCCTCGTATTCTCGCACGCTGCTTGAACCGGCCCCCAGTTGCGCAAATATTCCTTCTGGTATAGGATAGCTCACGAGTGGGGCTTCTACTCGTTAGTGTGCAAGAAAGGTGGGATATGTGTGCATGCTTGGTAGGTATTGGTATAATGCTGCTGGGAGATGCTGATGCTGTGAGAAAGGGAGAGATTGAGCGAGGGTGCGAGGTTCGAGGCTTAAGGGGGTTCGTGGTTGAGATTCTATCCCATTATATCCTAGAGTATATTCTCCTGCTGTGGCACGAGGTTGGCTCGTGCCACAGCGGGAGAATCGAGAAGCGGCGGCTGCTGCTGCTCCCGATTGTCGTGCTAGTAGTAGTACATGGTAGTAACTCTCTCTTGTCTTGGTGGAGGAGCTTCCTATGAGCTTTATCAAGTGGAGGCTCTAGTTTCTCTCAGCAGGCATTCACTATTTCTCTATAGAGACCAGTCGTCGAGATATGCTGTACCACGATCAGCATTATGCAGCCAATTAATCCTTACCTCATTGCCACCGCCCCTTTACCTTATCCTACATGCATATTATCGTTGTAAATTGGATAAGTTGAAGCATAATACATGAACCAGCGGTTCGGTTAATGTGTTATGTGTACTAGAAATTCCGACAGTAGACATAGGCTTCTCTCGTTACTTCATTATTATTACCATTCATTTAATCAATAGTCCTTACTTATATGTAATAGTCCTTATAATAGTAAAAAAAAGTGAATGACAAAATGATATTTTGCGGAAATAAAAAATCATTTACTCACTTATTTAACAAAATCATTTTTTCACAAAATGTAGCATTCCGATTAAAAAAAAACTCCACTATAAAGCATATCTCTGTCGATCAGTAATAGTGAGCCATCTTTAACAATTACAATAGACTTTAGGTAACAATACCTTTAAAGAACAGCATAAAAACAAAACCTTCGATGCCACAGTAATAAAAAAAAAAGAGAAATCTCCGTGCGGTTCTTTGGCAGAAGAATGCAACGAGTCATCTGATATAAGGGATCTCGCATATATATTAGGGTAGACAGAGTGAAGCTGATGCTGATGCTGGTACTGAAACGACGACGACGACGAGAACGACGACGACGGTAGTTGGCACCGAGGGTGAGTATGATGCCTGAAGAGGCATCTCTTCTGGTGTCGGCCGGAGTGCAATAGTGTTGCCGCCTCTGACGAACGCAGCACGGCATAGCAGATAGCAGCATAGGACACACACGTGTACAAGCAGAGAAACGCACACTTATCATTGGATTGTCGTGTCTTTGGTTGTCGGTGAGAATCGAAAGGGACATGGAGGGTGCCGGCTGGATAGTCCGTGGGGGGCTTGACGGTGTAACGGACGGAGGGATAAATAAGGAAGGAGAAGAGAAGAGGAGGCGAGGAACGAGTGAAGCAAGGACGATGATATAAGCAGCACAGAATCGACGGAGTGGGATTGTGTCTATTTATTTGCTTTCTCTCTCTCTCTCTCTTCCATTGCTCCTATGGCAAATCTGGGGAGTCTCTCTTGCGGTCTTGACATAGGGGAAAATAATAATCGAGGGCGAAAGAGGTTCGAAGTGGGGTGAAGAGGGGCGAAGAGGGGAGAAGAGAGCGGCTGGCACATGCGCCAACGATCCCCATCGACCCGACGTCGAGGCAACACCTGGTAGCGCGGGCCACGTGCCACGCGGGGCTCCCACCGACTATCCCTCTCGCTCACTCTCCCACCTATCCAATGTCCCAATGGCCTCTCTTTAGAACACTTTACCGCGCTATAGGGCGACAGGGCTCGCTGCTCTCACTGCATCGTATCTCCAAGCTCCGTCTACTGACCCACGCCAACTATTCGAACCTTCGATGACAACGCATGCATGGAATACGTAACGGAGACTCACCCTATTTCCCTCATGCATTTTCAGGGAACAACACACCTGGTCTTTGCCTCTCCCTCTGTCTTTCGATATAAATGTAGCGGAGATGTCCATTCTGAGCTCCATATAAATTACCAGTTGCATTTTTTTTCCTCTTCCTGTTGATCACTTCGCTGGCTCGGGTTGTTGGCCTCGGCGGGTTTTCTCAGGCCTACAATTGCCAGCTGGCAAAATGGACGGATCGGCTTTAAATATGGAAAATGTACGGCTTGCTCGTGCTATTGCATATATGCATTTCAACGTTATATATAGATCATTCAACGGATATAGAGTTGAATTACTAAAACCAACGGTAGAGTCTCGACAGTAGAGAAGGGTCACAATTTATAACTTATCTTTATCGAAGAATGAAATTATGTCTATTTATAATTTCTTGCATTATACACAGTTAAGAGGCAGTGCCACTTCCTCTCTCACTTTCAACATTTTCAAAGCTTTTACCTCGAACAACTTGATAAATGGGGCTCAAATTTTGAGAGGATACGCGGAATTATGGTTGAAATGGGATCAGCTTTTCACTCCCCGATACCCACAGTCGTTTTTTCAAGAAAGCTGAAAAACCAAGAATGATGTTACGTCCAAAAGAAGTATACATATAGGCGTTTAACATTGGTCGAAAAAAATAACTATCGGTGCATCACTGCCTTTTAAAAATAATTTTGCAAAATCGCAGGATTGTTCTAAATTGGTAAAGTGATAAAAAAAGAGTGAAAATATAAAAACACGTTCCTAAACGATGACAGTAGTACCGCAAAGATCGTACAATAAACGATTGTGACAAAAAATACAATTTTTGTTTTATTACATTTTTAACAAATAAAATCGTGGATAAAAGTTATTAGAGATGGAGAAAGTTTTTTTATACAGAAAAATAATTACCGGCGCTCAGGATCAAAATATTTGTCAAAATATAGGAATATCAATAAATAAATTAATCTTTACAGGGAATTTCACATTTATTTCGAATATAAATTACAAATTACGTGGTATAGTAAAAATTAAATAGATCCATATTTCGCACGCTTATTTAAAAAAATCCTTTTCCTGTCGATGATTTTGTTGGATCGAGGATTTTTCGTGTGAGCCGAGATAGTGGATATTGCATGCTGCTGCTTTTGCTTCCGGTTCTTCTGCCACTGGTGGGATTATTTGTTGTCAAGTTTTGCAGACGGGTCGTAAATCCAAGTTTGCGGTGAGCATGCGTCTACGGGGTTGAAACGGAAGGGTGTGCGGAGCGAGCGGTAAGACACACTGATACACACACGCAGAGACAACGGCAGCCAACCACCCCACCCCTCTCAAAGAATTCTGGTCTACAGCAGAATACTTTGGGCTCTCGCACACACCAGTTGCGAATGTTCGCTTGGAGAAAACACGGGCCCAGGCAGCATACACAGAGCAAAGTCAACTACCTGTGGATACCGGCAGCAACACTCCAGCAGGGCTTTGCGTTGTGTACACGCACCAGCTCCCCACTTTCTCTCTATATAACTCTATCCTGTATATCTCGACGTCTCTCGAATCCTCGCAGACCCTTTTATCGCTCCATCGCATTCCCGAATAAGAATCGTATTAATCTTGAGTAGATGAAAAAGGGATACGATCTTTCAAGTTAATGAGACGTTACATATCCTCGATACGGTATCAGGCAGCAATGACCGTGGATAAAAAGGCAGCGGAAAAATGACCGGGGAAAAGTAGCCGAGGGAAAAAAATGGCCATAGCAATATTTATGTAGGACGAATTAGATAAAAGAGCTAATTCAGCGTTGCGACTGAAGTTGACATGTCAGCATGTCCTCCACTCTAGTGTTTTTTAAAATGTAAATGGAAGAAAAACAATGACTAATACTGAGGGGAAGGGTTTCGGCGGCGCAGCCCCCGGCGAGGCTGAGGGGCAGGGCCCCTTTCAGGGGGTTGGGGGCGAAGCACTACCATGTACGACACAACTCTTTTTTTTGTAATATAATTTGTAGAAAATTATTATTAAAAAGAAATGAAGATATGAATTTGCCATTATGCCAATTTTTTCATAGTTTGTATACATGATAATGAAAATTCTCTCCATTTTGGAGCAAAAAGAAAATGGTTTATCTCAACGAATTTTTTTTTTTAAACTTAGTTCCTCTTAAAAATGCATGAAATTTATCCTGTGCAAATGTGGAAATTTTTCAGTGGAACCTATATTCAAAGACCTATATTTTATGTTATAATATTTTGTTTATACAGCAGAGTGATTTGTATGTATAGTGAATCGAAAAAAAACGAAAAATAAAAAGTCACTCTGTAGTCCTGGATAAAATATAGGATTCGAAAAACTGAAATAATTTGTACTTATTCTAGGTACACTAAACCATTCACAAGAAAATTATGAACTTTTTTTTTAAACAATTCGAAACAGGGGTGGCCTTCTTCGTGTGGGATGTCCCATATATTATTAGGGAGATATATATATATATATATATGGGGCATTTCATACCAATTCGACCTAGGTCTGACCCTCGACGTCTCCGATCTGGTTCACGATTTTTTATATCATTATTCTGACTATAAAATGTACTGAGTTTTTTTGTACATTTTTTTAAAATTTGTTTGGCAGATTTACGATTTTTTAAAGAAAAATATCGAAGGCCGTAATTTTAAAATCTAAAAAAAAATCTAAAAATTATTCACGAAAACCAAACTTCCTCTATGAGGAAGCAATACACATATATTTTTTAAAAATTCTCAGCAAACTTCTAAAAATGGGTTTCAGTGGTTCCAATAGATACAATAAATTTCAAATTTTCAAAAAAAATTCCTGACGAAATATGGTAGTTTCTTCATTTAAAAAAATTTAATCTGTAATATCTTAGGAACGTTTAATCGTCAGCTCCAAAAAACGAAAATGTGTATTTGTTCGTGGCCCACAAGAAAAATAAAAATATTTTCAGAATTAATTGTTTAATTTCACGTAGCATTTAAAAATAAAAACATGACTTTATTTTCTTAAATAATAGCGCATTTTATATTGTAGCAGAAGAGTCATCATTCAAGGATCATAAGCTTCTTTTGTGAAAGAAGAATACGACATTGAAAAGTATGATTGGATTACTTTAATTTCAACTCTTGAAAGCAGCACAGTGTCGTTGCACACAACGCGTCTTCAAAATGAAATAAGAGATATGAAAGTTAAGTTTTCTTCCTCGTGGAGGATGCTTGGTTTTCATGAAATCATTCTTTTTCGAGATTTTCGTGTCGGGACTACTTACAATTAGAACGATCCGCAACGTCGAGAAAAGTGGTTTAAGAACAAAACTCCGCGCGCGCGCTCGCGTGTGAGTGTGTGCAGGGCTTCGAAGATTCAATTACCTATATCTCAAAAACCATTCGAGCGATTGAACTGAAATTTGGCACACAAGTGAAGTAGTTGCCTCGCTTTGACTGTTGTAATTTGTTAACAACATGTATGCGGACATTTATATTTTATGTCTATTTGAATTAAATAAAAAAGGGCGTGGTCGCTCTTTCGTGAAATGTTGGCTATTTTACCAAATAGTTCTTCATAAGTGAAGATACGTTTGAGCTGTTTGGTATTAAAATTGGCTGAAATCGATAAAGGAATTCAAATTTTATGAGGATTTCAATTTTTTTGAAAAATCGACATTCTTCACTAATTTTCACAAAACTTGAGCTACCGAGTCCAAATTCTACACAAACGAAATACTATTCGACAATGATTGGTGATGATTATGCAATGAATTTTCATAATTGTAACTTATGAAATTATTGAACCAATTAACTAAAACTTGTATATATCTGACAGTTTTAAGGAATACACAGCATAAAATTTCAGCAGCATCTATAAAAGCGTTTAAATATAACATTAGTTTGATGAAAGAAAATCAGAATATTGATATTGCTATTGTTTTCAAAAATATAATACTTTGTCTATGAGGAAGCCACAATGGATCAACGGATGTCCACATAGAGGAGGCTCTGTGGGCGACGGTCTAAAAGAATCAGGAAGGAATTTGCAATGGTCGGACTTTGCAGCGTTTTTTCCTTAATCTGGTAAGATAAAAGAGAAACAACGGCGTTTTAGCCTAATGACACTGATTGTGGGGTGGTGGTTCCTCGATTGTTTGAGGAAATGGAAGAGGTGAACTGCGGAGAAAGAGTATCGTAGGTGCAGGCAGAAGAAGGGGAGTTGTTTCTCCTTGTGGTGCAGTTAGTCACTGATCCACCTCGGATTACGTCAACGAAAATAAAAGTCAAGGCGTCCGGCGCTCAGGCACACGAGATTTCCGATACGCTAACGCTCGTTCTCATTCCCTTTATTCGGTTGCTTTCTTACTCTCGCCCCTCTAACTGTGCGCACTCCCACTGGTACGTCTTGGACTATAGAGGCAATAGATATTTCTCGTCGATAACACATGGGCGAATTGCGTGTCGCTGGCGATTCGCATCACAACTATGTTATGCCGCAGCACCGGCGGCAATACTACAACTCTCCCTCCTTCTGTTTTTCCTCAACAGCTTTTGCCCGAGTTCACTCGCTTGCCTGAGAGCTAATTTCATCCCGTGCTCACTGCAATCTCGTCCCTCACTGCCTTCTCCAACGAATCGGGACCTAAATCAGAAACGCTATACTACTTTCCCAGTTTCCTCTACAACTTTACGATACGTTAACGTGCATAGTCATTGGTCGCTTAACGCTTCAATAGGCTTCGCAATCTAGGACACGAAAGGCCAATTGGAATGTAGGCTATGCCCCGAAATATCACATATTTCATTGCTTCTCTTAAATCAGTTTTTTTTTGTTCAATCAAATGAACATTCATTCTAATGATTATTTACATCAATGAAATAATCAATACATTATGCCTAAAAATGTTTTTTCAATATTTTTGGGTATTCGTCAATGTAGCAATACTTTTTCTATCTCAAGTTGACTGATCATTTTTTCGCTGTTTCGGGGATTCGAAGCTACAGCTTATTGACGAGCACACTATCACACTAGACTAAACAACTTTATCAAATATTGTCAATTAAATGTTATATAAAGAGTTAATATATAAAGCGAATTTTATTCCTTTAAGCTATATTATTATGGACCAAGAGATAAATTATTAAATCACTATATTTATTCACCTAACTAATACGGGCCCCCAGTTATTGTTCAAATTTTTTTTTTTTTTGCAACTCAACATTTTTCTTTGAAAGCAATTATTGGACAATAGAATTAAATAAATATTAGTTGCTCCAATTAATTTTCCTTTCTTTATTTATTTTTATCTTTTTATGTATAAACTGGTATATTGTGAATTTGATACAGAGGTGTGATGTACAATCAATTTGCGGTACATTAAAAACCTTATGAGTATTTTAATTTTTATAATGTAAATTAATTTTACTGTCAAAGTACATTAATTTTACATCACAATTGTACATTACAATTAATATATCATTTTTTTGTTGAATGCCCTAATGACCGCACAGGTCTGAATGCCTGCAAGATGCGTGAGTGCAAAGAAAAAAAGACGGAAATACGATTTCTCGCTGGTGTGCGGCCACCGGGAAATTTACCTCATGCATAAAAACTTCCAGTCACGAACATTAACTTACAATTTTAGAACAGTGCTTTGCCTTTGACTCTTCCTCCGCCTGTTCCTTAGCCTCTATCAGGGCTTGCAAGGATAGTGAGAAGAAATAAGCTCTAGCAAACTTGAAACCTCGCGCGCTCGATAAGTGTCAAAATATAATAACACGACTGAAGCTAATTGTCGAATAGCACGAGCTTCAGGTGCTCCTGCAGCCAATCGGAGAACGAATAAACCGTCAACAATACTCATATAGAAAATGCGAGATACATTACACACTACTTTTTTAAGGAAGGATTAGGCTGACCCGGGCGCATAAGCGCTCGGATCTCTTTCGGTCAGATTTGAGATTTGACATAAACAAAACGTTTCAATATTGAACTTGGTCCCGTTTTCAGCGTGTCTGACGACACCGGCAACCAATCACAGAACGAATAAAACGACAACAATTAGACTCGAAATGCGATTAATCGAATTGGTTTTAAGGAACCCTTCTATACTAAGGAAGCCCTAAAATCCTTAGTGAACCCTCAGTTCCTAGAGAACTCTGAATCGCTAGGGAAATCCCATATCCCTGAGGAACCCTTATTACCTAGGGAAAACTCCATATCCCTAGGGAGCCCTCAATCCCTGGGGAACCGTCTATCCCTAGGGATCTCCCCATATTCGTAGGGAACCCACTATCAATAGGGAAAACCCCATATCCCTCAAATCCCTATCCTTAGGGAAATATCTATCCTTAGGGAAATCCCTATCCTTAAAGAACACACCCGGCACCCCCGAGTAAGGAAACATACGCCCTTTTGATTCTGACTATAGGTAACATACATACAAACTTTTAGCTTTATTTACGTAGATAGAAGATGTACGTTTGTATTTAATATCTTGTTGTAGAGGTGTGGAGCACTGCCAGTGCACGCCAACGCTAAAAAAATAAAGTACTGGCCATTTGCAACTGCTCAATTCTCTTCCGAATTTGAATGCGCCAAGGTTTTTAATTTCCCAAATAATTTTATTTTGGCTCTTTCTAAATGATATTTATGCTGGATGCTATATTCGTGAGTCGACAAACTCAGTTCAGCTTGAATATTGAAGTTCTAGAAATTTTTTTTTAGCGGTTCGTGTTCAATTTGACCTACTCTCATCTACTTGGATTCAATTAATAAAACCGGCATATTTAAAAAAGAATGCTTATAACCATCATGCATACAAAATAAAGTAATATTGGAATATTCAAATGAAAAAAATAACAGAAATATTTTTCGCTTGGTATAAAATTCTTCACAGTTGTAAAGTAGATTTTTGGTCTAGTTTTTATTTCCCGTGTTTCAGCGTATACCCTCTAGGGTTTCTACGAATCTTCCGACCCTTCCTCCTATCACTTCCTACCCGGATTTCGCTAAGCTAACCTAACTACCGATGCCTTGGCAGCCGACTTAGCTACACTGTACCGCATTCGCCATGAGCACAGGGGAACTACGGAAAATCCGTGCCGGTACAGACGGCACGATATTTTTCTGATTCTTCGATGTATATACGAAAAAAACAATGTTCCTTAAGTGAAGACACCAAAGGCCCAGAAAAGATGCCTCCCGCTCACTTGTTGATGTGTCAGTCAATGTACGTCTAAGCGGTCACCTATCCGAGTAATGGCAGCACGAAAAGCTGCTTAATTCAGGGTCCGCCGAAGCCGCACACCGACCGCACAACCACCCGTGTCGGTTCAGTTGTAAAGTAATTAATTCGTATAATATCAGCTGATTAAGTAATTTATAATAGTTTCAATCATTGTTATGGATTTTTGAAAAAAATTTCACTCAAAAATATAAAGACAAATGTATTTGTGTGGTTGAAAGAATTTATGAAAAAGCTAATAAAGCACTATGGGCTCAAGTGTGAATAATTATCGACTGAAATATTGTACGAAGATATTGAAAAATGACAGCCAGAAAATTCTTCTTGCAGTGATAAAAATAAAGTGGTTGGGCTTTACACATTGAAAAGCCCATTGAAAGGTTAAAATGTAGTGCCGGTCTTATTTTCTCTAGTATATTTGATGGGCCATTCACTGTGCACTGTCTAAAAAGACTATTGGACGGCCAACGACTGTAAAACACACTCAAGAACCTCGTAAATTATTCTCTTCCTTTAGGTAAGTCGTGAAAGGATATAGTCTTGATTGTGGAGAATGAGGGTGAGTTTTAGTTCAGAGGGCTGTCTTTTAAGTGCCCTTCGATCACTCGTATAGATAGAACGACTTTATTTTCGTATATAAGATCCATGTGATATGCGGCTGTACCATTTTATCACCACTTACATAAATAGACGAACAAAATCGAGCTCTACATTATATTTGATGAAGTATTAAATTCCTTTTTTGCGATACAAGTTTCCTTTAAATCCTTTTTAAAAAAAAACCTTTAGTTATCGTTTTGTCGATGAAAAATAATTCTGAAATACGATTTGCAGTGTGAACACAGGTTAATGCTTCCGCGAAAGCGAACAGCCGCAACTTTCATCGATTCGTATTACAGTCCTGTAGCGTGTACTGTATACATGTCTGTGTCCATGTCATATAGTAGGTAGGCATATACGCTGAGGGGCGGAGAGAGGGCGAGAGCCCGAGACAGGGTGGTTTCGATCGATCTGGTCAGAGGTTACGACAGTCGAGCAGCTGCCACACACACACACAACCTCATAGTGTGTGTGTGTGTAATCTGTCCATTTTTTGCTCTTACTCTGTATAAAGTTTAAATCGGAAACTTCGAAAAATTTGTACCAGCATAATTCTACCTGGAAAACATCAAACGCATCAGGAAAACCAAGTACAAATGTGAAATTGTTTGATTTTAGTGTAAACATGAGTTCCGATTAAATAGTATTGTTTACCTTCTGTTTTGGAATTTATTTTTTGTAGGAAACTAAAACGACCACATTCTTTATCCATTCAAATATAATTATGGATTTATATTCAAAGAATGTAAAGAAAAAAACGAAAAGAAATTAGAGAGTATTTCCACAACATCAAGAGTATTAAAATGAAGCTAAAAATTAATAACGCTAATTTAGGTGTTATACAGACGTGGCTAATCCACAATCTTAATAAGCACATCGTATTTTCTAATTGGATATATTCTGAATTCCAAATAGGTGCGTTAACGAAGAAAAAAATAATGGAAGTTTCTCGGCAGTCCGATACTCGTGGCCTTGATACTTTAATGTCCTTTTTTTTTGACAAGCCTTTGCCGCCACGTAAAAGATTTTAATCTCGCAAGCGAGATACCGACCAGCTGTCGACGTTGTAAATAACATTCGCCGCGTTGAGTACCAAACGATTTCCACGAATAAATTTCGTGCTTTCGTGCATACTTTATGGCATTTTATCGAAAGATCGTATTATACCGATAGGGGCTTTTGTGTGACTAATGGGATTTTATAGAGGTAACGAAAGTCCGTTAGGATCTGCACCACAGCGAAGAGCATGCTGGGCCATTGATCGTTTTGCGTAATCCTTCGCGCAGCAACCGAAACACCATCTAGGGCTCTAAATCTTCCACAGAGCTTGTAATTCATAATAGTTATATCGGTGAGCATACACGTTGCTACGATTAGTGATTACACACTGATTGACAGTCTAATCGAGCAATCAGTGTTGTGAGAGATTCGTCCACAGGGATTGAGCAATCCTAAAATGATAGCGTTGCTGTTGCAATGCTCGTGTCGTGGCGGCAGCGGCGCAGGCCAAGATAAATGGCCAGTTAGTCTCGACGAAAAGGACCTAATGGCAGCAACAGAAAGAGAACATGCGATTTTTCTCTGTTTTCAGCGGATATATGCATAGCTGCCGAATGTAACAATTATCGTAGAGGAAAGCCAACCATCAGTAAAGTGACAAAAAATAATTATCGAATTTATTTATATATTATTTACATTTTTTTTAATTAATAGTCAGATAAAAATCTTAATTTGTCCAAGCTAAAAATAATTTTTTGTTAAGTTATAAATGACTAAGCTGTCAAATTTACAACATTTATTTTCTATGCAATTAAAAGAAATATATTGTTAATGAAATAACAAATTTTTATTTGCAAAAAATAATAATTCGTTTTCTACGTTTTTTTTTGTTGACCCCAAAAAAAAAACCTTGAAACTTTTACATGTACAATAAATAAATAAAAAATTCACGATTGCTCACTGTTCGATAATTTAATAATGAGTACTTTAAAGGGAGGTGGAGGGGGTGTTTGAAATGGCCGTGGCTGGCTGTGAGCCACTCTCCCCTATTTATACCTAGACCGGGAGCGTTTGGATTCTCTCCTGGGCGGCGGACTGATGAGGAGGACGTGCCCGGGGTCGACGACACGGCGAGGGCTCGTGCCACGGCACCCCTGCAGTCACTCCGGCACACGCTGTCATGCAGAACGAGCAAACCCAACGAGGAACCCAATATAAAATCCAGACCCCACCACCTCGAAAATTATACAATGGCCCGAGAGCTCCGAGTCACTGGGCTTGACTCTCTGCAGCAGAATACTGCCCCGCCCTGCTATCTCTGAGATCCTCCACCTATCCCACTCCCTTACCTTTCCACCGGGCAAAGGACAAAAAATAAAAGGAAAGATAAAGAAAGGAGGTTAGAGAAAAGAAATGAGTGGAGTTAAAGACCGAGGAGGGGGGGGGGGGGATGAAAAACGAAAAAAGAGACCGGGGTTGCCCTATTCTTTTACTTTTTTCACTATGTCGTAACTTCCTCTCCTCAAAGTTTGACCCTAGTGTTGGATTTTGTGCTTTCTCATTCAGCAAACTTTTTCCTCTCGTGACATTCTTTCTTTTTTTTGTTGACACTGGTTTTAGAAAAAATCGTGTATTTTATGATGTTTTGTGACAGGGCTTTTTGTCATGTGTAAATTGATGTGTGTCTATGTGTGTGTGTGTGCGCATGTGAGATGGGTGTAGAAGAAGTTGTATAGTCGTTGGTTGTTTGAATGAGACTCTCGGGCTACAATTTAACACACGCTTTTCACATTGAAGAAACAGACTATCTAGAATGGAAAATATCTGGGTAATGAGTCTTATCGCCTGAAATAAACTTAAGACATGAAAAATACGTTTTGCTTTTTTGTTTTCAATGAGTTTGCAAAAAAAATAACAGGATATAGCAAACTTTTGTTTCGTATACTATTTTATTTATAATTATATAAAGATTATTTGAAGAATTAAAACCTTGTGTATTATTATGAGAGGAAAACATGTATAGTCATGTCATTGCTCTAATAAAAATACTATATTTTTAAAATAAATTTCGGTAAAATTTTTATTGAATTTCTAGACTATTTATATTTGTTATAAAACTTAGATAATCAACTCGTGATCATCTTACCACTCGTCTCATAATACAATGAATTTTTTCGTTTTAGGTTTTCCATTTCGTGAAAATCCTGGTGACTGCAAGAACTTAAAAATAAAGGATCTCCGCCATTTTGGGAAATATTATAACTTTATCGTTTTTATAATCTTTATGAACCCATTACTAAAATATTAAACAAAAATGCATTTCACATATCCACCTTAAGTTTGAATTACAAAATTAATAATTATGCGTGTACACGACAATGCACGCGTCAAGTTTGTCTACATGTCATTGAGCTTGTTCATTTGACGAAATAACCGGTGTCCGGGATTTACAAAATTTTCGTGAACATAATCCCTCTAACAAAAATCCCACGGATCCCTCCCGGAGAGGAGTCTCTCCGGTCAAAATTTTCCTCAGTAAAATTTCCCCGAACGAAATCCTCCGAAAAGTTAAAGACAGTCGGAGAAAATTTGACACGCAGACAAAACGCCTGCCGTTCAAAATAGAACGGAGGGGCCTTCGCAGGCTTCCCCCATGGTGTTCAGGGGCGAAGATCCGGGGGGGGTGTGTTATAAAAAAGCGTAGAAAAACTTAGCAATGGCACATAGCATCTTTTATTTATTTCTTTATATCATATTTTTTATTTATTTTTCTTTTTCTTTTATTTATTCTTTATTATCTTTATAACCACTTTACTTTACAGTTTCGTTTAAATTCTCACGTGTTAAAATTATGTTGAGATGTATAAACGTGTAACCGACAACAGCTTACCGTTTCAAATTAATTTTTATTAAAAAAAATAATGCCACTAATGTTGTAGACTGTATAATATGAGATCGATATTGGCAATGATATCACGTTTATAGGCGAATTGTACTCATTAGTGAGTTTTTTTTTCATTCGCGTGGTTTTGTCCCGGAAAATTTTGTCCTGAATGAAAAATAATTTAAGGACCCGGAAGGACGCCGAAGCCCTCGAATGGCGGTGTGGGGTGAGGGGCAAGAGAGGGGAGAGTAGCGGATGGAAGAATCTCAATGAGAATGATCCCCGGTCCCTTGATGACTCATCCCCCATTTTGGTGAAAGTAGAGAATTGGACGTAGAAGCAGAAGAGGAAAGGGCGTGTGGTAGCAATAGCAAAAGTACGTGGAACTATTTGGAGCGAGGATCTACCTCGAACTCCAAGCCCAAACCC
This sequence comes from Perithous albicinctus, assembly GCA_964016905.1. NCBI lineage: Eukaryota > Metazoa > Arthropoda > Insecta > Hymenoptera > Ichneumonidae > Perithous > Perithous albicinctus. The sequence goes on from OZ024689.1 coordinate 19,864,071, forward strand.
AAGCCAAGCCCCAGCAACGAAAGCACTTACGCGGATACCGTTCGGCGAAGTATTTGCTTTGAGGGATATCCACCCTCACGCTGCATCAATGTTCCACTGACGTGTTTCTTCTCTTTTCCTCTTAGTAGCATTTCGACGGATCTTCAATAAAATCTCTCGTGTTTTTCTACTCGTGACATTTGCCAGGATTCCAGACTCGTCTCCACTCAGCATTCACTTTTCTCTACGGCTTTCATTGATCAAACTAAAACTTATGTTTTTCATTAAATAAATGTTTTATTAATTTACGAAAGAGCACAAAAATATCCATCAAATATGCAACAATTAAGCCAAGAAAATTAGCAAGAAAATGAATCGGTTTAATTAATATTTAGATTAAGGGGGTCGAGTCAGTGAAAAAAAGATTAATTTTATTATAAGGCCTATTTTCTTTCATGTGGAGAAAAAAATTTGAACATTTCTTATCCTTTCAGAATAAACCCGAAGGATTTTTTTGTAAATGGACAAACCGGTCTACCTTGAGTCTAAATTTGGGTCTACCGGTTGCATCAAAATCAGATCTAAGAGCTTTGCATTCTGCGCGTGATGCAGAGAAAGCTATGATAATACGATTGGTCTACGCTAAGTCTGAGTCTCTTCGGAATTACATTTCCCATCAATTAAATGTAGCGTTTGTTTATGAATCTTAAAGCGAACTTATAGAATATTTTATGAAATGTGAAAATAAAGTTGGCATTAGAGTCATGGATCTCTTAAATTGTTTATTTAAAAAATTTGAGAACATTGATCTCATTCTATGATATCCCATTTTCTTCTTCAAAAGAATTTTATAAAGTATATAATTCTAAAGATCGAAATTTTGTTAAAAAATTGTGAATAAGTCGCCAGGCTTGGACTAGAGGCCTCTAAATAAACGTCTACAATTAAATAATGTAGTATATGTTCATAGAAAGAGAATTACACTTAATTTAAAAAAACTTGCAACTAACTTGTTTGCAAATTTTGTAGTTTTTTAAGTGATTGTAAAGGTGTAATTAAAAAATATTGTGTGAGAAATAATCGAGAAGAAATTTGGAACAGCGAGCTTTTTAAAGTTCAATAAAAATTATTGTAGTCCCAAGTCTTGATTATCATAGATCCCTAAAACGCTTTAAGGGTGTAACAATTTTCGCGTCATTTGAGAAAAATGAAGGAATAAAAAAGAAATGCTATACACAAGTGGCTATATTTCTTGAGTAAATATCATCTCTGAAAATACTCGAGGCAAAATGCGTGTTGTGCGGGGCATTTTCAACGCCCATTTCATCCCCGTATCGTAGTGATTCTCGCAATTGCCACATTCGCGATATTCCGAGCAAACGCCCGTGCTACGTCGACAATCTTATGTGATATATACGTTTGCGCCTGGGCTATAAGGACCAAGGGGACAAAGTAAAAGACGCAAAGCGAAGGGTAGTAAAGCGCGGACGAGGGTGCGGCTATCCATCATTGTGACTCTCGCTCTCCACTCTCCACACATCCTTTCACCCTTCTTTCAGTTCCTACGGTTACCAACATATATGCTTGACGCACGAGACAAGCCAGAATCACTCTCTACTACATCGAGCACTATATCTACTTTACGATCTTGCAAAAACGTTTATACGCTAAATTCAGTGCTCAATGTAAACACAATTAATGTTGTTTGGCTGTCGTTATTTCACTTGGTGTGCCGAGTTTGTGGTCTTAAGGCTATACCGATAACAGTTTACTCCTGAAAAAACATTTCCAAAGCAACAATCATTGTCACATTTATCCGCATTGGATCCGGAAAGGTGATGGCCGATTCGAATTATTAAGCTGTTCTAAAATGAAAACAAAACGAGTGCTTCAATTCATTGAAAAAAGTAGTGAAATCATGTTATTTTTTGTTTGTTTTTGGTTCTAAACATTATTCATTTAAATTTTTGCAACTTTTGCAAACGGTCGTCGTATACTAAAGTCACTCATTATTATCATAACTTAGTTTTGGCTTTCTCATAGAGGAAGTTTTGTGGATGGCAAATAAAAAAAATAATGAATGTTTGTATGTGCAAGATTCGACTGTGCAACTGATTAAAAAAAAAATAAAAATAACGAAAATGCAAATTTCTATCAAATCTGAACTACTCTATCGATTTCCCTTAAATTCAATACGAAAGGTCCGCTTTAATAAAGTTTTGTGGCATGTTTCAGCCCGATAGCTGAACATTTATTCGAGTTGGAGTGATAACAGACATTTTTCGAAATCTTAAAAATGCAATAAAATCAAAATGCTTCAACCGATTTTTATGAAGTGTATACCAAAGAAACATTTCACTGTATTGCATACGGCACAAATATTGAGACTATTCGGTTCAGTAGTTCCCGAGTTATGGCAGTATGAATTTCTGTCCCTCTATCACACACACAACTTTTCTCAACGTTTCAGACCATTTTGAATATACTGACATAAAAATCTCGAAATATTTTGTTGTCATGAAAACAAAGTTTCCTCTATGAGAAGACAAAAATAGATATAAATACATTTTTTGAAACTTTGTAACTTACGTTTGTATACTAAAACCAGTGAATAACATTTGGAGTCTTTAAATGATTTTTCTACAATAGCGTTTTTTTAAGTTGAATCGTCAACAACACTACCAGTCGTAAACGAAACTACATATCTTCAATTTATTTAAAAAATACTTGTTTCCAAATTTATTCAACATTTAATAATTTACTAACAATCAATCTACAAGGATTTGTAATTGTTTAAACTGCAAAATATAATTAATATTACAAATGAAAAATTGAAAACATACCATTTGGAGAATTATAAAATTTAAAGTAGTACCGCAAAATTTTTCCTCCCTTGAGCACGAATTTAGAAAAAGCTCTGAAAGACGTAACTTTTTAAAAGTTGAATCAAATAGCTGTATTGCAATTTCGCATGAAATTGCACAGAGACATTGGGAAAGAACGTACAGTAGTTGGCTATAGTTGTCCGCTACGTACGCGGAAGCGAGGATCGTACGGCGCGTCGTACCGCTGGCGTGTAATACGGGGGCTAGGTCGGTATAGAGCATAGAAGGGTGGTGGCGCGCGACGCGTTGCCGCGTCTGCCGGCGTCGTTATCGATTGGAGAGCACGAGAGGGAGAACGAGTCCAAGAGGGACGAAAGCGAGGATCGAGGTGGAGTGGGAGGGACGCGAGACGCGAAACAGAGAACTGAAGCACGGTAAGATAGAAGGGTCCGTGCGTCCGAAAGGAAATGAGATCGGGCACAGGGAAAACGGAGATAACGATAGAGAGAATGCGATAGACGGATAGGGGATGAAATTCGAGGAGTCGAATGAAAAGAGTGCAGAGAGAGACGGAGAGGGGGGGGGGGGGGGAGCCACAGCGTGGTGGCTTGGCGCGAGTATATATCCTCTCGCTGGCGGCCGGACGGTAACAGGTGTTGGTCTGGTGGCCCGAACTTGTAAAATCGATGCACGGCGCATCGCCGGGGCGACGAGGACGCCAGTTTTCTTCCGTACCTTCTCTCCTCTTTTGCCCCTTCATCTCCACAATTTCCACAAAATTTTCCTGCAGGAACCCGTTAATTCTGCCATACTATTGCGTACAGTAGAATGCCTCTATCAGCCATTTTTCACAAGCTATATGTGAATCCAAAATTTGGAACTCTGCTCTGCTTGGAGTGAATACAACTACAGACTTTAACATTTATTACAGTACTCTGTAAGAAATTAAAAAAAAAAAATCGGTTAATAAAGTCAACATATGAGGAGTATACTATATTTGATGAGAAATAATACAAAAACGAAATAATACAAAACTCGCAGTCGTTTATCAGTGAGTACATAATAATTTTTACAACCAATTTAAAAACCTTGACGACCGTTAAATAAATGTAAAAAAAAGGATGCAAATTGCAACTCTGCACATTGTTTCCTCATTATTTTCCACTAATTTTGGCTTCCTCATATAGGAAATTTTGTAAGATAGTGAAAAATAAGAAGCAATACGCAATGCTCTACTTTGTATCCTTGTTCAAAAAAATTCAGAAACTGCAATACAGGAAAATTCTATTCGTCGAGTAATAATATAATTTAATGTAATCTAATATTTAATTAATTCCATAATTGGTGTGACAAATTTGTTAGTTATCGCTCATATAAATTGCGATTTACATGGCTTATATTTTTGCAATCTTCGACGACAATGAATGTAAAATGTTAATTTAGTATAAAATTCGAATGCTTCTGTCTATATTCATCAAATTTGTTTCAATTATCCTTGAACATTATTACATACGAGTCTAAAGATTTTTGTCATTTGCTTTGAAAAACGAATAGGTTAAAAAATAAAAAATGCAAACTCCTATCAAAACGGAACCTCTTTACCGATCTTCAAAAAATTTCGTATGTAGTACCGTTTATTATTAGTACATTTCTGAAACTAGTTAAGCTGAACTGATCTATGCTGACAGGAGTTACAGTGAAACGTAAATTATTTTGAAAATTTCAAAATCCTGTAAAATCCGTACTTCTTTATAGATTTGGCTGAAATTTAATCCTAAAAGTCCTAGAGCATTACTTTATTTATGATACACTTTTTAATTCGATAGCTAAAAATTTGCGACCGTGAGAGAATTCACGTTCTTTTTTTTTAATTCCAATTGTCATAACATTTTATCAGCTCTACCGATTTTTACAGTTGATTTTCATGATAACAAAGCTTTCTATTATTGCTTTCTACAAGAAAGCAAAAAGAAAACGATGAGACGTTGAAACGATGAAAAAAATGTTAAGTAAATTACAAGACCTGCACAGTTGGAATATTTGCAATATAACTATTTCAAATTTATCCGAGAAAAATAGGAAAAAAAGTGTATCTTAAAGAATTTGGAAGAGAAGCCCTACTGTATGGCTTGTATATAGCAAGAGGAAGATGGAAAATTGGATCTCGAGTCGGAGGGTACGGAGTATCCGTTGATACCGTCGTAGTCGTGGCCGGCGTCGTCTCCACCAGTCGCACAGAGTTGCGAGGGTCGAAGCGAGTAAGCCGCCCCTTTATTCCCGTGCAAAACCACCACCCCCGCTGTTTCTATCGTTGCCGCTGCTGATGCTGACGACGCCGCTGGTTCGAACGCACCCCTCGCGAATACCCCTTAAATATATACATATATAGGCGGACAGCACACACCGATATAGAGCTATATAGAAAGTAGTTTGCGAGTGCGAGAAAGACAAAGTGAGAAATTGCAGAGGAGGCGGAGAACGCAGGCGCCCTGACGACCCGGCGGAGGACGCGGGGGTGTCAGCGAAACGGCAGTTGCACCCCAGCCACACCCGGACGAGCCATGTAGTCGGTCTACCCTCCGCACTACGGCGGACAATTGTTGCTTCTGCGCCCACAGGTGGTACCTTACCTTCTTATAGCACATAAGCATTTCGTCGTGACAGTTTGTTCGTCAAGCTTTAACTCTACACCTGTGTACGCCCGCTAAAAAACTTGACGAAAAACGAAAATTAACGGAAAACGAGAAACGCAGAAAGGAAAATAGAGGCACAAAAAGGGTCAAGAAAAATAAGTCGTAATATCCTTAAGCATATTTTCCTTGTGCAACATCTCGTTTATCTGATTCAACGCAAAATTTTCCTGTAAAACAAGAAAATCAGCCTCTGCAAATTTCTCAGTGTCCGTGTGTATTCGACGACTGGTGTGCGTGTGTGTATGTGTGTATGTGTGGCGCGCAGGCGATACGGAGGGTAGTTGGAGCTTGAAGGGGGTTGGCTTGAAGCACGCGCGCACTCGGGGTGCTTTGGGAAGTGTGTGCGAGAGCGAGAGAACGCGTCGTATAGGCTCGACCGTAAGTAAGCCTGAAGCTTTTGTTTCTCTCCCAAGTTGTGCCTGGTGAAAGGTGCTTTTTCGTCGCAAGCGATAATAAAATCTTCTCGTGCTATTGAGGATTTTCTGGCAGAGGTAGAGCTTCTCGATTATTATAACGTGTCTCTCTATACTTGTACGAATGTGTACATTTTTCGACGGAAAAGCAGTGCCGGTTCTCATCGATATTCAGTGCTACGTGGTTCTCAGCTTTTCTCTTCACGATTATACAATCGGCCAAGTAGTGCGGGCAATCTTGCGCTCAGACCAACGTTACAAATACCACTGATACTTTTGACTGTTGATGAACAACTCTTAATAACAGCGACTGTGCTTCCGGTCCACGCAAAAGTGTGCAGTGGCCCTCGCCCCTGATTCATGCTTTTCTTCTTTCTCTCTATTCGCTTCGTACTCGGTGTTTGCGTGTCTGTGTATATATGTGCGCGAGTGAGTGAGTGAGAGAGAGAGAGAGAGAGAGAGAGAGAGAGAGAGAGAGAGAACGCTCGTGCCTGGTGGCGTTGGTGGCGTCGCGTTCTGTACGTGTCCCTGGGAGACGCTCGACTACCCCTAGAACTGCACGATAAGGGCGGCTGCAGCGAGCCAGCAGTGGGAGAAACAGCCTGGATAGCTCATTCCTCGTTTGTATACACGCCTGATCTGTACGGGCTGTTTCTACTTGGTGATATTTCAGCTCTTTTTTCCACTCTCTCATTAATACATTTCCTGCGGGGCTCTATTGGTGATTTCGCCTAATCCAGACTTCATAGAAAAACTCTTGAGATTTCATTCTACTTTTTTTTTTTTAAACGTGGATCTGCATCGCGAATGTGGAATAGGAGCGAAAGGAGCGCAGCAACGATCGAAGCGCAGGAGAGTAGAGTACCTGGATACTGCCGCATGAGAGTTAAGTTATCGACCACGTCGCGCGCACACACAGAGAGACCGCGGACCTGTTGTCCAACTTGTTGCTCGTCCTGCGGCATATCCGTCGCTGCAAAAGCCTAGAGCTTGACTTGGTTAGAGGCACGATAGAGAGAGGGTTGCTGCTTCACGGGCAACCCTCTTAAGAAACGAGAGAGGGCTTTTTGTGAAAGAGTTTCGAGGAAAATTCGACTCACTCGTGCAACTCCTTTAGTCGTTGGCTTTCCAACTACGGAGACAATGACTTCCTTCCGCGAGGCAACAGCAAGATGCCAGAGGATTTTCAACGAGAAACCGGAAACGAATCTCAACGACTGTCGGGTAGACGGGGAAAGGAGACTCAAGATAAGCCATCGAGGGAAATAGACACTCTTGAAGATACTGCAAATGCAAGAGGACGTGAGAAGAGGAATACGAGAGGGAGCATCAACAAGAGAGAGAAAGATAGACTTCGCGATATTATTATTATTATTATTGATATTATTACGTAGGATTTAATGTTTCGTGTAACTCGGAGAGGGAATTTAGGAAAACTTATTACAATTACGATGAATGAACAGTAGAAATTATTCGATAACTGTAATGTAACGAGTAATCATCCACCCACTTAAATACAACGAAAGCAATACTAAACAAGGTAAAAAGAAGACAAAGAGTCACGTGCAAACGTAGCGAAAGGGGAGCGAACTTACTTGTCCCTAGAAATCAAGCTTGTTCGCATGTTGAATTAAAATAAAATCGCTAAAGTCCAATAATAAATAATTAATAATTAACATCAAGACCACTTTTACTCGAATAAACCGTGTAACAACTTAGTAAGAGGAACAACAACAAAACGTATTTTAATATTATCGATTGAAAGAACACAAAGACATACGTCGTGACAACGAGAAAACGTAGAATTATACCGCTACTTATCGTAGATTTGCTGCACTAAACTGCAAGGTCCAAATGTTTGATAGGAACCGCGATTATATATAACAAGTTTAAAACCAAAAAGTGTTTAAAAAAAAAATAAATTGAGCCAGGAGCTCCTTCATTGTCAGCCCCGTTCCACAAGTACTTGACGTGATCCAATTCAGTCGGTGTATCTTTGTGACCTTGAAAAATGTCGGTGTATCCATTTTTATAAGCGAAAAGAGATATTAGAGAGAGCAGAGCGAGAACCAAGCGGTATTTGTATACTGTAGAATTGTCAAAATACATGGTGGGACGCGATTAATTCGCGCGAAAAAGTGAAAGCAGGATGCCTCGCTGTTACATGGTGAAGAAAGCCCTATGCAACAAGTATATGAGCGTTACTCGAGGGTTCGAGAGCTGGGGACGCGCTGGAAGAGACAGTTCGCCATCGCCGACAGCTATGCAGTTGCCGGTCTCGCCTATTGAAGCATGCACCGCACCTCCTGTTGCACAAGGTAGTACATTCTTGTAATACCATCAAAGTCACAGTTGCATTATTCCTCAGTGGTAAGACCGATGTACGTGAAACTATAAAAATCTGAAAGCAAGATGACGGAGCGTGTGTCAACCGAGCGCAGCTCACCAGCATTGTTAGGGCTGTTTAGCTGACTTCTTTTCGTTTACCTTTAGGCTATAATGTTAATTGCATGAATTATTCGTAGTCACACAGCAGAAGCTCAAAGCGGAGTTCTCCTGCTAACCAGGCTTCATACGGTCAATTTTCAATCTCCAGCATCACCATACTATGAATATTTAACGAGCTGGATAAATGACGCAATAAGTCGACCGACCGACTCCCGTATACGTCACAAAGACCTTTTCGTCTTTGTTATGTTCGTTTTTGAGAATAGAATCCAGACGTTTGGCACACAGGAGTGTTAACTTTGAGACCATCTGTTAGAAGGATAAGGATGTTTTTTATAAATTTTTAGAAACTTTCTACTGGAATTTAATCGTAACCGAATTGTAACTACAGAAACATTGGTAACAGGCCAAAAATCCTCATTTTTCTACTACTTGGTCTCCACTTGGATGAAACTTGACATCGTTGTTATACTAGTTGGTGTCATATTTGTCCTTTTGTAATGATTATTCTCTCTTTTTTTTTATTACAAACTCATCTGACTCCATAATAGCGAAACCTTTGTTTCGATGATATTTTTGTTTGGCTTTGATCTGTCGGTTTTTGAACATAGAAATGAGACATTTCCGATCGAGGGTTATACACTTTTACAGAATACGGTAGAATCGATGTTAGCCTATCAGTCTACATTGCTTGCTCTCAAAATTCATAATGCATCATTTGACCGAGGATGATTTCGGCATGATTGACGAAATGATTGTAAAAATTATTGAAATATTATTTTAGAGTTCGTTCGAAAAAAATGTAATTGGAACTATGACATGAGAAATTAAAGTTGATAAAGGTGAAGTCACTGGCAAATCACCAGAGCACAACCACTTGTTTACCTTTTTCTTTTCATCAACAAAAATTATTTCAGAACAGCTGCGATATAAACATATATAACGATATCTCCATTTAATAACACATTTTTAGTATTTATATTCTGACAAAAATAAATAGCTGTTAAGTTTGTTACATCTGTTTCGTTAGGAAATACATTTTCTGTTTATTCTCTTTTTCGCAGAATGTTTGACATCACAACTAAAAGAACTGACAGCCTCAGGGAACGTCAATTTACCGGAAGCTTCACTGAAGGAGGAGCAATTATCGTATACGACGTCTCCATCAAGAGTAAAGGCGGAGGAGGAGGAGGAGGAAGAGGAGGAATATTCACAAACTTCCACCGGAGCGACGACTTGCCGAAGCAGGTCGACATCACCGAGCATCAATCAGCAAAATCATAAGAGTCACCAGGAATCGTTCGTTTATTCACCAGACTCGAATAACCCATCATCATCACCACCACCTCCACCACCACCACCACCACCACCACCATCAACGACTCCAACGACCTGCGTGGTTGAGGTAATCAACTGCAATAATGAGAGCAGTGGTAGTCGAGCATACCAAACCTCGGAAACAACGACGATAATGACTATGGCGCCATTGACAAGGCCCACAAGGAGTACCGGCATAACTCCAGCAGTTGCAACATCCGGACAAGTCTCAGTGGTGACGATGCATCATCCAATTCCCCAGACGATCCATCAAAATTCCGTAATCCTCGATAACAGCTCGGCGTCTTCGGTGCTGTCGACGGATTCCCAACAGTTTTGCTACTCGAGGCTAACCGATAATCAACAACAGAATTGCACACCAGTTTTCCCGGGTCTCGATGTTCTTGTTCCAGTGCAGACGATTTGCCACTTGCCGATCGTGCAGGAGACGCAATTGTTCAGAGACAGATCGGCAGCCGAAACGGAGGCTGCTCACGATTTGTTGGAGCTTTCGCGTTCTTTGCCGCCACTTCCACCTCCGAGTATAGCTGTTGGTCCACAAAACGTGATTCAAAATGAAAACCCGGCAACCGAAAATGTTCAAGAAATCAGTATTTATCAGCCGGCTGAACCTCCGCCGATTTATCAGTTGAATACAATAGATCTTGGTGGAAGTACCGCGACGGTTTATCAGCAACAACCTTCGGGACTGATTTATGATCCAAATGCAGCTACGACTATCGTTCAGCAGACGTCGACAGGTGTTTTTATACCTCTGTCGCCGGTTCAGGAGATTCTCTTCACTTACGCTACAGCACCGAGTGGAATGCCCTCAATCATTGCAGCTCAACCAGCTGCCATCGAACCTCCGCCACTGACACCACCGGCCTCGGAATGCAGCAGCGATATTGAAAATAATAATCCAAACTCGCAGCCACCGAGTCAGAGGGACAAGGAAGTTCAGACCATTACCGAACAGGCTGAGGTCAAACCTGCTTCTTATACTTATGACACCTTACTCGTTGCTGATGGCAGATCGAAGAACAAGAGATTACCTAGCGCACTTGTGGCGCAGAACGAGACTCCCGAGAGCTCTGAGAGTTCAGAACCACCGGAAGCCTCCAAGGCTGGACGATACGTTTGCTGTGAATGCGGTGAGTCGGTCTTTCAACATCTAGATTTTCTCTTTTTTGTAAAGCTTCGATTCAAAGCTCTGCCTTTCGCATATTTTCGAAACAAATATCAAATGTTTATTCTATCATAATTACATTATAATCGACAAAAAGAATGTAAAGTAAAGCTTTGCACATTGATTCCTCATTAATTTCCATTTTTCACAAAGCCGTCTGTATGAAGAAGCTTATTTATTATTTTTAGTTTCCTGATAGAGGAAGCTTTGTGATGTAAAATTGAAATTAACCCCTTGAGAGGCAGAAATGCAGCGTTGCATATAGCGTATGCTCATCCTATGGAGTCAATGCCGCTTATGGGGTTAATGAAGAAGCAATGAGCTAAGTTCTACTTTGCAATTTTTTAAATTTCAATTAGTCGTTTTCCGAAGCCCTGCACATATACATACATTTCTTCTCAACCACTTATCTCGACGTTTCGGACCAGTCTGTCTATCCTGACATGAAAATCTCAAAAAATAAAATTTCTCGAAAATAAAGCTTTCTTCATAAAGAAGCAAAAGGATGCAAACTAAAACTTGGCACATTGCTTACTCATTATTTTTGAATTTTCAAAAAATTACCTCTGCGAGGAAGTACGTTGATCAATTTTGGCTTCTTCATAGAGGTAGCTTTGTTACAAAAGATAAAAAATTCATTGTAAATTTGAGAAACCAAATTTTTGGATCAATTGTTTAAACTTTTTCAAAAAAATTAATATAATTCAGCTTACTATAAAAACTTAACTCCATCGATTTTGGCCAAATTCAGAATCAAATATTAATAAACTCTATTTAAGTTTTATGCAAAAATTTAGATCCGTTGTTTGAACCGTTTTCATGTGTATCGAAATCATGAAGCCAGATTATGCAGAGCCATGGATCGCGTACGCACCGCGTTCAATCTATGGCGGCCAAATTAAATCGCATATCTTTGGTCGTGTCTTTTGCCGTGATTGCTTTCTTTTAGTATGACAAATGCATTTACAATACAATAAAATGCGGCTCTTAAATTAGTTTACAGTCTAAAAGCAAAATAATCGATATAGAACAAGCGCAGCGCACACGTTATGCTAGTTTCAATACCAAAAAGATCCACGGTGATAAAGTTTTGGGCCAAGTTTCAGCCCGATAGCTCGAGATTTGTTCGAGTTAGGGTGGTAACAGACATTTTTGCAAATCTTAAAAATCCGATAAAATCAAAAAGCTTCGAACGATTTTTATGAAATATATATCAAAGAAACATTTGACTCTACAGCACAAAAATTTGAGACTGAATTTTAACATCTTTTTCACACACACACACACAAACATCCGGATTCGACACTTCTTCTAAACAACATTTCTCGACATTTTAAACCATTTTGGTCATGAGAAAGCCCACTGACATGAGAATCTCAGGAAAAAATGCATGTAAAGAAAGCTTCCTCTATGAGTAAGCAATAAATAATTTTAAGGGTAATGTAAGTTATGAATGAAAAAGATGATAAATAGATATATAGGATTTTACATTGGTAATTGAGGTAATTTCGAATTTGCTTGTACGCAGGCAAGCAATATGCGACATCGTCAAATCTTTCGCGGCACAAGCAAACCCACCGAAGCATCGATTCCCAATCGGCGAAGAAGTGCATTCACTGCGGCAAGGCCTACGTGAGCATGCCAGCTCTGGCGATGCACGTGCTCACTCACAAACTGACACACAGTTGCGGTGTTTGCGGCAAGATGTTCTCCAGGCCTTGGTTACTTCAGGGTCATTTGCGCAGTCACACCGGGGAGAAACCGTACGGGTGCGCTCACTGCGGCAAAGCGTTTGCCGATCGTTCGAATCTACGCGCTCATATGCAAACTCACTCGTCCGACAAGAACTACGAGTGCCCCAAGTGTCATAAGTCCTTCGCTCTCAAGTCCTATCTTAATAAGCATCTCGAGTCTGCGTGCCAGAGGGAAAACTGCGACGAGAGCAGCAATGACCTTGATAATCCTACGCCATATATTGTCGTATCGTCTCCAAACTCCGCCAATTCTGAGGTAAAATATATACATTTATCGCTTGAACAACAATTTTCTAATTTAGTAATTATCTTCTTGTGCATATGAGTTATTATCGTGTTTGATGAATTTTTTAAAATTCCAAAATGTCGGTGAAAAACAATAACACATCATTTTTACTTGAACCCTTGAGTATAATTACAAAATAGTTACTGCAACTTCTTACAAAAGGAGGGATCTGAAAATCAACTTTAATTTTTTTTTTACGGCCTCAATGAGATGTTAGCTGATTTGTTTTTAACGTGACGTTTCTTTCGTGACAGATTTTGAGCAGATATCGCCACTTATTATTATTCTTATGTATGTATGAAAGATTATTTGTTTTGGAGTGATATTTTTTTTTCTCGATAACCGGGCTCTCCAGTCCAATCTTTCGGTTTTGTCTTTATAATGAGTGGTCTCTTTTTTCGTTGGTCACACTTACATATTAATGTTACATATTAAAAAAAAACAAAAAATAGTTTAATCCCGGTCAGGGTGAAACGTTAAAGACAGTCCAATTAACATCTCATTGAGCTTGTCCTTCGCCGAAGCTTCTCCATCACAATGAACTTTAAGGATTGCCTAATTTAACTAAAGATTACTTTTTGTTTGTTACATTTAATTTACCCATCCCTTAAATTATGATGATTACATTTAACGAAATATATGGACAGCACATGGAATAGACGTTACAAAAATCGAGTTGAACTCGGAATGTAGGAAAAGATAGTGCTAGTAGTAACGGCGTTGATATGATCAGACCGCTGTCCCAAAGCTTTCATTACTTTGTCGTCGGAAGATAAATAGTTGGAAAGAATTGCCCCCCTCCCCCGAAGCCCTCAATCGAGTTACCGAAAAGTTATCACCCATAAAACAAAAGTTTTCGGGAGTCTCGAGCGAAGCCCGCGAGAGAGCTCCGGTTGAAGGTTTGAGGGGCGATTGGAGGAGACTTCGATCGATTGAACTTCTCTATCTCCGATTTGTGCTTTCTTACTGTTATTCAATTTACAGCCAACGTCGTTCCCACGGATGATGCGTGGAATGAACGAGGAGAGCACTTGAGCCTATAACGAGGACACGTCATCGCGGTAAACTTGAGAAATATACAAGAGGAGCCGATTCACACAAGAGTGAGAAATTCAACAAAATCTCGGCAGACAGTTGGCGCGCAACTCTTGCGCACCAAATTTCGCATAAAAGCGTATTCCTTAAGCTTCGGATAATTGCCGAAATTGCGCTCGCCGAGTCTAACGAATTAGGAAAAATATGAATTACCAAATTGGCGACTCGCGAGCGTGGAAAAGACATCGAAACTCAATATGCCTCCCCAAACAAGCCCTATATCCCTATGAGCTGAAAAAAATTGACCAAGCATAAGCGCACTGCGTCGTCCAGAAATGAAGAAAAAAAAAGAGGGATAAATTGCGTATATATATTTTGTGTATTGGAAGGAAAACGACGTTACGTAACTGCGCGCTGGTCTTTCTTTCTTCTTCTTTCATGAGAAAAAGATAGAAAACCCTTCTGAATGGGTCCAGGGTAGTAATTTCCAAAAGAATTCGAACGTGGGACTGTTGTAATTCAAGTCGCTATATTATACTTTTCAGAGGATAAAGAGAATAAGAGACGTCCAAGCTAGTCGGATAGATATTCCTTGACGTGCTTTATTTATTTTATTAGTTAATTTATTATGTGTGAGCGTCTTAACTGTTGGGAATTTGGTGCGCCGAAGGCGATGTGTCTATTTTTTTACTTGACTCTGCGAAAGAGGAAGAAGGGAAGAAAAGCTCTTTCGGTGGTGCTCTTTTAATGCCACTCTGTACTAATCTGAAAGAGAGATAGAGGAAAGGCTATTTCTCTCTCAGTCCAGTTAACGACGGATTTTCATCATTCATCAACAATTCACTGGGCCACCTGTTGAACATTGAACGTTCGGTGACGATCCGGTGGCTAAGGTAAAACCGCCGGTCTCCTCTCAATTACGGAACGCGGCGATACCGTTGATTTATATTTTTTACTCTAGTCATCCAATAAATATGAAACAAATATGTTATTTCAGGATTAGAATAAACAATTTTTCTGTCAGTACTAAAATCAGTTTTGTTGACTGATACCATTGTGAATCAGTTTTTGGCTTTTTCAACTCTGCTCGTGATCCAGAATGAAGCCCTCATAGAATCCAAAGTAATGTCTCATTTTGTTTACAACAACACTGTACACCAGCTACACACATTCTACACCCTGATTTACAAATTCAGGAAATAATGTTGGTGTTTATTTTTGTTGCTCCGCTTAACTGGGGGTTTCACAAACACAATGAGATGCCATAGACGTGAATCCAATGAGTGCTTAATTCTCGATCACGCGCAGAGATAAAAAAGAACCTATAGAACTGATTCACTATTCTACCAGTCAAAACAATTGATTTTAACACTGACAGAAAAATTGTTTGTTCTAATCCTGAAATAATATAATTATTTCATATTTATTGGATGACTAGAATAAAAAATATTAATCTCTGAAAATATTTTTTTTTTTACTGACTCGCCCCATTTAAATTCATTATGGCTTACCATCCAAACCATATTTTTCCTTCCTTCTTTCTTCGGACAGAAGACCGGAAGAACGTACACTCGATTGGTGAGACCAAGGTAATGAAAGTATTTCTCTGAAACTTTTCTGAAAATCAAGCTTTCTGTCCAAAAATTTCTCTGATTTTCTGCGTATTTTTACGATTATGACAGAAATTTAAAGTTTTTTTTCTGAATATACAAATCCCTAGTTGATCTGAAAAATTGTACTTTCGCGACTAATGTAACTTTCATATTTTGCAAAGCTTTACTAAAAAACTTGTATTTTTCGCAAAAAGTCAACTAAACCGGTATACGAGTAAGCCAGATTTCTTTTTCTTTCTTTTTTTTTTTAAAACAAAAAAGACCATATTTTCCTTGAATTAGAGTGCGGGTTAAGCGTTAAAAAAATAAGTTGAGAATGTCCAAAACTCGCGGATAAATGATGTATTCCGTAAACATTTGGTATCCAGTGAAAAAATATCGGAAAATCAATTGGATTGTAGTTTTTCAGAGAAATACTTTCACGAAGGAAGCTTTATAGTTATTTTTTCAATAACGACGATTCTAGTCTAATTATTTGTGATGATTTTAAAAATAAAAATCGAGGTTTATGAATTAAGAACGCGAGTGAGAGTGCGGGGGGTAATTTCAAAAGTAAGTTTAGCATGCATGGTCGAAGCAGGGTCGGTCGGTGAACGTAACGTATATAGATGTATGAGAAATTACGATTTTTAGAGCTTTTTAGTTGCGACACTAAGGAATGAAAAAGAAAAAAAATCTGCAGTAACATCGCAGAAATGTTTTCTCGTGAAATCAGTTCCAGGAGTTAGAAGTCGAGATTATAAAGTGAAAATAAGAAGAAAGCATTGCATGCATTCGTGTAAGTAACGATTAGAGCGACACGTATTAGAGATTATCAATAATACATACGGGCGAATTAAAGCAATTAACGTTTTCGATATTCCGGAATTTATCATCGGTTCGAATAGCTACCGAGATAAGGAAAAAAAGGACGTAAAACATTAAAATTATTCGCAATGCTGAGCGATCCCGATTTTGTTTGGTCTCGGTGACAAATGTTAATAAAAAAAAAAAAGGAAAGAAAACAAAGAAAAAATGAAAGAAATACTCATCGCCACGTTCGACAAGACGTATCGGAGTCCATTAATCGCCTGCACCTTTACACTAAAAACGCAGTACTCGACAGTCAATCGAATATTTATATATATATTTATATTTATATGACGCATATGAATATATATATATGGGATAACGTATTAACAAATCGTAACGGTAGTCAATAAATAATGTGTAGGAAGTGTTTTTTTTCGGTACTGAAATAATTCTCAGAGGAGACATGCGTGGAAGACCTTAATTCAATTTTTCTTCTTTTACTTTTTTTTTAGAGAAAAAGAGTGAAAGAAGCACGAAAAAATCAAATTTAATCTATCGACTCGTCTCTAAATTCACGATTGCCTGGAGCGTACAAAAAAAAATGAAGAAACGACGTATCGAATGAGTCATTTTACTTTCAGTTTTTAATACGTTAATCTTTCAGCCCCATAATTGATTTTAATGTTTTATTTAAGTCTTTGAAGAATGTGCGATAAAATTAGCGTGGAGCAAAGCGCCTAGGGCAGCAGTTGAAACGATGGTGATGAAACGACCTGATATTCCGTAACGCTGCAGGGTCGTTCGGGATCTGCTTTAATAATATTAACGTTTAAAAGACGAAGAAAAGAAAAGAAAGATAGGCAGTCGACACTATTGAGATGCGCAAATGATTTGGAGCCTCGTCTAGACGATCGTGTCTTATCCGATAAGTACATGATCGATCGCAGTTTAAACTCAGGATAGAAACACATCGATTACAAATGATTATACTAGAAAGTTACAGAGTATCCCGAATACATGTATTATTATGATTACTCGAGACCTCCGGAAAGCTAAATAACGTTAAAACAGTATTTTACCCTCGATGAGAGACGATCGTGTCTGATCGAATCTGATCGTTCCCTCTATTGCAGTTGCTGAGGAAGACAGAGGACATGATTGCGCTTGGCTTCTAAAAAAAATTGAAAAACAAAATGGCAAACAAAAGAGAAGAAGAAAAGGATAAGAGAAAACTAATGATGAAGAATTACGTGAGATCACGTAGGGTCTAGATTAGTGTGATACAAGGTACGACAAAGCAATAATTTAGTGATTGTATGATATTTGATTAGTGATTATAGTACTAAGTTTACGGTACTTTCGGAACCTATATATATTTAATCGATAAATCAATATAGTTTTGTAGAAGCGCAATGAGGGATTTCCATTTCAGAGGTATACTGCTGTCATGGGATTTAAAAAAAAGTAAAAAAAAAGAAAAAAGAAAAAAAAACAAAGAGTAATGAGACGAAAATGAAATCAAAGGAACACTTTTTCGACGTAAAATACACACGAGACACACGCATTTTTTTTGTTTTTGTTTTTTTTTTTTGTCTTATCGAGATATTTATTAGTACTTTTGTTGGTGATTACTTATGACTAATTGCACAGTACGAGTTTAATGCGTTGTTCGCATTTCATTGGAGTAGGTGCCAAATTTGTATACGCTGTCTGAAGAAATAAAAGTGTGAGAGCGCAGCTTTAGAAGCGACGGGAGGCAAGGCTAAAATTACTAAAGCACAACGTCGATGAGTTTTCATAGGCGTCATCACCGATTATCATCTGAACCGACGTTCTTAAATTCAACTGAAAAGAAAAGGATTCGTTGTCGGTTGCTCGGAATTACAGCACTGTTGCGTCTGTAACACCCGCGCTTTTTCGTTTACACGTCATTCACTCGTAAACTTATTCGCACAGATATACACCATTGAAAATGAAAGAAATTAAAAAAAAATAAAACTTCAAGTACAAAGCTCATCGTAACACATGGAGAAAAATTTAATCCGATATCTTCAATTCTAGTCCATTGGAATTAGCACTTTAAAGCCAACTAATTGATTACCGATTTTTGTGCCACTGTTGCTGGGACAGATGATATAATCCTTCAAATTTAAGCGTTTGAGAGCCGCGACATCAATTGTTATTAACCAAAAAGAAGATATATTTCACGATAATCAAGCTCACTGATCTTATCGAATATCATACCGAAGTTTTACAAATTTTGCATCGGAAAGGCAAAACGTCCTGTTTTTGGACTCATTTTTGCTTTTTCTTTTTTTAAGCTATAAGTGGCATTCCATACCAATTCAGCCTGCAAAAAAAAAAATTCTCAAAAAAAATTCTAAAATCCAGGTTTAGTGGTTCCAACAGATACACCAAATTTCAAATAAAAAAATCCGATGTCGATATCGGATGTCCTTCCAATAATAGAAATATTTTGGTTGATTTTGCCATAAAATGTGGCCCACAATTCCGTAATTAATTATAAGTAAATTTTTTTCTTGCTGGCCATGAAAAAACGCAGGTTTTCGTTTCTTAGAGATGCCGATACGATTAATCCTTTCCGAGATATTACAGATTAAATGAAAGATGAAAAAATTGACATATCCTGGGAGAATTTTTTAATATTTGGAATTTTGTGTATCTATCGGAACCACTCAAAATTACTTTGAGATTTTTTTTCTTTTTTATAACTTTATTGGCCTGGAATGCCTTATATATTTTACAATATTTTTATGACATCCAATACAAGATGAAATAACTTAAACTGCAACGAGTGGTTTCCAAATGGTAAAAAGCAAAATGCTTTTTAGTAATATGTAACAATTGACGCCTCCTGTCTGCGAAACGGTTACAATTGAGGAATTTGTTATTTCACCTATCCCACAAGTGACACAAGAAGAAAAAGAAAGTGGCGTACAATTACTAATCAGACTTGAATAACCACGTATCGTGGTTAACACAAAAAAAGGTTGATTTAAAAATCTTTGTCCAAGTAGAAAAAGAAAAATGATGGACCATATATCGATCGTATCGTCGATTTTGCAGCCGACGACGAAACCCGTTACACAGGAATTCATCCAGAATAGTCTAACAATGAAACTGCAGAGAAATAATGAAAAAAAGAGAAAAGTAAAAAAAAATAACAAACCACGTATGTACTTACAGTATTTAAGGGTAATAACGACCGTTTAATTGCACCAAATTTGTAAACTTTATTAATTAAAAAAGAAATTATACGTTGCAAAAAGAATCGTTGAATAATAATTGCGAACCCTTCAATTGTGTTTTTATTTCCTACTTTAAGAGAACACCATTAAATGTAACTTAGATGATTAAAGAATCTATCTTTCGTTCAACATTTATAAGGCGAGAATGATGAGAGGACCTGGTAAAGAACTTGGAAGCTCACAGGGACTGTAATTAACAAGGAAGCGCCCTATGCATTTACGATCAGTTTTCGTTTACGACCAAGAAAAAAGGTAAGAAAGTTTTTGCTTAGCTTTAAAATCCACTTACGTGGTATCAAGCTTGGAGAATTGAGCAACGAATTCGTGTTATGTCCGTGAAAGAAGAACTTTCGGTACATCGGAGAAGAAAATTAAATCAAGAGGTATTGGAGAGAGATGCATTGATTATCGTATTAACAATATTTTTGTGTTATCTAATGGAAAAAGAAGCTCGATTGATTTTTAAAATTATCATCAACGATAAATTAAGTTGAACGTAAATTACAAAGAAATGTAAAACATAAGAAATTCTATAAAAGCGATCCCCAACAAATGTAAAAAAACACACACACAAGTTATTAATGTGACTTATATTTTGTTGTTGCTGTTATTTTTGTATTTTTTTTTAAATTTGTATGTTTAACTATTATACAAAGTA